>OZ012739.1:423294081-423894081 GCA_963859935.3 Lathyrus sativus
TATTGAACAAACACGCTCTTAAAAGAATATTCATGTGTTTAAATCTAAGGCTAGTCAGAATAAACCTTATGTTGAAAAACAGAAGTTTAGACAAACCTTCAGAACAACTAACCCTAAAGGACCCAAGAAGATCTGGGTACCTAAAAGTAAAATAATTCTTGTTGCAGATGTTCTTAGCAGCAAGGTCAGGATGCCAATCATGGTACCTGGACTCTGGATGCTCACGACACATGACAATAGAAAGGTCTATGTTCCAAAGCCTAGAGCTTAGATCTGGAGGTGATGTGAAATTTAGAGGGAACCAGAAGGGCAAGATCATTGGATCTGGCACCATTGGAAATGGTAAACTTCCCTCTATTACTAATGTTTTACTTGTTGAAGGGTTAAAGCATAACTTATTGTCCATAAGTAAATTAAGTGACAATGGTTATGATATTACCTTTAATAAAAAATGTTGTAAAGCTATTAGTAAAAAAGATGGCTCTATCCTATTTAGTGGTAAGAGGAAAAACAACATTTATAAAATAAACCTTTCAGAACTTAAGGTTCAGAATGTTAAATGCCTCTTGTCTATTAATGAAGAGAAATGGATCTGGCACAGAAGATTGGGGCATATTAATATGAGACGTATATCTCAGATTAATAAACTTAATCTTGTCAGAGGACTTCCTAATCTGAAGTTCACCTCAGATGCTCTTTGTGAAGCATGCCAAAAAGGGAAGTTTTCAAAATCATCTTTTAAATCAAAAAATGTTGGTGATCATGGTGGTGAATTTGAAAATAAATATTTTGAAAAATACTTTAATGAAAATGGCATTGCTCATGATTTTTCCTGTCCTAGAACTCCACAACAAAATGGGGTTGTAGAGAGGAAAAACAGAACTCTGCAATAAATGGCCAGAACCATGATCAATGAGACTAATCTGGCAAAACACTTTTGGGCAGAAGCAATCAACACAGCCTGTTACATTCATAACAGAGTGTCTGTAAGACCTCTTCTGGAGAAGACTCCATATGAACTGTGGAAGAACAGAAAGCCCAACATTTCATATTTTCATCCTTTTGGATGTATATGTTATATGTTAAATACTAAAGAAAATCTGAACAAGTTTGATTCCAAAGCACATAAGTGTTTCATGCTTGGATATTCTGAACGCTCTAAAGGCTACAGAGTATACAACACTGAGACACAGATTGTGGAAGAATCTATTCATGTTAGATTTGATGATAAGCTTGGCAATAAAAAGTCAAAGCAGTCTGAAAACTCTGCAGATAGAGAAGTAGTCTTCACAGACTCTGAAGTCCCAGAAGCAGACAAAGCTCAAGTGAAGGAACCAGAAGCAACGCCAGATGCTATTCCTTTAACTTCTCAGATGAACAATCTAAACATTTCTGAAGAATCAACTGTTAGAAGATCATCATCCAGAATTAAAGCTTCTCATCCAGAGAATGTCATTATTGGAAAGAAGGATGATCCCATCAGAACAAGATCCTTTCTAAGATCATCTGAAGCATCATTATTTGGACTGGTGTCAGAAATTGAACCATCTTCTGTAGATGAAGCTCTGCAAGACAATGATTGGATTATTGCCATGCAAGAAGAGTTAAATCAATTCACCAGAAATGATGTGTGGGATTTAGTTCAAAGACCACAAGGATTCAATATAAATGGAACTAAATGGGTCTTCAGAAATAAGCTAAATGAAAAAGGAGAAGTTGAAAGAAATAAGGCAAGGCTTGTTGCTCAAGGGTACAGTCAACAAGAAGGTATTGATTACACTGAAACTTATGCTCCAGTGGCAAGGTTAGAATCTATACGCCTTCTTATTTCATTTGCTGCACAAAATAACATCACTCTGTATCAGATGGATGTTAAAAGTGCCTTTCTAAATGGTATTATAGAAGAAGAAGTTTATGTCCACCAACCTCCTGGTTTTGAGAGTGAAAAATTTCCAGATCATGTTTTCAAACTAAAGAAATCTCTATATGGTTTAAAACAAGCTCCCAGAGCTTGGTATGAGAGATTGAGCAATTTTCTTCTGAAAAAAAATTTCATCAGAGGCAAAGTGGACACAACACTCTTTTGTAAATCAATTAAGAAAGATCTTCTAATTTGTCAAATTTATGTGGATGATATAATATTTGGATCTACCAATACTATGCTGGGAAAGGAGTTTGCTAAATGTATGCAGTCAGAATTTGAAATGAGCATGATGGGAGAATTGAGATTCTTTCTAGGAATCCAAGTCAATCAAACTCCAGAGTGCACTTACATACATCAGAACAAATATGTTAAAGAACTTCTGAAGAAATTTAACATGACTGATAGTAAGTTGGCAAAGACTCCCATGCATCCAACTAGCTCACTTGGCAAGGAAGAGGTAAGTAAGAAAGTAGATCAGAAGCTCTACAGAGGTATGATAGGATCTCTTCTTTACTTAACTGCTTCTAGACCTGACATATTGTTCAGTGTATGCTTGTGTGCTAGATTCCAATCAGATCCTAGAGAATCACACTTGACATCGTGTGATTCAAGTATTTAAGTTCATGAAAATTCAAATTTTGAAATTCACAAATTCAAGATGATGCCAAAATTCAAAAATTAAAGTTCACAAAATTCATCCAAAATTATGAGTTCAAGCACAAGTTCAAAATTTTCCAAGGACCACAAGTTGGACTCAAAAGTTCATTATATTGCAAAGAAGTTCAAACAAGAAATCCACATTTTAAGGCCAGGTTCAATTTAGTTATAAGTTCGAGGTCACCTTCTAACATTCCGAGCGGCATGTTAGGATGTCCAACGTTGTTCCTGCTTAGGAATTCTTCAGAAAACATGCAACTCAACACTCTCTAATGGAAGAAGACGAAGAAAATTTCAGGCCTATCATGAGAAGTTAACGTGCAATCCTTTTGACATATCAGCAAGTTGGGAATGCAATTTTATGTTTAAAAAAATTGTGATGACAACCCTGTTTGGGTATTTGGGAATGCATTTTTTAATAAAGATATTACATTGCTATCATTCTACCCAAGATTCCAAATTCCTACAATCTAGCTACTTAAACACCCACTTGCTACTTTGTATACACGCTATGTCACTCAAGCAGATGAATCTTATACATAAAACACTACAAAATTGACATTGTTTTTTATTCTGCTATAATAATAAGAATCATACACCAGATGTTAAGCACACATTATCCAAAGGGGAGTTTAACATCAAGGGTTGTTTGTCTTGATTAGCTCGAACTAAGAAATGTAGCAGTAACTTTCATGAATATAATAAGTCGGACCTGTCGTTGTCAGTTGCAAAATTGAGCAACCAACGGTTCACATTTCCATGAAGAAGAGCTAGAGTGGATTTTTGTTAAAATCAAACAAGGAATTTTTATCAACCCTCAATCACACATCGCGTTTTTTGGAAAGAACCGAAAATTTAAACATAATCTCAAACAAGCAATCAAGGCATTCAAAAGAGTTTCCAAAACAGGATTGTGACTTATTGAGTTAGATGAAAAATCTAAACATGTTTCAAACATGTTTAAATGGAAATGGAAAGATTGTATTATGTTTACAACACAAAAATCTGCAACATCATTACACATTAATTCCCAAAATCAAGAATAGCTACCTATAAAAGAACACAAACCACAGAGAAAGATACACATGAATATAAACAAAATAGATCATGGCTTCACAACATTGAACAACATCACACACACTCATATAAAAATGGGGAAATTTACAACATCGTACAAAATCGAAGAAGAAGAAGACAGTGGAGAAGACGAAAGTTACAAACCTGTATCACGCATATAAATCACTGTGAAGTCGTCGAAAGTTCGTCACCGCAGTTATTACTCTCAGGTCCTCCATCTAAGCATATTGAAGTTCTTCGCCCGGTGTCGGTAACCCTTCCCCTATTTTGTTCATAATGATTCTTGTTTTTTTAATTGACTGGATCCATTGTCTGCTTCGATTAAATTGACATGCGCTTGTTCTTGATTCCTTTTGTGGGTAAGTGCTGATGAGAGGATGTGAACGAGAGAGATCAGAGAGGAAGCGGACAAGAGAGATTAAAGGCGAAGGAGAATGAGAGAAGGAAAAGAGGAAAACGAGAGGTTTAGAATTTCGATTTAGGGTATTTTACATTGTTTTTGTTTCCGTTTGTTTGCAGGGAGATTTGTTGTTGTTGATTGGGCTAGGCAGGTTAAGGATTATACCTGACCTGGCTCTCTTCCTTCTTCTTTTTTTGAGTTTTTGTTCAGCTTCATGGGATTATCATTATAGGCCCAGTTCTCCCTATTTTTAAATATAAAAAAAAGAGTACATCTTTATTTTATTTTTATCTAATTTGGTTGTTTTATTTAAAGTATTTTAGTTTTTAATTAAATCTTCAATTGGAATTAAATTAAAGTTTAAGGGACTGACTCAAACTCTTTTTTTAATGGGTAATTAGTTTTCTAGTTAATTTTTGGATTTAAGTTTTAGTTAATCATGATTTGTTTATTTACCTTTTTTTCTTATAGAAGTTATACATTTGTATGGTATTGATTCACATGTCCCTTGGAGTATTTCGATTCTTGATTAAGCTGAATTAAGAGTATACTTTAATTTTGATCCTATCGCATGATAACATTAAGCTAGAAATCCCCCTTTGTAACCTCGATGTCATGATCATCTTTGTTTGACCACATATTGACTGCCTATTTTTATTTGATAATTATCTTATGGTCCTTAAATCTTTATTCTTGCCCATGCTACAAGTCCAGGGGAAGGATTTTGTTCTTGACTTCATAGTCATGAACATCTTATTCATTTGCATCATTTCTCTCTGCTTAATCCCTGACCCCTTTCAGGTCGATCAGCTTAGGATATATCTTTATATCCTTAGGCTAGGATTTCAACTTAGACGATTTACGGTTTAAGATCTCTTCTCCCACAAGAGAATTAGACATAAGTCATCTATATATTTGAGATATAATTCTCCTACCCCATAACATAGTTGATAAAGATGTAGAATATTTTCCGCTTGAGAGAGGTATGTTGAATACCCGTCGATTATAGATCCGAGTTGGAGCCCTTCTCTCAATGTGAAAAAAAGATCGTCTTCCTTATGTTTATGGTGGTTTAAGTCAAGTATTCCCCTTAAGATGAAGACTTGTTTCTTCTCCTAAATCAATCAACAGACTTCCCCCTTGGAACCTTGGCCACATCCAAGAGTTCCTCATCCCTTTAGGGGAACTACGAATGCTCTGATTCCATTCCCGTCTGGATACGTAGGCACAAGATATGATTTTTTGGCGACATACTTAGAAATAAACCCCTATGTCACCCTTAGAAAACAACAATAACACATTAAAACAAGAGGTTCTTGTAGAGTACTACAAATGCTTAGGATTCTAACACCTTCGCTAGGTATAATCAACCCCCGAACCTTAGATTCTCTAGTTTTGTATTGCATTGCATACTCATGGGTTATTCGATCTTTTTTCCTTCCCTTGGACAAATTAAAGACCGGTGGTGAATAATGATTTGCGATTCAAGTTAATCAATAGCTTGATATCCAATTCTCACCGCGACAAAAATGACGACTTCACTGGGGACTTTATCTTTCGAGGGTCCCCTCTAACTTGTTTATTTGTGTTTTTGTTATATATCTATATATCTGCTTATCTGTAATATATGTTTCTGCTTTGGATTGTTACTTTCGCATGGTGAGATAAGTCCTACACCCGAACATGAGTGCACTTATGATAGGAAGGTGATATATTCAAAAAGGATTATAGGGAGTTGATTCCTGACCAAGCTGACTTGAGAAATCACCACTCAGTTGAGGCCCTCTTGAGAATAGTATTGTTGAACGAGTATTCGTGAAAACACTTACCTTTTCAACCTAGAAGCTCGTGACACTGAGAACTTTTAGTTACCCTTAACTCAACTTGGCTTTCTTAGGACGTAGTGCAATGACTATGAGGGAGTGGTCCCGAAATAGTTGATACACGATACTACACTCGAAAGAGGTTCTCACGAGAAGATTATTAATTACTGAGTATTTGGGAAATTGATAATATCTGAAAGATGGACTGATGACTTTGAGAACCTTTTTAGAACCCTTGTTTTGTAGGAAAAATAAATCTTTAGTCCATGCCATTTGGGGATGGGTAGACCCTTACTCCATGCTCGTTGATTTTCAAACCTAGGTTTTTTTGTTTGCTTGAATGTATATGTGTATCTATGTTTGCCTGTGTTTGTGCATTCCTGTATTCGTAAGCATCATTTGCACAAGTTTCATGGAATTCAGAGTTTTTGTTTGCAAACATCACAGGATCATTATGGATTGCAAAAGGAAAAATACTTTGAAGTACACTTTCAAGAGTCTTAAACTGGATGACCTAAGGAAATTATAAGCTTTGGTTAAAGATCAAGAAAAGTTCAAAGACAAGTACGGGAAGTTATTATCATTGTTGAATATTAAGGTGGGCAATGGAATTCTTTCCACACTACTCCAATTCTATGATCCAGTTTATCATTGCTTTACTTTCCCAGATTACCAGCTAATGCCTACATTGGAAGAGTATTCTCAGTTGGTTGGTTTGCCTATTCTTGATGAGTCTCCATTTCCTTTTTTGGAGAAGGACCCTAAAGAATAGGACATTGCCAAGGCTATACATTTAAGATTATCTAACATTCAAGCTAATATGACTACTAAAGGTGGAGTATTTGGATTAACCATAGATTTTCTGATTGGAAAAGCCCAATATCATGCCAATCATCTGAGCATGGATACATTTGAGGCTATTCTTGCATTACTTATCTATGGAGTGTTTCTTTTCCCAAGCTTTGAAGGATTTGTTGACATTAATGCTATCAAGGTTTTCTTAAAGAATAATCTAGTGCCTACCTTGCTAGCATACACTTATCATTCAGTCCATCTCATAAACTTTCATAGCGAAGGAATGATTACATGTTGTGTACTCTTATTGTACAAGTGGTTTATTTTGCACTTGCCCAAGTATGGCTCCTTTTGCGATCTCAATAAAGGTTGTTGGTCACAGAAGATTATGGCTTTTACCCACTCGGATATTGATTAGTACAATCGCGTTTATGATGGGATACTGATCATTAACAAATGTGGAGATTCCGTTAATGTGCCTCTCCTTAGTACTAAAGGAAGAATTAGTTACAATCCTGTTTTGGTTCGCCGTCAGCTAGGGCACCCTTTGAAAGATAAACCCAAGAGTGATCATGTGGAAAGTATTTTCTTCAAGGATGAGGAAGATAATAAGGAGCTCCAAGAGAACATTATGATTGCATGGCGTCATTTGCACAAAAGAGAAAAGGGAAGTTTAGGAAAACCCAATTGTGTTTCTCTGGAACCTTATCTCCAATGGGTCTGAGATAGAGCTATCAAGTTTAAGATGCCTTATACTCGCTAAAAGCCCATGCCTTTAAAGAAAGAACCCGTTCTGACTTTCATGCCTGAAACAGAAGAGTTGAAGATTGCTTTGAGCAAAGCGTAGCAGGAAAGAGATGCTTGGAAGAACATGTATCAAGTGGTCGTTGAAGAGAATGTTGAACTCCAGAGACAACTACAGTCGAAGAGTGAAGAAGTACTTTCTTGCAAGAAGAGAAAAGCACAGTAGGATTTATTTTTCTCTAGCCCTCAGTCAACTCCTTGGAAGCTGATCGTAGACAAGCTTATTCTCGAGAAGACTCAGTTGGAGAAGCAGATCAAGAAGCTTAACACAAGACTTCCTTAGGGCTTTATTAGATTTTATTTTTTTCAAGACTCTTTCAAGAAGTACTTTTATTTGTAATCCTTTATTGGCTAATAAATGAGTTTCTTTTGGTATCCTATGACATTTGCAAATACTCGAATTCCATGAAAACTTTCGCATTCGAATGCATTCATTTTGTTCTTTTTTTCTAACACTTCAAGGAACTAAATTTTTTTTGCAGAGATTGTGAAAATAGATTTTGGAAGAAGAGGAACACTGAAGTACACCTTCAAGAGTTCGAAGCTTGAAAACCTAAGGGAACTAGAAAGTCTAATCGAGAATCGTTTGACATTCTCATATGAATATGGAGGAATCTTCCCACTGTTGAGACTCAAGATGATTGGTGGGTTACTAGATACGCTCGTCCAGTTCTATGATCCTTTGTACCATTGCTTCACATTTCCGGACTACCAATTGATGCCTACCTTAGAGGAGTATTCTGCTTTGATGGGATTACATGTCACGTCTCGACCTCCTTTCTCTAGATTAGAAGACATGCCAAGTGATCAGGATATTACAAACACTACACAATTGAGTTTGTCTGATGTTCAAACTCACATGACTACTAAGGAAGGGTCCCTTGGATTGTCGGATCAGTTCCTAATAGAGAAGATTCGTTATCACGCCAATAAGAAGAATACTGAAGTTCTTGAAGCCACCTTTTCATTATTGGCCTATGGGATTCTCCTATTCCCAAACCTTGACGACTTCGTCGATATGAACGCCATCAAGATCTTCATACTCAAGATCATGTTCCCACCTTGCCGACTGACATGTATCACTCCATTCGCTTAAAAAATTCTCAAGGAGGGGGTCAGATAACCTGTTGTGTTGCTCTTCTTTACAAGTGGTTTATTTCTCTCTTGTCAAGGTTTATGATTATCTAGGATCTGAAGGATACGCCTTGCTGGTCGAAGATAGTCATATCACTCACACACTTTGACGTCGTATGGTATGATCCCATGTATGGTGGAGTAAGGATGATTAATAGTTGTGGTGATTTCCCCAACATACCTCTTCTTGGCGCGAAGGGATGTATCAGCTATAACCTTATTTTTGCTCATCGGCACGGGTATCCGATGAAGGAGAAGCCTGACCTAACCCTTTTGGAAGGAATATTTCTCAAGGAAGGAGAAGATCCATAACTCAAAGCTAGGATCATGTACGCCTGGTGTCACATACATAGAAAAGGAATGACTGCATTAAAATATCCTGATTGTACTGTTTCAGAACCTTACATGCAATGGGTGCGAGAAAGGGATTTTGAGCTAAGGATGCCTTATCCTCATCATGAACCCATGTTGCTGACTCCTCAGGACTCTACCTGGATCGTTACAAGTGAAGAGAGAAAATTGAAAAGTGCATTGGACAAGGTTGAAAAAGAGAAAAATTCCTAGAAGAACAAGTATTTCATCCTCGACTAGGAGAATGAAGAACTTCATAAATTTATCAGCAAAAGAAAGAAGAAGAATCTTCTAAGAAAAGGAAAGTCCAAGAGGATTTATTTTCCTCTCGTGCATTATCAGTATCAGCTGCTAGCTCTAGTCTTCCTCTGACTTTTGTGGCTTGGAAGCAGTATGTAGACAAGCTCGTTCTTGAAAAGGCGAAGATGCAAGAGCAGATTAACCAGCTTATGGAAAAACTTCATGGAAAGAAAGGGCGATAGTCAAGAAGATTAGACTCCTAGTTTTCTTTGCTTTGTTTTCTATACTTTTGATTATGAAGTATTGGCTCTTGAAGAAGTATTGTTTGCTTTGTAAAACCTTCTAGTTTAATTAATAAAACGAGTCTTTTGATTATTTTTAAGTCCTTTTCTCCATTATTACAATGTTTGCAAATATACTTTTGAGTTCCTTGAAGTTTCATTCGCATTGTGCATGTGCATTTGCATTAGCATGGAATCCTTTGCATTCCAGGTTCTTACTCTTGCTTCATCTTCCTTCTGACAAGCTGAATCATCAATACAACATTTGAGCCAGCTATCATCGAAGAATGGATCAGCTAGAACAAGAGAACAGAGTGCTCCGCGATGAGGTTACAAAATTAAGGGAAAGTTTGGAAAGAATCAACGGAATGGTGGAAGCGTTGACGGATGCTCAAAATCAGTCGTCACATAATTCTCAAGAAAATGTCCAAAGGATTGTTATTTCTGAAATCATATATGCACTGATCCTAGTGGTGTCTGCAACAAGTGAACCTCCATACAGTATGCCTCCAAGTTTCCCATGGGGGATCCCTCATTTCTTCACTCCAGCTGGATACCATCCATCGGTTCCTGAAGTTCCTGCTGCAACTGTTGTGACTATGATTCCTGTTGTAACTGTTATTCCTGTTGCAACTGTTGTGATGTCTATGCCATCGCCTGCTGTGATGTCTATGCCACCGCCTTTTATGAATCCCGCCGCCTTTTCCAACTTGCAAGAGAATCCAAAGAAAAAAGCAGGTATTATAGTAACCATTTATTTGAATTTGTCATACCTTTCGACTTCTCACATGTTATGATTGTAAGTGAAACTGAAACAAAGGGTAACACCAATGTCGAAGGTCCTTCAGATTCTGGTGAAGCCAAGAAAGACGGAGAACCTCAAAAGAAAAAGGCAAATATTTTCCATATGGACATTAGCCAATGTCGAGATGACTCTAACATGCTTTTTATTTATAGAATCGAAAAAGTGATCCCGACTCTTCAACAACCATAAAACTTAAGAAAAAGAAGAAGTCCAAAAAGACTACCTCAACACTGGTTTATAACTGATCTTCTATTTGGTGGTTTTGATGATTCAACAAACTAACCAAACCAACTTTTCCAAACTACTCTAAAACCAGTAGAGACCTTGGCTGACGTTGAGAGCTCAAAAGATAGAGAAAAAAACCTAATCTTCTTGAGACCTAAGCTCAAGACCTTTCCCAAACCAAGTGAAGGTGACAAGAAACACAAGAAATGGGGGTTTAAATCAGGTTTCTTAAAATCAAAGCTTTTTCGAAACCAACTCAACAAGTAAGAACACAAATAATGAAAATAACAAGTTATTTTTATAGTGGTTTGTTGTTAACTAAGTTACCTCCAGCCCATCCTACCAAGGTGATTTCTCCTTCTCAATAAGGACTTAATCCACTATAGCCAAAAATGATTACATACATCATAAAGAAAAATTTCTTTGTCTTCTTGAGTATATTTGACTAAACTCTAGTCACTCAAGGACACCACTCAAATAATATTGAGATTTACAAGTTGTGTTTACAAAGAATGCTTCTAAAAATCATATTAACCCAAGGTTTATGTACAATGAAATACTCACACAATACAAACAAAAGCTCTATCTGTGTTTATACAATATTCACAAGAATAATATTTTCAGAGAAAACGATGTAGCATGAATAGTGTTGAGCAACTTGTAAATTAGCAACCTCATTCATTCTTACAAGTCTTCCATTTATATCCAAGAAAATATTCGTTAGAGAGTAGAATGAGAATCTTCATGAATGAGTTGGCACCTTGAATAACCGTCATCAATGGTGGGAGACAAAAATTGTATCGTATTAATGTCCTTACTCCACACAATCTGCATAGTGAAAGGAATGTTTTGATCTTGTATTGTGTACTATTTATCTCATGTAAAACCATTTGATCTTATCTTCTAATCTTCAGAGGCTTCTGAATAAATTTTTTGAAGCATGTTTAGAAGAATCAAGGGCCATGTTGAGATACTTTAGAACTTAAGTCTTCAGAGTCTTGACATTGTTCCTTAGAACATGGTCTTCAGAGTCTTCAACACTTATTCTTTAGAATCTACAAAACTTGAGTGCAGAATCTTGAAGGTAGACAAACCTTCAGAGGCTATTCAATCAGAGTACAGTAAGAAGCTTTAGAACAAACGTTCTTCAAAATTGTTGTCTAAGAGCTTTCTAGAACTTGACAGCATCTTATGAAGTACTTGTATATCTTCAGAGTCAGAGTGTGTTGATTCCAGAATCTGATAACGTCACACATCAATGCTTGATCGCGACTTTCTATGTCTAATACAATCTAACTGCAAGTGCATAGTCTATCGCGTAGTAATAATAGATATCGATCCCACAGGGACTCGTAATCAAACTAGTGTTCTCGGGAATTACTATGTTTAGCTAGGTAGAATATGTTTAAGGGAATAAGATTGTCACTAAAAGGGAACTAAGAATACTATTTAGATTATAAATGATTGAATCGATACATAGTAATTGTGTTCTTCAGGGATTTGATAAGTTACTGGTGTATGAAATAATTTTCAAAGTTTATTTAAGCAGAAAATGGAGATTTGAAGACTCTCGCCTCACGATGGTTATTGACGCTAATCATAATCCTAAGGGCCAAACATACACTTTCGCATCCCGTTCGGGGTTAAAATTATTTTTTGGAAATCTCTAAGTTCTAATTCATTTTAAAGTGCTTTCGCTGTTATTAAAACAAATGCCTAGTGTTTACTATCTGACCTTACCGCAGCTTTCTCTTGTTGGTTCGTATCTTGATTAATTTCCCACTTTCGTGGCAAAACTACTTTTAAATAAGTTCTCGCTTTCGCGACGAAGTTTATTCAGTGAATCAATTTTAAACACTCAGACCATAGATTACTTTTGTGAAAAGAAAGTTTTTCAACCAGTTGTTATCAAATCCCATTCGAATTATTACTACATATCGATTACCTAAGTTTAGCTAGACATGGATTTGGGAAAGATAAAATATAAATAAAAACAATAAATAATGATTTGCATTATAATAATAACTGAAATCGATCAAAATGAAAACCTGTAAATATTCCAATTGGCCTTTGGGCAGATCCTCCACAGATGTTGGCAGGATTCTGGTCTTTAATGCCAATTTGGTCGTACAATAAAATAGAAGTTATAGAAGAATGTAAAGGCAATACAGGAAAGGTAAAGAGAAATAAATAAGAATAAAACTGTAAAATAATGCTCTGGAAAGTAAATTCGGCAGCACTTCGTGGTATGAATGCAGCACACTTTCTGAAGTCCCCTGCCTCCTTTTTTATAGAAGTGGAATCCCAACGGTTATCTCTGAAGATGATGGACCTTGAGGCAGATAATTTAGGGAGTAGTGGTCCACTCTGTGGGAATTGGAACTGATCCTTAGATGTGTAATATGAGTGGGGCATTTTTGCCTGCATGACGGTCGTCACAAGGTGTGACGGTCGTCACCCGTGTGACGATCGTCATGAAGCTGTGACGGTCGTCACATCAGCAAAAACAGCTTGCTGCGCTTTTCATTGTGTTTTCACTCCTTTTTCGTCCATATTTCATTTGAGATTGCTTCTTTTCTTCATGTTGCCTTGTTTAGACGTGATCGTTGAATACCTGCAAAACATCAGACAAATACACGGAAATAACCCGAAATCGGATTGAAAACGGTTAGACTTTAGTTGAATTATGCATGAAAATATCTATATGATTTCGTGTTATCAAACTCCCCTAAGCTTGAATCTTTGCTTGTCCTCAAGTAAAACATGGAAAAGTCGGCAAGCACGAGGCAGCTTCTTCGTTCGCAGAGTTTGGAAAAACCGGGATTCTTGGTAGGAACAAGACGAGTATCATGACGACACTGGACTACAAGTCTTCGGAGGTCTCCTTTTTATGCAAATCGGTCTCAGTCATGCTACTGTAGCTTGGTGTCAAGGTTCTTGCGGCAAGTTCACCCTGTTTGTTCTAGCGCAATCACATTAAGCCCGTTGTCCGTACACTTTCATGGCAAGTCGACCTGTTAGTGAATATGATCTCATTTCTGTTTTTGATCTTCTTCATTGATCATAAGTTTATGTCATTGATTTTTCAATGAGTTTTTCGTGCCGCTGGGCTAAATGCTCGGGTGAGGAGCACCTAACTTAGAAGGAAACGTGTCTTATATTTTTGGGCTATTTAGCTCTCTTTTCATGATTTTTCATCTTTTTGGAGATCATACACTTATTTGCATCGGTCGCTCGCTTAGAAGTGTTCTAGGATAATGCTGACTGCTTAGTATAAACTACTGGGGGTTGAGTTTGCATAGACACTTGAGACTTTGGTACGCGTAGGTAGTGAAACCGACTCGCATAAACCGGAGATCTAAGGTGTCAGGACGGTACTGGTTTTGTTAGAACTGTCGTTTCCTCGGGGTTTCAAAACTTGTTTTGAACTCAGATGCATTCTCGTGAAGCTTTTGCTTTTGAGGAACGAACGAAATTTTTTGTTTACGTTGAATAATGTGGGGATTGTTTGCGTAACGGGAAAAATATATAGACGAGCTTTATTTGCCAAAAAAAGAAAGTGTTAAAATAGAAATTACGAAAATTCAAAGTGCAGTGAAATGGAAATAAAGGAAGTTCAGAGTACAGTGGAATGGAAATAAAGGCTCCGCTCCCACACTATCTCGATCAGTGTCCTCACTGATACTTGAAGCATGCGAGAGGGAGATACAACTGAAAATGAAAATACAAATAACTGAAATATAGTAAACAATGAAGGAAAAATGGAAATCTAGTCACGGCCTCTGTCACGTCCGCGCTGGCGTCCTCTGGCTCTAAAAAGGGCTACTCTGTCCTCATAGCTCATAGCTCCGGTGTGGTAGACGGTGTCTCGGAGTCCTTCGACCTGCAAGGTCAGATTCGCTAGGCTCTCAGTGATCGTAGCTTGGCCGGTGTGAAGTTGTTGCATTTGAGTTCGGTGCCAAGCTTCGAACTGGTCAGCTCGCTGATTCTGCTGCTGCAGCATCGCGAGTATCTGTGCCTACTGGTCTAGGGAGCGACGGAGGTCCTCTTCTGTGTAGTCTGGCACGGGATGATGGCGGCGGCGGCGGGAGGATGTACCTACGGGAGGAGGAGGCTGTGATGCCTCTGGCTGCTCGGACCTGTCCAACTCAGCTTGGATTTCATCTTCGGAACCGTGAGTGTGGTCCTGAGTAGGAACAGCAGCAGCAGGAGGGGCAGTGAGGTCGAACAACCAGTTGGTACGGTCCTCTGGATGGATGCGGGTGCGGGACAGAAGGATGATGCTTCAGACGGTTTTTCCACGCACTACCGAATGGTATTTGCCGTCAGCTCTGGAGCGGATAAGATGAGAGGCTTTGCAGTGGTCGGTGTCTAGGAACACCGAGGGGATGGAATGGAGGTGCTGGAGGCGGTCGCCAAGGTTCAGCCCAAGTGCAATAGCGGTGACAATCCCGCCAAAGTAGAATGGCTTTGAGCCACGGTTGCAGTTGGCCTGAATGTGAGCCAGCAGAAACGGGGCAGCGTTGACAAGTTCATTGTTGAAGACGCAATGGAGAAAGAAGAGCTCTTTCGAGTTCACTTTGTGGTTGCTGTCTCTGGCGAAAATAGTGTTGCTCAACGCTCTGTGAAAGTACCGGATGGTTGGGTTATGGATATGAGTGGCGTGCAGGGAGTCCCAACCGTCGGCATTGAGGCCGGTCAACTGATACCACAGCGCGAAAGCTTCATGCTGGAACTGATCGGTGATGCAGCGATGAGCGTTGTCACCGCGAGGTAGCTACAGGATGCTGGCAATCTGATTTTGGTTCACCTGATAGTTGGTGCCAAACATCCGGAAGCATGCGGCACCTGTGTGCTGGTTAAGTTTGCCGTTGCTTGTGATGTAAGTGAACGAACTCAAGAACTCAAGAGTGAGTTGTTCGTACGTTGGCTGTGGGTTGGTGCAGAGGTTCCAGATGCCTGCTCTTTGAAGCATCCAGGTTACACCTTCAAGGAGTCCGAGCTCCGTAAGCGATGGAAGGTGCGGATAATGAGTCGGCTGGAGCGACCTCTGATGAAATGCAATGTAGTTTGCTCGTTGTCTTTCGCCTAAGTCTCCTTCACTGAAGGTAATGTTGCTGACATCTGGGGTTTCTGCATTCCTTGCCATTGTTGGAAGATGGAGAGGTTTTTGAGATTTGGGGTTTTTCTGCAGAGAGGGAAAAATTGACAGAAGTGTGGTTTGGAGGTTGAATTTGGAGTTGAAATTTATAGTTCAATGTGGGGAGGACGAAAATTCATAGTGGGGTAGGAGTTAGGATGATTGAAAGTGATAATGGGGGGAAGTGGAAGAGAACACGAACCCTGTTTTATCAGATATCAGTTTTGGACTGCGTGACGGTCGTCACATAGGTGTGACGGTCGTCACCCGCGTGACGCTCGTCATGTGGCTGTGACGGTCGTCACAGCAGCAAAATCTGCAGAACGCAGAATTTTGCTCTGAGGGCGTACTCGTAGTGACTTTAAGGCTTAGTATTGATACGGTGATGTAATATAACAGCCAACAAACAACAAATAATGCGAAAACAGCATAATTGAATAAAAACTAGAATTGAAATAACATAAAGTTGAAACAATTGTATGTAGTACATAAAGAAAACTAACAATGCGAAAAATCCAAATGATTAAATGAAACTAAACTAGACTAGACTAAACTGAAACTACTGCTAAGAGCTAATAACTAATCTTTTCGTGCCTTCAACTAATCGAATTTCTGTGAATAGTAGTCGAGTTGGTCGCTGACTAGATCCATGAAGCCTACCAGTTCGCTGTGCATGCTTGCGATGTCAGCTTTTACATTAGTTAGAGTTGTATCAACGTCGTCCAATTTGAGTAACACGGCATCCATTTTGTCGGTGGTCTCCTCAGGGATAGGCTCAGGATAAGTGTTGTAGTGCAGAGGAGTCGTAGGGTCTACTTCAGTTTCAGATTCAGCGTTCTCATAGTACATATAGTCGTGTGCCTCAGAGATGTGGTCACTGTCATACATATAGTTCTGTGGTGTTGACTATGGTGAAGGAGGTCCCATAGGCTCATCCAATTCATAGAGCCAGTTGTCCTTGTTGTGGATACTTGTCATCAGATGATCAGGCAGTGTGAATAGTTGTACTGGTTTTTCGTTAATGAGGTACTCATACGGTCCAGGTCCCATAGTTCCTAAGATGCGCCTGTTAAAGCAGAATTGTATGTTCATGGGTCGGATGGTGCCAAAACGAGTGCTGGCATTTAAATGGAATATAAGGCCAAGCTCGTGGGCAATCATTGTTACTAGGCCTCCTATAAGGATAGGTGTCTGTAGTTCCAGCGTGAGGCGTTTGAAAGATCTCATCATGAAAGGCACTGCATTTACTGTCCGTCCCTGAGAAGCACAGAACATGATGAATAACTCCTCCTTAGATACTGCAGTAATATTTTCTTCTTTTCCAAACAAGGTGTGAGCTAGTATCTTATGGAAGTATCTGAAGGCTGGGTTGTGTATGTCATCATTGTGCATTCTGCCTGGTTCAGGGTGATAGTCGCCTATGATTCTACCCCAGAATTGATTGAGTTGAAAATCAATATCGTCATCTTCTGCACTGATGAACACATGCGGTCCGCTAGGGAATCCTAGGAGGTTAGCTAGTAACATCCGGCTATGGGTTTGGTCCATTCCAAACAATCGGAAGGTAATCAGCTCTGTGTTGGATCCAAAGCCATAGTTGGGTGTGTATCTGAAAGAACTAAGGAATTCATAGGTAAGATCCTTGTAGGTAGCGAAACGTGTTTTCAGAGCAGTGTTCTCCCAACCCAGTTGATTGAACAGGTATTGAATGCTATCTGTGATCCCTAGTTTAACCATAGTAGCCTTATCATAATACAGCGTTAAGGCGAATTCTCTTTCGGTCAGTGCTGCAAATCTTGCCTTTTGAGCGAGTCCTCGGAAGTGAACCTTTGTGAAGTCGTACTCGGCCATACTCGCAGGTAATTCGGAGAAAACAGAAGGAAAGTTTTGAAGGCTTTTAAAAATCCTGAAAAGTTTGAAACAGGAAATTGAAGTCAGGATTTTTAGAAACGAAAAGCGGTAGAATCAAAAGACAAAAGAGAGAAAATAAAATAAGAATAAAAGTACGAAAATGAACGAAAGTAGGAAGTAGTAGTAATTATAAGTTTAGATTTTTTTTTGTTGGATTTTCAAAGTAGAATTTTAAGGAAAAATGAAATGCAATAACGAGGGAAATTTGGGTTGCCTCTCAGTAAGCGTTGTTTTTAACGTCTAAAGCCTGACGATAGCTTGGTGATAAGCTATTCGGGTGTCTGAGCTGGAAGCTCAAGCAATGTTATATTACTGACTTGAGGACTGTTGTCGTTCTTATTGTAATGTTTTAGACGTTGCCCGTTTACGATAAATGGTGCATTTGTCTTATCGGTAATTTCAACAGCTCCACTCTGAAGTACTTTAGTCACTTCATAGGGTCCAGACCACCTAGATTTTAGTTTACCTGGGAAGAGTTTTAATCGTGAATTAAAGAGCAATACGATGTCTCCCACACTGAATTGTTTCCTGATTGAACGTTTATCATGCCACTTTTTAGTTCGTTCTTTGTAGATACGGGCATTTCCGTAAGCGTCTAATTGAAGTTCTTCCAACTCGTGTAAGTACAAGATTCGCTTTTCTCCTGTCTCGGTGTAGTTGAAGTTGAGTGTCTTAATGGCCCAAAAGGCCTTATGCTCTAACTCTACAGGGAGATGGCAGGATTTACCGTAAACCAATTTATAGGGGGTAGTACCTATTGGTGTCTTAAAAGCGGTCCTATAAGCCCATAAAGCTTCTTGTAGCTTCGACGACCAATCTTTCCTTGAGGTAGCGACAGTCTTTTCCAAGATCTGTTTTATTTCTCTGTTCGAGACCTCTACTTGTCCGCTAGTTTGCGGATGATAGGGTGTAGCTACTCGGTGGCGGACTCCATATTTAGAGAGAAGTTTATCGAATATTCGTGATATGAAGTGAGATTCGCCGTCACTAATGACGAGTCTCGGTACACCGAATCTAGGAAAGATTGTGTTTTTGAAGAGTTTGATTACTACTCGTGCGTCGTTTGTTGGAGCAGCTATGGCTTCTATCCATTTAGATACGTAATCGATAGCGACGAGTATGTAGTTATTTCCAAAAGAAGGTGGAAATGGTCCCATGAAATCTATTCCCCAGACGTCGAAGATTTCTACCTCTAAGATTCCTTTCTGAGGCATTTCATCGCGTCGTGAGATGTTGCCAGTTCGTTGGCATCGATCGCACTTTTGCACAGCGATGTGAACATCTTTCCAGAGATTAGGCCAAAATAGGCCGGCTTGGAGAATCTTAGCGCACGTCTTGGATGTACTAGCATGACCACCGTATAGTGCTGAGTGGCATTGGGAAATAATATTTTATATTTCTTCCTCTAGGACACAACGACGATATATGTTGTCGGCCCCTCTCTTGAAGAGTAGAGGTTCGTCCCAATAATAGTGTTTCAGATCATGGAAGAATTTCTTCTTTTGCTGATAAGTAAGATCCGGTGGAAGCACGCCCGCAGCGAGGTAATTAACGATGTCAGCATACCAAGGTAATGTGACTTGGGCATAAACGGCTTCTACGGCTTTTTCGAATTCTAGATCTTCCGAGATTGAATTGGGTGTGTCACTTTCTAGTTTGGCTATCAGACGTTCGTACGGGAAATCGTCATTTATCGGTACTGGTTCATGTTTGATGCCTTCTATTCGGGATAAGTGATCTGCAACAACGTTCTCAGTTCCTTTCTTATCTTTGATTTCTAAGTCAAACTCTTGTAATAACAGGATCCATCTTAATAGTCTTGGTTTGGCATCCTTTTTGCTTATTAGGTACCTTATGGCAGCGTGGTCTGTGTATATGATAATTTTTGCTCCTACTAAGTAAGAACGAAATTTGTCAAGCGCAAATATAACTGCTAGAAGTTCCTTTTCTGTGGTAGCGTAGTTCATTTGGGCAGGATCTAAGGTTCTACTGGCATAGTAGATGGCATGGAGTTTCTTGTCCTTCCTTTGTCCTAGAACTGCGCCTACAGCATAATCACTCGCATCGCACATGATTTCAAACGGTAGTCGCCAATCGGGTGGTTGCATGATTGGTGCGGTGATAAGGGCTGATTTCAATGTTTCGAATGCTTTTAGACAGTCTTCGTCGAAGACGAACTCAGCATCTTTCATTAACAGGCCGATCAGAGGTTTTGTGATTTTCGAGAAATCTTTTATAAATCTTCTGTAGAAACCGGCGTGTCCTAGAAAACTCCGTATTTCTCGTACGGATTTTGGAGGTTGGAGATCTTTTATAATCTCTATTTTAGCTTTGTCTACCTCGATTCCTCTATCTGATATGACGTGTCCTAGAACTATTCCTTGTCGGACCATAAAATGGCATTTTTCCCAATTTAGGACGAGGTTTACTTTTACGCAACGTTCTAATACCATTTCTAAGTTTTGTAGGCATCCTTCAAAACTTTGTCCACATACCGAGAAATCGTCCATAAACACTTCCATGATGTTGTCTATGAAATCTGCGAAGATTGTCATCATGCATCTTTGGAAGGTTGCTGGAGCATTACAGAGTCCGAACGGCATTCGGCGGTAAGCAAAAGTACCATAAGGATAGGTGACTGTAGTCTTTTCTTGGTCATCAGGATGTATGGGAATTTGGAAGAATCCTGAGTAACCATCTAGATAGCAGAAATATGAATGTTTGGCTAATCTTTCCAACATTTGGTCTATGAAGGGTAACGGGAAGTGATCTTTGCGCGTAGCCTTGTTAAGCTTTCTATAGTCAATGCACATCCTGCTTCCAGTCACGACTCTTTTCGTTATTGATTCGCCTTTTTCGTTTTTAACTACTGTGACTCCTCCTTTCTTTGGTACGACGTGAACTGGGCTAACCCATTCACTATCGGAGATCGGATAGATGATTCCTGCATCTAGCAATTTCTTTACTTCATCTCTGACTACAGTGCTCAGGATGGGGTTCAGTCTTCTCTGATACTCTCGAGAGGTTTTAGAGTCTTCCTTTATTGTAATTCGATGCATACAGATCGAAGGGCTTATACCTTTTAAATCGCTTATGTTATAGCCTAACGCGGTGGGGTACTTCTTTAGGACTTCTAATAGTTTTTCGGTTTCTGGTTGTCCTAAGTCGGCGTTGACTATCACTGGTCTTTTTAGTTTATCGTCTAGAAATTCATATCTGAGGTTTTTGGGTAGTGTTTTGAGTTCTAAAGATGGGTTCTTTGGACCTGGCATATGGTTTGGGGTCAGTGCTAAGCTTTCGCTTAGGCTGTCGTCTTTATACGGTTTACGCCAATTATCGTCTTCAGAAATATCGGGTATTTGAATCTTTATTATTTCTGAATACGTGGTCTCTTCATTTTCAAGTTCTCTTATGCATTCGTCGATTTCGTCTACTAAATAGCAGGTATCGTCTATTGCTGGTGCTTGTAAGAACTTGGTGAGAATGAACTCTATCTTTTCTTCTCCTACTTCGAATGTTAGCCTTCCTTTCTTCACGTCTATAATAGCTCCAGCTGTAGCTAGGAACGGTCTTCCTAGGATAATTGGGGTTACAGTATCTTCCTTGATGTCCATGATTATGAAGTTGGTTGGAATGTAAAATTGTCCTATGCGTACTGGAACATTTTCCAGTATTCCGACGGGGTATTTTACTGATCGTTCAGCTAATTGAACGGACATTTTGGTTGGTCTGAGGTCTCCCATATTCAGCTTTTTGCATATAGATAAGGGCATAACACTGATATTGGCTCCTAAATCGCATAGAGCTTTGCCTATTACGAACTTTCCTATGATGCAGGGTATGGAGAAACTACCTGGGTCTTTTAATTTAGGAGGCATGCGGTTTTGAATAATGGCGCTACACTCTGCAATAAGTGTAACTGTTTCGTTATCCTCGATCTTTCTCTTATTCGACAGGATTTCTTTGAGAAATTTAGCGTATGACGGTATTTGAGTTATCGCTTCCGTAAAAGGAATAGTAATATTCAGCTGTTTAAGGAGCTCTACAAATTTCTTAAACTGTCCTGAAGTTTTGGAGTTTATTAGTCTTTGCGGATAAGGAATAGGTGGTTTATATGACGCTGGAGGTGCTTGAGTTTTTTCACTTGCGGTATCCTCCTTCTCGTTGTCCTCCTTCTTCTCTAACTCGGATTCCTTTTCTGCTTGTTCAGTTGGTTTTTGTTGCATGGCTGAGTTTTCGGTCCTCGGATCGATCGGTTCGTCCAATTCTTTTCCACTTCTTAGTATCACAGCATTTGCTTGGCCTTTTGGATTCTGTTCGGGTTGTCCAGGAAATGTGCCTGCAGGTGCGGCAGCAGAGGCTTGTTGTTGAGCCACTTGTGATATCTGAGTTTCTAACATTTTGTTGTGGGTGGCTAAAGCGTCTACTTTTCCTGTCAACTGTTTAATTTGCTCGCTAGTGTGTACGTTTTGATTCAGGAACTCTTTGTTTGTTTGAGCTTGAGTAGCTATGAACTTTTCCATCATCAATTCGAGGTTCAATTTCCTAGGTGCATTCTGAGCAGCTGGTTTCTGATATCCTGGCGGAGCAGTAGGCATTTGCAATGCATTTTCGCTTTTGTAAGAAAAGTTTGGATGATTTCGCCAACCTGGGTTGTAGGTATTTGCGTAGGGATTTCCTTGAGCATAATTTACCTGGTCTGGTGGGATTCCGGCTAGCAATGGGCATTCGGGTGCATTATGAGTGGTGCTTCCGCATAACTCGCAGTCTTCAGAGTCTTGACATTGTTCCTTAGAACATGGTCTTCAGAGTCTTCAACACTTATTCTTTAGAATCTACAAAACTTGAGTGCAGAATCTTGAAGGTAGACAAACCTTCAGAGGCTATTCAATCAGAGTACAGTAAGAAGCTTTAGAACAAACGTTCTTCAAAATTGTTGTCTAAGAGCTTTCTAGAACTTGACAGCATCTTATGAAGTACTTGTATATCTTCAGAGTCAGAGTGTGTTGATTCCAGAATCTGATAACGTCACACATCAATGCTTGATCGCGACTTTCTATGTCTAATACAATCTAACTGCAAGTGCACAGTCTATCGCGTAGTAATAATAGATATCGATCCCACAGGGACTCGTAATCAAACTAGTGTTCTCGGGAATTACTATGTTTAGCTAGGTAGAATATGTTTAAGGGAATAAGATTGTCACTAAAAGGGAACTAAGAATACTATTTAGATTATAAATGATTGAATCGATACATAGTAATTGTGTTCTTCAGGGATTTGATAAGTTACTGGTGTATGAAATAATTTTCAAAGTTTATTTAAGCAGAAAATGGAGATTTGAAGACTCTCGCCTCACGATGGTTATTGACGCTAATCATAATCCTAAGGGCCAAACATACACTTTCGCATCCCGTTCGGGGTTAAAATTATTTTTTGGAAATCTCTAAGTTCTAATTCATTTTAAAGTGCTTTCGCTGTTATTAAAACAAATGCCTAGTGTTTACTATCTGACCTTACCGCAGCTTTCTCTTGTTGGTTCGTATCTTGATTAATTTCCCACTTTCGTGGCAAAACTACTTTTAAATAAGTTCTCGCTTTCGCGACGAAGTTTATTCAGTGAATCAATTTTAAACACTCAGACCATAGATTACTTTTGTGAAAAGAAAGTTTTTCAACCAGTTGTTATCAAATCCCATTCGAATTATTACTACATATCGATTACCTAAGTTTAGCTAGACATGGATTTGGGAAAGATAAAATATAAATAAAAACAATAAATAATGATTTGCATTATAATAATAACTGAAATCGATCAAAATGAAAACCTGTAAATATTCCAATTGGCCTTTGGGCAGATCCTCCACAGATGTTGGCAGGATTCTGGTCTTTAATGCCAATTTGGTCGTACAATAAAATAGAAGTTATAGAAGAATGGAAAGGCAATACAGGAAAGGTAAAGAGAAACAAATAAGAATAAAACTGGAAAATAATGCTCTGGAAAGTAAATTCGGCAGCACTTCGTGGTATGAATGCAGCACACTTTTTGAAGTCCCCTGCCTCCCTTTTTATAGAAGTGGAATCCCAACGGTTATCTCTGAAGATGATGGACCTTGAGGCAGATAATTTAGGGAGTAGTGGTCCACTCTGTGGGAATTGGAACTGATCCTTTGACGTGTAATCTGAGTGGGGCGTTTTTGCCTGCATGACGGTCCTCACAAGGTGTGACGGTCGTCACCCGTGTGACGGTCGTCATGAAGCTGTGACGGTCGTCACATCAGCAAAAACAGCTTGTTGCGCTTTTCATTGTGTTATCACTCCTTTTTCGTCCATATTTCATCTGAGATTGCTTCTTTTCTTCATGTTGCCTTTTTTAGACGTGATCGTTGAATACCTGCAAAACATCAGACAAATACACGGAAATAACCCGAAATCGGATCGAAAACGGTTAGACTTTAGTTGAATTATGCATGAAAATATCTATATGATTTCGTGTTATCAATGCTTCAGAGTCAGAACATGTTTAGCAAAAGTTACACACTAGACAAAAATCATTAGTGTACAAATTTTTTTTTAAGAATCAATGCATTGTTATCATCAAAATTGAAGGTCATATGCAAAATCAAATCTTGTTCTAACACCAAGCATCAGCAGAAGGAAATACTCTACTCAAAAAACTAACCCCTAAAAGAAAACAATCACTTCAATTGTTTGTCCCTCTAACAAAGGAAAAGATGGACGAAAAGGAAGTCACTTAGGATGTCGATACCTTTCCAACAGAAGAAAAAGGCTAACACATCACCTTCAAAAAGAATCAGGCTCAAGCTACTGTTCACGACTCATCATCCAACACTTCCATGAGCCAAGTGTCGCATCGCTGCGAAGAAGGGTCGACAAGGACAGAAGAGTCGCCACCGTTCATTATTTATCCCAAAGAGAGGGAAAGGAAACGATCATAGAAAACCTACGAAAAGGGAATAAGACAGGTCATCGCAACCAAATCTCGGGTTTGGGAGTCGGTTATGCAAGGGGAAGTGTCACGGTGAAATTTGGATATCAAACTATTGATTAGTTCGAATCTTTAATTCATTTTTGCAACCGAACTTTGATTTTTCCAAAGGAAGGGATAAAGATCGAAATTCCCATAATGCAATGCAAATGCAAGCTAGAGAGTTATAGGTTCGCGGGTTGGTTAAACTTAGGAAAGGTGTTAGCATCCTAAGTTTCTGTAGTACTCTACAGGAACCTCTTATTTTATGTTTGTTTATTGCTAAGGTTTATCTGCTTAAGGTATAAAAGACCTAGGGGTTTATATCTAAGTATACTCGATAAGATATCGCATATTATGCCTACATATCCTTACGGGAGTGGAATCAGAGTATATGTAGTTCCCTTAAAGGGTTTGAGGAGTTCTTTGATTGTGGTCAAAGTTCCTACGGGTTTAGGGTAGTTGATTGATTGATTTTAGGAGAAAAGACAAGTTATCATTTTAAGGGAGATTTAACCGCCACGAATTGTAGGAAAATAGTCTTTGCATCGTCTTAAGAGAAGGGTTCAAGTACTCGGATATTGATTGATGAGTACGCCTCTATCTCTCTTAAGGCAAAGTCTCTACATATTGATTGTATTGTTGTGGGGTGGAGATTCTATCTCGCTTAAGATGATTAATATCTATTTCTCTATTGTGTTTGAATAATGTTGTTTTTAGTTGTTTGTGTTTCTATGTTGTAAAGATAAAGACAAAGGTCCTCCTATGCGGTAGGATTTGTCCTAAAAGATCGACTTGAATGGGATCAAGGGCCGTAAGGGAGTATGATGCAAATGATGTGCACTACACACAAGCGTTGAATCATGTGTAGGTTTTTCCTTTGGACGGAATGCGATGCGAGAAAAGTAAATTACTGTAAGGTAAATTGCAGAAAATAAAGACGATAAAAATAAAGTCATACACACGCATGAAAGCGCTAAGGTGTGTGGGGTGAATGTGAGTGTGTGAACGGACCGGAGCGAGGCGTACACGATTGATCGAGTTTTACGATGTTGATTGATTTTAAGGCGAGTTGATTCTAGGAAAATAGTGGTATTGATTTTAAGGGGATTGATTTGTTCCTAAGGTGAAATTGATTTTAGAAAAGAGTTAGATTGATTTTTCGAGAAAGTGTTAATTAATTTGGTGAGATTAATTTTAGTACAAGTTAATTTAATTACTAGTTTTAAATAAGAGGTTTCTAATAAGTGATTTTATTTTATCTAAAACTTAAATATGAAATTATTTATATTTATTAAAAGTTGTTTGTTATTATTATTATATGAATTGTAAAAGATTGTTATTATTATTAAAGGTCTAAGTTATTTAAAATTATGAAAGAAAGGTTTTTTTATTAAAATATGCAAATATCTTAGTAATTAGTATAAGTTATTTAGAGAAAAATATCTGTGTGAACAATTGTTATTATTATAAAAGGGTGAAAAACTAATTAGTTAATAAAATAGATTAATTTATAAAAGAAATTTAATTATAAAAAAAGTAATAGTTGGTTTTACAAATAAAAAAAAAGGTTTGATTAAAAAAAGGATTAACTATGTTAATTAATTAATTAATTAATTAAAGGGAAAGATTAGGTTAATTGACTAAAAAAAGATTTTAATTATTTAAATAAAAGTTGATTAAAAACAAAGATTAAAGGTTGATTAATTAATTAATAAAAGGTTAAATGGCCGCAGTTAGAGTTTTGATTAGGGATTAGTGGGTTAGTTAGTGGGTTTAGTGTGGTAGGCGTAGGTGGGCTACGGTGGTCCGCGCGGTGTGATCCGTAGGATCTGATCTGTTGGAGATCAAGTGGTGTTGAGGGTGAAGGTGTGCGATAGTGCGGTGTGTGCATGTGTACGGAGTATAACACATAATAAAAATTACAAAAGAAACAATAGAAACCCTAGGTCTCCCGGAAATCCCCCCAATTCCCTCTTGCGATCGCCGTCTTCTCTCTTCCACGCCGTCCGAGCTTCTCTCCCACCTCTCTCGATCTCCATCTTCATCCTCTATTCCGCCACGATTTCCCTTTCTTTTCTGCCATTCGCTTTCTCTTTCATCCTTTTAACTTTCCGCCATTCTTCTTCTCCGCGCGATTTCTCATTCCCCGAATTTCGCCAAAAATACCTAGCAAAAACTCCACAAAACAACAATAGATTAAGAGATAACAAAGTCAAATAGGAGAAGTGTTACCTATGGCGCACAATGAAGTGCTTGGGTCACGGTTTTGGGGCGATGGTGATGATGACGACCCTCCGGCGAATTCGCGGTGCCTTCGTGGTGTACACGACTCTGAGATGGTTTTCTCATATAATGAAGGTACGTAAGTTTTCCTCTGAATGTCGATTTGGGTTCAAAATGCTTTTCTGGATTTTCAAACTCAAATCATAACAGTGTGTATTTCGTTGTTGTGAGCTTTTCGAAACTGAAATCACGGATCCCTCTCCTCTGTATTTCCTGACTCGGTCCTCTTATATATAGGTCAAGATTCGCAGGGACACCGCGTTAAAGCAAATAAAGACCCTTTCCATCTTTATTTCTGCGCCTCGTCAATAGGTCTGGCTCAAGAAGGAAGCTGATAAATGTGCTTTCAACCAGAAATTGATGAAGGTAAAACCCCATAAATTCTTACCAAACTCGGATGAGCATGTTTAAACCGGTGTTGGAAATGGTTTAAGACATTGTCGATATCATTTCGGAAAGTTTTATTGACTGTCGATGAGCATTTGAGATATCCTGACTTTCTTTAATGATCTAATTGCAGTAAATTGGAGGTGTTGGCTTTTACGGCAAACAACTGGAAACATAGCCATGGGAGGGGGATGAAGCTTAACACAAGCTTGCCCAGAGTCGCCGCTGCTTACGTACAGAAAGTAATACATTTTTTGAATTTCTTATATTGAGGCTGTTCAAAAATACGTCCTAAACCTCGAATCCCTTGGTTGAAATGCAGGTTTGGTGGGCGAGTTGCCACAGTTTCGGCGAAGGTTCTGGCAGGGTTCTTTGGTTCACTTACGCAGGAAGTCCATACATCTTCAACAGAGTGAGAGAAGGTTGGAAGCTGCTGTGACTGAGGCGGGGATTGCTGCCATGAGCACAACATGTGTATGATGGATTTGGAAGCTGATAACATTGTGAGTTGGTGGTTGTATACATTTTGGTTAAACTCCTTGCAGTTGTTAAGTTTGTTTTATAATCCAATGCACTGTGACGTATCTGAACAAAATGGTACATGAAATTATGGCTATTGCAGTTGATAGAAATTTGCTTCGTTGGTGAGATATGAAACTTATCCTTTTTTTGATTGAACAGGCCAAGCTGTAGAAGAGGCTTTTGGAGGAAGCATACCGCAACAAATTGATCGTGTTTCCTTTC
Source organism: Lathyrus sativus (assembly GCA_963859935.3). Taxonomy (NCBI): domain Eukaryota; kingdom Viridiplantae; phylum Streptophyta; class Magnoliopsida; order Fabales; family Fabaceae; genus Lathyrus; species Lathyrus sativus. The sequence goes on from OZ012739.1 coordinate 423,322,054, forward strand.
CTGCGTCGACAGAACTAAAAAAACTGGAATATCCCCACCTCAGTTCATCTCCTCATTGACTCGTGAAACAGGAAGACTGGATGGTGGTTTTCCAAGTGGTTGCAAGAGTCGTAGGAGTCATGTTCTCGTGGTTCTTTCAACTTGAAGTCGAGTTAAGGTACGGTACAAAACTCTTACTTTCAGTAGCCGCCACATTGAACTTGATGTAGTCTCAATTTGTCTTGTTGATATTGTTTCGCATAATCTGCCTATTACTACTGTGTCTGCGATTTCAATGTTCCTTCACAGTGTTCCAGAAGCAAGGAAGCTCAAAGGCGGCGCGTGGTTGGAATAGAATGACAGGGGCAGAGCGGGGATGGATTTGAATGCCAAACGATTTTGACCACTGGTTTATAATACTTTGTTCTTTGATACCTTCTGCGCCTATGCGTCTTACTCAGTTTATCATATACTTCATTTCACCAGTATGTGCTTTTTCCTTTTGCATGTAGGTATTTCTGATGTTGCAACTGCCGAACCTGCGTATTGATCTCTCAGGTGCATATTTGCGACTACTGAAATAGTGTGATCCTTCCCTTTTGTGATTTTTCTGTTTGGTTTGTAAAACCCCGGAAATTGGATGATATCATCGATCATATTTTAATTGTATCATGCCATGGACTAAATTTTTGTCAGTCACTGACTATCATGTCAGAGTTTCCCATTAACTGAAGCACCCTTCTCAGAATGGTGCAATGATGATGCTGATAAATGTTGATGCACATGTGTTTCATTTGCAGGACCAAGAACAACTAAAGTTGATCTACTAATTGAAGATTTTACGGTTGATTGCTTGTTCAGGTACTTAATTTAGTGAAACCTTCTCTTAAAAATGGCTCAGATTTAACTCTTGAACATTGTGCTAAATCTCACGATTCGTTTGCGAAGCTCTGTGTTTTCAACAGATTTTGAGAAGTCATAGAACGATGTCGATAACTTGCGGCAGCTTGTGGTGAAAACAGCTTGTTTGTTATGAGAATTGTAGACGAAAATTTGGTTGTGAAATATTGCAGGTTGTTCCTAGTAATTGCTCTGATAATTTTGTGGTGAGTTTGGATGAGTTACAACAGGGTGGTTGTTATGAATTTGTAGTGACAGTATGAACAACTTATGTGAGTTTATGGTTTATAGTGGATTTTACTGTCATGACTTCGCTTGTACGCTGCCGGTACTAATTTCGTTTGTCTCGTAGGTGCTTGGATAAAGAAGATGGGGATTTGCAATCATTGACGTCTGGTTGAATAAGAAGATGCATGGTCAACAACGTTCTATCATCAATAAATCTTAGAAGCGATAGGCTATAGAAAAGGGACGTCCAGCTACTTTGATATTTTAGTTTCATCAAAAATGAGGCTTGTAACAAAACTTGGTGTTAGACTTGTAAATTTCGTATTCGTCTTCGGTTTGCTGAGTAGTGCCGCTCTTGAATTATAATAATATAATGGTTCACGGCTTCATTGAAATTGACACAATTCATCTGTTGAACCTTGGAATTAGTTTGCATTTAAAATGAAACATCTAGAAATGCACATTTGAGTCTTAGAAAATTTTGCTCTTGTAAGTCTTAACATTTATTATGATTTTCTTCTAGAAGTTTGTCAAACTATTCAATTATGCCTCCTCAATCCCTTCTTGACGGTTTGAAAGAGTGCTCTGGGAATGAGTTGGAATTTAAATACCTCAAGATCTTGAATTCCTTAAAACATATGATGCTCTTGTGACCCGGTTTACAAATTCTTAATTACTTTGGGATCATGGCATTGTAGTCCGAACTTGACTTGAATTTAATAATTCCGCAATAATTGAACTTGAAATTGAGGAAACCTTATAATCAGACAGGCTAGTTTTGACAACTTTTAATCCACCCATTCATGAACTAATTAAATTCAAGAAGCCACGAACCAAGCTTGAATACCATGAAGGGATGCCCAAACCAAAACCATACAAATTTGCTCACCTCGATCTCAGTAAGAACCCAAATTCAACCTTTTTATCCGAGTAAAACCTTGTCTTCAACATCCCAATTTAAAGTACCTTTGATCATCCAAATCTAATCTTGATTTGAGGAGATGAAGCTAGGCATCTATCTAAAACAAACTCCAAGAATAGCCCAAGAGGAAAGAAATATGGAAGCGGCATCCATGTGAGGTAGGGGCCTTAGGACCTAAATGAGAGAAATAAGCATCACGTCCACTCAAAACTATTGCACCTGCTTAACCTGTTAGTCATAGTAAACAAGCGCACAAAAGTGAAAAGAAAACATGTAGAAAAAAAACAGAGGTGGGATCTTATGGTCAAAAATTAGGGTGCGACAGGAAGGTATTAGCACCCCTCATGTCTGTCGTACTCGATGGGATCCATGCTTGTTGTCTATCTTAAAGGGTGTTTACTATCTAAACTACAGGCTCATGGGGGGAGGGGGAAAGAAAAGGAAAGAGACTCGATAGAGCATCGCCGCTCTATGCCTACGTAGTCCCTCGTGCAATGGGAAAGTCAAAGTCAACGTAGTTTGGCTAACTACGGGTGAAAGGTGGGGAAGGTTGCTCGCCAAGACATCGCCGTCTTGTGCCTACGTATCCTTGTCTGGTATGAGAAATCAGAGCAAATGTAGTTCGGGCTGATACGACCACAGGTTGGTTCAAGTGTTTTAACTGAGTAGGGTTAAACAGTGGTTCCAGCAGTTAGGGACGATGCCTGTTTGCGGTAGAACCAAAGCTTAACACACTCTTTCTGAAAATGATTTTCATATTAAGATCCCGAAGGATAAAAAGTTTTGATGTTTTTGTTTTTTATTTTTTAGGACAAGAAGTGGATTGAGTTATGGTTTGAAACTCATGTCGCACTAAAGACTATGACTCGAGAGCGAATGCGTCGCATATCGCCCAAATAGCATACGCTAAACACTCTAAACAATTGAGAGGAGGCCCCCAACCATCATTCCTCGAGTACTTAAGGCTCGTAGCGTAAGACACAAATCTTTCTTTATTAAGTGTTTTGAATTGTTTAGGAGATGAGAAGAGAAAAACTCGACCTAAGGGAAAGCTGGACCCTAAAGTTATCATGCATAATGCTCCTAAAGTTGGGGTGAAAGGAAAGAATTAACCTAAAGTTGTCATGCATAGGATTGAACACCTAATGTCTCTCCTACTCCCATCCTAAACGGAAGGGACTAGGAATCCTAGGGGGATCATGGCCAAAGGCCAAGTAAACACTAAATAATTCACTCATAAATGAAATGAGAAAGAAAAGAAATTGATTGGAATAAAAGATAAACCACAAAGCACATTAATTTGTTAATTCAAAATAAAATAAAAAAGATGGAAAATAAATTGACACAATAAAATATGAGAAAAATGATTTTTTGGATTTTTTAAGATACTTAAAACTATTTTTTTAAAAATAAATAACAAAAACAAGAAATAATTAAAGTAAAATAAAAAGAAATGAAATAAATAAGAAAACAAAAGGCTAAAAAGAAGGAAATGCATCACCCAAGGCTTGAACTCAAGACCTTGGGGCTGCAAGCAAAAAACTATGTCAATCCAGCCAACCACACGCGCGTGCCATAAAAGGAAAAGGAAAATAAAAATATTAAAACAAGGAAAATAAAAAAAAAGGAAGCAAAAACGCCCCCACTGGGGGTCAAACTCAGGTTCTCATGGCAAGGCAAGTACTTAAGGCAAGGCGTTTAACCACTGGGATGGCGATACATCCGTTGTATCAAGCCACCCCATGTGTACATATACTTGAAACGCGCGCATGGCTGGGAACAACTCAAAGGCAAAACAAGTGAAAATCTCCAAAACGATTTCTTCATAACTCTTCCAAATCTTATTCAAATCTGATGAAATAAAAGTCTATCCTGCTTGATTTTTCATGAGGATCATGATGGTGCAATCCATTATTCCAAATGATGCATACATCACCAAACTCGAATGGTCATGCAATGTAAAATTTGAGATGCATTTTTTGAGTCAATGGGCAAAGTAAATGTGAGCAGGCTGATTTTCAAATGTGCACAAGTGTCAAATATGTACTAGATCAAGTTCCAACAGAAATCTAAATCAAAAGACAATGTGATAGGAATTTGGCACATGAGTTGCTAAAGAACAATGATTTGAACAACCAAAACATAATGACCGATTTAGACAAATGCAAACCAATCATGAGTTAAAGCACCAACTGTTATCAACATCTGAGAATCAAGAGCTCAATAAAAAGTCTGAGATTCTGGAGGGGGTGTTGTCCAGATCATGATAGTAATCTTTGATCAAGAAAGCATTGATATTTGACATAAATAAACCAAACATGATGCCAGGCAAGTTAACTCAAAAGCAGTCCCTCATCTATGACTCACAAAGAAACAAATGGTAAAGGTATATTTAATACACTTGTAAGCATCAAGCAGCAGACAAACACACACTAAAAGACATGTTCAAAATATGTGGCATCATATGCAAAGATAACTGAATAGATCTAATAAACAAGACATGATTCAGGCCCAAACAAGCTACCCAAATTCCTTAAATGACATTAAAACAAACAGGCTTTGGTATCCAGTTCATATAGAATGCCAAAGGAAGACATACTCCTATCATGATAAATAGGAAAAGACAATTGAGAGACACAAGATGCATTATAATGTAGGCAGGAAGTTTGTGAAGGTTAGACAGTTTTAAATCCAACAGGGAACATAACAGCAAGTGTTTGGTACTCCAATCATTGATAGATTCCATTTACAGTTCCAAAAGTAACAGCCAAGACTTGAAAGTCTTTTAGTGTAGCAGCATAATTGATGAGGCTTTGGTTTGAAAATAGAAACAACAGCAATCCTTGATATAGCAGGCTAAGAATTAAGGCAACTATGGCAAAAAAAAACTGGAATTATCCATCTGTTAGTGAATTCAAACAGGTTTTTTATGAAAACATAACTTTGGACAGCATAATTAACAAACTCTAGCATGACAATGTCAAAACACAATCCACACATACATGATATATAATGATGAGCAAGTTCAAAACTACATACCTTGGGTAGTCTTCCCACACTTAATGTTAAATAAAAGCAAGAACTCCTTCCTTATATGCAAGCTTTGAGATTGTTGCTTCTTCTTGAAGAAAAGAGGCAATCTTGTGGACAGATCTCACAAATAAACTTCTAGCAGTGGTTTGAGGTTTTGGACAGTTAAAATATCATAAAAGGAAGGTGTTCAAAGTATCACAATGATGAAAAAAAAGGTTTGTGTAGTGATTTGGCTTGAAATGTGCATAAAAGTCAAAATATGGTGTATGGATAGTTGACTTTTTGATCCATGATTCTTTTGATGAAACTAACTATTGGAATATCTTTAAATGGTGATTTTAAGGGTGTGTATATGGTTTTTATGATGGTTTCATGGCTGAAAATGATGTTGGTGTGAAAAATGCAAAGTGGCCATTTTTGGTAATTTTGTGAGATTTCTTCACTTTCATGCAAAGGGAGAAAGAAAGAGAGCTATGTATTTGTGATGTTTTTGATAGCTTTGATGTGAAGAATGTAATGGGATGAAGCCTCTATTTATGGGCTAAGGGAAGGGTTGAGGCAGATTTGGTGTTTTGCCTTTGGAGGGAGATTTTGGAAGAAAATTTATCCAAGATTATATGGCAGCTGTGCATATCATCTCCTTGGCTCAATGCAGGGTAAAACTCAAGTGAAATAAAGGGCATGAGGTGACTGAAGTGAGGCTAGTGTGTAGGGGACTGCAGTTGCGAGCTTCTCTTCAAAAAGTTTCTCTTTCTTATGGTTTTTCTTGAATATAATAATGTCAACTTGCTTGCCAACTTGCAAAGCTCTCAAAACCTCATTATTTCTGCATTTTCTAACCATCATCCTCTCTAAATATCAGATTAAGACATGATCAAATGGTTGAGAATGTTCCAAGTGGCTGAAAAGTGAATTTGTGGAAAAGTTGAAATGGTGCATTCAATTGTGGAGACCCCAACTTGCTGGATTCATAACTCTCAACTCATAAGGGATATAGAGGAGTTCTAGTACTTTTTGGAAAGCCCTCATGTAGATCTACAACTTTCATGTTTACATGATCTTCAGATTCCAAGTGGAACTAGGTCAAAAATCTCCTCAAAGTTGGCTGAAAACATGATTTGCAAGGCCAAAAACTTAGAATTTTTCTAAGTGTTTTCTCCCTCTTGTAATGATTTTGATCATAACTCTTAATCTACTCATTTTTTGCACATGGACCCCTGTGATACTTTTGTAGGATTTGTCAAGACCTTTCTAACAAGTTTTAAACCACCTCAATTGGATGTGTAGTTAGGAGATTATGGTCTTGCCCCTTTCAAAACCCTAATTCCCTACTTTTTCGATTACTCCTCAAACCTTGATCCAATGGTCATGAAACTTCATGTATAAGTTCAATATGCCATTAGGAACATTTTTTATTCACACTTTAAGGTCAAATTCCTTATGGTCAAGGAGTTGACCTTTTGGTCAACGAAACGATCAATCGATGACTACCGAGTCGATTGTTGACATTCTGGGTCTTCTGAGGCCTTGAAACTTCTTGAGTGGACTTCAATAATCCATATGAGCTTCATGGACCATAATTTCATCATTGGAACACCTTTTAAATCAAAAGTTAAACTACAGTTGAATTTTTCCCCAAATCTTCTGATTTTCAATTGTCTGATCAATTGAAGCTCTTCTGATTAAAATTGATGGTCAATATCTCATCCCCAAACACCTTAGGACATATGGAAGGCCATGGAAACAAGTCTTGCGCCCGAAAAAATGTATCCTGATTAAAAGTAAAACCCTAATTTCACCCTTTTTGCCTAGGCAATGTGTAGATGAGTTGAGTGACCATTCCCACTCCCCAATGACCTCTGAGGTACTCAACAAGCCTCTACCAATGATAAATCTTCATGGACCCCTTGACAACCTTCTGATGGTTCCTTGATAATGTTGCGGCACATCTCTCCTTTCTATGAGCTCTGATATCTCCATGATGATAACACACACATAACAACCTTTACCAATGCCTCTGCTTAAGCTTGTGTTCAATAAGGCTCTCTTCTTGGATAGGACACAAAAAATAACTTGATCCCCTGTAAGAACTATGCTATGCAAATGCAAAAATGCTAAAATGCAATGAAACATAAGCCAAAGATTAAGAAAAGAGGTTGGTCAAATTTTGGGGTGCAACACCAAGAAGAAATTATTGCCCTTAAAAGGAAGAACCTTGTAGAGGCTTTGAGAAGAATTCAAAAACTCTGTATGTTCTTGACTAGCTCAAGATCTTCGCACTCTTCTGATGTTTCATTGGCTGACATAGATGAAGACTCGGTGAACCTATTGATCAAACAAATAAAAGAAAACTTCTTAGAAGTTGGTCTCCTCAATGCCATCGAAAGGAGACACTCAACTTGGCATTAACATTTGAAAGTTGTTGGTTGAGCTTAATAAACAAAGGGTTTCATAGTCCATGGTTCAAATCTTGTTCAAATTTTAAGCCTGCTTCGACCAGGTCTTCTGAGACATCGACCTCAAAAATACCTACACCACCTGACTCTAACAAATGAAAGAAGCCATGGTTGTAGAATAGGACTTGAGTGGCGTGTCTGAAAAGGAAGATAGGCTCAAAACCTAACTTCAAGAATACTTAGACAAAAAGGCTTCATTTGACAAATAGATTTCACAATGTCATGCCAAGATTATTGAATTGACCAAAGAGATTGACAATCTAGAGAAGCAAAAAGTTGAGCTTGCATGGGAAAAATTGCTACCCATCAGAGAAATGATTGATCAAGAAGCCATCAAAGGTGTCAAATGTTGGAAAAAAATTTGTTCATACCCTTAAAAGGTTTTAATGATAACAAAGTATTTAAAGAAAAATAGGATTTACTAATGGTTCTTCAAGTGTTCAGGATTAAAAGACATTAATCTTGATATAAATCAAGTTAATCACACAAAATAACCATTAAAGAGAAGCAAAGTTATTCTAAATCTGAAGGATCATAACCAAGCTTTCATACTCTGAAGAGTCAACTCAAGTATTTCAGATAATGAACCTAAGCCTCTGATTCAAGAAGCTAAGTATATATATAGCAATGACTCTGAGCAAGCTTCAACAAACGTCTACAAGAAGCCTCCAGTCAGAAATTATCTAAAGAAGATCACGTAACAATGGTACACTACTTTATGTTTAATCAACATAAAGTAATGTTATTAGGATCTTCTCTCTCCAATTATTTTGAACTATGCTCTGCTCCTCTCAACGTCTTTATGCTAGCTGAGTTTTTAGCTTACTCTATTGTACACTAGCTAAAGACCTTCAACAACTACTTGTACCATGAGTAGTTTCAATCTTCAATGGATCTATTCTCAATATCTATTTAAAGAAGAAGATTGAAAACATTCATAAGCTCTTACCCCAGAGATCTCTCAAGAGAGAATGGATGTGAGTTGAAGAATGTGTAACTGTGTTCATAAGGATGTAATACCAGTTCACATAAATGGGTTGAGAGAAACTATGTTTAACCGAAAGCACAATTGAGAGAAACACACTTAAAAAGAAAATATAACCAGAAGGGTTAAGTGTGTGAGAGTAGAGTGAGACGTATTCACATATGTTCTGAAGAAAGAATATGTGAATATGATCAACATAACATGAAGGCACAACAAGATGGAAATCTGTGCAAGGAGAGAAGAAGAATGAAAACTTCATTCTTCTACACTTAGGAGCAAACAAATCATATTCTACTTAAGAGTGTAAACCTTTGTGTATCTGCTTATCTAAGAAGTACACATGTAAACATAATGTTAATAAAAGATTCTTCTGTTAAGAGAATCTGAAGACTCTAACCTCTTCGCTCAGAGTAAGTCTCATTCTGGATAGATTGAGCATTGAAGTCTCATGATTACGGATAGAGCATGAAGTCTCGGTCAATGTGGCTGAGCATTGAAGTCTCATGTTTGCGGGAAGAGTAGGAAGCCTCGGTCTATATAGATTGGACAGGAAGTCCTAAACAGGTTGTTTAGGCAAGAAAGTCTCATGTTTGAGGGCTTGAGCGGGAAGTCTCGATCTGGTGTGATTGAGCAGGAAGTCTTGAACTGTGGGTTTAAGTAGGAAGTCTTGAATTGTTGACTTAAGCAATTGTAACATGCTGAAGTTGCCATTAGCGGCAGTCTGTCGCCGTATTGTGGATATTGGGAGATCAGGCATAGAGGCTGAACTTTTTAAGGAATACAGTCCTCAGTTGGCCATCGTAGAAGACATGATTGCTGAGGCACATAATGTCTTGCAGTACATGCAGAGGAAAAGCAGGGGAGGGTGTTTGATATACACAGTAGTTTATGTTTAGTTGTATTTTTTTTGCATTTTCAAACAAATATTATATATGGCCTTGACATTTTGAATTTACTTTAATTAATGTGTGACTTTTTACTTTCATTTTACTTTAATATTATTTTATTTTGATTTTAATTTAATATGATTTGACCTCAAAAAATTATAATGTTAGGACAATGTTGCTGACATGAACCAACCAAAGGTATTTCAGAGATGCATCTCCGAAAACACCCCAGAAAATTTATGAAGATGCAACTTCAAAACATATTTTGACAAAAGTGAATTATATGATTAAATTACAAAAATTTATGTGATTTAATATGCGTCTAGAGATACATCTTCAAAAATATATATATATATATATATATATATATATATATATATATATATATATATATATATATATATATATATATATATATATATATATATATATATATATATATATATATATATATATATATATATATATATATATATATATATATATATATATATATATATATATATATATATATATATATATATATATATATATATATATATATATATATATATATATATATATATATATATATATATATATATATATATATATATATATATATATATATATATATATATATTCAAAGTTGTGAAACGCACCCTGAAAAGGATATTTCCCTCCTATGAAATGCAATTAAGACACAAATTTTTAAAGAAGGATGTTGAATCTGACACGTTAATAGGAAAATCCTTCAAGGTTAAAACTTAAAAAAAGAAGGAATTTAAAATTGAAGCTAAGAATGTAGGATAAGGCTCATAAGATGGTAGACAAGCAAAGTCAAACGGATTGGATATAAATTTTTATTTTCAAGGAAATTTTTATTTTTGTTTTTCTATTGCAATTTATTTTTCAAAATCATTTATATCTCTTATACTTTAAATTTCTCTCAATTCATTTTCATGTATTTTACTTTATACAATTTATATTTGTCAACACATTTGTAGTTTTTCACTCTGAAGTTAATTTGTTTGCAAGAATATAATTACATTCAAATCATAAAGTCGTATACTATATATTTAGATATTTGCATTAATTTTCATGAAATCAGATCGCATTAAATAATTATACTTATAACCAAAATAAGACAACATACCTCCTTTAAAAAAAAAGACAAGGCAGTATAACTAAAATAACATCCTTTAAATTGTTTTTAACAATTTTTATATTTGAACATTTCTAAACTTTATTTGCTTTTTTTTTTCTTTTCTATCTCTTGCCATTGAGGTATTTGGATATTTTGTAAAATTGAGTGAGTTAAAAATATGTACAAATCTAAAAGATATAGAGAGAAAAACATTTATTTATTAAACATTAAACTCCTTTGAGAGGCATTAGTTGAACCTAGTCTATCAAGGTTGTTACTTACCCTTTTATCCCCACCACATTGTGTGACCAAAACAGGAACCATTCCAATACAGAATTCTGTTGATGATAACATATCTCCAAGTATTCCTAATATTTGAACATTCTCTATGAAATTTCCCATTTCCTCATCTTTCAAAGATCCAATATTATGTCTCCTCCCAACCATCACAAGATCATAGTCTCCTTCCAAACCACGAATTGCAGTCATTAGCTCTACTCCATCCTCCACAACAACCTCGTAGCAACAAACATTCCCAATCCCAAACTTCATTCCCTTAAACTCATCAATTAAACTTTCATCCAAAATTTCCTCGTCTTCTTCCTCGTCTAGTGAAACTTCCATACCGGATAGAGATTTACTTTCATATTCTTTTCTATTCAACACAACAAACCGAAACAAAGACACCTTCATGTTTTCCCTCTCCGACATTCGTATTCCTAAAGCCAATGCTTCTCTGTCATCAGCTCCACCTATGAAAAACACTCCCACGTGAAAATAAGATTTAACACTGTCGTTAGTATCTCCAAGCCGTGAGTATCTATCCACCAATATTCCCAACGTGCATGGCACATGTGCTTGAAACCTAGTATTTAGTTTTCGAATCGCGGTTGACACGTGTTCGTTGAGGTCAATATGGTCATTTTCGTGAAAAGGGACTATTATAAAAGGAACCATTTTGTCTTGTGCTAAGTTGATAACAGCATCGTGCATGCTTTTATAAGGTGCAACGTTGACATATGGTAAAACAAAAACCGGACCATAAGAGTTGCTAGCATAATTCTCAAATGCTCGCATGATGTGGTTCGTGTCGGGGTAATTAACTGACAGGAATTTTTTGTTCTGTTTGTGATTGATTGGAAGCAAAATTGGTGCGCTTTTTCCTAAAAGTTCGACGAGGTGAATCACGTATACAGATATCGGGCTTTCTGGAACTGGGTTGCAAACTTCTAATAGAGCAGTGATACCACGTACGTTTATTTCGTTATGTAAGCAAGTAACAACACGAAACTCTAAATTTTTTGAAGAGTTTTGGATTGTTCTCATTTTTACATCGTATAGGCTCGATGAATTTAGTACTCGATGAAGATGTTTGTATAGTTTTTTAATCAAGGGTGTGACGATTGCAGTTGTAATCACCACACAAATCACCAAGTAACTGAACGTATCTTCATCCAATACCTGCAAGCATAAAATTCAACAGACTTCAATGTCATGAAGCATATGATATGAGTATTTTTCCTAGATTTTGATTAAACTAATACGTACCCCGATATTCTTCAATTTAGTAAAAGCTATAAGGTGAGTTATGCCCTTGATGTTCATCATGAGACCAAGCACTGTGCCGTGTTTGGGCTTAATGTTATATACCATAGAAACCAACACACAAGCAACCACTTTGGCTATGTCGCCCGCAAGTATGATAAACTGCAAAATTAAGAAGTCTTTCCAGCTGCGAAGAGAAGCCAGATTTGTGGTCATGCCAACATAAGCAAAGAAGAAAGGTAATAAAAAATCTGAGATAATAACTTCACATTTTTCAACCAATATTGTTCCTAAAGGAGGTCCACTTGGTATCATCAAACCAAACATCAACGGTCCAATCATGTAAGTTACCCCGATTATGTCAGTTATACCTGACATGATTAAAACACCGAGAAAAATAAGCACAACATAACTTTGTTTCACTTGTTTCCCATACGGTGTCTTGCGTGCAATCATTTTCATCGATGGCTTTAAAACAAAGAAGCAAAAACCCGTGAACAATATGCAACTAATCACAGCCAACACTTTGAACTTTAGTTGCTCAGTGGATTCGATGTGGTGGGCTAATATGAAAGAAAATTGTATGCAATCGTTGAATGAGGCTGAAGATATAGCAAGCTGACCTAATTCAGTTGCCATAAGGTTAAGTTCTGATAAAGCTTCAGTCATGACAGGGAAATTAGTGAATGAGATTGTAGCACTTAATGAAAAACGTGATGCAATTAATGTAGGGAAATTTGGTGGTGAATAGAAAAGTTTTACTAGCACTGATATAACCAAAAAAGAAGCCACAAAAGGTATTATTCCAAGTAGCCAAGTACTTTTTGCAGCTCTTACTGTCATTAGTAGATCCATTTTCAGTGCAACGAAGAACAAAAAGTATATAGATCCCATTATTGACATCACTAACAAAACATCAGATTGTCTTGCAGGAAATAGTGCTTTCCAGTAAATTTCACTCCTCCCTAAAAATGATGGCCCCAAAAGAATTCCACCCTGCACAAATATTAATTATGCTATAAATATCTACATATGAGTCTAAAATTAGGAAAAGATAAAACTAGAAAGGAGAAAATGGAACAGGAAAAGCATTGATGAAATGGATGGAGGAGAATGAGTTTGTTAGAACTTACGAGAACGCTGCAGATGAATTTGGGTGTTTGCAATGGCCGGAGGAGAAAGTGAAGAGATTGAGAAAGTGTGATAATAACAATGATTTGGAACAATGTTGCCGGAAGAGCAAAATCTAATGGATTATCTCCAATAAAAACGCCATAAGAGCCAACGTTTCTATCATTTTTTACACAAATTTCAACCATTCCCTCAGAATCATAAGAAATTGAGACGGTTCCGTTGCCTCTTGCAGTCTCCTCCATTAATTGATATAATATCAAAACCAATTATTGATGAATAACTAATGTGGTTAATTTCCTCTTGTGTTCGTGTTTGTATTCGTGTTTGCAGTAAACACGAACACAAACACACCGGGGAACAAAAAATTAAGCCCCAGTAAAAAGGGAAAAAATAGAGAAAACAAAGGGTTTATTATATAAAAAAGTAAAAAGGAAAAGGTTGAAAATCAATACACACAGGGGTAAAAAAGCTATAATAGACATGCGTTTGATATTTTTGTCAAAAACATGAGTTGTTATATGTTTATATTACAAGGTGGACACTAAAGTATTAGCCACTCATACAATAGTAGGAAATAGGTAATGTCAAAGACACGGTTGGTCAAATATTCCAAGTATGGAGTTTTTATCCAATGTAACTGTTATTTCTTCTAAACATCAGATTTTTTTTTTAAAAAAAATTTTAAGAAGAAATAACTGTTAGCTGAAGTTTTCTTTTCTTTCTATTATTGTTGAATAAATAAATTGATTCAACCTAAATTTAGAAAATTGCTATTTTAGAAAAATATACTTAATAGCTTTGTATGGATATAATATCGAGAAACCATACTTGAAATATTTTCTACTTTGTCCTGTAATTCGTGTTGGAATCAAACAATTGAAGAAACTGCTATTGATGCCTCTAGCCTTCAGGCAGCAACTACTTAGCATAATTGCAAATTAGGCTCAATCAATATATGATCAATACTCCAATACAATCATTCATTCAAGCAAAGGGAAAAAAAAAAGATACAAATAATGATTTTTTTACTAAACAAAAGAAGGAACTATGTCATAATGGTATTACAGAAATATTGCACCAATCACACACAAGAGCTTCATCTTAGACTTAATTGTATTATATGCATATCCCTAAGGAAAAACAACTTGCAAAACAAATAAACATATGCTAGTACACACAACAAAAATATTAGAACCCTGCTAATCAAAAATATCAGTCAGTGAGATACATAGTACATGATCTGTATGTGTAAACAAGGCTCATACTACACAATCTTTCACTCTTAGAAATTTATTACACGCGCAACTTCAACACTATCAATTAGCAAATAAATGAAAGTCAATCACATGTCTTTCATGAAAAAAGCTCTTTCTAATCATGACAAAAATAAAAACAAATAGCAAAACCACTCAGTGGGATAAGACTTGATTGTTGTTATTGTTGTAAATAAGAAAACCATTTCAAGAGTATTATTGTAAATTGAGTAGTAGTATTATATATATTGTTTGTAATGCTATAGTCCTAATTAATCTCAAAAATGAAAAGTAACTATAGTTTCTCTATAGTAGCAAACGTAGACATTATTGAGTGAACTGCGTTTACAAAGATTGATCGTGTTGTAACAAAAACTAATGAAATCCAAACAAACACATAATGAATGAAAACCTTTCTGTCCAAATAAATCCATTTATTAGTAGAATCATCTGTCACACTGCATCTAATAATCATGCTCATAGTTTGTCCAACCCTCCTTATGCAAACCATCATCCAATCAAACATGATTTTTTTAACTTCTGTTAGAAGCTATATTTTAAAAATAAAATCAAATGGTTGAGATATGAGAAAATTGAAATACCTGAAATGGTGTCTTCTCTCCCAATATCAATCTCCATTCTCCTTATTGCACCCAGAGATTCCATCAGCAACTCCAACCTCATGAAACAATAGGTATACCTGAAACAAAAATAAACACAAATGAGAAGTGAAACCCTAGCTTAGAAATGCAATGTAAATGTTCAAAAGTGGATTGTTTGAAAAACTCTCTGTTGGAGGTTGCTCGCGAGTGGACTCGCGACGGTGGTTTGATAGTGTTGCAGCATATGGTATGAGAGATTAAGGATTTTCGTGATGAAAGTTGGTGCTCGTTAGAGAGTTTTGAGATTTGGCACTGATAGCAATAGCGGGAATATTTCATGAAGTTCGAATGGAATCTAAGGAGAAATTTATAAATTCAAAAGAAAAAGGGACTATCTCATAAATATTTTCAAGTGTTTGCGTGGAGAGGAAATGAAAGGAAGGGAATCGATAGGGCAAAATCTATCATATTGTTTAAAAGTATATTTTTCTATAAAATGAATGATAAACAAATATTTATATATATATTAATATTTATAATGAATGATAAACAAATATTTATATATATTAATATTTTTAAGACTCTTAGAAAAAAATTTATTATAGAAAAAGAATTACTACACAATGTGCCATATGTTTTATGTGATGAATATGAAAATAGATATGTTTTAAAAAATAATATATATATATATATATATATATATATATATATATATATATATATATATATATATATATATATATATATATATATATATATATATATATATATATATATATATATATATATATATATATATATATATATATATATATATATATATATATATATATATATATAATGAATGGAGGAGGGGGTGTACTTGTGGCGGCAACGATCAGCAAGAGTGGAGGAGGGGGTGTACTTGCAGACACTCTGATACTTAAGTCAGTCGAGTGAAGAGGTAGCAAGAGAGTATAAAGTAGAATAGAATAGAATATCTGACCCTCTTATAGAGGAGGATATTTATAGAGAGCTCGCAATGTTGGGTCAACGGTCTCCGTAATGGGCTGAGTGATTAGGCCCATAAGGATTCCTACGTGGAGGTAGGCATGAGTGTTGCACCCCAAAATTTGCCTTCTTTCAAGGCTTGACTCATTTCTTCATTTCTTTCAAATTCAATGACATAGGGGAGGCCCATCATTCCAAATTCAAGGTTCATGAATTCGAGGCTAGATTCAAGAATATTACAAAGAGAAATTTCATGACATTTGCAAGAATGTCACATTTGTTACAAAATCCAAACTCTTGGTAATGTTTAGGAAATTAAGCTATTTCTAGTCTTAATTCAAGTTTCTAAAAATAACTTCATGCCATGGTATCCCCCATGCCCCATCAAGTCCACATGGTCCTCTTTGTGCTTACAAACATGCAAGGAAATTACTTAAGAGTTAATTCAACATTGGAATATCTCAAGATCAAGGCTATGCATACATTCATGAGCAATTTGAATATGGTCCAAAACAGCCCCATGCAAGAAGTGGCAATGTGTATCATATTACAAAATCATTTTATGTCACAAAACCAAGGCTATAAGCTTATGTTGATACATCTACACATCAAAAATCAGAATTTGAAAATGATGTCCAAAAGGTAGTGTTATTGGTTACATGTGTGTGTCCAAGCATAAGTCAACCAATGGATACAAGGATGAAGGGCAAGGTAGAGTGCTGCAGAAAAAATACAGCAAAATAGGCCTAGAAATGGAAAGATGTGGGGCTGCACCAAGAAAGAGGTGATAAGTACTCCCAAAAATGGAAACTTTGAAGATTGAAAGTTGTGCAAGAGCTATGATTTTGGTACAACAGAAAATGCAGCAGAAAAGTTGAAATGGGAGGGGATAGGAGGCTGCAAAAAGGATATAGATCATTCACTATCATTCATAACACATTTTGGAGATAGAGAGATTGAGAGGAAATAAACCCTAGAAAACCAGAAAAAATAGAGAGAGTAAAAACCATGCAAAGATTAAGAAAGTAAAAGAGAAATACAAGGGAGTCATTGAGAAGGAGAGCCATCAAAGCATAGAGTGAAGGGAAGTGAACACCTAGCCAAAAGCAGTGGAGGCTTTGCAAGGAGGGTAACAACTCTTGGGTATCCATTTCTTAAAACTCTTTTCTTCTTTTATATTGTGCATTTGTCATTTATTCTCTTTGTTTGAGAGTTGTTGTATTGAGTATAACATGTAAGATCCCAAGGGGGACCAAGAAACCTTTTGAAAAAAAACCCAAGAAGGAAGGAAAAACAAAGAAAAAAGTCAGATTTTACACAGCAGGGCTGACACGGGCCGTGTCATGCAACACGGGCGGCCGTATCACGCCACTGCTTAACGTTTCTTGGTCCAAACCTTGTGACGCGGGCCGTATCATGCAACACGGGCGGCCGTGTCACACCTCTGTTTAACTTTTTGGCCCAGACCTTGTGACACGGGCCGTGTCATGTAACATAGGCGGCCGTGTCACACCGCTGTTTAAGTTTTTCTGCATTTTTCCCCCACACCTTGTGACATGGGCCGTGTCATGCAACACGGGCGGCCGTGTCACACCGTTGTTTGACTCAAAACTCATTTTTTCCTGAAACTGTGACACGGGCCGTGTCGCACGACACGGCCACCCGTGTCACACGACATGGCCGCCCGTGTCAGACCCCTGTTTTTCACGTTTTTTCGACCTTTTTACCTCAAAAAAAATTTTCTCAAGGAGTTCGTCGTTTTTTTTGTGTTTTGTTTTTTTTTAGCCGATTAACCCATTGTGTTGGTATGGTTTTTATGCATGTTTATTGTTGGTCATTTTTTTTTAACCTTTGGTCCTAAAAACTATTTTCAAGAAAACAAACTCTCGATTCTCATCGAGCCATTTTTGACCTTGTAAGCCGATTGCCTTGTGCGTCGCCATCGACCTTGCTCGCTTCACCTCAAATATTTTTAAGCAACTAAAACCCTTGACCCAACGTCAAGCGGATTTTCTCAAATAATGGTTAAACCAACTCACCATATTTAACAAAAGGATAAAGTTCACTTTGTATTGAACTAAAGAGAGGGGATTGAGTGTAGACTTCTTCCTCTCCGAGTGTCGAGATGCTCACTGTAGTGTG
The DNA here is from genome assembly GCA_963859935.3 of Lathyrus sativus. NCBI lineage: Eukaryota > Viridiplantae > Streptophyta > Magnoliopsida > Fabales > Fabaceae > Lathyrus > Lathyrus sativus. Next base: position 423,340,236 of record OZ012739.1, read on the forward strand.
GGTGGTTTTGATACTCGTCTTTCAATACGAAGACGTTTTCATCCACACCTTTTTCTCCTAAAAAACCTCGGCCCCGTACCGAGTTCATTTTCAAAACACTTACAATAAATAAATCGATTCTCTTTGTATTGAACTAAAGAGAGAGGATTGAGTGTAGACTTCTTCCTCTCCGAGTGTTGGGATATTCACTGTAGTGTGGGTGGTCTCGATACTCGTCTTTCAATACGAAGACGTGACTCTATCCGCCACCTATCTCCTTCTACAACTTCCTTCCGCAACTTTCCCCACCTAAAATCTCGGTCCCGCACCGAGCGCATTTTCAAACTTATTTTCGTAACAAAACTTGAACGGTCGTGGAGTGGTTAGGCGTAGGCCTTCTCCTATCCCGAGTGCTGACGTTTACCGTAGGGTTCTCCGTCGCGAAAGCACTTACCATTCAAAACCAAAAACACTTTAATAAGAGAATGAAGTTCTCTTTGTATTGAACTAAAGAGATAGGATTAAGTGTAGACTTCTTCCTCTCCGAGTGTCGAGATGCTCACTGTAGCGTGTGTGGTTTTGATACTCGTCTTTCAATACGAAGACGCTATGTTCGCCACACCCTTTCATAACAAAAACTTTGAGATAAAGAATTGGGTACTACCCGTAGGGGTTACTATCCGAGGACCTATCTCACCCCTAAAAAAACAATTCAACAAATCAAATGTGACATCTTGCCTCGCATGGCGAAAACTAATCTTTCAAAAAGGATATGATACGTCCGTTCTACTGCAAACAGGTAATGCCTAAGTCTCCAACGAGCAAGAAACAATACACCTAACTGCTAGAATGTGTACGATAGCATCATCCATAAAGTCATCAACAAATCGTAGGCCGAACTACGGCTGCTCTGGTTTCTCATACCAGATGAGGATACATAGGCACAAGACGACGATGTCTTGGCGAGCACAATCCCCCCTATCACCCGTAGTTTCCCGAACTATGTCGACTATGATTTTCTCATATCCGTTGAGAATACGTAGGCCTAGGACCGCGAAGTCCTACCGAGTCTGTTCTTTCTCTTCTTCCCCCAGTTACCTCTCTTTCCCCGTTTCTAACCCTTTTCTTTACCCTTTGGAACACTTTTTTAGCATAATCTTTAAGCAAATATAATCACACACGACAAACAAATGGTTCCCATTGAGTACGATTGATGCGAGGGGTGCTAATACCTTCCCTTCGCATAACCGGCTTTCGAACCCATTTATGGTTGCGAGACCATCTTATCCGTTCTTTTCTTAAGGTTTTCTCGATATTTTCCTTTCCCCTCATGGGATAAATAAAGTTCGGTGGCGACTCTTCTGTCCTTTTCCTTTTCGCCTTCCCCGTCGTTGCGCGAATTTTTCGAGTAGCGACAATGAGTAGCTCGTGCTCATCATCCTGGGTCAACTGCTCTGAATTCCCCGAATAGTAGGATAATGGGTGGACTTGCCCGTTACATAAGGCAGACTGGTTCCACGAGATGTGCGGACCAAGTTGATGACGTGTCATCGGGTGAGCAGCACGTGGGAAAATCTCCAGTGAAGTTCCAATCCCCTGTGAAGTTACTCTCCCATAAGTATTCCAAGAAGAAACATAGACTTTTTTGTGCCTTATGACCCGAGATGAGGGGAAGTTTATTTTACCCTTTTCAAGTGGAATACTTAATCAAAGAAGAAACTGAGACCAGTTCGTGGCTTATGACCCGAGACGAGGGGAGGTTTATTTTACCATTTTCAAGTGGAATAATTGATCAAAGAAGAAACTGAGACCAGTTTGTGGCTTATGACCCGAGACTGTGGGAGGTTTATTTTACCCTTTTTAAGTAGAATACTTGATTAAAGAAGAAACTGATACTAGTTTATGACTTATGACCCGAGACGAGGGGAGGTTTATTTTACCCGTTTCAAGTGGAATACTTGACCAAAGAAGAAACTGAGATCAGTCTGTGACTTATGACCCGAGACGAGGGGAGGTTTATGTTACCCTTTTCAAGTAGAATACTTGATTAAAGAAGAAACTAAGACCCGTTCATGGCATACAACCTTGAAGTGTTGGGGAAGTTTATTTACCCTTTCTAAATGGATCATTTAGTTAAAGAAGAAGTCGGATCACATCCTGATCATGGAGGCTTATTTTGGTTATTACCTCTGCTTAGGCTATCATATGTTTAATAATAGGTAATATACCATATCTTTTTTGTCAGATACCTTTGCTTAGGCTACCGTGTTTGGTAGTAGGTGATCTCTCCTTTCAAGTATATTACCTCTTCTTAGGCTATCATATGTTTGATAGTAGGTAATATATCGTATCTTTGGGTCAGATACTTTGTTTAGGCTACCATGTTTGGTAGTAGGTCATATGTCCCTTTATGTTTATTACCTTTGCTTAGGTTATCATGTACTTAATAGTAAGTAATATACATCATTCCATTTCAACTGGATACCTTTGCTTAGGCTACCATCTGTTGGTAGTAGGTTATCCTTCCTTTCAAGTTTCTTGCCTGTTGTTCAGGCTACTATATCCTTGTTAGTAGGCAATACACACCTTTATTCTATTAGAAGATACCTTGTGTTTAAGCTACCTTGTGATTTCAATCTCCACATCTACGGATAGAAGAAACTTAAATAGAGGCATCATCTTGCATAATATCTTTAAATCATAAGGTCTTATGTGTGTGCTTATCATCACTAACCAGCTTGTGGAGGTGCGTTAAAATTTTAAGTGGAGATAATACTCTTTTTTGTCATTCAAGTACTTCATATATGACCAGTTAATCCTGACTTAAGGTCATCCTAGGGTTTCTACTTGATATGGGCTCCATTTCCAGAATTCGTCCTCCATTCTTAGGCCATTCTTGGATCGATACTTTGAAGATATCTTGGATGGACTTTCTGACTATATCTCGTTAAAATCAGGTTTTTTGTGGGCCGAGATGCTAGGGTATATGTTTAATGCTTCATCATACTGGGAATTAGGTTCTCGATTCTTCTCAAGTCATTTCTTCGTCAGCATAAAAGAGGCTTGTTATAACCAAAGATTTGTCGAAGATGTAAGGTACGAGTCATGGTGCAAAAGATGAAGTTGTGGTTTCATTAAATTGGAAGTTTCATTGCTTTCTTGAGTACTTGTGCCTCAAACACAAGATGATTTGAACGTGGGATCAAGATACATATTCAAGTGTGATCCAAGTTCAATATTTGCAAAGTAACTAAGTGGTGAATTGATAAATGACATCAAGGTTTGGTTTATAATGTTTGGACCCATGTCCAAGATTTAAGGTCACTAATGCATGTTTTTTATAAAACCCAATGGTGAAATGTCAAAATTAAAAATAAATAAAAAAGAGAGTTCAAAGTTGCAAGATTGAAAGTGTATAAGAATACTTTATGTAAGGAGGTAAAAGTCGGCATTAATTCCCAAATTCAAGTTTTGATCAAAGTTGTGATTCAAACGGTCATATTCTTTGAATTTATAAGTTCATACTTCACCATTGGAAATTCACATTTCAAAATACAACCCAATCTCAAGGTTTCATGTTCCCTTTGTCTCAAGTTCAAGGTTCAAGGTTGCTTGTCATTCACAATTTCGTTATCTCAAAATGGCTAAGGGTTCAAGTCATCACTATTCCAAGACTTAAGTGTCTAATTCTAAATCCAAAAGTACAAAATTTAATTTGCAAATTCAAAGTTGGTTCCTAAAAGCTCAATGACCATTGAATTTAAAAAGTCACAAGAGTTTCACAATTAATACAAAACTTCAAATTTAAATCAAGGAATACAAAGTTGATACAAAGATGCAAATTTATACATTGCTTAAGAATTTATAGTTTAAAATTTGAAGTTCTTTTTACTCGTGGCAATACACCACCAAGGATTTTTTTACCACAGTGCCACAACCTGAAAAATTAAACACCAAAATGCCACAAGTTGAAAAAAAAATATAAATCTGCCACACTTTTAGTAAGGGTTCGTCCATTGGAAGGACGACCCTATGAAAGCTGTTTTCGTCCAGCATGGGTTCGGCCATCCATTGGCTGACCCTGCACTAACTGTTTTTTTTTTGTTTTTTTTTTTAATTTCAGAAATAATTATATATTATATTTTATTATTTTATGTTTTAAAATGTTTTTTTGTATAATAAAATTATTTAAATGATATTTTAAATTAATAAATAAATAATTTAATTACTTTAAATAATTTTATAATATTAGTAAATATTTTTTAATTATATAAAATAATAAATTAAATCATAAATAAAGGAAATTTTATTAATATTTATGAGTGAAAAAAATACATAAATATTTTTCATAAATTAAATCATAAATCATAAAACTTTCCTTTATTAATACATCATAAAAATACATAAATTATAAATATTTTTCACTCAAAAATATTAATATAGGAGATATTAGATTCGAAATAAAGGAAATTTTATTAATATTTATGAGTGAAAAATGATGTTAAATACAACATAAAAATGAGGTTAAATACATCATATTCTGTTATTTTTATTTAATACATCATAAAAATGACGTTAAATACATCATAAATTATTTATTTAATTAATGAGATTTTTATGAGTGAAAAAAATACATCATAAAAAAATGTATTAATATTAATATTAATAAAAGAAATTTTATTAATATTAATAAAGAAAATTTTATTAATATTTGGAGATAAAAATGATGTATTTTTTTTCGCTCATGATATTTATGTATTTTTATTAATATTTGGAGATAAAAATGATGTATTTTATTAATATTTATGTATTTTTATAATTTATTAGTGAAAAAATACATCATTTTTATCTCCCAATATTAATAAAAATTCTTTTAATAATATTAATAAAATTTCCTTTATTAATATTAATATTAATACATCATTTTTTTTATGATGTATTTTTTTCACTCCTAAAAATCTCATTAATTAAATAAAAAATTTATGATGTATTAAATAAAAAATACACAGAATATGATATATTTAACATCATTTAACATCATTTTTATAATTTATGAGTGAAAAAATACATCATTTTTATCTTCCAATATTAATAAAATTTCCTTTAATAATATTAATAAAATTTCCTTTATTAATATTAATAAAATTTCTTTTATTAATATTAATATTAATACATCTTTTTTTTATGATGTATTTTTTTCACTCATAAAAATCTCATTAATTAAATAAAAAAATTATGACGTATTTAATGTTATGATGTATTAAATAAAAAATAACAGAATATGATGTATTTAACATGTTGTATTTAACATTATTTTTCATTCATAAATATTAATAAAATTTCCTTTAATATTTATAAATTTAACATCATTTTTATGAACTTTTATGATGTACTAATAAAGGAAATATTTATGAGTGAAAAATATTTATGATTTATGTATTAATAAAGAAGATTTTTATGATTTATGATTTAATTTATGAAAAATATTTATGTATTTTTATAAATATTTATACTTTATGTATTTTTATGATGTATTAATAAAGGAAAGTTTTATAATTTATAATTTAATTTATGAAAAATATTTATGTATTTTTTTCACTCATAAATATTAATAAAATTTCCTTTATTTCTGATTTAATTTATTATTTTATATATTTAAAAAATATTTATTAATATTATAAAATTATTTAAAATAATTAAATTATTTATTTATTAATTTAAAATATCATTTAAATAATTTTATTATAAAAAAAATATTTTAAAACATAAAATAATAAAATATAATATATAATTATTTCTGAAATAAATAAAAAAACAAAAAAAAACCAGCTAGTGCAGGGTCGGCCAATGGATGGCCGAACCCATGCTGGACAAAAACAGCTTTCATAGGGTGGTTCTTCCAATGGACGAACCCTTACTAAAAGTGTGGCAGATTTGCATTTTTTTTTCAACTTGTGGCATTTTGGTGTTTAGTTTTTTAGATGGTGGCAATGTGGTAAAAAAATCCACCACCAAGTACTGCTGCATTTTTGGGCCCTCAACCCATTGCACCCTTTCTAAACCCTGTTGCTTATCCTGATGTGTATTACTTTCCACCAGTCCCGTTGGGTCCTTTTAGGGGCATGTCATTCTTTCCCCTAGCCCTTCTCCTGCAACAGTCTGCCCTGCTGATAGTTAATCAGATTAATTATTACTTTAGTGATACTAATCTTGTGAAAGATTAATTTTTAAATAAAAATATGGATGAAGAGGGTTGGTTTTTCAATTACTGTGATAGCAAACTTCCCCCCGGGTTAAAAGTTTGACAAGCAATGTTCAGTTGCTTCTGGATTCAGTGAAAAATTCAACTATTGTAGACGTCAGGGGTGACAAATTGAGAAGAAGTTATGACTGGGTGAAATGGTTGTCCACTTCCCAGGTTCAAGTTGATTCTTGTTCAATTTCATCTGGTGAATCGAGCTGCAATAACCTCGTTGTTGATTTGCAAACAATCAATATGGAAACAACAATACAAGCCTATACAAGTTTCATCACCGACACAGTTTTGTTCATTATCCATAGTTTCATGACATGACAAGTGAAAAAGGAGGAGAGATAAATTAGATCAACATCCATCAAGTTCCAAAACAAAATCTAACATGATTCCAAAATAAAAAGATATGTTCCAAACACAATCAGACCATCATCATTCAAAGAAAATCAAACATTTATGGAAGGTTTTCATAACTTGGAAAGAAATGAAAGTGTCATGAACATGTCTCAGACAGAATCAAATGGAAAAGGAAAATTCTTCAAAGACGTGTCAAATTGAAAACAACAAGAAAGTTTCACAATTCATGATGATTAAATTCTAAAAAATTTGAGGTACCTATAAAAAGAGTCAGCTCGCACAATTCAAGGACAAAACAATAATCACAAACACCACACACAAATCCATGAAAAAACCCTCATCACAGCATATACATAACAAGTGGGAAAGTTACAACACATGCAATAAAGCAACATCAACTTGCGAAATAGAAATCACAACACCACAACACGCAGACGAAGACGACACAAGCATTGTCAACTCACAATAGTAACGCACGCTAGCGATAACAATTTTTACCTGATTGATTCCTATCTCGTGCAGGTAATTCGTTTTTGATTTTGAATCTTTGTCGCTTTCGCCGTAACTCACAATTGTTCGTTTAAGAGATTGAGACAAAAGGTAAGAGTGCTTAATGCAATTTCAACCGCTGTCAGCCAGTAGGCCATTGCGCAGCGAATTCAGAGTCGGTCGTCAATGTTTTCATGTGAGGGTGAGCAATGTTGACGAGAGAGAGGGGCAGAGAAGAGGATAAGAATGAGAGTGTATTATGCTGAGATTTTGAGATTCTTCCACATCAGCCCATGTGTGTGTTATCACTCCCTCGAGGTGTGGTTCGGTTGGACTCTCAAAGCCTCAACCCATATGTTTTTTTTAACACACTCAATCAAATTTCGCACCCCCTTTGGACTCATGAATGAGATTTCTGGGCTTATGAAGAGGAACCCGTTGTTGCACCCTAATTTTTGACTACAAGATACCACCTCCTTTTTATGTGCTTTCTATTATTAATTGGCTTTATTTTTAATATTTATGTTTTACGGCTAACCAGTTTGTGCAGGTGCATAATTTCGAAGATAAGCAATATTGAAATATGTTCGGAAGGAAGCAGTCCAAGGTCTTAAATCCCGAATTCTCCGATAAGGAGTTCGAGGCCCCGCTCGTATTTTGGTATCGTATAAGTTATGGACTCAAGAAGATGTGAATTAGAAGTCCGCATTCTTAAGTCAACCTCAAGTCTATAAGAGGATTTCTTATAAATCCAAAGACATGAACTCAAGTTAACAATCCAAGTTATAAGAATAAGGGGATTCTTATGCAATTATTCAAGCCTATCCATGTTATTTATAAGGGTCCGAGTTGAGATTAGAAGACTCATTCAAGCGTGTTTATATTTCAACATTTGCGATTGACGGGGGGCATAACCTGATTCAACCTGATTTATGATTTTCCTATTCAACCGTAAGATCATAAAACAATATGCATGAATTACAAACCGTTTGAGAAACTCAGCTATTGCATTTTTGTTACAAGAGTTTAAATAATTAATACCAAGGTACCAGTAAGCCACTATGATGTTTTCATTCGCAATGATCACTGCTGGTGCAAATTGTTGCCAAAAGAATTACAAAGTAAGCTAAAAAAAACAACTCGCTTAAAGAAGGACTGCTACTATCAATCATCACTCGGCATATACAACCATCATTTATTCAAGACATACACCCCAATGATTGGTACATATGGACAATTACATCAAACAGCCCGCCAAGGTAGACTACAGTCATCCGAGCGCCGCCACAGACCCTTCGTCACGATCAAGAGATTCATCACATCAGCTTCGAGATAAGAATGGCAACGTGACATTGGTTATGGAGTGTCTCAAGTTAATTCCTCATCTTGGCCGGTTTTTATTCCTCAATACCTTATTAATACCACCAGTAGAGAAGGAATATCCCACCTGCAAAGTCAAGGAGAACCTGTTAGATCAAAAACTGCAGCACGCGTGTTCGTTGTATCACATAATGAGCAAACAATAGTACAAAGCAGAAAACGTTCAAGTTACAGTGATTTACCAACAGGAATTTTGGGGCAGATCAAGTACGACTCCAAACTGCTTGAGGGGAATAAGCTGGCCGGCCACATTTGCCTCGCCGTCATGAGCAACAACCCGAGTATCCGCCGTAGCAACGACCTTGCACTTCTCTATATGGCATATTCAATGTACGTCACCATCACGATCAACTCTAGCTACGGGTATTTCCGGGTAACCCTGCAGGCTCTGACCCGTCCAGTTTTTCCGTTCGGTTTCGACCTGCATAACAGTGGTAGCATCATATTAGAAGAAGTTTGGAAATAACCATTTTGGGCAATACGCGAATGGTTTATCTAACGCACCAATAGCCGTGGTATTAGCATATAATATTCTCGAAGTGACAGTTTTATTCGGTAACCGAAGATAGAAGTATCAGCTCTAAAGATAGCTTACCTATTTGTTAAATGTATAGCGGCCAAAAGTGTGGAAGTAGAAGCGAAGATTGTTAAATGCCCCTTATTGATGTAGCATGAATTCTCAAGCCGGCAGCCTCTGAACTTGAGTTTTTTCCTGAAAAAGACAGAACAAGAACAACAGAGAAGAAAGATCAAGCTTTGGTGCACAAAGCTTTGAACGGTTAGCTCATTAACTCCTACCGCGGCCAACTCGTAACCTGCACAATTAAATAACATCATCAAGTGTACCCTCAACATTGACAATGGTAGAGCTCTCTACAAATCAAGTCAGCCAGTTACCTCTCATTAATCTGTTATGCCGTCATCAGTTCTTTCAAGCGATAGTATGCACATTGGGCTCCTTGCAGCTGCAGCCCATGCCTCTGCAACTGATGTTTGTTTTACAGTGTTCTAAATTCAAGGGCTTCTCCTTTTGGCAATCCGATAAAGGGTCCCTTCCGCGTTGATTACACTCCAGGTGACAGTTTTCTCCTGAAAGTTGATACCAAACCAAAGATTCAGTCTATTAAAACACGATCGAGCTTGACTCATGACAATACTCATTAGGTTGTAACATTCAAACTCGTGAACATGCCTGTCTCAAAAGGAGAAGTCAGGATAAGAAATTCACATACATACACACTACAATACAAAACCATCATGCAAGAGTGGATAGGCAGCTAACGAGGCATACGATTTCGTTTTAACGTCATAAACCAAAAAATAAAATGGTTGTTACCACAACATACACAGTCAAAGTATCCCAGTACCCGCACATCACAGGGGGAATATCATTGAAGAATTTTCACACACAAAGAATACGTCATAATATCATATGTATTGCAACAATATGCAAAAGAGTAAAGGAGCTAAGACTTATCTTCGAGAAATTGCCGACATCATCGAGTCACCGTTTACGCCGAAGCCTTCAAAGATCTGTCAAGAAACTTCCTCGGAGTCACCCCATTTCAACCTCCCACGACATCAGAGCTGCTCCATCACGCCAATTCGCATCAAAAGCAGGACGATACGTTTTTGTCAAAGCTTCGCGTATGGAGAATTGCCAAATCTTTTCCTTGTCATACGGTTCACCATGCCCCAAAGTTGCAACAAGCACATAAAATAAACTGAGACAAAGCATTAGAAAGTGCAAGTCGGCGAGAACATGTATAATTCAACACCAACAACAATTCAAAGCATTGTTCAAAGCATGAGTGAAACATCCTCACCTACAGTTTTTGAATTTGATGGAGCCACAACTTGTAAACCCGACATCACCTTAACTCACGTCAAGCATCCAAGCGAAATCAGATTGTGAACAAACATGTTTAGATATGTTTTGATCAAAACAGAAATGATATTTACTTCCCGAAGATGCGCCCACAGCAGCTTAATTGTTTCCCAAAAGCATCCATAAGCCTGCCAAATTAGAAAAGGAAAGAAGTCAGGACCTGTCGGTATGGAAACGGAATTTTCTTTATCACACAACCCAACTACCATCAATGCCTTCATTACGAAATCATGACCAAAACAGAATCAAATCACCTTTAAGGTCTATAAAAGAAGAAGATTAAAGATTCACAAGAGGACAGAGTACACAATCGAACCCCATCAGAAACTCATTCAAAGAAAAAACCTCAAACCGAAAAAGGAGGAAAAATAAGAGCTTATCTTGATAGAAGCTCTGCCGCAAAGCCATCTGGAGGTTGTCGGCGCCGGGAATTGCAAATCCACCGTCGAAACCCGCATATCCGCCTCCATTCACCGGGATCTCACACGAACTTTCCACACCGTGAGCTTTTTTTTGTGCTTTGTTCTTGATATATGCTTGATTTATGTTTTGTTTGTTTTCTTTCAGATTATATTTGGGAGAAAAAGAAAATGGAAAGGAGGATCGAAGAAGAAATAAGGGAATAGAAAAGTGGGACTGAGAAGAAGAAGCCAGCGAGAGTGAGATCGGTGAAATCGAAGGATTGAGGGGGAGATTTGGGGGCTAGGGTTCTTGCATTTCATTTCTGCAGTTGTATTTTGATCCCTATAATCACCCATCACACTCACTAAACACACACATCACTAATCACCCCTTACAATCCTAATTAACCCTTTTTTATCCAATCAACACGTTAAATCTTTTCCAAAATCAGTTTTTTTTTAAAATAAAACAAATTAACAAGTATTTTATTAAATAATTAATTTAATATTAACTATTTTTATGAAATTAACTATTGATCTTTTCTTAAATTAATTGTCTAATTAATCAACCATTTAGTTAGTTTTCTTTTTAATAAACTTAATAACCTTTTATAAATAATAATATACCCTTTTTGTTTTGGAATTATCTCACACTTAAAACAACTTTTAAAATAAATTAATAAACTTTTTTTTCTTTTCTAAATTAACTTCTATCTCTTATGATAATATCTAAAAACTATTTTTAAATTTTATTTATTTAAAATCAATTCACATCCAAAAATCTATTTGCTAATAAAATTAAATTAACTTTTTTTCTAAAATCAACTCTATCAATCTAACTTTTTATTAAAACCAATAAACAACTTTTTATAAAATTAATCTCCTTAATAGTCATAATGTCCTAAAATCGATTCAACCCCTCGCTTAAATCGACCAACTAAAATCAATCTCTTGCATAAAATTCAACTGTGCACACTCACATTCACGACACTTTCACTCTCACACACTTCAGCGTTTTCATGCGTACGTGTACGGCTTTACTTTCTGCAATTTATTTAATATTATCGCAACTTACATTTCCGCATCGCATCCGTTCAAAGGAAAATCCTACACATGATTCAACAATTGTGTGTAGTGCATTCACATTTGCATCATTCTTCCCACATGATCCTTGATCCCATTCAAGTTAATCTCTAAGTTAGATCCTACCCCATAGGAAGGACTCTTTTACAACTTAGAACAAACAAAAAAAAATACAACTCAATACAAATATTCAAACACAACAGAGAAATAGATGTTAATCATCTTAAGCGAGATAGAATCTCCACCCCACATCAATACAGTCAACACCGTAGGAACTTTGCCTTAAGAGAGATAAAGGTGTACCTCGTCGATCCCTATCCGAGTACTTGAGCCCTTCTCTTAAGATGATGCAAAGACTACATTCCTACAACTTGTGGCGGTTAAATCTCTCTTAAAATGACAACACATATTTTCTCCTAAAATCAATCAATCAACTACCCTAAACCCGTAGGAACTTTGACCACAGTCAAAGAACTCCTCTAACCCTTTAGAGGAACTACAAAATACTCTGATTCCACTCCCGTAAGGATATGTAGGCATAAGATGCGACATCTTATCGAGTATACTTAGAAATAAACCACTAGGTTCTTTCAACCATTAAGCAGATAAACACTTAGCAATAAACAATATAAAACAAGAGGTTCCTGTAGGATACTACAGAAACTTAGGATGCTAGTACCTTCCCTAAGTTTAACCAACCCCCGAACCTATAACTCTCTAAACCTTGCATTTGCATTTCATTGTGGGAATTTCAATCTTTATCCTTTCCTTTGGACAAATCAAAGTTCAGTTGCAAAATGAATTAAAGATTCAAACTAATCAATAGTTTGGTATCCGATTTTCACCGCGACAGAAATGGCGACTTCACTGGGGAATACCTCAGTGGGTTTCCCTATCTTATTTTATTTACTTGTTTATTGCTTTATATTTGCTTATTTGTTTATTTGCATAATTGTTTATCTATTTCTTTTGGGCTATTATCCTTGAGTGGTGAGACAAAGTCCTACACCCGGACTTGAGAGAAATTATGATATGATTGTGATATATTTGATGAGGCTTATAGGGAGTGAGTCCCGACTAAGTTGACTCGAGAATCCCGCTTAGTGGAGACCCTTTTGAAAATAGTTCGGTTGAACGAGTTTAGTCGTGAAAACTTTTACTACTTTCAATTGGAGTCCATGATACTAAGGACCGTAGTTACCTTTAACCCCACTTTGGCCTTTATTAGGACGTAGTGCGATGCTATGAGGGAGTACACCCGAAATAGTGCTACGCGATGCTACACTCAAAAGAAGTTCTCTTGAGAATATTATTAACCCCCGAGTTAGTTGGGAAGTTGATAATATCCGATAGATGGACTAACAACTTTGGGACCTTCTTAGAACCTTGTTCTGCAGGTACCATCCACCTTTAGTCCTTGTCCTTTGGGAATGGGTATACCCTTTGACTCCATGCTCGTTGCAAACCCGGGGTCTCCTTTGTTTGTCTTTGTGTTCTTATGTGCTTACTTGTGTTTGTTGCATCCATAAAGCATCATACTACATTAGGTTTCATGGAAATTAGTTTATAAACATTACAAAACCAGTATGGATTACAAAGAGAAAATATTTTGATATATTCTTTTAAGAGTCCTAACTTGGGTGACCTAAGGAAGTTAAGGGCACTACTTGAAGAATCAAGAAAACTCAAAGGACAAATACAAGAGACTTCCACAGAAGTTCAAAATGCTTTTATTGAAGATCCAAGTGAACAAGGGCTTCCTTATATATTTCCCAACAAGGGATAGAGGATTTATTTTCCTCTATCACATTACTCCTTAGAAGACGATTATGGACCACTTATTTTCAAGAATATCCAAGTGGAGGAACAAATCAACAAGCGCGATAAAGGACTCCCTTAGGGCTTTATTTAGCTTTTATTTAGCTATTATATTGGGACTCTTATAAGAATATTCACTTGTGATCCAATATCGAAAAATAATTTTACTTGGTATTCTGTAACGTTTATAAATACTTAAGTTCCATGAAACATTTCGTTTTGCATTCTTGCATTTTTGCATTTCGCATTTTGCATCAGCATAACATCCTTTGCATTCCGGGGGATCTCACTCTTGCTCCATCTTCACAGACAAGCTGAACCACCAGTATAACACTCGAGCCAGTCGACGCTATAAGATGGATCAATTGGAACAAGAGAACAGAGTGCTCCGTGACGAAGTTGCAACCCTGAAGGAAAATCTTGAAAGGTTGAATGGTATAGTTGAATCCCTGTCTAACCAGTCTCTACTCAACAATCAAGAAGTTCAAGGGACTGTTATCTCCGAAATAGTATCAACACCAATCCCAGTGGTGTCTACTGTTGCTGAAGTAACCTACAGCATACCACCAGGTTTCCCGTGGGGGATGCCTCCTTATTTCACTCCGGCCGGTTATCGTCCACCTGTCCCCGAGGTCCCTGTCGTGACCACCGTTCAAGCTATTCCTGCAATTACTGCTGTCATGACTAGCACACCTCCACATGTGAATATTACTCCACATATCCTAGACGAACCAATTTTTCATAGGGTACCCAGCGAAACTGTGGGTTTGGAAGAAAGGATGGATGGTTTTCAAGACAAATTTTTCGAGATGCAAAAGGAATTGAAAGCCCTTCGTGGGAAGGATTTGTTCGGGAAGAGCGCCTCTGATTTGTGCTTAGTTCCAAATGTCAAAGTCCCGCTGAAGTTTAAAGTCCCTGATTTTGAGAAATACAAAGGGAATACTTGTCCTCAGAGTCATCTCATCATGTATGCCAGAAAGATGTCTGCCCAAACTGACAATGATCAATTGCTCATTCATTATTTCCAAGACAGTTTAACAGGCGCTGCACTTAGGTGGTATATGGGATTGGATAATGCGAAGATTAGAACTTTCAACAATCTGGGTGGAGCCTTCATCAAGCAATACAAGTATATTGTGGACATGGCTCCTGACCGTGATCAATTGAGGGCCATGGCTCAGAAAGACAAAGAGAATTTCAAGGAATATGCTCAGCGTTGGCGCAAGTTAGCCACCCAAGTCATACCGCCATTAGAAGAAAAAGAAATGACCAAGATTTTTCTGAAGACTCTAGGACCGTTCTTTTATGAGAAAATGGTAGCAAGTGCACCCAGTGACTTCACCGAAATGGTTAATATGGGAATGCGTTTAGAAGAGGGTGTTCGCTGTAACACCCTTCTAATCCCCACGGAAAAATACATATTTAATCAGAGTAAATTAACATCCTTTCACAAAGGGCGTCACACATAATTACAAAATATTAACATACACCTGTCATACTCATGTAACATTGAAATAAATAGTCATTCTATTAAATTTTCATCTTGCATGAAACAGCGGATTCAATTTGGTTTACATAACTCTTCACAGAAAATTCATGTTCATCACATAATCATCAACACTTAGGCACAGAGGCCATTATCACATATTTCAAATACATTTAAAACACAACTTAGAATATACAATATATCTCTAAGGCATAAACCCCGCGATCCCAGTGTTACATAACCAGAGCATGACTTGACCCAACATTATTAAATACTAATAGCTGCACCAACAGCGACCTCGCAACTACTACCAGTACTACTCCTTGGTACCTGCACGATGTCATGTAGGACATCATTCCAGCAGAAGGGTGAGAAACATTACCATAATAATCAATGCACATAATGATATATCAACGCACAAGTACAGAATATATATATATATATATATATATATATATATATATATATATATATATATATATATATATATATATATATATATATATATATATATATATATATATATATATATATATATATATATATATATATATATATATATATATATATATATATATATTTCACAGTTTCTCACTACAATGCCTCACAATCCGCTATCATACATCATAATGTATATATGTATAAAACCAAGCATTTTATCATGCATACATTCACATCATTTTCACATAAACATACACATACATGTTTATTTCACCAATGCATCATATAAAGATGAATCATGCAACTCATAGAGACCGACTCACGACTCTATGCAGATGCAAATGCGGTACCGACTCATTTCAGCAGGTTCAATTGAAGAACCAAAAATAACCATCGCTCACACCCCACAAGGGCACACGAGGTTCTACAGATTCTCCGAGGAATCAATGAATAACCATCGCTCACACCCCACAAGGGCACACGAGGTTCTGCAGATTCTCCGAGGAATCAATAAATAACCATCGCTCACACCCCACAAGGGCACACGAGGTTCTGCAGATTCTCCGAGGAATCAATAAATAACCATCGCTCACACCCCACAAGGGCACACGAGGTTCTGCAGATTCTTCGAGGAATCAGACACACAAGTATGCAATTATGATGCTTCACATGCAAAATGACCTAATCAATTATAGACCATTGCTCACACCCCACAAGGGCACACGATGTCTCTGCAAATCCTCCGCGGGATCAACCGATACAACATGCATACGTGTTTGCAAACATACTCATGCATTCATTACATATCACATACAGTAATCATACCTTCACAATGTATATAGCATTCATCATTCGTCACGCATCAACACGTGCGTTCAATATACACTTGCAAATATATTTACCCTATATTCGTCATTCATCTCATATTGTTTCATACTAGATTCGCATTCATAACTCACAATTATCGTGCCAAACGGCAACAAACTCAATCCCACCCAATAATGCATTTTTAATTAATTTAAACAATGCATCACATATGCCAAAAGGCCACATACTCACAATCAATTCATAATCTAGGATTCACGCCATACAGCTACCCACAACACAACGTACACAAGCTATTCGCTACATGCTAAAACCAAAGACATCAACATTGGATGGAAACAATCAAAATAAAACAAATGATGTCCCATTCGCCAACCTTCGCCTGGCGAAGCCATTGGCGAACCTTCGCTGCAACGTTCACCTGGCGAACTTGCCAGCGAAGACCATTGGAAGCTATTCTGGAATTACTCGCTAGCACACTCGCCTGGCGAACCTTCGCCACTCTCATTCACCTGGCGAACTTGCCAGCAAAGACAGGGTGTTTGGTTCTGACTTGATTCGCTACCGTTCGCTGGGCTTCGCCTGGCGAAGCCTCGCTACCATTCCCCTGGCGAACCTGCGAGATCAGAACTTCCATGGTTGTCCAAAAGCCCAAACCTCTCAAAACCAACCGATTTAATCCAAATCAGCCCCAGTAGCACAACCCACTCATCACTCGACTATACTACACCGTCTATTCCAAATTCTAACCGATAAAACTCAGTTTCTACCGATTAAACTCATTTCGACCTAAAATGAAAAATATCCAAAAACACCCAAACAATCCAACACACATACATAATGATTAAGATAGTAAGATTTCACACCCTTACCTCGATTAATCGGAAGCTAGAGGATGTTCTTGATGATTCTCCAAGTTTCCTCTTTTTCTCCTCCTTTTCTCTTCTTTCTCTTTCTTTCCCTTTCTTTTCTCTTCCTTTTTTCTTTTCTTTTCCACTTCCTCATATATATATATATATATATATATATATATATATATATATATATATATATATATATATATATATATATATATATATATATATATATATATATATATATATATATATATATATATATATATATATATATATATATATATATATATATATATATATATATATATATATATATATATATATATATATATATATATATATATATATATATATATATCTTTCCCTTTATTTCTATCCAATATATTCCCTCTCTCAAACATCTATAAATCCATTTAAACAATCATCTAATTATTCAAATAATTAGAATAATCCAAATAAATCAATTAATTAACACAAATAATTAATTATTGAAAATTTGGCTGTTACATTCGCGAAGGAAGACTAGTCCAGGAAGGGAGTACCTATAATAATGCTCGAAAGTATGGGAGTGGTTTTGTGAAAAAGAGAGAACATGAGGCAAGTGTTGTGCAGCAAGGAGGATCCAAGAGAGGGTATCTGCCACCACATCAAGTTGATGCAGTTCATCAGCCGCAACATCAACAAAATCAGCAAAATCAACCATTCAACGATCAGACCGGGTACACAAAAGATTAAACTTTGATCCCATCCCGATGACATACACTGACTTGTTCCCATCTTTGATTCAAAAGGGTCACATGTAACAACCCGAATTTCATTAAATAATTAATTATAGTAATTAATTGATTTAGTGGGATTTTTATTAATGTTGGAAATTAATTTTTATTAATTGGAATTAATAGAGAATTGAGAAGGAAATTGGAAGGAAGGAAAATAAAGGAATTATATAATAGAGAAGGAAAAGAAAAGAAAGTTAGAAACATTTGGAGGGAAACAGGAAAGAAAGAAGAAAGAAGAGAAAGAGAGGAGAAGAAGAGGAAAAGTGGAAATCATCAAGAACCAACATCAAAGCTCCGATTAATCGAGGTAAGGGTGAGAAATGTTTCTATTTGATCATTGCATGATGTTATGTATGTTGGGTTGGGGTTTTGGTAGAGTTTTCATCACTTTCCAATTAGGGCAAATGTTGGATTAATCGGTAGATTGATGATTTAATCGGTTGGAACTGAGTAATAACGCCGTAGAATAGTCGGGTAACATGTATTGATGCTATTTGTACTGATTTGGATGTTTGAGGTTTGGTTGATGATGGATTGATGAAGGAGAGGCAGAATAGGGTTATGTTCTGCGCAGGTTCGCTGGCTCTCGCCAGGCGAGCGAAGGCGAAGCTTCGCCAGGCGAAGCCTAGCGAATGCTGGCGAGTAATTATGATTAAGTCCCAGTGGACTTCGCTGGCGAGTTCGCCAGGCGAAGTTGGATAGCGAAGGTTCGCCCAGCGAAGGTGCTGGCGAATGGTAGCGAATGAAGTCAGTAGCTCCTGACTTGGGCTCGCTGGGAAGTCTCGCCAGGCGAAGCCTAGCGAGTGTTCGCTGAGAGAGTTCGCCAGGCGAAGGCCAGGAGAAGGTTCGCTGTGAGGGTTCGCCAGGCGAATGAAGGCGAATGTGACAGCATTTTTCTTTTGCTGTGTTGTTCATGTGGAGATGGTTTGGTTGCTTCTCATAGGGGAATGCTTCTATGATATGATATAGATATGATCTATTGTGATGATGTGTGCTGTGGGTAGCCTACGGGCGTGAATCCTAGTTGATGCGCGATGCGTATTAATTGTGATAAATAGAAATACATGTGAATACAATGATGAATGTATGTGTATTGTCTAATGAACTTACGAATGCTTGATGTGTATACAATTCTGTGATGAGTATGTATGAGAACATGGTGGATATGTGTGCATAACTTATAATTGTATGATTGGTATTGTGATGTGTATACCTTGTATGAGATGGCATGAGATAAAGAATAAACATACTATGAAAAATGTGTTGTGGATGCATATTGTTTATATGCGATTGTATGTTAAAATACATGAAGAATGCATGAGAGCATAATGATGGATATGCGTGCATTGCTTGCTAAATATGCTGTTGTATTGAATTGTGAATATATATGTGGATAATGCATGAGAACATATCACGGATATGTGTGCATTGTGTGTTAATGTGGTGATATTATTGAATTGCGAATACATTGGTGATTATTGTGATATGTTGTATGTGCAATCATTGTGTAATTCTTGAAGAGATGAATTATGTAAATGCATGAGATTAAGATGTCGGTCTTAAGTGCATTTGTTGTGGTTGATTGTACATGCATCATTTAGTCAAGAGGCAATGTCTGTTAGTTTCGTGGAAACTAGTGGCTTGTCCCAAACCTAGAAGAGTGGGTTTGAAGGCTTAGAGGACGGGCCTTTGTGGTTATCGGTCTAGAAGAGTGGACCCGGTTTAATGTAAAAACCGAAAAATGATAACGGGTTATCGGTCTAGAAGAGTGGACCCGGTTTAATGTAAAAACCGAAAAAAGATAACGAGAGTCGGTACCGCATTACATGAGTTGCATTGAGTTGTTGAGTCACATTGATATATGACATATGCATGAAGAGATGCTTAAGTGTGAATGATCAAATTGTGGAAATTGTAAGTGTATGCATAATGTGGGAATGCTTTGTGAATATCCATGTTTGTCTATATATGTGTGGTAAATATATATGACTAAGAGAATGAAGTGTGGTGAGAAATGTGAATATGTGTTATATGACTACCTATATATATATATATATAATCTTATGCTTTGATTATTATGGTTATATTTCTCACCCTTCTGCTGTTTTATAATGCTCTATGAGGCATTGCAGATTAGGATGCTGGAGTCCTTTTGTGAAGTTAGTCTTCATTCTTTTGAGTCGGCTGCTCTGATATGTAACACCGGGTAGTTAGACTAGTATAGTCATTCTTTTGTGATACATTGCGATGTATCAGCTGATGTGGTTTTGTAATCTAACTGATATGATGTATTAATTTGGATTAACTTGTGTGTACGTGGATTAATATTTTGAAAATGATTAAATGATTTGATCTTCCGCTTAATTTTGAAAATGTTACATATCTTATGGAGAAAAATGTGAAAGTGTTTTATTGGTGAAATTGTGGCATTCTTCTTTTATACCTTATTATAAAACCTTTTTACTCTGATAATTTGTATGTGCTTAATTGTTTTATATGTACTTATTTGGGGTATAGAAGGGGGTGTTACAATAGTGGTATCAGAGCAGGTCGGTCCGTCCGGCCAAGTTGTTAGAGTGTTTTTCCTTGTGTGTTATTGATATGTGTGTGATGCATTATCAATATTGGTTGTTCTTACGTGGTTCTGTTGTTGGAATTAGTAAGATGGTTGCAGGAAGGAACGACGAAGCGATTGCGGAGGCATTGACGAGATTGGCTGGGGCAATTGGGCAGAATCCTCCGGCCAATGTGAATGTGAGGAATCATGCTGATGATGGATTCCGTGCTTTGGGGAAATTCCAAAAGAATAACCCTCCGGTCTTCAAGGGAACTCATGAATCGGACAAGGCAGAAATTTGGTTGAAAGCTGTGGAAAAGATTTTTCGAGTTATGAATTGCTCGGATGCACAGAAGGTGCAGTTTGGGACTCATATGCTCGAAGAAGAAGCTGAAGATTGGTGGGGTAATACTCGCCAAAGATTTGAGGAAGATGATATTGTGATTACGTGGGATTTGTTTAGAGAAACTTTTCTGGAGAAGTATTTTCCAGAGGACGTGCGAGGGAAGAAGGAGATCGAATTTCTTGAGTTGAAGCAAGGTAATTCGACGGTTGCTGAGTATGCGGCGAAATTTGAGGAGTTGATAAAATTTTGTCCTCACTATAATACTGGTAATGCTGAGAGGTCTAAGTGCCTCAAGTTTGTGAACGGTTTGAGACCCGAGATTAGACAAGCTATTGGGTACCAGGAAATCAGATGGTTTTCTGAGTTGGTTAACAAGAGCAGAATTTATGACGAAGACAGTAGGGCTAGGTCTAGCCACTACAAGAGCCTAAGTGATAAGAAAGGAAAAGGACAATTCAGAGGAAAACCTTACGTAACTCCTGCCGATAAGGGGAAACAAAAGGTTGGTTTTGGCAAGAAGCCAAGTGGGGGAGTTTTTACCCCGGTTAGGTGTTACAATTGTGGTGAAGCGGGGCATCGTGCTCCGGAGTGCAAAAGTGTTGAACAGAAGTGTTTTAAGTGTGGCAAACCAGGCCACAAGGCTCTAGAGTGTAGAAGCGGTGCGAGTGTTACTTGCTATAACTATGGTGAGCGAGGGCACATCAGTACCAAGTGCGATAAGCCAAAGAAGAATCAAGGGAGCGGGAAAGTGTTCGCTCTATCTGGATCTGAGACTGCTAGCGACGATCGATTGATCCGAGGTACGTGCTTCATTAATGGTACACCTTTGATCGCTATAATTGATACCAGAGCTACGCATTCTTTTATTTCTTTGGATTGTGTTAGAAGGTTGAATCTTGAGTTGTCTGTGATTGGTGGCGGTATGGTTATTGATACTCCTGCTATGGGTTCGGTAACTACACCGTATGTTTGCTTGAATTGCCCGTTGAGTATTTTCGGTAGAGATTTTGGGATTGATTTAGTGTGTCTTCATTTAGATCAACTGGATGTCATTCTTGGAATGAATTGGTTAAAATTCAATCGTGTTTATATTAACTGTTTTGACAAAACGGTTATTTTTCCCGATTCGGATGTTGAAAGGGATTTGTTTGTGACGAGGAAACAAGTGAAGGAATCGGTGCAAGATGGAGCTAAGGTATTTATGCTTATGGAAACTTTGAGAATTGGTGAGAGTGAAGAGATTGATGCCTTTCCCATTGTTAGAGATTTTTCGGAAGTTTTCCTTGAAGAGATAAAGGATTTACCGCTGGAGCGAGAAGTGGAGTTTTCGATAGATTTGATTCCTGGAACTGGTCCGATATCGATGGCTCCATATCGTATGTCGGCCTCGGAGTTAAAAGAGTTGAAGAGTCA
This sequence comes from Lathyrus sativus, assembly GCA_963859935.3. NCBI lineage: Eukaryota > Viridiplantae > Streptophyta > Magnoliopsida > Fabales > Fabaceae > Lathyrus > Lathyrus sativus. The sequence continues at coordinate 423,362,588 of OZ012739.1, forward strand.
ACTTGAGGATTTGCTTGAAAAGAGGTTTATTCGTCCGAGCGTGTCACCGTGGGGTGCACCGGTGTTGTTGGTTAAGAAGAAAGAGGGTTCTATGAGGCTCTGTGTGGATTACAGACAGTTGAACAAGGTGACTATTAAGAATAAGTATCCACTTCCAAGGATTGATGATCTGATGGATCAGTTGGTTGGTGCAAGCGTGTTCAGCAAGATTGATTTGAGATCTGGGTATCATCAGATTCGTGTGAAAGCTGAGGATATTCAGAAGACGGCCTTTCGGACGAGGTATGGACACTATGAGTATTCCGTGATGCCATTTGGTGTGACTAACGCACCAGGTGTATTTATGGAGTACATGAATAGGATTTTCCATCCTTATTTGGATAAGTTTGTGGTGGTGTTTATCGACGACATCTTGATTTATTCGAAGAGCGAAGGAGAGCATGCCGAGCATCTGAAGATTGTGTTATCTGTGCTGAGAGAGAAGCAGTTGTTCGCGAAGATTTCTACGTGTGAATTTTGGTTGAAGGAAGTTAGTTTCCTTGGTCATGTGATTTCTAGTAGTGGTATTGCGGTCGATCCGTCGAAGGTTGAAGCGGTGTCGCAATGGGAGACTCCGAAGTCAGTTTTTGAGATCAGAAGTTTTCTTGGTTTAGTCGGTTATTATCGGAAGTTTATTGAAGGATTTGCTAAGTTATCGTTGCCGTTGACACAGTTGACTAGGAAGAGTCAAGCCTTTGTTTGGGACGCCAAGTGTGAAGCGAGTTTTCAAGAACTTAAGCGAAGGTTGACGACAGCTCCTGTTTTGATTCTGCCAAATCCAGAAGAACCGTTCGTTGTGTATTGTGATGCTTCTTTGATGGGTTTAGGAGGTGTGTTGATGCAGAATAACCAAGTTGTAGCTTATGCTTCGAGGCAACTCAAAGTGCATGAGAAGAATTATCCGACGCATGACTTAGAGTTGGCCGTCGTTGTGTTCGTGTTGAAACTCTGGAGGCACTATTTATTTGGCGCAAGATTTGAAGTGTTTAGTGACCACAAGAGTTTGAGATATCTTTTTGATCAAAAGGAATTGAATGCGAGACAAAGAAGATGGCTTGAACTTTTGAAGGATTTTGATTTTGGCTTGAACTACCATCCGGGTAAAGCGAATGTAGTAGCGGATGCATTGAGTCGGAAATCATTGCATATGTCGGCATTGATGGTGAAAGAGTTGGAATTTATTGAGCAATTTCGGGATTTGAGTTTGGTATGTGAGAAGACTTCTTTTGGATTTAAGTTGGGTATGTTAAAGCTTACGAGTGGTATTTTGGACGAAATTCGAGAAGGACAGAAATCGGATTTGAGCTTAGTTGATCGGTTAACTTTAATCAACCAAGGCCAAGGTGGTGATTTTCGGATTGATGAGATTGGTATTATGAGATGTCGGGATCGAGTTTGTGTTCCGAACATGGTTGAGCTTAAGAAGAGCATCCTTGAGGAAGGACATCGTAGCGGATTGAGTATTCATCCGGGTGCTACTAAGATGTATCAGGATTTGAGGAAAGTATTTTGGTGGCCTAGTATGAAGAAGGATATCGCGGAATTTGTATATTCTTGTTTGACTTGCCAGAAGTCAAAGATTGAGCATCAGAAGCCATCGGGTTTGATGAAGCCGTTGTTTATTCCTGAGTGGAAATGAGATAGTATCTCCATGGATTTTGTATCGGGTTTGCCGAGGACGCCGAGTAATTTTGAGGCTATTTGGGTTATCGTGGATAGATTGACTAAATCTGCTCACTTTATTCCTATGCGTATGGATTACCCTTTGGAGAAGTTGGCTAAGTTGTATATTGAGAGGATTGTGTGTCTGCATGGTATTCCGTTAAGTATTGTTTCGGATAGAGATCCGCGGTTTACTTCGAGATTTTGGGAGAGCTTGCAGAGTGTTTTGGGTACTAAGTTGCGTTTGAGTTCAGCGTATCATCCTCAGACTGATGGTCAGACGGAGAGGACGATTCAGTCGCTTGAAGATCTTTTGAGAACTTGTGTATTGGAAAAAGGAGGAGCTTGGGATAGCTACTTGCCTTTGATTGAGTTTACCTACAACAACAGTTTCCATTCGAGTATTGGTATGGCACCATTTGAGGCGTTGTATGGTAGGCGGTGTAGGACACCATTGTGTTGGTTCGAGTCCGGAGAGAGTTCTGTTGTTGGACCCGAGTTAGTTCAACAGACTACTGATAAGATCAAGATGATTCAAGAGAAGATGAGAATTACTCAGAGTCGTCAGAAGAGTTATTATGACAAGAGGAGGAAGGCACTTGAATTTCAAGAGGGAGATCATGTGTTTCTTCGAGTCACTCCGATGACAGGTGTTGGTAGGGCACTGAAGTCGCGCAAGTTGTCGCCGCATTTCATTGGTCCTTATCAGATTTTGCAAAGGATAGGAGAAGTGGCCTATCGTGTGGCTTTACCACCGTCGCTTGCTAATCTTCATGACGTATTCCATGTATCTCAGTTGAGGAAATACATTGCGGATCCGTCTCATGTAGTCCAAATAGATGATGTGCAGGTGAGAGATAACCTGACTGTTGAGACATCACCTATGCGGATTGAGGATCGGAAATTGAAACAGCTTTGAGGTAAAGAGATTGCTTTAGTGAAGGTCGCTTGGGGAGGACCGGCTGGTGGAAATGTTACTTGGGAGCTTGAGAGTCGGATGAAAGAGTCTTATCCAGAACTGTTTGAATCAGGTAACATTTTCGAGGACGAAAATTCCTAAAGTGGGGGAGAGTTGTAACAGCCCGAATTTCATTAAATAATTAATTATAGTAATTAATTGATTTAGTGGGATTTTTATTAATGTTGGAAATTAATTTTTATTAATTGGAATTAATAGAGAATTGAGAAGGAAATTGGAAGGAAGGAAAATAAAGGAATTATATAATAGAGAAGGAAAAGAAAAGAAAGTTAGAAACATTTAGAGGGAAAGAGGAAAGAAAGAAGAAAGAAGAGAAAGAGAGGAGAAGAAGAGGAAAAGTGGAAATCATTAAGAACCAACATCAAAGCTCCGATTAATCGAGGTAAGGGTGAGAAATGTTTCTATTTGATCATTGCATGATGTTATGTATGTTGGGTTGGGGTTTTGGTAGAGTTTTCATCACTTTCCAATTAGGGAAAATGTTGGATTAATCGGTAGATTGATGATTTAATCGGTTGGAACTGAGTAATAACGCCGTAGAATAGTCGGGTAACATGTATTGATGCTATTTATAATGATTTGGATGTTTGAGGTTTGGTTGATGATGGATTGATGAAGGAGAGGCAGAATAGGGTTCTGTTCTGCGCAGGTTCGCTGGCTCTCGCCAGGCGAGCGAAGGCGAAGCTTCGCCAGGCGAAGCCTAGCGAATGCTGGCGAGTAATTATGATTAAGTCCCAGTGGACTTCGCTGGCGAGTTCGCCAGGCGAAGTTGGATAGCGAAGGTTCGCCCAGCGAAGGTGCTGGCGAATGGTAGCGAATAAAGTCAGTAGCTCCTGACTTGGGCTCGCTGGGAAGTCTCGCCAGGCGAAGCCTAACGAGTGTTCGCTGAGAGAGTTCGCCAGGCGAAGGCCAGGCGAAGGTTCGCTGCAAGGGTTCGCCAGGCGAATGAAGGCGAATGTGACAGCATTTTTCTTTTGCTGTGTTGTTCATGTGGAGATGGTTTGGTTGCTTCTCATAGGGGAATGCCTCTATGATATGATATAGATATGATCTATTGTGATGATGTGTGTTGTGGGTAGCCTACGGGCGTGAATCCTAGTTAATGCGCGAAGCGTATTAATTGTGATAAATAGAAATACATGTGAATACAATGATGAATGTATGTGTATTGTCTAATGAACTTGCGAATGCTTGATGTGTATACAATTATGTGATGAGTATGCATGAGAACATGGTGGATATGTGTGCATAACTTATAATTGTATGATTGGTATTGTGATGTGTATACCTTGTATGTGATGGCATGAGATAAAGAATAAACATACTATGAAAAATGTGTTGTGGATGCATATTGTTTATATGCGATTGTATGTTAAAATACATGAAGAATGCATGAGAGCATAATGATGGATATGCGTGCATTGCTTGCTAAATATGATGTTGTATTGAATTGTGAATATATATGTGGATAATGCATGAGAACATATCACGGATATGTGTGCATTATGTGTTAATGTGGTGATATTATTGAATTGCGAATACATTGGTGATTATTGTGATATGTTGTATGTGCAATCATTGTGTAATTCTTGAAGAGATGAATTATGTAAATACATGAGATTAAGATGTCGGTCTTAAGTGCATTTGTTGTGGTTGATTGTACATGCATCATTTAGTCAAGAGGCAATGTCTGTTAGTTTCGTGGAAACTAGTGGCTTGTCCCAAACCTAGAAGAGTGGGTTTGAAGGCTTAGAGGACGAGCCTTTGTGGTTATCGGTCTAGAAGAGTGGACCCGGTTTAATGTAAAAACCGAAAAATGATAACGGGTTATCGGTCTAGAAGAGTGGACCCGGTTTAATGTAAAAACCGAAAAAAGATAACGAGAGTCGGTACCGCATTGCATGAGTTGCATTGAGTTGTTGAGTCACATTGATATATGACATATGCATGAAGAGATGCTTATGTGTGAATGATGAGATTGTGGAAATTGTAAGTGTATGCATAATGTGGGAATGCTTTGTGAATATCCATGTTTGTCTATATATGTGTGGTAAATATATATGACTAAGAGAATGAAGTGTAGTGAGAAATGTGAATATGTGTTATATGACTACCTATATATATATATATAATCTTATGCTTTAATTATTATGGTTATATTTCTCACCCTTCTGCTGTTTTATAATGCTCTATGAGGCATTGCAGATTAGGATGCTGGAGTCCTTTTGTGAAGTTAGTCTTCATTCTTTTGAGTCGGCTGCTCTGATATGTAACACCGGGTAGTTAGACTACTATAGTCATTCTTTTGTGATACATTGTGATGTATCAGCTGATGTGGTTTTGTAATCTAATTGATATGATGTATTAATTTGGATTAACTTGTGTGTACGTGGATTAATATTTTGAAAATGATTAAATGATTTGATCTTCCGCTTAATTTTGAAAATGTTACATATCTTATGGAGAAAAATGTGAAAGTGTTTTATTGGTGAAATTGTGGCATTCTTCTTTTATACCTTATTATAAAACCTTTTTACTCTGATAATTTGTATGTGCTTAATTGTTTTATATATACTTATTTGGGGTATAGAAGGGGGTGTTACAATAGTGGTATCAGAGCAGGTCGGTCCGTCCGGCCAAGTTGTTAGAGTGTTTTTCCCTGTGTGTTATTGATATGCGTGTGATGCATTATCAATATTGGTTGTTCTTACGTGGTTCTGTTGTTGGAATTAGTAAGATGGTTGCAGGAAGGAACGACGAAGCGATTGCGGAGGCATTGACGAGATTGGCTGGGGCAATTGGGCAGAATCCTCCGGCCAATGTGAATGTGAGGAATCATGCTGATGATGGATTCCGTGCTTTGGGGAAATTCCAAAAGAATAACCCTCCGGTCTTCAAGGGAACTCATGAATCGGACAAGGCACAAATTTGGTTGAAAGCTGTGGAAAATATTTTTCGAGTTATGAATTGCTCGGATGCACAGAAGGTGCAGTTTGGGACTCATATGCTCGAAGAAGAAGTTGAAGATTGGTGGGGTAATACTCGCCAAAGATTTGAGGAAGATGATATTGTGATTACGTGGGATTTGTTTAGAGAAACTTTTCTGGAGAAGTATTTTCCAGAGGACGTGCGAGGGAAGGAGGAGATCGAATTTCTTGAGTTGAAGCAAGGTAATTCGACGGTTGCTGAGTACGCGGCGAAATTTGAGGAGTTGATCAAATTTTGTCCTCACTATAATACTGGTAATGCTGAGAGGTCTAAGTGCCTCAAGTTTGTGAACGGTTTGAGACCCGAGATTAGACAAGCTATTGGGTACCAGGAAATCAGACGGTTTTCTGAGTTGGTTAACAAGAGCAGAATTTATGACGAAGACAGTAGGGCTAGGTCTAGCCACTACAAGAGCCTAAGTGATAAGAAAGGAAAAGGACAATTCAGAGGAAAACCTTACGTAACTCCTGCCGATAAGGGGAAACAAAAGGTTGGTTTTGGCAAGAAGACAAGTGGGGGAGTTTCTACCCCGGTTAGGTGTTACAATTGTGGTGAAGCGGGGCATCGTGCTCCGGAGTGCAAAAGTGTTGAACAGAAGTGTTTTAAGTGTGGCAAGCCAGGCCACAAGGCTCTAGAGTGTAGAAGCGGTGCGAGTGTTACTTGCTATAACTGTGGTGAGCGAGGGCACATCAGTACCAAGTGCGATAAGCCGAAGAAGAATCAAGGGAGCGGGAAAGTGTTCGCTCTATCTGGATCTGAGACTGCTAGCGACGATCGATTGATCCGAGGTACGTGCTTCATTAATGGTACACCTTTGATCGCTATAATTGATACCGGAGCTACGCATTCTTTTATTTCTTTGGATTGTGTTAGAAGGTTGAATCTTGAGTTGTCTGTGATTGGTGGCGGTATGTTTATTGATACTCCTGCTATGGGTTCGGTAACTACACCGTATGTTTGCTTGAATTGCCCGTTGAGTATTTTTGGTAGAGATTTTGGGATTGATTTAGTGTGTCTTCATTTAGATCAACTGGATGTCATTCTTGGAATGAATTGGTTAAAATTCAATCGTGTTTATATTAACTGTTTTGACAAAACGGTTATTTTTCCCGATTCGGATGTTGAAAGGGATTTGTTTGTGACGAGGAAACAAGTGAAGGAATCGGTGCAAGATGGAGCTAAGGTATTTATGCTTATGGCAACTTTGAGAATTGGTGAGAGTGAAGAGATTGATGCCTTTCCCATTGTTAGAGATTTTTCGGAAGTTTTCCCTGAAGAGATAAAGGATTTACCGCCGGAGCGAGAAGTGGAGTTTTCGATAGATTTGATTCCTGGAACTGGTCCGATATCGATGGCTCCATATCGTATGTCGGCCTCGGAGTTAAAAGAGTTGAAGAGTCAACTTGAGGATTTGCTTGAAAAGAGGTTTATTCGTCCGAGTGTGTCACCGTGGGGTGCACCGGTGTTGTTGGTTAAGAAGAAAGAGGGTTCTATGAGGCTCTGTGTGGATTACAGACAGTTGAACAAGGTGACTATTAAGAATAAGTATCCACTTCCAAGGATTGATGATCTGATGGATCAGTTGGTTGGTGCAAGCGTGTTCAGCAAGATTGATTTGAGATCTGGGTATCATCAGATTCGTGTGAAAGCTGAGGATATTCAGAAGACGGCCTTTCGGACGAGGTATGGACACTATGAGTATTCCGTGATGCCATTTGGTGTGACTAACGCACCAGGTGTATTTATGGAGTACATGAATAGGATTTTCCATCCTTATTTGGATAAGTTTGTGGTGGTGTTTATCGACGACATCTTGGTTTATTCGAAGAGCGAAGGAGAGCATGCCGAGCATCTGAAGATTGTGTTATCTGTGCTGAGAGAGAAGCAGTTGTTCGCGAAGCTTTCTAAGTGTGAATTTTGGTTGAAGGAAGTTAGTTTCCTTGGTCATGTGATTTCTAGTAGTGGTATTGCGGTCGATCCGTCGAAGGTTGAAGCGGTGTCGCAATGGGAGACTCCGAAGTCAGTTTTTGAGATCAGAAGTTTTCTTGGTTTAGTCGGTTATTATCGGAAGTTTATTGAAGGATTTGCTAAGTTATCGTTTCCGTTGACACAGTTGACTAGGAAGAGTCAAGCCTTTGTTTGGGACGCCAAGTGTGAAGCGAGTTTTCAAGAACTTAAGCGAAGGTTGACGACAGCTCCTGTTTTGATTCTGCCAAATCCAGAAGAACCGTTCGTTGTGTATTGTGATGCTTCTTTGATGGGTTTAGGAGGTGTGTTGATGCAGAATAACCAAGTTGTAGCTTATGCTTCGAGGCAACTCAAAGTGCATGAGAAGAATTATCCGACGCATGACTTAGAGTTGGCCGCCGTTGTGTTCGTGTTGAAACTCTGGAGGCACTATTTATTTGGCGCAAGATTTGAAGTGTTTAGTGACCACAAGAGTTTGAGATATCTTTTTGATCAAAAGTAATTGAATGCGAGACAAAGAAGATGGCTTGAACTTTTGAAGGATTTTGATTTTGGCTTGAACTACCATCCGGGTAAAGCGAATGTAGTAGCGGATGCATTGAGTCGGAAATCATTGCATATGTCGGCATTGGTGGTGAAAGAGTTGGAATTGATTGAGCAATTTCGGGATTTGAGTTTGGTATGTGAGAAGACTTCTTTTGGATTTAAATTGGGTATGTTAAAGCTTACGAGTGGTATTTTGGACGAAATTCGAGAAGGACAGAAATCGGATTTGAGCTTAGTTGATCGGTTGACTTTAATCAACCAAGGCCAAGGTGGTGATTTTCGGATTGATGAGAATGGTATTATGAGATGTCAGGATCGAGTTTGTGTTCCGAACATGGTTGAGCTTAAGAAGAGCATCCTTGAGGAAGGACATCGTAGCGGATTGAGTATTCATCCGGGTGCTACTAAGATGTATCAGGATTTGAGGAAAGTATTTTGGTGGCCTAGTATGAAGAAGGATATCGCGGAATTTGTATATTCTTGTTTGACTTGCCAGAAGTCAAAGATTGAGCATCAGAAGCCATCGGGTTTGATGAAGCCGTTGTTTATTCCTGAGTGGAAATGGGATAGTATCTCCATGGATTTTGTATCGGGTTTGCCGAGGACGCCGAGTAATTTTGAGGCTATTTGGGTTATCGTGGATAGATTGACTAAATCTGCTCACTTTATTCCTATGCGTATGGATTACCCTTTGGAGAAGTTGGCTAAGTTGTATATTGAGATGATTGTGTATCTGCATGTTATTCCGTTAAGTATTGTTTCGGATAGAGATCCGCGGTTTACTTCGAGATTTTGGGAGAGCCTGCAGAGTGTTTTGGGTACTAAGTTGCGTTTGAGTTCAGCGTATCATCCTCAGACTGATGGTCAGACGGAGAGGACGATTCAGTCGCTTGAAGATCTTTTGAGAACTTGTGTATTGGAAAAAGGAGGAGCTTGGGATAGCTACTTGCCTTTGATTGAGTTTACCTACAACAACAGTTTCCATTCGAGTATTGGTATGGCACCATTTGAGGCGTTGTATGGTAGGCGGTGTAGGACACCATTGTGTTGGTTCGAGTCCGGAGAGAGTTCTGTTGTTGGACCCGAGTTAGTTCAACAGACTACTGATAAGATCAAGATGATTCAAGAGAAGATGAGAATTACTCAGAGTCGTCAGAAGAGTTATTATGACAAGAGGAGGAAGGCACTTGAATTTCAAGAGGGAGATCATGTGTTTCTTCGAGTCACTCCGATGACAGGTGTTGGTAGGGCACTGAAGTCGCGCAAGTTGTCGCCGCGTTTCATTGGTCCTTATCAGATTTTGCAAAGGATAGGAGAAGTGGCCTATCGTGTGGCTTTACCACCGTCGCTTGCTAATCTTCATGACGTATTCCATGTATCTCAGTTGAGGAAATACATTGCGGATCCGTCTCATGTAGTCCAAATAGATGATGTGCAGGTGAGAGATAACCTGACTGTTGAGACATCACCTATGCGAATTGAGGATCGGAAATTGAAACAGCTTCGAGGTAAAGAGATTGCTTTAGTGAAGGTCGCTTGGGGAGGACCGGCTGGTGGAAATGTTACTTGGGAGCTTGTGAGTCGGATGAAAGAGTCTTATCCAGAACTGTTTGAATCAGGTAACATTTTCGAGGACGAAAATTCCTAAAGTGGGGGAGAGTTGTAACAGCCCGAATTTCATTAAATAATTAATTATAGTAATTAATTGATTTAGTGGGATTTTTATTAATGTTGGAAATTAATTTTTATTAATTGGAATTAATAGAGAATTGAGAAGGAAATTGGAAGGAAGGAAAATAAAGGAATTATATAATAGAGAAGGAAAAGAAAAGAAAGTTAGAAACATTTGGAGGGAAAGAGGAAAGAAAGAAGAAAGAAGAGAAAGAGAGGAGAAGAAGAGGAAAAGTGGAAATCATCAAGAACCAACATCAAAACTCCGATTAATCGAGGTAAGGGTGAGAAATGTTTCTATTTGATCATTGCATGATGTTATGTATGTTGGGTTGGGGTTTTGGTAGAGTTTTCATCACTTTCCAATTAGGGCAAATGTTGGATTAATCGGTAGATTGATTATTTAATCGGTTGGAACTGAGTAATAACACCGTAGAATAGTCGGGTAACATGTATTGATGCTATTTGTACTGATTTGGATGTTTGAGGTTTGGTTGATGATGGATTGATGAAGGAGAGGCAGAATAGGGTTCTGTTCTGCGCAGGTTCGCTGGCTCTCGCCAGGCGAGCGAAGGCGAAGCTTCGCCAGGCGAAGCCTAGCGAATGTTGGAGAGTAATTATGATTAAGTCCCAGTGGACTTCGCTGGCGAGTTCACCAGGCGAAGTTGGATAGCGAAGGTTCGCCCAGCGAAGGTGCTGGCGAATGGTAGCGAATGAAGTCAGTAGCTCCTGACTTGGGCTCGCTGGGAAGTCTCGCCAGGCGAAGCCTAGCGAGTGTTCGCTGAGAGAGTTCTCCAGGCGAAGGCCAGGCGAAGGTTCGCTGCGAGGGTTCGCCAGGCGAATGAAGGCGAATGTGACAGCATTTTTCTTTTGTTGTGTTGTTCATGTGGAGATGGTTTGGTTGCTTCTCATAGGGGAATGCCTCTATGATATGATATAGATATGATCTATTGTGATGATGTGTGCTGTAGGTAGCCTACGGGCGTGAATCCTAGTTGATGCGCGATGCGTATTAATTGTGATAAATAGAAATACATGTGAATACAATGATGAATGTATGTGTATTGTCTAATGAACTTGCGAATGCTTGATGTGTATACAATTATGTGATGAGTATGCATGAGAACATGGTGGATATGTGTGCATAACTTATAATTGTATGATTGGTATTGTGATGTGTATACCTTGTATGAGATGGCATGAGATAAAGAATAAACATACTATGAAAAATGTGTTGTGGATGCATATTGTTTATATGCGATTGTATGTTAAAATACATGAAGAATGCATGAGAGCATAATGATGGATATGCGTGCATTGCTTGCTAAATATGATGTTGTATTGAATTGTGAATATATATGTGGATAATGCATGAGAACATATCGCGGATATGTGTGCATTGTGTGTTAATGTGGTGATATTATTGAATTGCGAATACATTGGTGATTATTGTGATATGTTGTATGTGCAATCATTGTGTAATTCTTGAAGAGATGAATTATGTAAATGCATGAGATTAAGATGCCGGTCTTAAGTGCATTTGTTGTGGTTGATTGTACATGCATCATTTAGTCAAGAGGCAATGTCTGTTAGTTTCGTGGAAACTAGTGGCTTGTCCCAAACCTAGAAGAGTGGGTTTGAAGGCTTAGAGGACGGGCCTTTGTGGTTATCGGTCTAGAAGAGTGGACCCGGTTTAATGTAAAAACCGAAAAATGATAACGGGTTATCGGTCTAGAAGAGTGGACCCGGTTTAATGTAAAAACCGAAAAAAGATAACGAGAGTCGGTACCGCATTGCATGAGTTGCATTGAGTTGTTGAGTCACATTGATATATGACATATGCATGAAGAGATGCTTATGTGTGAATGATGAGATTGTGGAAATTGTAAGTGTATGCATAATGTGGGAATGCTTTGTGAATATCCATGTTTGTCTATATATGTGTGGTAAATATATATGACTAAGAGAATGAAGTGTGGTGAGAAATGTGAATATGTGTTATATGACTACCTATATATATATATAATCTTATGCTTTGATTATTATGGTTATATTTCTCACCCTTATGCTGTTTTATAATGCTCTATGAGGCATTGCAGATTAGGATGCTGGAGTCCTTTTGTGAAGTTAGTCTTCATTCTTTTGAGTCGGCTGCTCTGATATGTAACACCGGGTAGTTAGACTAGTATAGTCATTCTTTTGTGATACATTGCGATGTATCAGCTGATGTGGTTTTGTAATCTAACTGATTTGATGTATTAATTTGGATTAACTTGTGTGTACGTGGATTAATATTTTGAAAATGATTAAATGATTTGATCTTCCGCTTAATTTTGAAAATGTTACATATCTTATGGAGAAAAATGTGAAAGTGTTTTATTGGTGAAATTGTGGCATTCTTCTTTTATACCTTATTATAAAACCTTTTTACTCTGATAATTTGTATGTGCTTAATTGTTTTATATGTACTTATTTGGGGTATAGAAGGGGGGGGGGGTGTTACACATGGCACATGCATTTTTGCATCTTTGTGTTTGTGTGTCTTGTCACTTTGGCTGTGTTCATCCCTGAGTAATTTGGGTGTGTCTTCTCCTTCAAGTAGTGTTGTTAGCCTTAGGCAGAAAAAGTGCGATGCTTCTATTTCCCCACAAAGTTTGATCCTCATGGAAGACGGTTGTTTCAGTACAATTCCATTTGAGTTCATATCTCAATGGTCGAGTCTTTCTTGACAGTTTCTCTTCAATTATTCCCTGAATTGAACTTCGGTCCTTGGCAATCACATTGTGGACATCTCCAGCTTTTGAATATTGGATTCAATGTGCACCTGGCTCCCCAGGAAGAGTTTTATGAAGACAACTATTGAAGACAAACATTTCTCCAATAATATTATCAGGATTCCTCAATAGTTTGCATCCAGATTGCAAGCGATCTCTTTATTTGAGCAACTCGTTTTGACCAGGATTCCCTTCAAAACGACAAATGGCAGTCTCTTCAGGATAATTTATCCATCCCTAGTGGATTTATCAAGATTATCAATTCATCAAATGGCATCCCTTCGGAAATCCACCAGAGAAGTTTACCAAAGATATTACAAGACACCTCTCTTTATTTGAGAGTTCACAGAACATTTTACAACTACGACAAGAAATACTCTCCAGGAATGATTTCCCCAGTGAGTTCATCACAAGAATAATTCTATCAAACGACATCTCTTCTTAAGATCCCTGTTGGAGCTTTACAATCTCCAGTACATCCGTTTTGGTCTGATACCTTTAGACTGCCAAGATTGGTAGTAGGTCATCTTTCCTTTTGTGCTCACCTTTCCTTAGGCTATCATATGTTTGATAGTAGGTAACACATATCATTTTGGTCAGACGCTTTTTCTTAGGCTGCCATACGTTTGGTAGTAAGTGATCTCTCCCTCTCTGGTTTATTACCTGTGTTTAGGCTATCATACGTTTGATGGTAGGTAATACACCTTTCTTTTTGGCCAGACATCTTTTCTTAGGTTGCCATATGTTTGGTAGTAGGTGATCTTTCCTTTTGTGTTTACCTTTTCCTAGGCTATCATATGTTTGATAGTAGGTAACACGTATCTTTTGGTTATTACCTTTTCTTAGGCTATCATATGTTTGATAGTAGGTAATATACCGTCTTTCGGTCGGATACCCCTTCTTAGGCTACCATATGTTTAGTAGTAGGTGATCTCTACATCTTTTGGGTTATACCTCTGCTTAGGCTATCATATATTTGATAGTAGGTAATACACCTTTCTTTTGGTCAGACGCCTTTTCTTAGGCTGCCATATGTTTGGTAGTAGGTGATCTTTCCTTTTGTTCATTGCCTTTTCTTAGGCTGCCATATGTTTGGTAGTAGGTGATCTCGACATCTTTTAGGTTATACCTCTGCTTAGGCTATCATATATTTGATAGTAGGTAATACACCTTTCTTTTGGTCAGACGCCTTTTCTTAGGCTGCCATATGTTTGGTAGTAGGTGATCTTTCCTTTTGTTCATTGCCTTTTCTTAGGCTGCCATATGTTTGGTAGTAGGTGACCCGTCTTTTTGGTTATTACCTTTGCTTAGGCTATCATACATTTGATAGTAGGCAATACACCTTGTTTTGACTATTACCTCCGCTTAGGCTATCATACATTTGATAGTAGGTAATATATCGTCTTTTGGTCAAACACCTTGGCTTAGGCTATCATATGTGTGATAGTCGGTAACATACGTTTCTTTGCTTCAACCGGATATCCTTTGTTTAGGCCGTCACACATTGGTAATGGACTACCCTTCACCTTCAAGATCTTGTTTCACTGTCCAAGCTACTGTACTCCTGGTGGCATTATTATCTTATTTTCATTGTGGAGAATCCACAATGCTGATCGTTGTCTCTTCTCATGGAGTCTCGCGTCGTTGAGTCAATTATTTGGGTGCCATGTCCAATTATTCCCCTGTGGCATTATTTCCCCACAGGAGCCCTGTCTAGCATTCTCATACCATTGCATATCATATACATTTGGTGGCTTCTTAAGGACAAAAATTCGTGCAATGTTTGTATTTAAGTCCCTCCTATCTCGTCGAGACGGAGATTCCAATCTCCATATCTCCGGACAGAAGTAACTTAAATAGGGGCATCTGTTGCACCCTAATTTTTGACCACAAGATACCACCTCCTTTTTGCGTGTTTTCTATTATTAATTGGCTTTATTTTTAATATTTATGTTTTACGGCTAACCAGTTTGTGCAGGTGCATAATTTCGAAGATAAGCAATATTGAAATATGTTCGGAAGGAAGCAGTCCAAGGTCTTAAATCCCGAATTCGCCGATAAGGAGTTCGAGGCCCCGCTCGTATTTTGGTATCGTATAAGTTATGGACTCAAGAAGATGTGAATTAGAAGTCCGCATTCTTAATTCAACCTCAAGTCTATAAGAGGATTTATTATAAATCCAAAGACATGAACTCAAGTTAACAATCCAAGTTATAAGAACAAGGGGATTCTTATGCAATTATTCAAGCCTATCCATGTTATTATTTATAAGGGTCCGAGTTGAGATTAGAAGACTCATTCAAGTGTGTTTATATTTCAACATTTGCGATTGACGGGGGGGGGGGGGGGGGGGGGGTATAACCTGATTCAACCTGATTTATGATTTTCCTATTCAACCGTAAGATCATAAAACAGTATGCATGAATTACAAACTGTTTGAGAAACTCAGCTATTGCATTTTTGTTACAAGAGTTTAAATAATTAATACCAAGGTACCAATAAGCCACTAGGATGTTTTCATTCGCAATGATCACTGCTGGTGCAAATTGTTGCCAAAAGAATTACAAAGTAAGCTAAAAAAAAACAACTCGCTTAAAGAAGGACTGCTACTATCAATCATCACTCGACATATACAACCATCATTTATTCAAGACATACACCCCAATGATGGGTACATATGGACAATTACATCAAACAGCCTGCCAAGGTAGACTACAGTCATCCGAGCACCGCCACAGACCCTTCTTCACGATCAAGAGATTCATCACATCAGCTTCGAGATAAGAATGGCAACGTGACATTGGTTATGGAGTGTCTCAAGTTAATTCCTCATCTTGGCCGGTTTTTATTCCTCAATACCTTATTAATACCACCAGTAGAGAAGGAATATCCCACCTGCAAAGTCAAGGAGAACCTGTTAGATCAAAAACTGCAGCACATGTGTTCGTTGTATCACATAATGAGCAAACAACAGTACAAAGCAGAAAACGTTCAAGTTACAGTGATTTACTAACAGGAATTTTGGGGGCAGATCAACTACGACTCCAAACTGCTTGAGGGGAATAAGCTGGTCGGCCACATTTGCCTCGCCGTCATGAGCAACAACCCGAGTATCCGCCGTAGCAACGACCTTGCACTTCTCTACATGGCATATTCAATGTACGTCACCATCGTCACCATCACGATCAACTCTAGCTACGGGTATTTCCGGGTAACCCTGCAGGCTCTGACCCGTCCAGTTTTTCCGTTCGGTTTCGACCTGCATAACAGTGGTAGCACCATATAAGAAGAAGTTTGGAAATAACCATTTTGGGCAATACGCGAATGGTTTATCTAACGCACCAATAACCGTGGTATTAGCATATAATATTCTCGAAGTGACAGTTTTATTCGGTAACCGAAGATAGAAGTATCAGCTCTAAAGATAGCTTACCTATTTGTTAAATGTATAGCGGCCAAAAGTGTGGAAGTAGAAGCGAAGATTGTTAAACGCCCCTTATTGATGTAGCATGAATTCTCAAGCCGGCAGCCTCTGAACTTGAGTCTTTTCCTGAAAAAGATAGAACAAGAACAACAGAGAAGAAAGATCAAGCTTTGGTGCATGAAGCTTTGAACGATTAGCTCATTAACTCCTACCGCGGCCAACTCGTAACCTGCACAATTAAATAACATCATCAGTGTACCCTCAACATTGACAATGGCAGAGCTCTCTACAAATCAAGTCAGTCAGTTACCTCCCATTAATTTGTTATGCCGTCATCAATTCTTTCAAGCGATAGTATGCACATTGGGCTCCTTGCAGCTGCAGCCCATGCCTCTGCAATTGATGTTTGTTTTACAGTGTTCTAAATTCAAGGGCTTCTCCCGTTGGCAATCTGGTAAAGGGTCCCTTCCGCGTTGATTACACTCCAGGTGACAGTTTTCTCCTGAAAGTTGATACCAAACCAAAGATTCAGTCTATTAAAACACGATCGAGCTTGACTCATGACAATACTCATTAGGTTGTAACATTCAAACTCATGAACATGCCTGTCTCAAAAGGAGAAGTCAGGATAAGAAATTCACTTACATACACACTACAATACAGAACCATCATGCAAGAGTGGATAGGCAGCTAACGAGGCATACGATTTCGTTTCAACGTCATAAACCAAAAAACAAAATGGTTGTTACCACAACATACACAATCAAAGTATCCCAGTACCCGCACATCACAGGGGGAATATCATTGAATAATTTTCACACACAAAGAATACGTCATAATATCATATGTATTACAACAATATCCAAAAGAGTAAAGGAGCTAAGACTTATCTTCGAGAAATTGCCGACATCATCGAGTCACCGTTTACGCCGAAGCCTTCAAAGATCTGTCAAGAAACTTCCTCGGAGTCACCCCATTTCAACCTCCCACGACATCGAAGCTGCTCCATCACGCCAATCCGCATGAAAATCAGGACGATACGTTTTTGTCAAAGCTTCACGTGTGGAGAATTGCCAAATCTTTTCCTTGTCATACGGTTCACCATGCCCCAAAGTTGCAACAAGCACATAAAATAAACGGAGACAAAGTGTTAGAAAGTGCAAGTCGGCGAGAACATGTATAATTCAACACCAACAACAATTCAAAGCATTGTTCAAAGAATGAGTGAAACATACTCACATACAGTTTTTGAATTTGATGGAGCCACAACTTGTAAACCCGACATCAGCTTAACTCACGTCAAGCATCCAAGCGAAATCAGATTGTGAACAAACATATTTAGACATGTTTTGACCAAAACAGAAACAATATTTACTTCCCGAAGATGCACCCACAACAACTTAATTGTTTCCCAAAAGCATCCATAAGCCTGCCAAATTAGAAAAGGAAAGAAGTCAGGACCAGTCGGTACGGAAACGAAATTTTCTTTATCACACAGCCCAACTACCATCAATGCCTTCATTACGAAATCATGACCAAAACGGAATCAAATCACCTTTAAGGTCTATAAAAGAAGAAGATTAAAGATTCACAAGAGGACAGAGTACACAATCGAACCCCATCAGAAACTCATTCAAAGAAAAAACCTCAAACCGAAAAAGGAGGAAAAATAAGAGCTTATCTTGATACAAGCTCTGCCGCAAAGCCATCTGGAGGTCGCCGGTGCCGGGAACTGCGAATCCACCGTCGAAACCCGCATATCCGCCTCCATTCACCGGGATCTCACACGAACTTTCCACACCGTGAGCTTTTTTGTGTGCTTTGTTCTTGATATATGCTTGATTTATGTTTTGTTTGTTTTCTTTCATATTAGATTTGGGAGAAAAATAAAATGTAAAGGAGGATCGAAGAAGAAAGAAGGGAATAGAAAAGTGGGACTGAGAAGAAGAAGCCAGCGAGAGTGAGATCGGTGAAATCGAAGGATTGGGGGGGAGATTTGGGGGCTAGGGTTCTTGCATTTCATTTCTGCAGTTGTATTTTGATCCCTATAATCACCCATCACACTCACTAAACACACACACCACTAATCACCCCTTACAATCCTAATTAACCCTTTTTTTATCCAATCAACACGTTAAATCTTTTCCAAAATCAGTTTTATTTAAATAAAACAAATTAACAAGTATTTTATTATATAATTAATTTAATATTAACCATTTTTATGAAATTAACTATTGATCTTTTCTTAAATTAATTGTCTAATTAATCAACCATTTAGTTAGTTTTCTTTTTAATAAACTTAATAACCTTTTATAAATAATAATATACGCTTTTTGTTTTGGAATTATCTCACACTTAAAACAACTTTTAAAATAAATTAATAAACTTTTTTTTCTTTTCTAAATTAACTTCTTTCTCTTATGATAATATCTAAAAACCATTTTTAAATCTTATTTATTTAAAATCAATTCACATCCAAAATCTTTTTGCTAATAAAATTAAATTAACTTTTTTTCTAAAATCAACTCTATCAATCTAACCTTTTATTAAAACCAATAAACAACTTTTTATAAAATTAATCTCCTTAATAGTCATAATGTCCTAAAATCGATTCAACCCCTCGCTTAAATCGACCAACTAAAATCAATCTCTTGCATAAAATTCAACCGTGCACACTCACATTCACGACACTTTCACTCTCACACACTTCAGCACTTTCATGCGTACGTGTATGACTTTACTTTCTGCAATTTATTTAATATTATCGCAACTTACATTTCCGTATCGCATCCGTCCAAAGGAAAACCCTACACATGATTCAACAATTGTGTGTAGTGCATTCACATTTGCATCATTCTCCCCACATGATCCTTGATCCCATTCAAGTTAATCTCTAAGTTAGATTCTACCCCATAGGAAGGAATCTTTTACAACTTAGAACCAACAAAAAAAATACAACTCAATACAAATATTCAAACACAACAGAGAAATAGATGTTAATCATCTTAAGCGAGATAGAATCTCCACCCCACATCAATACAGTCAACACCGTAGGAACTTTGCCTTAAGAGAGATAAAGGTGTACCTCGTCGATCCCTATCCGAGTACTTGAGCCCTTTTCTTAAGATGACGCAAAGACTACATTCCTACAACTTGTGGTGGTTAAATCTCTCTTAAAATGACAACACACATTTTCTCCTAAAATCAATCAATCAACTACCCTAAACCCGTAGGAACTTTGACCATAGTCAAACAACTCCTCTAACCCTTTAGGGGAACTACAAAATACTCTGATTCCACTCCCGTAAGGATATGTAGGCATAAGATGCAACATCTTATCAAGTATACTTAGAAATAAACCACTAGGTCCTTTCAACCATTAAGCAGATAAACACTTAGCAATAAACAATATAAAACAAGAGGTTCCTGTAGGATACTACAGAAACTTAGGATGCTAGTACCTTCCCTAAGTTTAACCAACCCCCGAACCTATAACTCTCTAAACCTTGCATTTGCATTGCATTGTGGGAATTTCGATCTTTATCCTTTCCTTTGGACAAATCAAAGTTCGGTTGCAAAATGAATTAAAGATTCAAACTATTCAATAGTTTGGTATCCGATTTTCACTGCGACACCCATGTATAATTTCTATTCACAATCTCTATCAATATGCTAAAAAAGACCTTTAGCAACGCTTTTTTTGGCCTTTAGCAGCGCTTAAAAGCGTTGCCTAAAGTGGCGCTGTTGTAGGTAAAGACAACGTTTTTTTTAAGGAAAAGGCGTTGCTATAGTCCCCCTTTTTTATCCATACTAATTAAGTAGGCTAAACTAAACTAAGTAAGCTAAACAACAATAGTGATTACCTGTAGCAATTGTAGAGAAGTCAACAACTTCTAAAACTACACAGTAAGATGATTGGAAACTATCACAATCTTACTCTTCACAAGTAACCCCTATAACAAATTCACTAAGTTAGTGGTTGATGGTGTACCTAATATAACAACTTCATCACTTAAGTTCAAACAATTATTCAACAACATCACAATATTCAACAATTAATTCACGAATATCCAAACATCAATAATTAATTCAATCAACAACATCAATAATATTCAACAATTAATTCAAGTTTTCGTCAACAACATTAACATATATACAAAATTAACATACAAAGTTAATTCATGTTTTCATAAACAACATCAACATCAACATCAACATCAATATTAACAACATCAACAACAACATTCTCGTTACTTAATTCAAGTTTCCATCAACAACAACAACATTAACCTATATACAAAATTAACATACAAAATTAATACATGTTTTCATTAACATCAACAACATCACAATATTCAACAATTAATTCGCGGATATTCAAACATCAACAATTAATTCAATCAACAACATCAACAATATTCAACAATTAATTCAAGTTTCCATCTATAACAACATTAACATATATACAAAATTAATTCATGTTTTCCTCAATAACATCAACATCAACATCAACATTAACAACATCAACAACAACATTCTCGTTACTTAATTCAACCTTCCATCAACAACAACAACATTAAAATATATACAAAATTAATTCATGTTTTCATTAACATCAATAACATCATAATATTCAACATTAACATTAACATTAACAACAATCAACATTAACATCAATATTTAACAACAACATATATCAGTACTAACATTAACATATTAACATCAACATTCACATTAACATAACATCAACATATAACACTTAACATCAATATTAATATCAACAATATCAACATTATCTTCACTATTTCCACATAAAAAAAACTCAACAAACCATAACCATGAAAATGAAGAAAATGCATAAATACCTTGAAAATGGTGGAAGTGGTCGGACAGACAGAGGGATACGGCAGTCGGACAAACGGAGGACGTACGAAGAAGGGAGACGGTGGTCGGACAGACGGACGGACGGAGTACGACGAACAGAGAGAGTAGGGTTTTATCTTGAGAGAGGGAAAGAATACGCGAGAGAGAAAGAAAGAATATTGTGTATAGTTTGAAATGAAAATAGTGTTTTATTTTTAAAAAACTAAATACCTATAGCAGCGCTTTTGTAAAGCCCCATATAGCAACGCTTTCTTCTTAAAAGCGTTTTCGTAATCCCCACCTTTAGTAACGCTTTAGGAAAGCGCTCTCTAAAGTCTGCTTTAGGCAGGACCTATAGCAGCGCTTTAGGAAAGTGCTTTCGTATCCCCCCTATTTAGCAGCGCTTTCTATTGTATTGCAAAACAACAACTTTTAGCAGCGCTTTTAAGAAAACGCTTTCTAAAGCCCGCGCTTTTTTTCTTTGTTTTTTTTAAATCTTTAGCAGCGCTTTTATAGAAAACATTGTCTCTGCTGTGCTGCCAAAAATCATTTTTGGAATAGTCATTTCACTTGCTGCACCTCCATGATTTTAATTAATTTTTGTTTCATTTTGGTTTTGATTAATATTTTGATCAATATTTTTTATTTTTTCATTTTGGTTTTGATTAATATTAATGTTTTCATGTTGATTTTGATTAATGTTTTTCATGTTTGTCTTGAGAATTTTCATAGTTGTTTTGATTAATTTTCTTATGATTGTTGTAGATTATTTCTCATGATTGTTTTGGATTCTCTTTTGATTAATTTTGATGACTTTGAATTTTATTACCTTTTCTTAGATTAATTTTTTGTTAGAGTTTTGTTAATTTGAATTAGCCTCTTGATTTTAGTGCTTGATTAAATCTTGATTAACTCTTGATCTTGACTAAGTTCTTGATGCTCATCCTTGAGATGCATTTGTGAATGTTTTCATGATACTTGGGAGTTAACCTTGACATGCTTTGTGCTTGATGATTGTGGTCAATGTGCTTTGATGCTTACTTGTTGTGTTGATTCACATGTTCCCTTATAATATTTCATTAGATGATTATATTCCTCTTCGATCATTTAGTGTTAAATTAGACATTAGTATGGAACTTTCGCATGATAACATTAAGGTAAACTTTCCCCTTAATCATAATTTTAGATTCATAAAATAGGTTAATTCCCTTAGAATAACTTAGACAACTTACAATTAGGTTCTCATTCTCCCACACGAGAATTAGACACCAGTCATCCCTAGTCGAGATATAATTCTCCTACCCCATGACATAGTCGAGAAAGATGTAAATTCTTTTCCGCTTGAGAGAGGTATGTGGCATACTCGTCGATTCTATATCCGAGTCGGAGCCCTTCTCTTAATGTGAAGCAAAGACCCATCTTCCACATGTTTGTGGTGGTTTAAGTTGAGTATTCTCCTCAAGATGACGATTTGTCTCTTCTTCTAAAATCAACCAAAAAACTTCACCCTTTGGGGAACCTATGAATGCTTTGATTCCATTCCCGTCATGATACGTAGGCACGAGATGCGATGTCTTGGAGAGCATACTTAGAAATAACACCTTAGGTCTCCCTTTACCTTTTCACCCTTTAGAAGACAAAAGTAACAAATAACATAATAAAACAAAAGGTTCCTGTAAATTACTACAGATACTTAGGACTCTAGCACCTTCCCTAGGTATAACCAACCTCCGAACCTTAGATTCTCTTTTGCTTTGCATTAGATTGCATATTTTGGGTTATTCGCTCTTTTTCCCTTCCATTGGATAAATTAAAGATCAGTGGTGAATTAAGATTTGTGATTGAAGTTAACCAATAGCTTGATATCCAATTCTCACTGCGACATTAAGTTAGTTGAGTAAAGAGGTAGCAAGAGAGTATAAAGTAAAATAGAACAGAATACCCGACCTTCCTACAAGGGCGGGTATTTATAGAAAGGACACATCATTGGGCCAACGGTCTCCGTAATAGGCTGAGTGATTAGGCCATAACGAATGATTGCTAGGATTCCTACATGGAGGTAGGGATGAGCACCTCGTGCTCATCATGCTTGGTCAACTGCTCTGCATTCCCTAGATAGTAGGATAGTATGTGGACTTTCCCGTTACATAGAGCAGACTAGTTCCACGAGATGTGCGAACCAAGTTGATGACGTGTCATCGGGTGAGGAGCACATGAGAAAATGTCTTCTACTATCCCCCACAAGTTAGGCCAGCCTTTTGGGTCGTCCCTGACGTGGTGCTAGATTGGGTCATACTCGACGCTGGGTCAACCACATGCCGAGTCCAAAACATGATCCCCTTAAGTCGTTGCCCCTAGGGATGGGGTCAATGACTTAGTCAGTCTATGTGTCGAGGATGGGATCTTAACTCTGCGCAAGGAGATCCCTCGTTAAGGATCCGACGGGAATGACTTGTTGCTCGTTGAATTTTGCTTCCGAGAAGGAAGTGTCGCGCAGGGTCTGAGGTCGAAGACTTGACCTTTTGCTCGCGTTGAGTGTTAAATTTTTGCTCGCGAGATGCCAAGCTTCTCATGAGTTTACTTTAAAAATATCACCAAGGCTGTGGTCGTGAATGTGTGTGAAAATTTGGCCGAGCTTGTGCTCGCGAATAGGTGCTCGACACCTCAGAGTCCGGTAGATTGATGGGACTTGAAAAGACAAACACGTCGTCTCCTTGAGCCACATGATGGAACTTGAAATGACAAATGTCATGCCACGTGTCAGAATCATTAAATGCCTATGATGACCTATGAGTACGGGTACTCGAGAGCCTAGGCGATGACACGTTTATCTATTTCAGGATTACAAATAGGGAGAAGTGGGGCTCATTTGTCCATTTCGCTCTCACTTTCCTCTCAACTTTCTTTTTTTCTTCAGAGTGTTCTGTTCGTCGCTGCTGTCATCACCACCAACTCTCTTCGAATAAACTTCAAACACTCTTATAGTCAAGTAAACATCCTTCCTTTAATCTTCGATTTGTATGCTAGTTTTAGAAAATAGTTTAGTCGTAGGATGTAGGTTGTGTTGGGATGATGCATGTTGGGTTCCAGCGGGTGTTTGGTGGTGGCTTAGCCATTTCCAAACACCGGCGGTAGGAAAGTGTCAGGCTAGAAAAGTTAGGTTTAGGGTAGGAAATCACCTCGGCGCCACTGTTATGGCGGTAAGTATGAGTTACTTCGGGGAGCTTGAGTTTTCCGATGAAGTTCTTGCGTCGAGAAGGGTCTTCCTCGCGAAGCTCATGAGTTTCCATTGAAGTTCTTGTGCCGAAGAGGCCCTTCCTCGCGAAGTTCATGAGTTTCCATTAAAGATTTTATGCCAAAGAGGTCCTTCCTCGTGAGATCCATGAATTTGCGATGAATATCCCCGTATTTCTAATGCATCCTCGTGTCGAGGAGGCTTATCATCATGGTATCGTTGACTGGTTGACTAAGACCTCCGCTGAGGAAAAGATCCTTGTGACTTCCTCGTTCGTTGTTGAGTAAGGGATTTAATCAGGGGCAGCATGTCCACACTTGCCTTCACCCTTTCACTTGATTTGCGTTGGAATGATGAATTTGATTTGATCATTGAATTCATTATTTTCCTTTGTGTTTTAGGTTTCTATGGCTCGCGATGTAGAAGGTCATGAGTTGGTCGACACCATCACTGATAATAACCTGGCTTGGGTCAAGCTAAAGCCTCAAGGAATAGCCTCGCGCTTCATAGATTCTCTGAAGAATGCGTTCACGATCGTCAAGGAAGGAGGGGGTGTCAAGGGAGCTCTGGAGAATTGGTCCGTCTACAAGCCTGGCAAGGACGAGTGGATCTGCACGGATTTTTCACGGAATCACTTTGCCATGTATGAATACGCGTTTAAAGAGCTGAGACTTTGATTTTCGTTCAGCGGCCTACAAGTGGGAATCTTTAGACGGCTTCGGCTAGCATCTTTGCAGCTGTACCCAAACTCGATCGCCTTTATTCGAGCCTTCGAGATCGGGACTACCCCTCCTTTGTTTTTCCGCTGCTTCCACCTCCAACGACATTCCGTGAACTGGAGGCATAATTGGGTGTCCCTCAAGCAGCCGAAGAAGCTATTCAAAGTGTTCACGAACTATGTCCACACTTTTCAAGACAGGTATTTTGTGTTTAAGTTCGTATCTTCGGTAGCTATCGACTATGTGTTTGATCGCGAACTAGTACTCGGTGAGATAGAAGTGTGCATCTTGACGAGGATAAGAATGTGGTAATGAAGTAGGTTTCGATTTTTTTCCCTTCACTGGACTGACGCTCACTTCAAGCAGAGCACCAAGCATTATATTACGAAGCCCAACGAACTGAACGTTAAAAACCAATGCGACTTTGAGAAATTGGTGAAGTTTCCCGTCAACTTTACTCCTGTTTGGTGACAGACCAGAGACGGGGACACTGTCCTTGACGAGCGAGGTGAAGCCATATTGGAGGCCCGATACATTAATACCAGGGAGCTCCTCGAGTGTAGTATTGTCAAGGAGGCTAGACTGCTTTTTAGGTAGCTGTTTTTTCTTTTAACTTATGTGTTTATCGTTTCTTGGTGTACTAACCTGTGTTTTCTCTTTTATCGCAGGAAACATGTCAAACCTCCAAGAGCGCATGCTAAAAAAGGCGATGGCCAAGGGTAATGTTGCGAAAGGTGGGAAATGGATTCCAAGAATAGGATCGTCAACCTACAGAATGAGTCGAGGACTGGTTTTGGCCCCGACTCTACTTCTTCCCCAAGTGGCAACCAATCTTCTTCTCATCGGGGCACCCCGACCAAGAAGAAACCTCAGCCGGATGAGGTGGTAGATCTGACGGGGAAGGGGTAGTCGATGACAAGTTCGTGTTTCCTCCTTACTTCTCCGATATGGGGCTTTTCAAGGGGGGCCTTCTCTGGTCGTGCCTCGGGAAGATTCTTCAGTTATCTTGGGCCTTGACACGGTGTCCAGAAGGAAGGAACTGACTCAGGATGCGGCCGCCCTGGTGAGGGTCTTGGAGGTTGCTTTTGTTTTTAACAACGAGGAGATTTGTTCTGCTTTTGAGCTGGAAAGGCAGCGGGCAGCGTATAGGAAGCTCGAGGGGAAGACGCTTAAGGTGGGGACTGCCTTCGATGACTACAAAGAGAAATATAAGCTTTAGACTTGAATTTCCACTGAGAATTCTAAGTTGAATGCAATATTGGCTACCATGAAGCTCGAGCATGCCGCCGAGAAAAAGATCCTCGAGGACAAGATCGCTGCTCTTGAAGCTGCCGCGACCCCCGCTATGAATGAAGACGAAGAATTGAAATCCCTAGGAACCCGTGCTGAGTTGGTTTCCCAGATCAAAGGCCTCGAGTAGGACTGTGTAAATGTCATCGAGATGAGCTTCAAGAATGTTGTGGCTCAGCTTCGACTTGCTAACCCCGGAGTCGAGCTTTCCACCAAGGGGAACAGGTTCCTGCATAGGGTGGTCGAAGGCCATATAGTCGCCCCTCCCAACTTTGTCATCGAGGACGTTGAAAAGGAGGAAGAACCCGTTAACAAGGGGGAGGAAGATGCTCGATTTGTATATTTTATTGTTATTTATTTCGGCTTATGCGTTGTGGGTTATAATATTTAGGTGTCACCCTTTTTGTAATATTGTGCCAACATCGGCCTTTATGGTCATTTTAATCTAATTGCATTTCACTTTTATGATGTGCTTGTATATACTTTGATCGCATATATTTCACCTTTTAATCGTGATTTACTTTTTGATATGCTCGTGTATATTTTTGCTTGCTCGTAACAAGATGTTTGTAAATTATTTTCTCTAAGCGTTCGGGGTCTTGCTCGACAGTTTTGTTGCTCGACGGTGAAGGGAACTCGTCGAGTGGGCGAAGTTGGATTCTGCACTGATAGTGGTGGAAAGATCTCAGTCGAGACTTTAACACCGCATCATGAACTTCCCATTGTGATCTGGGTATTTTTCCTTACTGGTAAACAAAGTCGGAGCTCGATTGAGTTTTCCCTGTCGGGCTAGGGATCTGCTTGTCAAAGAGTTGAAACCTGCCATTTTATTTAAGTTTGGGATGTTGTGCTTGTACCCGAGCACGCCTCTATGATCGGGCTGTACCCCTGTCTTCATCGACTGAGGTGTGCCGAATATTGGGCCTAACTATAGTATTGTTTCAGTTTTTTGGTATTTCATGATTGAGCAAGTTCTTCTCTGTGTAGGTTTTCGAGGTAATAGGTCCCGTTCTCCATTTTCTCTCGGACACGGTAAGGGCCTTCTCAGTTTGCGACGTGTTTTCCCTCGTGAGAATCTTTGTGATTTCTTTGCAAGACTAGGTTTTTGATTTCGAATTCTCGCTTTATTACTTTGGTGTCGTGTCACAAAGTTATCTTTGGCTTTAACAAAG
Source organism: Lathyrus sativus (assembly GCA_963859935.3). Classification (NCBI taxonomy): domain Eukaryota; kingdom Viridiplantae; phylum Streptophyta; class Magnoliopsida; order Fabales; family Fabaceae; genus Lathyrus; species Lathyrus sativus. The sequence continues at coordinate 423,389,918 of OZ012739.1, forward strand.
CCTCGCGGAAGGCTGCCCCTGATCAAATCCCTTCAACCAAATCGAGCTCATCTCTTAATGCTTCATCATTCATCTCCTCGTTGATAGGGAATTCAGTTCGCCTAGAAGGTTCTCTGACCTCCACCGGGATTACTGCCTCGATCCCATAAGCTAGTTAGAACAGAGTTTCCTTTGTGGTCGAGTGTAGCGTTGTTCGGTAGGCCCAGAGCATGTTGTTTAGTTCTTTGACCCATTTCTTTTTGGCCTCACCTGATATCCATTTTAGCCCCCGCATGATCACTCTATTCGTGACTTCGGCTTGCCTGTTGGTTTGCGGGTGTTCGACAAATGCGAAATGGTGCTTGGGGCCTAATTTGGTAATGAATTCTTGGAAACCTTTGTCTGTGAATTGTGTCCTGTTGTCGGTGACGGTTGCTTGTGGTATGCCGAACCAAATAAGTATGTTTCTCTTATAGAAACATAGGATGTTGTGTGTCGTGATCTTGGCAAGGACTTCCATCTTTATCCACTTCGTGAAATAATCCATGCTGACTATCAAGTATTTATTCTGATTCGACCCTGTGGTGAACGACCCGAGGATGTCCATCCCCCACTAGGCGAAGAGCCATGGGAAGGAGAGTGTTTTAAGCTCGTTGGGTGGCCTCAAGTGCATATCTCTGTGGTGCTGGCACTTATTGCATTTTTTTACATGCTTTTTCGGGTTATGTTGCATGGTTGGCCAGTAGTATCCCGCTCGCAGGGCCTTCTGGGCGAGGGACCTTACTCCGAGGTATTGGGCGTTGATTCCTTCATGGATTTCGTGAAGGATGTGGGCGACCTTGGACTCCTCGACGCACTTGAGAAGAGGGATGGAAAATCCTCGTCTATATAGCTTGTCCTCGATCAAAACATAGGCGCAAGCTCGACGTCTGGTTACGCTAGCATCCTTCTGGTCGGGGGACCGTTCTCCTATTGCGAGGTAGTTGTAGATCGAGGTCATTCAGCAATCCCTGTCGTCGATGGCATTCACATCGAGAATCGCAGACGGTTTCTCAAAGCTCGAGTGGGAATGTATCTCTTGGATGACTGACTTATTCTTGCCTTTCTTCTTCGTGCTCGCGAGTTTGGACAGGATGTCTGCCCGGGTGTTGTTCTCGCGAGGGACGTGTCTTACCTCGACGAAGTCAAATTTGGTTATTCTTTCCCGTAGCAGAGCCAAGTACCCAGAGAGATTGTCATTTTTGGCTTGGTATTTCCCCAGTACTTGTGAGGTGACGAGTTAGGAATCAATGAAGACTTTTACTTATCTACCTCCCAAATCATTGGCCAAGTGCAACCCCACGAGGAAAGCTTCATATTCAACCTGGTTGTTCGAGGTCAGGAAAGATAAGGCGAGGGAAACTTCAATCAAGATTCTCTCCTCATTTTCCAGGATGATTCCTGCCCCACTTCTTGTCAAACTGGATGTTCCGTCCACGAAAATGGCCCACTTGTGGGCTTCGTTTGTCGGGGAGGTCGGCGTGGTAATTTCCACCACGAAGTCAGCCAGTAATTGGGTTTTAAGAGCCTTTCTGATCTCGTACCGAATTTCAAATTTGAAGAGTTCCAGAAACAATTTAAGCATTTTGTCGGCCATGTCAGGACGGCCAAACAACTGTTTTACGGGCTAGTCAGTTTGCACCACGATCATGTGGATTAGGAAGTAGTGTCGCAATCTCCTCGCCGCATTGATGAGGGCCAACACTACTTTTTTCATCAGCTGGTATTTGAATTCTGGTCCTTGTAGGGCCTTGCTGGTGAAGTATATGAGTTCCTGTCCGTCAGAGGTCTCACAAATGAGAGTCGCGCTGACGACCTCAGCTGCGACGACAAGTTAGAGGTATAGAGTCTCCCTGTTGTCCGGTCGCGAAAGGACTAGTGGTTGTGATAGAGCTCATTTGAGGTGGAGGAGGGCTTTCTCGCATTCCTTAGTCCATTCGAATGCTGCTTCCTTGTGAAGCAGTTTGAAAAGGGGAAGTGCGTGTTGGGCAGATATTGCTACGAAGAGAGATAGCGAGGTGAGCATCTTGTTTAGAGAATGAATCGACTTCTTCGAGTTTAGCGTTAGAAATTTGGAAAAGGCCCTGCATTTGTCCGGTTCGCTTCAATTCCTTGTTTGGTTAGATAGAAGCCGGGGAACTTACCTGCTCGAACACCGAAGGTACACTTCTCCGGGTTGAATATCATTTTGCATCTCCTCGCCTGGCCGAAGACTCTCTTGAGGTGGAGCATATGGTCGACTTTCTCGTGGGACTTTACGATCATGTCGTATAAGTAGACCTCGAGCATGTCTCCAATCTCACATAGAAAGACTTTTTTCATCATCCGCTGGTAAGTATCATCGATGTTTTTCAGGCCTATGGGCATTACATTTTAGTAATATTTGCTCGATTCGGTCATGAAGGTCGTGTATTTCTTGTCCCTTTTTTCCATAGGGATTTTGTTGTACATCGAATATGCGTCCATAAATGACAACAGTTTGAAACCTGCAGAGTTATCAACCAATCTATCTATGTTAGGCAAGGGATAAACATCTTTAGGGCAAGCCTTGTTAAGATCAATATAATCAACTCACATTCTCCATTTTCCATTAGTTTTTTAACAAGTACAACATTTGAAAGCCAGGTTGTGTACTGGGCTTGCGAAATAAAATTTGCCTCTAGGAAGTATTTTACAGCTTTTTCAGCAGCCTCCGCTTTTTTGGGATACTGCCTATGCATGTGTTGTACTACGGCCCTAGAGGCAGAATCTATGGTTAACTGGTTGTAGGTGACGTCAGGGTCCAGTCCGGGCATCTCCGCGGGGCTCCATGCAAACAAGTCAGCATTTTCTCTCAAGAAGGCCTTCAGTTGCTTCCTCATGAGGTCAGAGAGATCAGTGTCAATCTTCACGCCTTTGTTCGGGTCGTTGCTAGTAGGATGACTTCAAACTCTCCGTCAGGAATGAGGCGACTCGGCTGGCGTCAGAGAGGTTTATGCTGCTAGCTGGGCTCTTTTGTCTTTCCTCTTTTGCTCCTTTAGGTCATCCTTGGTGAAGCAACTGTCAAGGTCGACCGAGTCGACATGGGGCATTGGCTTCGGCTCCTTAGAAGTGATGGGTTGAGCTAGCTTGTTGGGAGTTCTGGGCGGTGCATTAATAGTGTTTTGTCCCTTCGATGATGCTTCAAAGCATCTCCTCGCAGCTTCAATGTCCTCGTGGAGGGTGGCAATGGGACCTTTGACTATGTAGTACTTCATCTTTAGATGGACAATGGATGTCACGATGATCAGTTCGGCTATAACTGGTCTCCCCAGGATGCAGTAGTATAGAGAATGGCGGTCTATGATCAGGAACTGGACTTTGATCGAATTGGCAGTTTCAGTTGCTCTAACTGTGACAATTAGCTCGACGTATCCCCACGACCTTGTGGTTGTATCATTGAAGCCCTACAAATCATAGCCCATATAGGATGTCAAGTGTGTTTCGTCGAGCTGCAAGGTTGAGAACAGCTGCGAATACATGACGTCGACCAAGCTTCCCTAGTTGACCAGTATGTGGCGAACGCCAAAGTTTTCCATTTGTGCTCTCACGAGAAGAGGGATGCTGAAGTTGGGGGCTCTTCCAGGGTGCTCCTCGCCGTAGAAGGCGATGGGATTCAAGCTTCCCCGACACTTGTCGAGGGTGTAGTTTTTGCTCAAACTTGCATCGATGAGTTGCTCAAACTTCCTCTTCACTGAACCCGCAGTAAGCTTACTAAACACCCTGCCAGATATGACCATGATGGAGGGGAAGGTCTCCGATGCGCCATGCACCGCGAAGTACATGGGTTTTTTTGGCCTCGTCGGGGACGTAGAAGTCCTTGTGTCAGGAGATCGACATGATGACTGGCAGGTTGGTGGCGGCGGCGAAGGGTGTCTTCTCCTCCTCGACCCTTTTCGCTTTTCAGGCGTCTTGTTGAGGAACCTCCCTCCTCTTGGTGTATTATTTCAGGTGCCCATCCCTGATGAGGATTTCAATCACATCCTTTAGGTGAATGCATTCTTCAGTCACGTGCATGTGGCTTTTGTGGAACCGACAATATTTGGTCTTGTCTGTGGTGGGCTTGTCACATGTCTGTTTGGAAAATGAACTTCGGCCTGGCTGAATTTTGAGTTCGCGCACTCTCACAGAATGCGTGCCTTGAGTCTCGAGCATTGTTGGCAGCCTCTTTCTTCTCGTACTGGATGTAGGTCCGTGCCTTGAGGAGGAGAGAATCTAGTGGCGCAAGCATTTCGATACCAACAGTTTTGGCAAAGTCACTGGGGGCACATTCCTCGCTCGAGAATATATTTCTTTATATCATCGGTCATGGAGACCTGGACAGCTTTGCGGTTGAACCTCTCGATGTATGCTTGGAGGGACTCATTCTTCCTCTGCATGATCGCCTCGAGTGTTGCCTTAGAATTTGGATGGCGACGGGAGGTAGTGAAGTGTCTTGAGAATTTCCTTCCTAGGTCCTTCCAAGAAGTTTTGGATTCTTCAGCAAGGCTTTTGTACCATGTCATGGCACCTTTCCTCAAGGTTGTGGGGAATAATCTGCACTTGATGGCGCCTCTGACGTGCTCGTCAGGGTCTATCATCCCGTCATACATCCTTAGGTTCGGGGGTTTCTCCAACTCGACGGAAAGGGGAGTGTCCATGATCGCTCGAGATATGGGACTGTGGGGGTCATCTTCATCGCTCCTGAATGGTGAACACAGTGGAGAATGGTTTTACTTCTCTCGCCAGGGGCTGTCATCGCGATGTAGAAGAGAGTTCTTTGGTCGGTAATTTGCGCGAGGGTGAACGATGACTTTCTGGTCATCCCTTGGCTTTATTCTTCTTGGTAACCGGGGAGAGGCAATCCTCGTAGGGAGGAGTGAAGGTAGGAAAAACACTTAGAAGAGGGGGGGAGGTTGAATAAGGGTTTTAAAACAATTGAGTTGATAGAAAAATAACACAGTATTTTTATCCTGGTTCGTTTGAACTCAAACTAATCCAGTCCACCCTACCAAGGTGATTTGCCTTTCTCAACAAGGACTTAATCCACTATATCAAACTTGATTATAGTGTAAACCACTAAGACAACTGTCTTAGTCTTCTCAAGAAATTCTGACCACAACTTGGTCTTCTTAAGGAAATCTTTTACAAAGATAAACTAACAAATGTGTTTAAGATGTGCTTCTAAAAAGCTATATCACAACAATGATTTTTACAAAAGTTTTAGAACGAATATGAAACTATTCTAGCTTGAAGAATATTGAATGAGTGCTTTGAATAATTTGTCAATAGTTTGTTTGAAGTTCGTTAACCTTTGAAGTGATGCTTAGAAATGCTTTTATAGTACTTTGAAATCCTTTTCTCAAAGACTGTGCAATCTGTGCATTCTGTTCTTTTTGTCTTCTACTGACTTTTCTTTTCTCAGAAGAGGAATGTTCAGACAAATCCTTTTTGTCTGAAATCCTGTGTGAAGCACAAATAAGGAAAGAGCCGTTTGGATAATGCCAAAGAATATGCCAACGAATCTTTATTTGAACATCATATTCTTCAACAACTTTGGAACGTCTGCCATCAGAACTTCTGATGAATTTCCTAGTTATTTAGGTCAGAGTTAACTCAATCAGAGTTTCTCTATCAGAGTTTGCATCCAAGTGCTTTAAGCGTGAGATTCTTATCAGAGCATACTTGCTTATCAGAACTTCTGTACTTGCAGCGTTGAGTACTTCCAGAGTCTTCTGAAGCTTTACGTATGTTCTTCACTCAAGTTCTTCTTAGCTTCGCTCAGAGTCATTGTAGCAGATCAAAGTCTTCTAATGACTTGCTTCTGATGCTCAGAGCTTTCTCGTTCTTTAATGTTCATAGGCATTCTTGCTTCCAGAATAATGTTAATTTTGATATCTGAAACAAATAAACACTTGAACAAAATTAGAGTATATAAATTCTCTATACAAAATTTCATTAATGTTATCATAAAAAATATGAGATATATTAAACATCAATCTGTGTTCTAACAATCTCCCCCTTTTTGATGATGACAAAAACTAAGGAAAATTTTGTTTAAATAGAAAAGAAATATTACTCCCCCTGAGAATATTAATCTCCCCTGAAATGAATACTTCTGGAAAGAATAAACACTTCCCTTTCAGCTTCTGTATTCTTTTCAGCTTCAGAGGAAACTTGTAGATTCTCTGACTTTTAGTTCAGAGTTAATTCTTAGGATTTATCAGAAGAGAATTATTAGCTCTGAAACACTCAAAAAATGATTAGATGAAAATTATCATGTATGAGTTGCCTTTGGTAACTGCTTATGTGAATTATCAAAATTACCATTTTCTCCCCCTTTTGTCATATAAAAAAGAATCTTGTTTAAGAAAAACTTTAAGACAGAAAAATGTAACAGAGGAAAAACAATAAAGCATAAGATAGATTCTGAAGGAAAGAACATAACATTCAGATGCATTAGATAAAGATAATCCAGATGCAGAAACAGACAAACAAACAGATAACATAGGTGCACAAACAAAGAAAGACACTAAGAAGGACGAGAAGCCAAAATCCTCAGAAGATTTGTTATATCAGAAGTGGATTCTTCTTGCTTTGCCATCCATGTCTTGATTTCTTCTGTTGTCTTTTCTTGCTTGACCATCCATGATTTAATTTTAGAGTTACTGGCCTTGAGTTCAGCAAACTGAGCATGCAGATCTTCATTTTCTTTCTTCACTTCAGACGAATCATGAGCATATGCAGAAGTAGAGGCAGAGGCATCGTGAATGATCAAAGAAGCAGAAGCATTCTGGACAATCATATCTGAAGGTTGAGCAGAATCAAGAGTCTCTTCTGGACAAGGGGCAGAAACTTCTGGAGCAACTTCTTCAGTCCTAGGCAGCGCAACAGTCTCAGAAGCAGCCAAGACTTCAGAAGGAATACACACGTCCGTTGCAGGTGTTTTCCAGAAGCAAGGTTGGTTTTCTGCTGACACTCAGAAGAGTTTGTCTAATAACTTTAGCAAATCTGACCTTTGCATCATCAGAACAGATCTCTTGAAGATTGGAAGCTACAGAATCAAATATGGATCTAAATCTCTTCCAGATAGTCTCAGAATCATCAGGATTCAAACTGGACATGCATTCCTTCTTAACAGTCGATAACCACATGTTTAATTATTTTTCGAAACCAGCAAATAAAGTACTAACATCCAGCCTAGGTCTGGGTTTAATGTAGGCTTCTAATGAAGGTGTTTTGATAGGTGCAGAAGTTGATGGTATGGAAAAGGAAGGAATAATAATAACAGGTGGGTATAGTGGAGAAGGAGTGAGGACAGATGGGGGTTTAGCAATCTGAGGTTCAGATAAAGATGGTTCTAATGAGAACTTATCATCATCAGGGTCAGAAGGGATAGTAACATAAAGTTTGAGAAAAGATGAGATAACATCAGATCTATCAGAATCACTGGAATCAGATGAATCAAAAGATTCAGATGATCCAGATGGGACTGGGAATACAGTTGTCAAAGGTTGAAGATTAAGAACAACTGGTTCAGGATCTGATAGAGTGGTTTCAGGTTGTTGTGCAGGTGTTTGATTTTCAGATGGGGGATTTTCAAAAGATTGGTTTATAGAAGGTTGGGGTTCATAAGTTTGTGGAACAGAAGTAGGGGTTTTCTAAGGAGTAGTTTTCTGGTGTATATTAAAGGAAGGTGTGGATGGTACAGATGATTGTGGTTCAGATGGTTGTGGTTGTTGGTGTTCAGAAGATTTATGTTGTTGAGGTGTAGAAGGAAGTGGTTGAGATTTTTGTGGTTCAGATGGAGTGGGTTCAGAGTCGTGAGGAGGAGAAGGTGAAGGAATTGGTTCATAAGGAGGAGGTTCAGATGCTAGTACTTCTCTTACTGTTTCTAAAATAGAATCTAAACTAGCAGAAGGATTACCTTGCTGTTTCTTGACGCGCTTTGGCTTTGCAGAAGATGCTTCGCCAGAAGCTTTCCTCTTTGGCTTTGAAGATCCCTCTTCTGAGACCTTTCTTTTCTTCCTCTGTCTCTCCCCATAAAAGTCTGGTTCAGGTTCATCTGCTCTTTGAATCAGATGTTCTGGTATAGGAGTTCCATCTGCTAAGCATTCTGCTATGTAAGCTAGAATAACTTCCCTTGGTTCATTAGCATGGAACAGAGGAAAATCATCTACCCGTATTCTTCTCTTGCTTACTTCATCAGAGTTGATCTGACCAGGTGCAGACGTAAGTTCTTCTATAATCCTCATTCTTTGGAGACTTTTGCCATTCAGAGGTTTTCCAACAAATGAAGCTAATTCTTCTTTCATACCAGCTTCTGTCAGATGACCAACTAAACCATTCTCAGTCAGAATATCTGAGATGAGTCGTCCCATAAGTATCCAATTTCTCATCTTTTGGTGCTTGGTTCTGACTTCTTCTCTAGATTGTTTCACATGAGTCCACAGATGAGTGAATAGCAAGTAAGGCATATCCACCTTGATGCCTTTACCCAAGCAATACATGAAGTACATCTGATCAGAGTTGATGTAATCAGGATAATTTGTAGACTTTCTGTGATGAATGCAACCCAAGAAAATCTTAGCCCATATCTTGTATTGAACTTTCAGATCCTTTATCTTGCTCGAAGCTTCCCTATAAGTGAAGACTTTACTGTACACTTCATCCATATCCCGGTGATTTGCTGGCAGATGAGTAACACTATCTGATTCTTGATACCCTATCAATTTGCGAATCAGATCTTCAGGGACGATGATCTCTTTACCCAGAACTGAAGACATGATGAATTTGGGGAAAACGCTTGCATGAATCCAAAATTCTTTGACCAAGCAAGGGTAAACTGGACTAACCAGTCTGTCAAAATATTTTGTCCATCCTTGTGATGACACAGTTGGACGTAAACCAAACCCATTTTCAGAGATGCTTTCAAAATCCACCAAGAATTCACTTAAAACTTCCAATTGTTCAACGGGTGTGAAGAGAGTTCTTACAGGTTCTTTGAATGGAGTAAGACCCATTGCAGAAGAAGAAATGACAACCATGGTTGATTCAAATTGTTGAGATGTTGAAGATGAGGTTGCCATTGTTGAAGAAGTGAGATAACAAATGCTTCTTTGGGTTTTAGGTTTGGAGGAGATAAAGAAACAATGGAGCAAACAGAAATGCATACACGATGTGAGAGAGAGTGAAAAGTGTGAGAAAGTGTTGTGTTGTGGCATTTATAGGGGTAACAATTAGGGCACACATTCACACGCTCATCAATTAATTTATTTAATTAAATCAAAAGGTCACATCAAAAAGAATAATAATTAAAAGCATTTAATGATTCTGACAAGCATGGGGAGAAAATCGAGAAATTGAGAATTCAAACAGTACCTCAAAACGACATCTCATTGAGTACACTCCACCTTTTCAGATATTATGTGACACGTGTTTGATGTAGATATGCCTCTGAATCTCTTTGGAATAAGAAATGTTAAACAACACTCAGATCTTCTGAGACTTGTTAGGTAAGAGTTTTACAGAAAATAATGTACCAAAAGAAATAAACAGAAGAAATACTTCAGAAAATAGACATTATTCATATTTCATCAGAATAAATTTTCTTCTGAATAATAGTTTTATTCTGGACAAAAATCCATACTAATATTCTTCAAAATAAATTTAAACCTATCTTCAGCAAGGGGTTTTATGAAGATATCATCCCATTGATGGTCTGTATCAACAAAGTTCAAACTGATAATTCCCTTCTGAACATAGTCTCTGATAAAATGATGCTTAATTTCTATGTGCTTTGCCTTAGAATGTAAAATAGGATTCTTATAAAGGCAAATAGAAGAAGTATTATCACATAAAATTGAAATGTTACTCTCATGAATCTGATAGTCTTCTAGTTGACTCTTCATCCAGAGCATCTGAGTGTTACAACCAGCAGCAACAATATATTCCGCTTCTGTTGTTGAAAGCGCTACTGTAGGTTGCTTCTTGCTGAACCATGAGATCAGATGACTTCCCAGAAACTGACAGCTTCCAGAAGTACTTTTACGTTCTATTCAGTCTCCAGCATAGTCAGCATCACAGAATCCAACTCAACTGTATTCGTCAGATCTTCTGTAACACAAACCATGTTAGCAGTACCTTTTAGATACCTCAGAATCCTCTTAACAGCTGTTAAGTGGGATTCTCTAGGATCTGATTGGAATCTAGCACATAGACAGACACTAAAGAGGATATCAGGTCTAGAAGCAGTCAAGTACAGAAGAGAACCAATCATACCTCTGTAGAGCTTCTGATCTACCTTTTTACTTACCTCTTCTTTACTTAGCGTGCTTGTAGGATGCATCGCAGTCTTTGCTAGCTTACTTTCTGTCATGTTGAATTTCTTTAGAAGTTCCTTCATATACCTTGTCTGATGTATGTAGGTGCCTTCTGGAGTCTGATTCACTTGAATTCCCAGAAAGAATTTGAGTTCTCCCATCATGCTTATTTCGAATTCTGCCTGCATAGATTAAGCAAACTTCTTTCCAAGTGTAATATTGGTAGTTCCAAAAATAATATCATCAACATAAATCTGACAGACTAAAATGTCTTTCTTAATGGATTTATGGAAGAGAGTAATGTACACTTTTCCTCTGACAAAATTATTTTCCAGAAGGAAATTACTCAGCCTCTCATACCAAGCTCTGGGAGCTTTTTTTAAGCCATAGAGTGATTTCTTAAGTTTAAAAACATGTTCTAGAAATTTTTCATTTTTAAAACTAGGAGGTTGATGAACATAAACTTCCTCTTCTATGAAACCATTTAAGAAAGCATTTTTAACATCCATCTGATACAGAGTGATGTTATTCTGTGCAGGAAAAGAAATAAGCAAGCGAATGGATTCTAACCTTGCCACAAGAGCATATATCTCTGTATAATCTATACCTTCTTGCTGATTGTATCCTTGAGCCACAAGCCTAGCTTTGTTTCTGATAACTTCTCCTTGCTTGTTCAGCTTGCTTCTGAAGACCCATTTTGTTCCAATGATGTTGAATCCATTTGGTCTTGGAACCAGATCCCAGACGTTATTCCTTGTGAATTGGTTAAGCTCTTCTTGCATAGCAAGTATCCAATCATTATCGTTCAGAGCCTCATCCACAGAAGTAGATTCAATAATAGATACCAAACCAAACAACGATGTTCCAGAAGATCTGAGAAATGATCTTGTTCTTATAGGGTCGTCCTTTTTTCCAATTATCATTTCCTCTGGATGAGAGGCTTTGATTCTGGATGATCCTTTAACAGTTGGTTCTTCAGAAATTGTCAAGCTATCCATCTGAGCAGTCAAGGGAGTAGCATCTAACGTTGCTTCTGGTGCTTTTGCTTGAGCTTTGTCTGCCTCTGATTCTTCAGAGTCTGTGAGAAGGACTTCTCCATCTGCAGAAATTTCAAGCTGCTTTGGCTTTTGATTGCTAAGCTGATCATCAAATCTAATATGAATTGATTCCTCTATAATATGTGTCTCAGTATTGTATACTCTGTAGCCTTTAGAGAGTTTAGAATATTCAAGCATGAAACACTTCTAAGCTTTAGAATCAAACTTGTTCAGATTTTCTTTAGTATTCAACATAAAACATACACATCCAAAAGGATGGAAATAAGAAATGTTGGGCTTTCTATTCCTCCACAATTCATAAGGAGTCTTCTCCAGAAGAGGTCTTACAGACACTGTTCTGAATATAACAAGTTGTGTTCACTGCTTCTGCCCAAAAATATTTTGCCATGTTAGTCTCGTTGATCATGGTTCTGGACACTTCTTACAATGTTCTATTTTTCCTTTCTACAACTCCATTCTGTTGAGGAGTTCTAGGACAAGAAAAATCATGTGCAATTCCATTTTCTTTAAAATATTTTTCAAAGTATTTGTTTTCAAATTCTCCACCATGATCACTTCTGACTTTAACAGTTTTAAATTCTTTTTTGTTTTGGACTTGTTTGCAGAAGTCAATGAATTCAGAATGTGACTCATCCTTGTGTTTCAGGAATTTTACCCATGTCCATCTGCTGTAATCATCAACTATGACTAATCCATACTTCTTGCCTCTGATGGACGCAATTTTCACTGGTCCAAACAGATCAATATGAAGCAGCTCTAATGGTCTTGAGGTAGAAACAACATTTTTAGCTTTGAAAGAAGATTTTGAAAATTTTCCTTTCTGACATGCTTCACAAAAAGCATCTGAGTTGAACTTCAACTGAGGAAGTCCTCTGACCAGATTGAGTTTATTAATTTGAGATATACGTCTCATACTAACATGCCCCAATCTTCTGTGCCAGACCCATTGCTCATCGTTAACAGACAGAAGGCATTTTACATTCTGAACTTTAAGTTCTAAAAGATTAGTTTTGTAAATGTTGTTCTTCCTTTTTCCATTAAAGAGGATTGAACCATCTTTTTGACTGACAACTTTACAACATTTTTGATTGAAGATTATATCATAACCATTGTCACTTAATTGACTTATGGACAATAGATTATGTGTTAATCCATCAACAAGTAAAACATTAGATATGGAAAGGAGGTTACCATTACCTATAGTTCTAGAGCCTATGATTTTGCCCTTCTGGTTCCCTCCAAACTTCACATCACCTCCAGATCTAAGTTCCAGGCTTTGGAGCATATACTTTCTTCCCGTTATGTGACGCGAGCAACCAGAGTCCAGGTACCATGATTGGTGTTTCAACTTTGCTGCTAAGGATGTCTGCAACAAAAATCATTTTGTCCTTAGGTACCCATATTTTCTTGGGTCCTCTGGGGTTAGTAGGTTTGATATTCTTTTTGAATTTATTTCCCTTAAAAGCATCCTTGTTCTGATGGAATTTTGGTTTATTAAACACAGGTTTGTTTTGATCAGAACTTGTGTGCTTAATATCATTTAAATGACCATATTTGAAGTGAGTATACAGAGAAGAATACTTAATGGTCAGTTTATCAACAGGTTTTGGATTTAAATCCTTCTAAGAGGGTGATTCATATCCAATTCCCTTTTTGTTGTTTATGCTTACGCCATAGATCATGGAAGCCATCTTGCTTCTATCTAGTCCTCTGGACAGAAGGTTCTGAAAGCTATAGTCATACTCTTCTAAAATGTTTTTATAGCATGATATAGGTTCTGAGTCAGATTTTCGAGCTTTTTCTAAATCATTTTTCATTTTAAGATTATTTTCTTTAAGCTCATCAACTTCTGATCTCAGCTGATCATTCTCAAATGTAAGACAACTTTGAAGCATCTTGTATTTGAGTTTGATCTTGATGTAGCTTTCAAGAATTTCTAATAAACTTTCAGAAATTTCAGCTCTAGTGAGTTCAGAAAATACCTCTTCTAAATCTGATTCTGATCTAGATTCAACAGTTTTTTCGTGGTCCTCCATGTCAGCCATCAGTGCTACATTAGCACAATCATCTTCTGATTCTGATGAAGATTCAGAAGCATCTAAATCATCCCACGTGGCCATTAAAACTTTCTTCTTCTTTTCAAACTTCCTTAGGGGTTTATCCTTCAGAAGTTTGGGACATTCATCTTTATGGCGGCCTAACTCCTTGCACTCGTAGCATACTATATCTTTCTTTCCAGATTTCTTATGTCCAGAAGAATTGCCACACTGATCAGATCTTTTGAAGTTTCTGAACTTCTTTTGCTTATGCTTCCAGAGTTGGTTTATCCTTCTGGACAGCAAAGACAGTTCATCTTCTTCTTCTTCTGAAGATTCTTCAGAGCTTTCTTCAATAACTTGCAAAGCTTTAGCAGATTTGTTAGATTTTAAAGCAACAAACTTACCTTTCTTCTGAGGCTCGTCTTCCTCCAGCTCAATCTCGTGACTCCTTAAGGAACGGATTAATTCCTCCAGAGTGATCTTATTCAGATCCTTTGCAAGCTTCAGAGCTGTCACCATTGGTCTCCACCTTGTTGGCAAGCTTCTGATGATCTTCTTGACATGGTCATAAGTGGAGTAACCTTTATCTAGAACCTTCAAGCCAGCAGTTAGGATCTGAAATCTTGAGAACATAGTTTCTACAGATTCAGACTCCTCCATTTTGAAGGCTTCGTACTTCTGGATGAGGGCCAGAGCCTTTGTCTCCTTTACTTGGGAGTTCCTTTCATGCGTCATTTTTAGAGACTCAAACATATCAAATGCAATATCTCTATTTGTTATTTTCTCATACTCAATATGAGATATAACATTTAATAGAGTGGTTCTTGCCTTGTGATGGTTTCTAAACTCCTTCTTCTTTTGATCAGACATAGACTTTCTGTCAACCTTTTTCCCTTCATCATTAGTAGGATGAATATAGCCATCAGTTACCAAATCCCATAAGTCAGCGTCATAGCCTAGAAAGAAACTTTATATTCTATCTTTCCAGTAATCAAACTTCTCACCATCAAACGTGGGAGGTTTGGTGCTGATTTTGTCTCTATCATCATATTTGTTGTTATATGAAGTTGAAGTTGAAGCTTCAGCAACCATGATGAATCAAGAACAAAGGATTAAGAGTTTTCCCAACAAGATCTTTTCTGTCACGGTTAAGTGAGAGCACTTACAGAACCAGACTCTGATACCAACTGAAGGCAGGAAAAACACTTAGAAGGGGGGGGGGGTTGAATAAGGGTTTTAAAACAATTGAGTTGATAGAAAAATAACACAGTATTTTTATCCTGGTTCGTTTGAACTCAAACTAATCCAGTCCACCCTACCAAGGTGATTTTCCTTTCTCAACAAGGACTTAATCCACTATATCAAACTTGATTACAGTGTAAACCACTAAGACAACTGTCTTAGTTTTCTCAAGAAATTCTGACCACAACTTGGTCTTCTTAAGGAAATCTTTTACAAAGATAAACTAACAAATGTGTTTAAGACGTGCTTCTAAAAAGCTATATCACAACAGTGATTTTTACACAAGTTTTAGAACAAATATGAAACTATTCTAGCTTGAAGAATATTGAATGAGTGCTTTGAATAATTTGTCAATAGTTTGTTTGAAGTTCGTTAACCTTTTAAGTGATGCTTATAAATGCTTTTATAGTACTTTAAAATCCTTTTCTCAAAGACTGTGCAATCTGTGCATTCTGTTCTTTTTGTCTTCTACTGACTTTTCTTTTCTTAGAAGAGGAATGTTCAGACAAATCCTTTTTGTCTGAAATCCTGTGTCAAGCACAAATAAGGAAAGAGTCGTTTGGATAATGCCAAAGAATATGCCAACAGATCTTTATTTGAACAACATCTTCTTCAACAAATTTGGAACGTCTTCCATCAGAACATCTGATGAATTTCCTAGTTGTTCCGGTTAGAGTTAACTCAATCAGAGTTTCTCTATCAGAGTTTACAGCCAAGTGCTTTAAGCGTGAGATTCTTATCAGAGCATACTTGCTTATCAGAACTTCTGTACTTGTAGCATTGACTACTTCCAGAGTCGTCTGAAGCTTTACGTATGTTCTTCACTCAAGTTCTTCTTAGCTTCGCTCAGAGTCATTGTAGCAGATCAGAGTCTTCTGATGACTTGCTTATGACGCTCAGAGCTTTCTCGTTCTTTAATGTTAATTTTGATATCTGAAACAAATAAACACTTGAACAAAATTAGAGTATATAAATTCTCTATACAAAATTTCATTAATGTTATCATCAAAACTATGAGATATATTAAACACCAATTTGTGTTCTAACAAGGAGCACGGTTACGCTTCAGGGGTTGTGGCCTCTTTAGCTGTGGTCGGTGGCCTGACCGTTATGGCGGTGGGCTACGAGACTCATACTGTTGGTGCCTCAGTGGGGGAGAGCGTGGATGACGATCTCTCTTCAATATTAAGATCCTTTCATTCTATTGATAGATAAACGCATTGGTCTGGTTGAGGGTCGCGACCAGGGCTGCCATGGGTTGGTTGGCATTGACCAGTACCGGGATTTGTTGGAGTTTCTCCGGCGTCTTCTCCGAAGCCTTTTGAACTTTTTGGGTCTCAACATACTGGACATCATCATCGACCGCCTCTTTGAAAAAGAGAGAAGTGGTATGTTCGTCTCTCTTCGTTGGAGTGATGTCTTATAGAATCAACATAAGGATTCATCTTTCCAAGCATCAAATAAGGATTCATCTTACCCTTGCCTAAATGATATAATCTCATTCCTTATCTTGGCATATTTTACAGGAGGAAAATACTTGACTAAGAATTTCTCAATGAAATCATTCCATATGGCTATGGAATTTGGTTCCAAAGAGTTGATTCAACTTTTATCTTCGTCCCTTAGAGAGTATGAAAACAACATCCACCTAAAAGCATCATCAGTGACTTCAAGAATTTTGAAATTGCTTGTAACTTTCAGAAATTGTCTCAAGTGGATATCAATATCATCAATAATAACACCTGAGTATTTGTAAATGGCTTGTAACATTTAGAAAGTCATTGAATTGAACTCAAGCTGAGCTACAATGATCATTGGTATGGTGATCATAATATTAATGGAAGTTGGGTCAAAGACATCAAAATCTCTTATATTTCTTTCCATATGATTTATTATGCCAATGATGTTAATTTCAAACATTCCTCGTTCTTGTCCTTGATGATTCTCTTCAAAGTCCTCTTCAAAATCTTCAAACAAAATAGCAAAAACAAGGGTTCCTCATTATTGAGTTGCAGTCTAGTATCTCCTCAAAAGTCTGAATGTTCTCTATGGTTCAGGTCTCCTCTGTAAAATGAGGTCAACAACCTGCACATGCAGTAGTGACACACCAGAAGATAAAAAAATGTCAAAATGTCAAATGCACTTTTCACATATTTTTAATGAAAATCAAAGTGTTAATGACACAATCCCTGACAACGATGCTAAAAATTTATTGTTAAAATTTCCTTTTATGTGCAAGTATACAATCAAAGTGGCAGCAAGTGATAAAGTAAAAGTAGCGTCCCACATCAATTATATTAACTTAAATTGATTTCTAATTCAAAAATTGTGAAGAGTCATGAGAAGAGATTAATAATGGATGTAGGTGTCACATACCCATAATTAATATTAAAGAATTAAAGTTTGGAAGTTTAATAAATATGAAAACATATTGAACAAAGATCCATTCAATGAATTCCACCTAAAGTGTTTTTGTGATGAGTTGTGTTATGACATATGAGGTTAGAATGTGACCTAATGGTGTATGCCTATAATGTCAAAGTAAATTTACAATTAGCTAAGGAACAAATCCCTAAGTCTCATAATAGTTCAAGTGCATACCCTTGTTAAGTTCTGATTTTCCCCTATGAATCTAGACCTTTACCACTAAAACAACTAGATGACAAATATTCCTATTTATTTTTTCTATCCATATTTTTCCTAATTTCCATTTACCAAAGGATTCTTCAATATTGATAAACGTTTATCTACTACTAAGATGACCAACTAGATTAATTAGCATATATCATTAAATCATAACACAAAATAAATCACTAACATAACAAGACATCACAAAATAAAATTATCTTTCATTATATTTCACTTTACTCAACATAAAAGAAGTTAGCTCATGGTGAGTAGAAGAAATACACCAATACAATTTTTCAAGACTACCATTTCTAAGCACAAGGAAAAGAAATTCAATCCTAAAAGTGTCACTCCTACTCATTAAGGTCTTCAACTAGCAGGAGGCAAGTTGAGCATTATCCTTCAGGAATGGCAACGAGAGAGTTGTGTTAGGAACTAGTTCAATTTTATTCCTTTTTTGTGAAATATTTTCTCATAGTGATTTTTCAATTTTTAAACCTTTTTTTCAATCCCAATGCGACTCATTTTATAGGCTTATTTGGTATTAGGGTTAACCTCAAACCATTGATCATGAGCCTTTCGATAATCCGTTGATGTGACCCAAAAAACTAAGAAATATTCTCTTTTTTATCCATTAATATCTTTATTGGGTTGGTACACAACAACATAAAGAAGATAACACGTCTCATAGCAAGCCTATTGTACAGGGTGGCACCTCAATTCAACTTTTTAGAATTTGTGTTGTAGCATTTCATCATTGTCCATTAAGTTGTTAAAGCTCAACCCTATTTTCTTTTCAAATCTTTGCTATGTCAAAATATCACTGAAGTTGAAAACCATTAACAGTGTCTTCTGGTCGAAGGCCTGCTAGGAGGTATTATTGAGTTCCTTGCGTGACAAAACTTGTCACCAGAGCCACTTCGATACAAGCACAAAACATGTTAAAAAAGCACCTAGTGCGGTCTATCTTAACTTAAGATTCAAGTATAAGAGACATAAATTCCTCACAAATATTGAGTTATCAAAACTCGTAGACGCACTAATGTTCAACAATAAATGGGTTAAACTGATACAAATATCGCCAAAAAAAGGAATGAGAATCATTAAAAATGACAAGGATGGATCAGTAGTGACTAGGACTTTCACGAGATGGAGAATGTGCATCAACTATAAAAAAAAATTAAACAAAACTACTTGCAAAGATCACAATCTTGTCTCATTCATTTATTAAATATGAGAAAAAAAATTGTTATTAAATCTTATTTTTATTACATTTGATTATTGGCATTTATATCAATTTATAAATGCACATATTTTCTTTTATAGCCGATTTTTAAATAATTATTTATCTTTTTTTTCTTCCCATTTTTCCTCTATTTCTTAATCAACCAAATAAAGCGTAAAAAATAGAAATTAAGTTGTTATTATTTATTATAAAAATTAACATTTGTTTATATTCTTTTTTTAGTGAGAAATTTGTTTTATATTTTTTAAAGACTAAAAAATGAGTTTATTATTTTTCATAGAGTAAAACAACTTTTTATTATTTTATTAAATTATATTTATCAAGCATTAGTGTTTGACTAAAGAAATATGTTAGTGTTTTTTAGAAAATAGTATATATTCCATTAATATATATATATATATATATATATATATATATATATATATATATATATATATATATATATATATATATATATATATATATATATATATATATATATATATATATATATATATATATATATATATATATTAAAATAATCAATATTATGTTAAAAATATATACAAATGAAATATATTTAATTTTATTAAATTATTATTTTTTCAATCAAAACAGATGCATTGGTTTAAAACCCCAATTGAATCAAATCAGATTAATATTTAGACCTAAAAAAGGGCAAATTTGACTAAAAATAATTGATATTATATAAAAAAAATGCAAATAAAATATGAATAATTTTTAAATTAACTTTTTTCCAATAAAAATAAAATGCATTGGATCAAGACCTCAATTGAATCAAATTAGATATATTAATAAAAAATATTATTGCTCATTACTATGGAGTATTAATCTTTTAAGGTTGTTTATGTGTGTGTCTATATATATATATATATATATATATATATATATATATATATATATATATATATATATATATATATATATATATATATATATATATATATATATATATATATATATATATATATATATATATATATATATATATATATATATATATATATATATATATATATATATATATTGTTGGGTCTATAAGGTAGTTTATATTTTAATTTTGAATAAATAAGGTTGTATATTTTGATTGGTCTATGTAAGAATCGATGTCTCTTTTCCAGTATTCCCGTAGTTTAAATATCGCACTTTCTCAACGTTCACTCTCTCTCATATGAATCTGCACGGAATTTAAGGCCTTTTTGATCCATTGTCACGATTTTCTTTCTTCACTCACCCATTATTGTCAGCTACATTATTTACTAGTTATTATCATCACTCTTTCTTACTCTTTCCTTTTGTTGCACGCTTCACGTGTTTATTCTCTTGATCTATGTTTCATGTTTCAGTTCATGTTACGTTGATCTTGTCTTTCATCTGATTCATCTCGTTTGGTCTTAATGTTAAAAACTTGTCACAACTAGTGCAATTTGAAATATATTTATGATGCGATGAACAAATCTTTTTGTTGAAGTTTATGTTTGTGTTTTTCAGACTATTCAACTCTCTGTATTAAGTGTTAAAAGTTAAATTCAAATGGCGCCGAGAAAAAGAAATTTACATCAGTGGAAGCATCCATTTGATGCTGATTATCGTAAGTCTTATCGTTTATGTTCTCGGATTTATACACATGCATGAAATTGAGAAAGAATAACCATATGTGAAAAATTACCAATGAAATTTTTAGCATTTATTGTGTTATATGGTAAGTGCGGCGTGATTGTGTATGCGTGACACTCGTAGTGATTACGATTGGTGCAATAAGGATTAGGGTTAGGACTGTTGAGAGAATTTTGTAATTAAGATTTTTTATTGCATCTGAAAAATAAGTATTTCTTATTTTTGAGAACTTAAATTTTTTATTTTTAGTGAAAAAGAATGGAACAACAATGACCTAAACTATATGATGTTGGTCAGAAGTGATTTTAAATCACATTGCAATTGTAAACTAATGTCTTTGAAAGACCTATACAGTTGAAAGACAATTAAAAGTAAGATTTTTCATTAGATTTTCAAACAAATTAACATTTAGGGTTTTGAAATTTTAATTTTTGATGAGAAGATTTGCATCATTGAAATTATTTGTTGTCATATTATATGGCCATACACATAGTTGAAGATCACACTCTAATTGTGTACATTATTAACCAATTTTGTAAATAACAAAGCTCATTTTGAATTGTAAATGAGTCACTATATATGTTTTCTCTAATTCTTCTTTATAAACAACATTTGAAGCAGTATTGTCTGGCTCATGGCAAGCTGTGAAACTTATCGAAGTTGAGTCCGGAAAAACTACCTTACTTCATGAATTCTCAACAGATTCAAATTTCTTTGTCAACGTCGTTTGATATTCGGATATGATCAAGAAAAGCTACTTCATTTGATTGCTCCAACTTTCTACGATCTGGAATCGACATATCTATGCTATTAGGCTTTCGTCACCATGATGATAACTCATATCAATTAAGTCCTATTCCAGTAAGTTCAATCTTTTTAATTTAGTTTATTTTTCAATTTAGTCTATTTTATCATTCCATATTTTAATTTAATTTATTTTTCAACTTAGTCTATATTTTAATATGTTTTTTAGTTATTTCTAATTTAGTTACTGTTCTGGCTGGGCTCCGGCTTGACCGGGCAGACCCAGCCCAATGATACTTAGTTAGGCCCAACCCAACTTGGGCTACATCCGTCGAGCACATGGTTCCCGTCGGGCAGACAATGGCCCCTCCGTGGGCAGAACCTTCTCCCTTGTCGAGCAGAACAACGTGTCATTCACACGTTCTCCACGTGCTCCCCTCCGAGGGGACACGTCATCAACTAACTGTCCACTTCTGAAAGAGCATGTCAACCCACTTTCCGGAGTTCACAGAGCAGTTGAACTAGGGCGAAGACCACATTCCGGTCTTCACTACGCCACGTAAGCCCTAGCAGTCACCTGGGTTGGGCCTGACAATCCAGCCCAACACAAGTGACCGTTGGTCCAGCGCTGAGGTCTCTCTATAAATATCCTCTTCCCCAAGAGGGTCAGATATTCTCTTCCTACCCTTTTCTCTTCTCAACACCGGTGAACAAGAAGCAGCAGATCGACGGCGTGTGGTAAGTCAATGGTCCCCTTCTGCGTGTGATAAGTCAATGGTCCCCTTCTGATCAGGTCAGATCATTAGTTAAAATTTCTTTTTCAAATTTAGAACTTTGTTTTATTTATTTATTTATGAATTTTAGGTCATTTGTTTAGTTTGAAGATTATTTATTCTTGGTACATTTTCCTTTCACATTTTTAATAATAATCAATTTTCATTTTAAATTTAGATTCAATATTCAAATTAATATATATGAAGCCTGTACTTTTATTTCTTCTATTTTATTTTATTTTATTATTATTATTTTATTTATTATTATCATTTATTATTATTATTATTACTTCATTGCCTTATTCATTGTTGTAAAAAAAAAAGACCACCTTTATCTCTACAGCAAGAACAAAACCGAACAAAATTACTCTGCTGTCACACCTACATCCGTACCCTGCTACAAGCCACGATGCACACCCTTCATAATAAAACCTTGCCACAATCAAACAAAATAATCTGCTCCAAAACCTCTTATTGATACCATTAACTTTAATCGTTTCACCCTTCATTCATCTTCAACTTTTATCTCAAAAGCTTCATTCTTCCAACCTACCCTTTCAACCCAAAAACCCAATCGAGAATCAAAGAAAGGGGGAAAACGAGGGTGGAAATCGAGTGAGGGAGAACTGAGGAGGGGGGGGGGCGAGAAGTTTCCGAGTGAGAAGAACCTGTGAGATCAGAGAGAGTGGCGTGAAATCAAGAAAGAGACCGTTTCTGTTAGTTTTTCTTCTTTTTGTTTGTTTGCTTTGGAACGATGGGCATTCAGGTTATCATTGAGCCATCCGGGTCGGTTGAGTCCATTTGGATCTTCCGACCCACCTATTTGAAGTAAATGGGCTCTTCCAAGTCCTGGCCTATTTCAGACTGCACCCATTTTATTTTATTTTATCAGTTATTAGTTTTGATTATAATTTATTTTCTTGTTTAGTTAGATCTATTTAAGTTTTTTTTATTTAGTTTTTTTAATTGGATTTAGTCTTTAGTTAATTAATTTTAATTAGAGTTTATTTTTTCATTATTATTAAGATCTAAGTAATTAAATAGTTTTACTAGAATTCATTAATTTTAGCTATATAGTTATTTAATTAGTTTTATTTAGATTTAATTATTTGGTTTTGATTAGAATTTAATTATTTATTTTTATCTAATTAATTTTGAACTAGAAATTAGTCTTTAGAATTAATTCATTAGTTTTATATATTTAGGATTAGATTTAGTTTTTAGAATTAATTTAGTTAGTTTTTTTAGACTTAATCAATTAGTTTTTAATTTAATTAGTTTATCTAGCTATTTAGTTTTTATTTATTATTTAGAATTTTGACTTATTTAGATTTTTATTTAATCCTTAATTTAACCTTGATAAATCTTTGATTTCTTTTAATTAATTTTTTATATTTATTTGTGAATTTAATTCTTGTCTTTGACTACGGTTAAAATCCCAATTTCGATGTCATAGATCTTGAGTTTTTGACTGATCTGCATTTATTGTATATATTGCTATTGATACTTGAGGTTCATCTCCGCGTCCCCGGATTGCTTATTCCCTGGTTCCAAAGGAAAGGAACCTTCTTGATAACTGCCATGTCATATTTAGCCTAACCTTAGGTCCTTACCCTTTAGTCTAACCTTAGATCCTTACCCTTTATCCTAACTATACTTACCCTTTAGTCTAACCTTAGATCCTTTTCCTTTATCCTAACTATAGGGTTGGAGTCGCCGTGATCCAGGTAGTTATCCTGCCATGGACATTTTTCATGATTACCTTTGCCATATGACTTAAAGCCGCTGTGCTCTATTTAGTCGACAATAAATGGGTTAGTTTGATACAAATAGTGCCAAAATAAAAAATGACAATCATTAAAAATGACAAGGATGAATCAGTAGTGACTAGGACTGCCACAAAAATGTTATAAAAAAAGTTAAACAAAACTATTTGCAAAGATCACAAACTTGTCTCATTTATTTATTAAATAGGAGAAATAAAATTGTTATTAAATCTTATTTTTATTACATTTGATTATTGGCATTTATATCAATTTATAAATGTACATATTTTCTTTAATAGCTGATTTTTAAATAATTATTTACCTTTTTTTTCTTCCCATTTTTCCTCTATTTCTTAATCAATCAAATAAAGCGTAAAAAAATAAGAATTAAGTTATTATTTATTATAAAAATTAACATTTGTTTATATTCGGAATTTGTTTTATATGTTTTAAAGACTAAAAAATGAGTTCAGAGTAAAACAAATTTTCATTATTTTATTAAATTATATTTATCAAGCATTAGTGTTTGACTAAAGAAATATATTAGTGTTTTTAAGAAAATAGTATATATTCCATTAATATATATATATATATGTTAAAAATATATGCAAATGAAATATATTTAATTTTATTAAATTATATTTTTTTTCAATCAAAACAGATGCGTTGGTTCAAAACCCCAATTGAGTCAAATCAGATAAATATTTAGACCTAAAAAAAAGGCAAATTTGACTAAAACGAATTATATTTATTAAGCATTAGTGTTTTACTAAAGAAATATATTAGTGTTTTTTAAGAAAATAGTATATATTCCATATATATATATATATATATATATATATATATATATATATATATATATATATATATATATATATATATATATATATATATATATATATATATATATATATATATATATATATATATATATATATATATATATATATATATATAATCAATATTATGTTAAAAATATATGCAAATGAAATATATTTAATTTTATTAAATTATATTCTTTTTCAATCAAAACAGATGTGTTGGTTCAAAACCCCAATTGAGTCAAATGAGATAAATATTTAGACCTAAAAAAAAGGCAAATTTGACTAAAACAAATTGATATTATATAAAGAAAATACAAAAAAAAGAATAATTTTAAATTAACTTTTTTCCAAGAAAAATAAGTGCATTGGATCAAGACCTCAATTGAATCAATTAGATATATTAATAAAAAGTATTATTGCTCGTTACTATGGAGTATTGATCTTCTAAGGTTGTTTCGTTTATGTAGATATTTTTTTGGTCCAGAAGGTTTTTTATATTTTAATTTTGAATAAATAAGGTTGTGTATTTTGATTGGTCTATGTAATAATCGATGCCTCTTTTCCTATATTCCGGCCTATCAAATAGCGCACTTTCTCAACGTTCACTCTCTCTCTCATATGAATCTGCACGGAATTTATGAATCTGCACGAAATTTAAGGTCTTTTTATCCATTTTCACGATTTTCTTTCTTCACTCACCCCATTATTGTCATCTACATTATTTACCAGTTATTATCATGACTCTTTCTTTCTCTTTCCCTTTGTTGCACCCTTCACGTGTTTATTCTCTTGATTTATGTTTTATGTTTCACTTCATGTTACGTTGATCTTGGCTTTCATTTGATTCATCTCGTTTGGTCTTAACGTTAAAAACTTGTCTCAACTAGTGCAATTTTAAATATATTTATGATGCCATGAACAGATCTTTTATGTTTGTGTTTTTCAGACCATTCAGCTCTATTAGGTGTTAAAAGCTGAATTCAAATGGCACCGGGAAAAAGGAATTTACATCAATGGAAGCATCCATTTGATGCTGATTATCGTAAGTCTTATCGTTTATGTTCCTGGATCTATATACATGCATGAAATTGAGAAAGAATAACCATATGTGAAAAATTACCAATGAAATTTTTAGAATTCATTGTGTTATATGGTAAGTGTATGCGTGATTGTGTATGTGTGAATGTGTATGCGTGACGAATATTGGGGCATAATTATATATTTAAATTTTATAAACTATAAATTGTCACCGTGTCTTTGAAAGTTAAAATTAAGATTTTTCATTAGATTTTGAAACAAATTAACATTTAGGGTTTTGAAATTTTAATTTTTTATGGGAAGATTTGCATCATTGAAATCATTTGTTGTCATATTATGTGGCCATACACGTAGTTGAAGATCAAACTCCAATTCTGTAAATAACAAAGCTCATTTTGAATTGTAAATGAGTCACTATATATGTTTTCTCTAATTCTTTTTTATAAACAGCATTTGAAGCAGTACTGTCTGGCTCATGGCAACCTGTGAAACTTATCGAAGTTGAGTTCGGAAAAACTACCTTACACTTCATGAATTCTCAACAGATTCAAACTCCTTTGTCCTCGTCTTCTGATATTCGGATAGGATCAAGAAAAGCTACTTCATCTGATTGCTCCTACTTTCTACGATCTGGAATTGACATATCTATGCTATTAGGCTTTCGTCACCATGATGATAACTCGTATCAATTAAGTCCTTTTCCAGTAAGTTCAATCTTTTTAATTATAAATCGGTGTATGTATGTATGTATGCGTTTATTTGTTGATCTTTAATTTCTTGATATTTATCTTTTGTGAATTATAGATGTGGATTGATGCTAGGATAACTTCCATACACAGACAACCTCACGACGAATCTGATAAATGTTCGTGTCAGTTTTATGTGAACTTCTATGATGATCAAGGTTCACTTGGAACCGAGATGAAAACTCTTAGTAAAGAGGATAACTCAATTGGAATCGACCAAATTTTTATCCTCCAGAGGCTTCAACATAATACTTCTGAAGGTTTGTTAAAAGAAACTAAGAGTTCTGAAGTTAAGCCTTATAGGTGGGATTTATCGGAAGATTGCTCTTCATTATCGCAATCTAGATTAATTTTCGGGAAGTTTTTATCTGATCTTTCATGGTTCGTTATGACGTCTTTTCTAAAGAAGGTTTCGTTCAGTATAAGATCTTTTCAAAACAAGCTTGCGTATCAAGTTATGGGAAATGATACCGTTACTAGTCCTTTTCTGATAGATGTTGTGAACTTCAAACTTAAAAATGGATCACTAGTACCTATTATTTCTCAATTTGATGCGTTTCATGATTATGATTGTGAAGAAGATGAAGCGCTCCCAATGCCGTCTAATGAGATTGGAGGTTTAAGACGCTCGAAACGTAGGAATGTACAGCCCCAACGTTATGTAGACTGTGCGGTTGAGAAGTTGGAAGTTGGTAGCTTTAGAACATGGCCGTACAAGAGAGGATCTTATGTGAAAAAAAATGATAAATCTTCTTCAGATTCAGATTCAGAAGAGGATGATAGTGAAAGTGACGAAAAGGTTAATAAGGCGGAAAAAACCAGTGAAGGAAAGTTAGGTGATGCCAAACAAAATGATCATGGAGATGAAATTTCTTCAAAATACAATCATTTGACTATTGACATTGTTAAAGCAAAGAATAACGATGCTGATGCGCTGAATTTGGTTCCCTACAATGATCAGTCTGCAATATCGTGCAATGAAGAAGTCGATGATAATGTTACTTTGGGACGTTATTATAGTTATTGCAGAGAAAATCTTAAGAGGAAGCAACTTCATCATGGTTGGGACGATATCGATTTTGGAAACAAATGGGAAGGGATCCGTTTCCAAAAAGGTGCTCAAACAAAAAGATTTCATTGGACAAACATAAGTCAGATTCATGAACAACAGCATCATAAAGGCAGTAGAACGTCAAACGCCGATGCCTCCAAGGAAATAATCGATACGTATATGAAAAGTTTCGATAGTCTGCCACCAATTGAAGAAGAGAAAAACGTCAACGAGCCGTGGCAGGAAACAATCAAGTTGGAGGAGAAGGAGGAAGAAAACGTATCAAGCGATGACGAGGAGGAAGAGAGTCCTGAGAATTTGGCTGCCTTGTGGCAAGAAATGGATACAGCTTTGACATCAAGTTATCTTCTTAATGGGAATGAGGTATGGGACAATTTCTTTTTTGTTATTTTGGTTTTATCTTGTTTTCTAAGGTTAAAGACTGATTTTGTTCAACTATTATATTCCATATCAGGGTTCGAATGCTGCTGAGGTTTCGACTGATACCGAGAAAGAATCCAAGGAAACTTGTGAACATGATTTCAGATTGGATGAAGAAATCGGAATATACTGCATCCGATGTGGTTTTGTGAAAACCGCAATACGGGACGTTTCTGAACCCATTGTAAGTTGAATGAAAAACCTTACCTCAATTTAATGTCGACTATAGCGTAGAGATATTCGAACAAATCATTGTTGTTTATGATACACTATATAGTACAAAATATTCTGCAGTGAGAATCTTTCTGATAAGTTAATTTATATATAATGATAGATGGAAAGTTCGAAATGGCACAAAGATGAGAAACAATGCAGTGGAGAAGATAAGGAAGAGAAATCCGAGCCGAAAGTTGATGAAGTTTATAACAAGGATCTATTCAGAACTCATGCTAATGATCTTGATGAACCAATATCGAACGAAAATCAAAATGTTTGGGAATTGATTCCAGAACTCAAAGAAAAGATGCATGCACACCAGAAGAAAGCTTTTGAGTTTCTTTGGCGAAACATTGCAGGATCAATGGAACCGGCACTGATGAAAGAAAATTCCGAAACAAGTGGTGGCTGTGTTATATCTCATGCTCCGGGAGCAGGAAAAACCTTTCTCATCATTTCTTTTCTCGCAAGTTACTTGAAATTGTTTCCAGGGAAAAGACCATTAGTCCTTGCTCCGAAAACCACACTCTACACATGGCGAAAAGAGTTCAAGAAATGGAAGATTCCTGTGCCAGTGTATCTTATTCACGGCCGTCGAACCTCGAGAGATTTAACGATGCTAAAATCAACGATTCTTCCCGGAGTTCGAAAACCTACTAGTGATGTCAAACATGTTTTGGATTGTATCAACAAGATACAAAAATGGAACTCACACCCTAGTGTCCTTGTCATGGGCTATAGTTCGTTTTTCTCGTTAATGAGATCGGAAGAATCGAAGTTTGCACACAGAAAATACATGGCAAAAGCATTGAGAGAAAACCCGGGAATCTTGATACTTGATGAAGGACACAATCCTAGAAGCACGAAATCAAGGTTGAGGAAATGTTTAATGAAACTTCCAACAGAATTGAGAATACTACTTTCAGGCACATTGTTTCAGAACAACTTGTGCGAATATTTCAACACGCTTAGTTTAGCTAGACCGAAATTTGTTCACGAAGTTCTCCGAGAGTTAGATTCTAAATACAGAAGAAACGGAGAAATAGTGAAGAAAGCACCGCATTTACTTGAGGCGAGAGCGAGGAAATTTTTCTTGGATAACATTGAAAAGAAAATTAACTCGGATATCGATGAAGAAAAAATGCTCGGTCTACACTTGCTGCGAAAAATCACTACTGGTTTCATTGATGTTTACGACAGTGGAAATTCTTCTGATACTCTTCCTGGTTTACAAATCTATACATTGCTCATGAACACGAGCGATGAACAATACGAGATTATACATAAACTTGAGAAGAAAATGACTAAGTCCACTAGTTACCTTCTCGAGGTTGAACTTCTGATAACACTCGGATCGATACATCCGTGGTTGATCAAAACAGCAGCAGCATGTGCAGCTAAGTTTTTCGGCGATGAAGAGTTAAAGAAGCTAGAAACAAGCAAATTCGATCTGAGAAAAGGCTCCAAAGTAAGATTTGTTCTGAGCCTAATCTCGCGCGTGGTGGAAAACGAAAAGGTTCTTATCTTTTGTCACAATCTCGCACCAGTGAGGTTTTTAATCGAGTTATTCGAGAAGTATTTTCAGTGGCAAAACGGTAAGGAGATTCTGTTACTAACCGGCGAACTAGACTTATTTGAAAGAGGCAAAGTGATAGATAAATTCGAAAATCCTCGCGGAAGATCGAAGGTACTTCTTGCTTCAATCAATGCTTGTGCTGAAGGTATAAGTCTAACAGCAGCATCTAGGGTGATATTTTTGGATTCCGAATGGAATCCTTCCAAAACAAAGCAAGCTATTGCGCGCGCTTTTCGTCCGGGTCAGCAGAAAATGGTTTACGTGTATCAGTTATTGACAACCGGATCGATGGAGGAAGATAAACACAGAAAAACTGTATGGAAAGAGTGGATTTCTTGTATGATCTTTAGCCAAGAGTTTGTCGAAGATCCTTCGAAATGGCAGGCCGAAAAGATCGAAGATGATATTCTTAGGGAGATGGTTGAAGAAGATAAATCTAAAGCAATTCATATGATTATGAAGAATGAAAAAGCTTCAACAACCTAATCATATCTCCATTCTGTGTTGTTCTAAATTAATTTTAATGTTTAATCTGGGAAGTTCTTGGTTTGTAGTTTTATTGTTGTGGTATCAATGTGTTACATTTGAATGATTATTGAATTTAATTAATAGTATCTGACGATTTTATTTGAACTCCAGTTCAGTTTATTTTCTTAATAAGTCATGTGAACTTGAATTCAAACTCCCTCTAAATCTCAGATCCATCTCAATTTCACTAAAGCACTCTTCCAAAGTCATTCTTCTCATACCTTTCTGCAATTCTCTCTCGCGTCGCTGCTTCATTCGGTTCACCTTCATTTTTTTCAAAGTCCTGTTTCGCTCAAGCTTTATTCGCTATGCTCAGGTTCAGTTTAATTTTGTTCCTCTCAATATCTCTTCTCAAATTCGTATCTCCCTCTCTGTTTCATATTTGTTTAGGTTTGTGTTTAGTTTGTGAGTTGAAGAGGATTCACGTTGGGTTGTTGTTGTTGTAGATTGAATGTGTGCGACAATTTGAGCAGAGGCTTGGTTTGTGAGAATGAAGGTTTGCAGCAGGTTATGATTTAGGTTTGAGGTTGAGAAAAAAATGAGTTGGGTAGAATTGGCTTTGGAGCTTGAAGATGAGAGTGAGAGTGAGTTCATATTTATAGAAGAGTGGAGGAATTTGGTTGAGTCATTTTGGTGGTATTCTTTGCATTTGGAATTTATTTAAATGTTGTTTAAAATGTTTGTTTTTGTATCGTGATGTGGTTCTGTGCGTTGGTTTTGGTCGTACAAGTTGGTTATTTGGAGTGTGTGTGTGTGAATTGTTTGGCTTGATGGCTTTTGGAAAAGTTTTTTTGTTTGCGTATAACGGCTTGGAGAATGTTGGCTTGGTGTGAATTGTATCGTGTTGAGTGTGGCTTGTGAACTTGGTTGGGAAATGGTGGTGGCCTGAAGCTTAGGCTCACGCGCGTAGAAATCGTGGCTTAGGAAGAATCATGTGCGTGAAGCTTGGAGATTTTTGTGGCTTAGCAATTTGTGATGTCTATTATGTGCTTGATGTTTTGTGTAGGCTGGTGGCAACTTTATTCATGGCTGGTTGTTACGCATGTGGCTTAGTATAGTGTGGCTCATGTGTTAAATTTTTGCTACAACCAACAACTTGGAAAGGCTCATGTATAGAAGTCATGGTACATGTGCGTGAAGGCTTTGGTGGGGACATAATGTAATAGTATCCTCATGTGGCTTGTAATTTCATGAAGTTGATTCTTTTTTGTTGTGGCAAACATCACCTGTAATATGAACTTAAAATTAGCATGGGCCTTTTGCACAATGATATGGGTTGAATGGGTTTTTTATTTTCCTTGCAATGACCTTTGAAATGTGATATGGGCTTCCTATGTAAGCTTGGATTCATTTATTTTTGCACCTTCATTTTGACTTGAATTTGTAGTAAAATGAACTTGGATTATTTTTTCATACTTGAACTATGTTGAAAACCTTGGTTGAATTTTTCAAATTAACACCACACTTGAATTGAATCCACAAATTGCACTAAAAATCAATCTCCAACAATATTTGAATTAATCCTGAGAAAATGAAAATGAAGTAATATGTATCATCAGATGAATTAGAACCTTAAAAAAATGAAACCACTAATAAAACAATTTTTAAATTTGGCTAATTAAGTACTGATAAATCAAAGTTTTCACATTGAACCAAAAGAGCAACAAATGCCTTATAATCAGAAGATAATGACTTGTCATATGTGAACTGCACTATAATTGCACCAAAACCCTATTGAAAAGGAACTGATTCCACAACCTGATAACTTGATGCATAATACATATGCCATGTAACTGGAGCAACTCCCTTTTGTTTGACCAAGATTAGGTCAAACTCTACTGAATCTCAACCATCTTTACATACACATTTGTCCTAATACCCTTGCCTAACACCCAATTCAACCTTGCAACAACGGACTTAGGCAACAAGAAAATGAAAGCAGAAGCAACAATTTTTTTTTGGATTTTTTGTTAATAATGGTTAGTGACCAAAAACACAAATGAGGGTAATATACAGGTAGGACAAATTTGGGGTATGACAGTCATAACAACACAAATATGCCAACCTTGAAACCTTCAAATATCTTCACAAAGCGTTAATCACAAAACTAACCCCCTTACACAAATCTTACACCCTAGGTTGATAAGCTAATCCAAACACCAATGGAAAATGAAAGTGGTTGAATATGAAGAGAGATTTCAATTGCAAACTAAAAATGCTTTCGAAACGTTTGAGAGAAAAATGTATCATGTGATCTAAATCATAGAATGTTATGAGAGAGATTTGGAATAATGATTTACATATGTGTTGGAGATAAGGTACAAAAATTAGAGAAATTACCCATTTGATTTAAGTCAAGGGAAAATGGTATCAATTGAGTCAAGAGAGTGAATGATTTGAATCAAGACTTAAAAACCCATAAAATTTGTCTGTATGATTCGAATCAAGCTTTATATGATTCGAGTCACACAACTCTATGGTTTGAATCAATTTAAGAAAACCAAAATCTAAGATTTGCAGGCATGATTTGATTCGAGTCAAGCCTTTTCATGATTCAAATCAAAACCTCTATGAACCAAGTCAAATTTTTCAATGATTCGAATCAAATGCATAAAAGCAAAAAACCTGTTTTTTCAGAACTATAATTGATTCGAGTCAACTTATGCCATAATTCGAATCAAAACCTCTATGATACAGATCAAATGCACATAGTAAAAACCTATTTTTCAAAACTATGTTTGATTCGTGTTAGCTTATTCCGTGATTCGAATCCAGTCGACATAATGAAATTCCTAATTTTTCACATTTAGATTGATTCAAGTCGGTTATTTTAATGATTCAAATCACTCTTCAAAGATTTCAAAAATTTTAAAAAATGAAATATTATGAATCGAGACTTTACACAATTTGAATCGTGCTATCGTGTGTTTCTTGATCCAAAATTTTAACAAATTAACTGAAAACACATTGCATTGATTTTAACAAAAATGTATGATTTATACATGTGTAAAAACAATTTAACATTGAACCCTAGAATGTACAATTATATAAAGAGACTTAATTACAACAAATAAATCAAACTACTACATTTAAAAAAAAAAGCAAATTGAATTAAGAGGGGTACTCCAACCCAACTACACGAGAACAAAGAACCGGAAAAAAACAACAACATAAATTAAATACAAGAACCCGAAAGCCTACACCACCCCAACCAAAGCATATCTTTTCCAATATCAACAGAAAAAGAAAACCATTCCCAAGTTCAAAACTTAACCAAATACAACAATTCACTGGCTTCCATGCTCGCTTCTTTGAAAAGAATCCTATTTCTAAACACCCAAATACTCCAACAAGTCTACAACCAAACCAACCTACCTATCTTTCGCATACCCTCCGGTTAGCTAAGAATTTCAATGCCAAAGGTTTTGATTTGAATATGATAAGTAAAAATAAAAATTATTGAAACGTTTTTAACTTCGACAAGAGTGCTATTGGAGATTCCAGTCGAAATGTGGTCCTTTATGAGAAGGATGTGCTGGAACGAGACTTAGAAATATTTCTAAGTCTGGATGACAATTTCGACGGAGGCTATTTATGGCTTACGTTCGATGAAGATTTAAATTTCAAATAAGGATAAAAATTGTCTTTTGTTCTTATCAGTTTCTTGTAAATGACGCGTGGGAGACTGTGATGAATTGAAGACATGCAGAGGATAACGTGTCATTTTCTAGAGAAATGACTGTTAATGACAATTATTTTCGAGGTTGTGTAAATAAGAGTCTTAGTGCACAGGATTTCCGTGTGTTTAATTTTTGTACAAATACTCACAAAATCATCCAAAGTATCTAAGTTAATTGAGAAAAGAGTTTTCGCTGAGAATGTACGTCTGAAACACCACATTCTATTCTATTGAAAGTTATTTTCAATTTACTATTTATTCCTTCATTGCAATTTTACTTTGAAGTTTCTTTATTGCAACTTTATAATTCTATAAAGTTTATCTTTTTAAAACTTTAAACAAGCATGAGCACTGTCGAAGCGTTCTTGATATTTCTAAAATAGTTTAAATGATAGCTATGTCCTAGGATTCCCTGGTTGATCCTGTAAGTAAACCAATTTTTTGGGGGTCATCGGTTGTTTACCAATTTTCACGATAAAGACCTTCGATCCCAAACCCTTCACAAATGTTTTACAATGATCTACCTGACTTAAAGAAACTGAAGGGGTAATCAAAATTCAACCAAGAACAAACCAATCTCTAAACTTTACAACCAAACTCACAAAGCAAAAAAAAAAGGAGTTCAATGTTTTCATCCTCTAAGAAACATAAAGGACATACCAAATCACGGGTAGAAGTAAGAACCTTCCGCCTATGCAATTGATCTTTGGTTTGAAGCTTGTTAAAGAAAAGTCGCCACAAAAAATTTTGAATTTTGGAAGGAATTTTCCACTTCCAAACATCATTGATAGCCTGCAAAATTTTAGCCTCGATCACCTGTGCCTCCCAATCAGTAGCATCCAATACTTCATAACTATTTTTAACCGAAAAACCACCGCCATTTTTGCACCAAACATGTCTGTCCAAATCAGCACAGTTCAGCCGCACCAACTGCAGAATTTTTGTTAAAATTTGAAATTACTGCACTGCCTCAATGCATTCCATAAAGTGATCCACCAACTGAAAATTCCACACCCATTATCTGTCGCACCAATCACCCGCATCCCTCACC
This sequence comes from Lathyrus sativus, assembly GCA_963859935.3. NCBI lineage: Eukaryota > Viridiplantae > Streptophyta > Magnoliopsida > Fabales > Fabaceae > Lathyrus > Lathyrus sativus. Next base: position 423,424,518 of record OZ012739.1, read on the forward strand.
AAAACATTAGGATTCAAAGCAAATCTATATAAATTCGGGGCAAGAAGCATAAAAGGAGAATGGCCTAACCAAGTGTGCTTCCAAAACCGTATGGAATTCCCAACCCCAAGTTTCGTAGAAATTACTAAAGAGAACCAGTTGGACATGTTAGAACCCTCAGAGCACACACTGATTTCCACCAAAAGGAGCTACGTTTTCTCGTCGACACAATAGAATCATCTTTCATCAGTGCTTTTGCGCCACCATAACGAAATGCTAATATTTTGAACCAGAGAGAATCGATTTCGGTGATGACTCTCGACTTCCATTTACTAAGCAATGCCAAGTTAAATTTCTCACATTTTTTAACCCCTAATCCATCGAGATTTTCGGTTTGCAAACAGTCGGCCAACTCACCCGATCAATCTTATTCTTGAAATTAGTACCATCCCATAAAAAAGATCTCTGAATTTTAATTAAATATTGAATCACTCCCTTGGGCTCTTTGTAGAAAGAGAATTGAAATATCGAAAGATTCGTCAAGATGACATTCAACAATACCACCCTGGCACCTATTGACATTTGCTTTCCCTTCCACTTGGTTAATCTCTTCTTCACCTTATCAACTAAGTGAGTCCAAGTTGCCTTCCTTCTTGGGTTGAATCCCACTTGAATGCCCAAGAAGTTAAAAGGGACTAAACCGACTGCACACGCGAGAAAATTAGAAGCAACCCGTAGAACATCCGCATGAAGATTAATCCCATAAACTTTACTCTTATTCCAATTCACACACAATCCCGATTTAAGTTCGAAACCACACAATATAGCCTTAGTGGTCCATAAATTATTCAGCTTACCATCACAAACCAAAATCGTATCATCGACAAATTGGAGAAGTTTGATATGCAGAAAATCATTGAACTTGAAACCCTGAAATTTGTCACGAGATACCACATTTCTCATTAACCCCACCAAACCTTCTGCCACTATAAGAAACAAAAAAGGTGAAAGCGGATCGCCTTGCCTTAAACCTCTATACATCTCAAATTCCGTCGTCGGGCTGCCATTGATTAGAACCGACATGGAACTAGTAAACACCAACATCTTCATCTAATTCAACCATCGAAAGCTGAAAGTCATTCTGCCAAGCATGTACCTCAAGTAATCGACGCAACGTAATCAAAGACCGTGGTAAAATCCACTTTCACTAAAATACATTCTCTCTTATTCTTTCCACCAAAATCAATGATTTCGTTAATTGCAATAACCCTGTCCGGTTCTTTTGAAAAATATATATAGGCTTTTGGTGTTCCTGTTGGCTCCTAATTTTGACGCTTGGATGAAATTGAAAGTAACAAATATAGTTTCTGAAGAAATCTAATTACTTCGAATGAAGCCATGTTTTGAAATGGGAGTCGAAGGTGTCCTTTCGCCAGGAGAGTCTATGTTATGGACTTAGAGATATTCCTCATCAGTTGAAAGGTCCGATTAGAAAAAAGTGTCGTTGAAGGTATTTCGACGAGTTCATTTGAATTCAAATAAAAGAGGGAATGTCCGTTTTTAAGAAAGACACATGGAACGTCCCTATGATTTGAAGGCATGTATAGTGACACTTGTCTTGATTTTGTTTGTTAGTCGTTAATGGCAGTTATATTTGATTATTATAAATAGCATGTCTTAGTGTTAGGATTGTCGCTACTGTGAGAAAGAAGGGCCGACAAACTAGACATAAGAGTCGCCACCGAACGTTATTTATCCCAAAGAGAGGGAAATGAAACAATTAAAGAAAACCTAAGAAAAATGGAAAAACAAGGTCATCGCAACCAAATCTAGGGTTCGGGAGTCGGTTATGCAAGGGGAAGGTATGAGCACCCCTCACGTCCGTTGTACTCAACGGGGTCCATGCTTGTTGTATAATCTATGGGTGAAAACTATCTAATTCTACTGCTAAACGGGGGTGAAGAGAAAGAACAGACTCGATAGGACATCGCCGTCCTATGCCTACGTACTCTCTCGTCTAATGGGAAAGTCAGAGTCAACGTAGTTCGGGAAACTACGTGTGAAAGGGGGGAAGACTGCTCGCCAAGACATCATCATCTTGTGCCAACGTATCCTCATCTGGTATGAGAAATCAGAGCAAACGTAGTTCGGGATGACACGACCACTGGTTGGTTCAAGTGTTTTAATGAGTAGGGTTAAATATCCGTTCTAGCAGTTAGGGACGACGCCTGTTTGCGATAGAACAGAAACTTAACACACTCTTTCTGAAAATTAAGTTTCCAAACAATCCCGAAGGATGAAAAGGTTTGACCTTTTGTTTGTGTTGTTTTAAAGAAGACGTGGAATTGAGTTAGTTTGTAACTTCTATTGCACTAAAGACAATGACATAAGAGCGAATGCGTGTCGCATATTGCCAAAAGGGCATACGCTAAACACTCTAGACAATGTGAGAGGAGGCCCTCTACTCATAATTCCTTATGTACTTAAGGCTCGTAGCGTACAACAATTGTTAACCTTTATTAAGTATCTTAAAGAGTTATGAGATGAGAAGAGAAGACACAAGACTCTAAGGGGAACTAATAAACCCTAATGTTAACATGCAATGTGATCCTAAAGTTGGGATTGAAAAGGGAACTACCTAATGTTATCATGCAAAGGATTGAAAGCCTAATGTCTCTCCTACTCCCATCTTAAACAGAGGGACTAGGAATCCTAAGGGATCATGGCAAAAAGCACAAGTAAACACATAGCAAATCAATCACAGAATAAAGATGAAAAGAGATGAGAGACTTAAACAACTCAATGCACTTATGGAATGCAAACACAAATGCAAACATGAGAAGATGCAACAAGACAAACACAAGTCAACTTGGACAAGTCAACAAGAGATGAGATGAAATGAGAGAAGCAAGCTCCTACAACCAACTACCATCAATCATCAAGAGAGAAATGTGCTATCCTAAGAAACACAAACAAAGAAGTGAAAGAGGAAAGAGTGTGGGGAAGCAACCACATCTTATTCAACTCAACCAAACACTTGTACATGATCAAGTAAAACAAAGCAAGCAAGCAAATGCAAAAGGAGCACAAATGTTCATGATAAACTCAAAGTGGAATCATCAACACCAAATCATCATGAACAAGTACTAAACCACTAAGGGCAGAAGTGAAATACAAATGAAATGCTCCAAATTCAAAGTCAAAATGGAAGGCAATCACAAGAATGATCTTGTTCAATTATAGGACCAAAGTCCATCTAAACATCTCAAACTTCAAACAAGTGGAAAGACAAGATCAAAATGAAACTTGTGACACAAGTTACACATGCCATTGACCTATAAACATGCAAGGAAGTGCCTCAAGCATGTTAACAAATGCTAACAAGGCTTAAGAGGTGCTCAAGGGATCACTCATGATCATATCCCAGAAAATATGTCAAGATATTATGCATACACAAGGTTAAATCAACTCGAACTTGAGATATTCACCAAAAATAGAAGGAGACTCCAATAAATTCTAAATAAAATACCCAAAACAAGATGGATCAATCACAAAACAGAATGCAAAAGCTCATGGAAAAATTCAACACAAAGCACCATCAATTGTATAAAACAATGCAAGGTGTTCCACTTATCATGTGTTTATCGAGGGTCCATAAAAAGCCAATGAGAAACAATTGAAAAATGATCATTAATACCTCAAATCAACCCTAAAAAATAACTCAATCCATAACCTAAGTGGAATAGAAAATTTGGTCATAGGGGATATTTAAATGAGAGCCAATGATCCATTTCAATTCAAGGCGCAATCCATAAAACCACTTTAATCATAAATTGCATTAAAAATAATAAAAATAAAATAAAAATCTTGAAAAATATCTTAACATCTCAAAATAACAGAAACTGATTTTTTGGTATTTTTATGAAAAGAAAAACTATTTTAAAATGATTAAAACTTAAATTGTAATAAAAAGAAATAAAAAGAAAATGAACAAGAAAGGAGGGTCTATGAGCAAAACAGATTTGAACTGAAAACCTTCACAAGCGCGCAAATGGGCCAAACAGGTGGGGTGGGTTTAGCAAATGGACCTAAGCCCAAAGCCATTAGAAACCATCCCCAAGTGAAACACACCGTTTCAAACAGACACGCGTGCAAGTCAAAGGGACAACTCACAAGCCACCTCAGATCTAACCAGACGCCGGAGCTAGGGCTCCTGTCGTCTTTTTCGGGAAGGCGTCATCGAAGTTGGGTGAAAACAACCATAAAAATTGAAACACTTTGCACCTTCTCAAAGGATTTTTCACGAGGAATTCAAATATGGCATTAGATTTTGAAAAAGGTCCCTCCAACCAAGTGAAAACATGCCACAAAGTTTTGAAGTTCAAACTGAAAGTGAATCAAACACGTATGAAAATGACTCAAACATGGCCTATACTATATAGGACATCAGATGCACCAGTTATGGACCTAGAAAAGTGCCTAAAATGAGAGTTTTAAAGTGTAGAAAAATACCTAACGGAGCTGCTCCGTTGGCTCTTGAATCTTTGAGCAACCTTCACTTTCAAGCTTCCAATCTCCTTCTGATGTTTATGGGATGATGATTTGAGCAAAAAGTTGAAGAAAAATCCAAGGAAAAATGAGATTCTAAGTGAGAGACAATTCTAAAATTTCTTGATGAAACTCTCCTCTCTGCGTAACTCTCTCTCCTCTTTGCCTTAGGGTTTCATTTATGACTTAAATATGACGGGTTCATGCATCCCATGCAGGCCCATAATAGCTTATTCTCTTGATTTTCCACTCTTGCCAAAAAAACTCATTTTATGCACACACGGTTTATGAGGTATTGTACACCCCCTTGGTCAGCAAAATTTGAACAATTAGGGTATGTTAAAATGAAATGGGGTGGTTTGAGTCTTTAAGAATGAGTTTGCACAAAGTTTGTACCAACACTTTTTATGGTATGCTATTTTGAAAAATGGCATGAAAAATGGCTCAATGTTGGTCCAAATGAGACAAAGAACACCATGGTCATGTAATGATAAAGTCATAATGTCAAAAGCTCAAAGATAGCCTCTTTTGGTGACTTGAAATGCAAGGAATCCACATCATGTCCAAAAATCAAGTTTCCACCTTCATTATGGCTTAAGTGATCCCATAATTCACCAAACATCATGGAAATTGAGTTAAAGATGATGTTAAGACAATGTGACACACCTTTCATGTGGCACAAAATTGGATTTGAGGCCTTGAAGTTCATGGAAATGGGCATTGAAATGGATGACCTATAATGAAGTTTCCAAAAATACCCTTGGCTTGTGAAGATCATAACCTGAGCTCCACACATGAGAATGAGGACTTCTAATACTTTTTGGAAATCTAAGACAATAAGGAACAACTTTCATGTTCACTTAAAAATGATAAAGAACTTGGTTCTATGTGAAAAATTCCTTGGAAGTGGGTTGACTTTGAGTACCTCAAAAATCTCTTCATCTGATGACACCAACTTGTTGACCTTATAACTTAAGATGTACAAACCCAATGGATGAGTTCTTGTACTCAAAATAAAACTTGAAAGATGATGAACAAGTCTCATGTTTGTTGTAAAATGAGATAAGACTTGTGTCATAGTGAAAATTGTCCTTGAAGTTAAGCACCAAAAGAGGGGATTTTACACTGAAATCAACTGAAACCCTAATTTAGTAACTTCTTGAACTCTTGAATCTCCTTGATTTGACCTCAATATAACATTAAAGATGACCTATGATGACTTCCCATGGCTTTCATGACCTAGAACCAAGTCTTGAACCCTCTCAAGTCCACAGTTGACTTTGGGTTGACCAGATGAAACCCTAACTTCTCATCCATTGACCGAGGTTATTGCAGATGAATTGTGTGACTATACAAGCTCCATAAAGAACCCTCAAGATGAAGATTAAGCTTTTGAATCTTTCTTTATCCAAATAGGTAACCTCATGACCCTCCGATGATCCTCAAGATAGGAGGTGACACCCCTACACAAACCTCTCCTCTCAAGGAGCTTTGAGACCCTACTCTGATGATAATGAACTCTTGATGAACTTGCAAATGACACCCTTGCTTGAGCTTGAGCAAGAAATATTCTCATTTCAATGACAAATACCACCTCTTGATCCTCTGCCTCAAACCAATGCTATTCAAATGCAAATGCTAAATAAAATGAAACATAAGCCAAGTTAGAAAGAAAAGGTTGGTCAAATTTTGGGGTGCAACAATTCCCCCTATTCAAACGGCTTGGACCTGAAGGGATGAAAAGCAATCTGCTTTCAGCCGTTCACGGTAAAAGGTGATTGAATACAAAAGAACCCAAAAATTTTCCAACCGTGGGATAGTAATTTGAAGAATGTCCACCAAAGTGGAATCAGGATCGCTGAGAAATGTATCTGAAAGTTGTAGGAAAATGAGCTAACTCACCACCAGTTAGAAAGCATTGACACATAGTCGGAAGAACATCTGTTAATACGTAGGCAACTGTTAAACAAACAGGCTCAATGCTCGGCTGGTAAGAACATCTAAACAAGCAGGCAACGACACTAAGTCGGCTCGACACTAAGTCGGTAAAAACATCTGCTACCTAGCAGGCACAACACTCGGATGGTAAAAACATCTGATTCACAATCAGGCATTTATTAAACAAATAGGCTCAATATCCATCAGTACAAACATCTGCTAAACAAGCAGGCAACGACACTAAGTCGGTAAAAACATCTGCTACCAAGCAGGCACATCACTCGGCTGGTAAAAACATCTGATTCACAATCTGAAAGAAGAATTCCGATGGGGAAAAGGAACTTGAATAAGCAAACTCTGTTGGGGAGCAAATGATAAGATGAACACATCTATCAAAGATTCTTTGTTGGGGTCTGGATACCACACAGGCTCATGAACTACACCACTATCCGCTGGAGAGATATTCGGCAACAAAGAGGTAACAACCTGGCTTATGCTTCGTATGCATATGTTTGAAGATGGCGTAATGCTCCATACAGAATGGAAATGCTATGCGTTTTGGAGGATGCTATGCAAAAATGCAAATGCAAAGGAACTGTTCCAGCAAAATAAATGCTTAAGGGACGAAGCCAACTCCGCTGGGGATGATTGGGTGTGCCAAGTATAATTGGACTTTTGCTGGGGAAAACAAGCCCTGGATGGCCTTCCGAAAAAGAACTCTCCTGGGGAATACTGCTCTGCTGAGAATAGATCAACTCCACTAAGGAAAACGCCTTGAACGACTTTCAAGAATAAACTCTTCTGGGGAACAAACCCACACTATTGGGGAAAACTCCACTCTGCCGGGGATTCCACTCTTCTGGAGATTAATTCCAATCTTCCAGGGATTAAGAATAAGATTTACTGGGAAGTTATCCCAAACTCTCTCTGCTGAGGATTGAGAATAAAAATTCTCTGGGGAATTATCCCAAAATCTCGCTCTGAAGAAAACCAATAACCACTGGATTCTGCTGCGGACATCCACCAATACTCATGGAAGGAATCAACATCAACCTCCTCTTGGGGAAACGAGAGTAAAAATCATCAGTATCAACCTCTGCTTATGGAAATGAGTCAATGACTTAGACTCTGTGGGAGAAACAAACACTGCACTTGTCCCACTACTGAGGGAATAGTCCCGAATCTACCTGCTGGGGAGAATCTCAATCTCAACCTACCGGGGATAAGTGTACACCACTTCTGGGGAACCTCAATCTCGACCCGCTAGGGATAATATTGATCTCAACCAGCTAGAGGATAACTGCACACTTTTGCTGATGAGATACCTCTGATCTGACATCATCAACCTGTGGGGATAAAGACGTGGCAACTCCACTGGGGAAACACCTTTGAAAAGAATCTCAATAATGAGAGCCCTGCAAATGACAAACAAACAACGTGTTCTGTATGTAATAAAGGCTATCTCGGCCATCGTCCATGACATTTTTTCAAATAAATCATTGTTTCAATTATGATTAGCAAAGCCCCACAAGTTTATGTATGCAAAGTTTTATAAAAAACGTCAGGCGTCTTTTTGCAAACAAAACAGTAAAAGCTAAAATAGGAAAAAAAAAGCTCTTTATGGAAAATATACTTCATTGATTGAAAGTGGCCTGTAAATAGGAAGATTACATCAGATGCAACTCCTGAAAAGAGAAAGTTGCACAAAAAGTATAAATGCAAAAGATATACAAATGTCGGCAATGTGGTACAGATAACCACCATGTGTCGATTCGACTATGACTCGCATGACTTTGATACTTCTCTAATGTTTCGCTTTCTAAAGAGACTGACTGATTGATTGACCCTCGGGTCCTCCAAGAATCCACTGTGCTCACAAGATCAGACGCAGACCGCAGTCGTTTGCTTTCAAATCCCTAACTTTTTCCTGATTCGCCCTTGCGGGTTTTCAATTCACCAGGATACCCATTTTTACCGAAATCGCCTTTTCAGGTTTTCAACTTCGCTTTTTATATTTTTCCTTTTTTATCCCTAATTTTTGCCCAAACCCATTCTTTTTATGGTTCGCCGGGATGCCCCATTTTTGCCTGGATTTTCTTTTTATTCCAGCGGGTCTATTTTAGGCAAAGTATTTTTTAACTGCGTCTGCGTTTACAGGGGACGTAAAATCTTCACCGTCCATAGCTGAAAGTAGTAAGGCTCCTCCGGAGAAGACTTTCCTTACCACATATAGACCTTCATAGTTGGGAGTCCATTTGCCCCTGTGATCTGTTTGTGGAGGGAGGATCCGCTTCAACACTAAGTCACCTTCCTGAAAGCTTCGAGGGTGCACCTTCTGATTGAATGCTTTCTTCATTTTACTCTGATACAGCCGACCGTGAGCAATAGCTGCCAATCTTTTCTCATTGATCAGGCTAAGCTGATTCAATCTGGCTTTCACCCATTTCGCCTCATCAAGTTTCACATCAACCAACACCCTCAGGGAAGGAATCTCGACTTCTAATGGTAGAGCAACTTCCATACCATATACCAAGGAGAGAGGAGTCACCCCAATCGAAGTACGTACCGAAGTAAGATATCCATGTGGTGCAAAGAGCAACATCTCATTCCAATCTTTGTACGTTACAATCATCTTCTGTATAATCTTCTTAATGTTCTCATTGGATGCCTCAACAATACCATTCACCTTAGGACGGTAAGGAGAAGAGTTGTGGTGTTCAATCTTGAAACTCTAACACAGTTCCTTCATCATCTTGTTATTCAAATTCGAACCATTATCAGTAATGATTCGTTCGGGCACTCCATAACGACAAATGATGTCCTTCTTGATAAATCGAGCCAATACTTGCCTGGTCACGTTGGCGAAAGAAGCCGCTTCTACCCACTTGGTGAAATAGTCAATTTCCACCAAGATAAAGTGATGGCCATTAGACATTGTCGGTTCAATCTTACCGATCATATCAATGCCCCGCATAGTAAAGGGCCAAGGAGACGCCATGACATTCAGAGGACTTGGCGGCACATGCATCTTGTCGGCATAAATCTGGCATTTATGGAACTTCCTGGCATATTTGAAACAATTTGATTCCATAGTCATCCAGTAGTAACCTGCTCTCAACAATTTTCGGGACATCGTATGTCCGCCTGCATGCGTACCAAAAGTACCCCCGTTTCCATTAGCAAACTTGCTTCATCTTCGTCTACACATCTCAACAACACCAAGTCGAAGTTTCTTCTCTAAAGCACATCGTCCTTGTTCAAATAGAAGTTTCCCGCCAACCTCCTCAGAGTCTTCTTATCCCGACTCGATGCCCCAGGCAGATACTCTTGATTCTTGAGATGATTTCTGATATCAAAATACCAAGGCTTGCCATCAGATGCTTCCTCTACTGCAAATATGAAAGTCGACCTATCGAGGCGCGCGATGGTGATCCTTGGAGCATCATTCTAATAATTCACCTTATACATCAAGGATAAGGTCGCCAAAGTGTCCGCCATCTGATTCTCGGCCCTTGGCACATGATGAAACTCTACTCTGTCAAAGAAAGGTAGCAATCTCCTTGCGTAATTCATGTAAGGAACCAGGTTGGTTTAACGGGTCTCCCATTCTCCTTTAATCAGGTTGACGACCAAAGCAGAATCACCATATACATCAAGGTTCTTGATTCTCAAATCAATGGCTTCTTCAATACCCATGATGCATGCTTCATACTCAGCTTCGTTATTGGTGCAGGAAAACATTAACCGGGCGGTAAACAGTATGCGGGAACCGTGGGGAGTTGTAATGACTGCCCCAATTCCGCTGCCATAAGAGTTAACAAGACCGTCAAAAATTGTTTTCCACTGGGAGCCTATCTCGGAACCTTCATCTGGTAGAGGCTCATCACAATCTTTCATCTTCAGAAACATTATGTCCTCATCAGGAATTTCAAATTTCATTGGTTGATAATCTTCAATTGGTTGCTCTGCGAGGTATTCTAACAAAACACTTCCCTTAATGACCTTTTGGGAAACATACTGAATATCATACTTTGTCAGAACCATCTGCCATCTAGCAATTCTTTCAGAAAGCGCTTACTTCTCGAACACATATTTGGTCAGATCCATCTTTGAAATCAGCATGGTTGTGTGATTCAGCATGTACTGCCTTAGGTGTTTGGTGGCCCAAGCAAGTGCACAACATTTCTTTTCTAGCATTGAGTATCAGGACTCACAATCTGTGAACTTCTTACTTAAATAGTAGATATCATGTTCTTTTCTGCCCATCTCATTGTGTTGACCGAGAACACAACCCATGGAATTCTCAAGAACCATCAAGTACATAATCAAAGGTCTTCCTGCCACTCGAGGCATCAGTATCGGAGGCTCCTGCAAATATTCTCTTATGTTTTCAAATGTCGTTTGGCAATTTTCATTCCAGACAACCGTCTAATCTTTCTTTAACAGCTTGAACAACGGTTCACAGGTGGCTGTAAGGTGAGATATGAACCTTGCAATGTAGTTCAACCTCCCTAGAAAATCACGAACTTCTTTTTCTGTTTTCGGTGCTGGAATTTCTTGTATTGCTTTTATCTTTGCAGGATCTACCTCGATTCCTTTTCACTGACGATGAACCCCAATAGATTTCCTGACCTCACTCCGAAAGTGCACTTATTCATATTCAACCTCAATCTAAATTTCCTCAGTCTCTCAAACAACTTCAAAAGATTAACCAGATGTTCTTCCTCCGTTTGTGACTTTGCGATCATGTCATCAACATAAAACTCAATCTCATGATGAATCATATCATGAAAGAGAGTCACCATCGCCCGCTGGTAGGTTGCCCTTGCATTTTTCAATCCAAAAGGCATGACCTTATAGAAAAAAGTCCCCCACGGCGTGATAAAGGTTGTTTTCTCCATGTATTGTGGGGCCATCTTGATTTGGTTGTACCCGGAGAAGCCATCCATGAAGGAAAAAACTGAATATTGAGCCGTATTATCAACTAACACATCAATGTAGGGGAGCGGGAAATCGTCTTTCGGGCTTGCTCTGTTCAAATCTCTGTAATCAACGCACATACTGACCTTTCCATCCTTACAGGAACGATGTTAGCGACCCACGGAGGGTAGTTTGTAACAACAAAAAAACCGACGTCCAATTGTTTCTGGACCTCTTCCTTAATTTTGACTGCCATGTCCGACTTGGTTCTCCTAAGCTTTTGTTTCACAGGAGAACACTCCTCCCGAAGGGGTAAACGATGCACCACAATGTCAGTATCCAGTCCTGGCATGTCCTCATATAACCAGGCGAAGACGTCTCTGTACTCTCGAAGCATTTCAACCAGTCTTCCCTTGACATCGTCCTTCAATGCAGCCCCCTATTCTGACCTTTTTCCTGTCTTCGTTTGTGCCCAGATTGACAACTTCGATCTCTTCTTGATGAGGCAGAATGACCTTCTCCTCTTGTCTCAGCAGTCTGACAAGCTCTTCAGGAAGGTCTTCGTCTTCATCAATCTCTTCTTGAACTTGAAAAATTAGATTGTCAAAGTCATACTGAGTCATGGCCGAGTCTGAATCGGTGGCATATGTGATGTGAAACCTGCATGATTGATGTTTTGATGGTTAAAATGATATGCAAACAAGGACAAACACATTGCCATTTTATTGTCAAAATAAAATAAGAAAAACAGGGATCAAAACATTTGAATGCAAATAAACGCCTTTGATTAATGATAAAAGCAAAGTTTGAACATAAACAAATAAGGGCCCTACAAAGCAAAGCCACTATGCCCTGGGCAGAACGTAGGACTACACATAATCAAAACAAAGATATTACTCTTCAAAAGACACTTGAACAACTTCCTCAATAGTCCAATTGCATAAGCTTTAACCAAGAACACACGACTGAATCCACGCGCCTATGTCACAGTCAATGTCTCCTTCGTCTTCAGATACATCATTGATTCTGTCAAAGATGACCCCACCGCTAGTGAACTGCACCGGTCTTCTATACCTCAGAGCACTCTGTGAGGAAGAAAGGTTGTATCCCAATCTGAATCTGTCTTGCTTGTTGGGGATACTGAGCACTTGACCCCATCCTTGTGAAGAACCAGACTCCACAACAGCTCAGGCTTCTTTGAAAGAAGACATTGAAAACTCTGGAGCTCTGTCCATAACGAAAGGCTTCTCTTTAATCTGAATAGCTTCGAACGCTTGTCACAACGTTTCGTGGATCTCTCCATACACCGTTACATATTTGAAGGATGACAGGTGACTCACCATGATACCCTCTTCACCGCACACCGTGAAAATCCTTCCTTCAACCATGTACTTCAACTTCTGATGCAAGGTCGAAGTAACTGCTCCTGCAGAATGAACCCATGGTCGACCAAGTAGACAACTGTACACCGGCTGAATGTCCATAATGTAGAAAACAACATTGAAAATTTATGGTCCCACTTGTATCAGGAGAGTAACTTCACCAAACTGCCTATTAACTGCTCTTCCTCGGTCCTGAAATCGGTGTGGTGCATAGTTTTGTTTTTGTTGTTGAGGTGCCACTGGGATAGTTATACTGGCAACTTGTGGTTGTTGTGACTGAAATTGTTGTTGACGTTGAGCTGTGTTCCTGCTCCTATTTCTGTAACCTGTAACCGCATTTGAATCACCTTCTCTTTTCTTAGCATTACTAAGAGTCTTCCTTCCTCCACCTGACGTGGATCCTTCCCCACTTTGAATCTTTCCCAACTTGATACCATTCTCCGCCCTCTCACCGGTAATAATCAAATCAGAAAAGTTGCCAGACATGTTTCCAATCAACTTTTCATAATATATTCCTGCCAACGTTGCCACAAACATATCAATCAACTCCCTCTCCACCATCGGAGGCTGAACTCTCGGAGCTAGTTCATGCCACCTTTGGGCATACTCTTTGAACCCCTCGTTATTTTGCTGAGACAAATTCTGCAGCTGAACTCTATTTGGCGCCAGGTTATTATTGTACTGATAATGATGGACAAAGGCCTCTCCAAGATCCCTCCAACTTCTGATATTGGTCCTCTCTAGGCCCATGTACCATTCTAGTGAAGGTCCAGACAAACTATCTTGGAAGAAGTGCATCAACAACTTTTCATCATCCGAGTAGGCAGACATCTTCCTATAGTATGATCTGAGATGTACTCTGGGACAAGTTGTTCCTTTGTACTTATCAAGGTCAGGCACCTTGAACTTCGGTGGAATTTTCACCCTTGGAATCAGCCCCAAGTTAGACATATCAAGCCCTAGAGAGTTCTGGTTCTCAAGATTCTTCATTTTTCCTCGATCATTTTAAACCTTTTATCCGCCTCAGTCTGAAGGCCTACACCCAAATCTCCCATAGAGAAAACATCATCCTGTTCATCCTCCTCCCATTGAGGTCCTGTAGTTCCATGTGCAACGCCCGCTGCACCTGCTACATGAGCTCTAGTTTGATGGCCTCCGCCTGGAGGGATAACAACAGTTGGAATAACATTAGCTTGAGGAGTACTCCCATCAGCCGGGGGAGGAATGGAAGTGGCCCCACCATGTAAAACCCCGCTACCATCCACCCTAGAAATTAGAGGCTGGACTAGCGTTCTGAGCTGCTCTTGACCATTGGCAACCCCTTGCATAAGATCCATGAACTGAGCCATACGATCCCTGAACTCTTGCAATTCTAACTGAATCTGATCCATAACTTTCTACTGATTCCCTCTGGTCGAGTATCGGTGAATCGTCCGGTCTGATATCCTGAAACACTGCTAAAGAAATAAAATCATAGAGAGATAAGGTTAACGGAACCAGGAACACCTGCAATGCAATATGATAATGATTCAAAATGCAAGCATGTTAATATGGTTCAGGTAAATTCTCCCCTTGATTCTAGTTCCACAAGCACAAAGTAGAGAAATAGAAGCAACAGATAGAACCATAAATCCCTTCTCATAAATAAAATGAGAGCAACTGTCAGTGTACACAACAGGAATATGATAATGACCTCATCCAACAAGCCTGGTGATGGTCTGAATACAAGATAAACAACAATAACAAAAAAGTAGAAGAATTGCATCAAGTAACTCTTCCTCTAGCCACGGTAGCAAGTCTGAAACTCCTCTAACAACTCCTTCGTATCTGGATGTTTGGGTCTTGCAATCAGCACCTGAATGAGAAACTCCTTTCTGCTGATGACATCTTTCAAGTCTTGAGCATACTCTTCCCAAGCTCTTTCTCTGAAAGCATCTTCGAGTCTCAATTTCTTCAATTCAGCTCTCATCTTGTGTTCTTCCAACGTTGCCAGAGCTTCTCATAACTTGCGGTCATTTTCATGCTGACGAGATGATTCACCTGAAAATTTTTCATCTTTAATTTTGAGTTGCATCTTCAACCTGTCAATCTGCTGATGGAGCTCATCCTCTCTTCCCTTGCTGGCAGTTAGAGTAGCATTCTACTGAGCGTTGAATTTGGATATCTCCAGGCGCGCTCTTTCCAACTCTTTCTTCTTGTCTTTGAGGATATTGCTAGCGCTTTTCAGATCTTGACCTACTCGTTCTCGGGCATGAATCTCTTAAGTCAGTTATCTCACTATCTTGTTCAAGGTTTCAGTCTTCATCTTGGACAAATAGGCTGCTTCATTCTTTTCGCTCCTCAGTTGAATAACCTCCTTTTCCAACTCTTCATTCTCTTTACGTAGCTCTTCTTTTGGAGTCCACAACTGGTTATACTTTTGAATGTCGACTGTTGTTGGTTCTTCAGCTACCAAAGGATATAAAGGCTCTCTGACCGGGAATAGTAATAATACTCTCCTAACCCTCTCCTGAATCCGCTCAACATATAGTCCATAGGCTCTACAGTCACCTTTACCCAAAGAAGACTTTCCCTTGCAGTGAATTCTTCCCCAAGCCTTCTCCAATCTGACTAAAGTATCACTGTCAACTGATAATGTGAAATACAGAGATTCCTGTATCTCCTTCTCCCTCGGGGGTCCTTTCAGAGCATTACCAAATTGCTGAATAGCGAGAGCAGGATTGTAATTGATGCCACCCTTCCTTCCTATCCGAGGAACATTGGGAAAGTTTCCACAGATGTAGATGATCTCCTTGCCAAGAAGGTCTCTGTTAAACCAAACAATATTCTCCAACGTCAAGCCCATGATCCTCTCTGACTAATCAACTTTGTCTGCAGTATCGACAAAGGGTCCAACCTAAGGAAAATGACTCACAAACCATCTGTAAAGAAGTGGCGTACAACAAGAGACATTCTTTCCTCTTCTGTTCTCATTCTTGTAGTGAACAGAATGGTATACATCCCCCAAGAGAGTAGGCACAAGATTCTTAGAAGCGAAAATATGGAAGACGTCCAAATCAACAAAGTCTGGGATATTAGGGAACAAGACTATGCCATAGATCCAGAGAGCTAAAATAGCATTGAAAACCACCCAACAACCCTCCTTAGCAAAGTGTTGAGCTCTACTCGCCAAGAATGACAGTGGAAAACCAGGGACTCCAGTTCTCCACACCATCTTACCATCCAACTCAGAGATACCCAGAAGAAGAGCACTATCCAGTTTGGTCAAATCAGGTTCTGCTTCGGAGTGAAAGAAAGGCATCTGCTCTAGGACCGGAACTCCTATCAACATGGAAAACTCCTCCAAGGTAGGTGCTAGGACATAACCAGGGAAGGTGAAATAGCACAACTGAGGATCATAAAACTACAACAGAGTATGGATACCTCCCAACTCATATCTTGAGATTTTGCAGACATAGCTCAGAATCTTCCCATAATCTTTCCTGTAGTCTTCCATAACACCATGGTCAGCTACATAAGTAAGACTAAGCAAAGGCCCTATCTCCGATGTCGGGAACTTGTAGACGACAGTCCTCTTGAAACTAGGCTCCATACTGGCGGTGGATTAGATTACTAGAATCAAAGGTAAAATATGTACCTGAAACACAAATACATGCAAATGTTAAAATGCAAATGAAAATACAGATGTAAATAAGGGATCATGATTGTTGTGCTGCTGACTGAGTTGAACTAGAATTCTGCCTCAGCGAGAAAATACCAGAACATCAGGACTGAAGCAATAGAAACCCCATAATATCAATGATCAAAGGTCTGCACTGATAAGAAAATCAAAAATCCGAGTTGGTTGGAGGTCAAGTTTCCTGCATAACCCTCCCACTCATAGGTATGGACCTAATCTGATAAGGTTCGGCATCCTGCGTGGTCGTCAATGTCACAAAGTCTCGAGAAACGATGATACATTCACCATTTCTGGTTTAGCATCATGGTCAAACGAGGAGGCCTCACTTAACTGACTTCCAAATGATCGGTCTCCAGAGTCGATAATTTTTAGATTTAACATCCTATCAACTGTCTAAAACAGACTGGTCAGGATGTCGTCAAAGAAAATCTCGTCTGAACGCGAATTTCATGAGAGCTATTGCATGCCAAACATGCAAGCCCTCACTAATCTCCACACTAATACTATGTATATACTCAAGCCTGGGTATTGGGCTTACCTCTCAATGGAATACCCACCCAACAACACAACAGCAGATAATAACAACAATGAAGTGCAGGAAATAAAATGCAAATGCAATAATGTACATATACAACACATATGCATACATATATACACCCATAAACAAAACAAACAAACGCTAGGATTGACTCACATAGGGGATGGGAATAACCTCAACAGAGTCGCCAGTTGTCGCTACTGCGAGAAAGGAGGGCCGACAAACTAGACAGAAGAGTCGCCACCGAACGTTATTTATCCCAAAGAGAGGGAAAGGAAACGATCGAAGAAAACCTAAGAAAAAGGGAAAGACAAGGTCATCGCAACCAAATCTAGGGTTCGGGAGTCGATTACACAAGGGGAAGGTATGAGCACCCCTCACGTCCATTGTACTCAATGGGATCCATGCTTGTTGTCTAATATATGGGTGAAAACTATCTAATGCTACTGCTAAACGGGGGTGAAGAGAAAGAACAAACTCGGTAGGACATCGCCGCCCTATACCTACGTATTCCCTCGTGCAATGGGAAAGTCAGAGTCAATGTAGTTCGAGAAACTACGGGTGAAAGGGGGGAAGGTTGCTTGCCAAGACATCGCCGTCTTGTGCCTACGTATCCTCATTTGGTATGAGAAATCAGAGCAAACATAGTTCAGGATGACACGACCACTGGTTGGTTCAAGTGTTTTAATGAGTAGGGTTAAATATCCATTCTAGCAGTTAGGGACGATGCCTGTTTGCGATAGAACAGAAACTTAACACACTCTTTCTGAAAATTAAGTTTCCAAACAATCCCGAAGGATGAAAAGGTTTGATCTTTTATTTTTGTTTTTTAGAGAAGAAATTGAGTTAGTTTGTAACTTCTGTTGCACTAAAAACTATGACATAAGAGCGAATGCGTCGCATATCGTCCAAAGGGAATACACTAAACACCCAAGACAATGTGAGAGGAGGCCCTCCACTCGTCATTCCTTATGTACTTAAGGCTCGTAGCGTACAACAATTGTTAACCTTTATTAAGTGTCTTAAAGAGTTATAAAATGAGAAGAGAAGACATAAGACTCTAAGGGGAACTAATAAACCCTAATGTTAGCATGCAATGTGATCCTAAAGTTGGGATTGAAAAGGGAACTACCTAATGTTATCATACAAAGGATTGAAAGCCTAATGTCTCTCCTACTCCCATCTTAAACAGATGGACTAGGAATCCTAAGGGATCGTGGCAAAAAGCACAAGTAAACACATAGAAAATCAATCACAGAATGAAGATGAAAAGAGATGAGAGACTTAAACAAGTCAATGCACTTATGGAATGCAAACACAAATGCAAACATGAGGAGATGCAACAAGACAAACACAAGTCAACAAGAGATGAGATGAAATGGGAGAAGCAAGCTCCTACAACCAACTACCATCAATCATCAAGAGAGAAATGTGCTATCCTAAGAAGCACAAACAAAGAAGTGAGGGAGGAAAGAGTGTGAGGCAGAAACCACATCTTATTTAACTCAACCAAACACTTGCACAATGATCAAGTAAAACAAAGCAAGCAAGCAAATGCAAAAGGAGCACAAATGTTCATGACAAACTCAAAGTGGAATCATCAACACCAAATCATCATGAACAAGTACTAAATCACTAAGGGAAGAAGTGAAATACAAATGAAATGCTCCAAATTCAAAGTTAAAATGGAAGGCAAGTACAAGAATGATCATGTTCAAATATAGGACCAAAGTTCATCTAAATATCTCACACTTCAAACAAGTGGAAAGACAAGATCAAAATGAAACTTGTGACACAAGTTACACATACCATTGACCCGTAAACATGAAAGGCAGCACCTCAAGCATGTTAACAAATGCTAACAAGGCTTAAGAGGTGCTCAAGGGATCACTCATGATCATATCGAGAAAAATAGGTCAAGATAGTATGCATACACAAGGTTAAATCAACTTGAACTTGAGATATTCACCAAAAATAGAAGGAGACTCCAATAAATGCCAAATAAAATACCCAAAGCGAGATGGATCAATCACAAAACAGAATGCAAAATCTCATGGAAAAATTGCTCTCAAAGCACCACCAATTGTATAAAACAATGCAAGGTGTTCCACTTATCAAGTGTTTATCGAGGGTCCATAAAAAAGCCAATGAGAAACAATTGAAAAATGATCATTAATACCTCAAATCAACCCTAAAAAATAACTCAATCCATCACCTAAGTGGGAGAGAAAACTTGGTCCTAGGGGATATTTAAATGAGAGCCAATGATCCATTTCAATTCAAGGTGCAATCCATAAAACCACTTTAATCATAAATTGCATTAAAAATAATAAAAATAATGGAAAAAAAATAAAAATCTTGAAAAATATCTTAACATCTCAAAATAACAGAAACTGATTTTTTTGGTACTTTTATGAAAAGCAAAACTATTTTAAAATGATTAAAACTTAAATTGTAATAAAAAGAAATAAAAAGAAAATGAACAAGAAAGGAGGGTGTATGAGCAAAACAGATTTGAACTGAAAACCTTCACAAGCGTGCAAATGGGCCAAACAGGTGGGGTGGGATTAGAAAATGGACCAAATCCCAAAGCCATCAGAAACCATCCCCAAGTGAAACGCACCGTTTCACTTATACTACTCAGATGCCAACTCATTTTTAAACGGACACGCGTGCAGGTCAAAGGGACAACTCACAAGCCACATCATATCTAACCAGATGCCGGAGCTAGGGCTCCTGTCGTCTTCTTCGGGAAGGAGTCACCAGAGTTGGGTGAAAACAACCATAAAAATTGAAACACTTTGCACCTTCTCAAAGGATTTTTCACGAGGAATTCAAATATGGCATTAGATTTTGAAAAACGTTCCTCCAACCAAGGGAAAACATGCCACAAATTTTTGAAGTTCAAACTAAAAGTGAATCAAACACGCATGAAAATGACTCAAACATGGCTTATACCAGATAGGACTTCAGATGCACCAGTTATGGACCTAGAAAAGTGCCTAGAATGAGAGTTTTAAAGTGTAGAAAAATACCTAACGAACTTGCTCCGTTGGCCCTTGAATCTTTGAGCAACTTTCACTTTCAAGCTTCCAATCTCCTTCTGATGTTTGTGGGATGATGATTTGAGCAAAAAGTTGAAGGAAAATCCAAGGAAAAATGAGATTCGAAGTGAGAGACAATTATGAAATTTCTTGATGAAACTCTCCTCTATGTGCAGCTCTCTCTCCTCTTTGCCTTAGGGTTTCATTTCTGACTTAAGTATGATGGGTTCATGCATCCCTTGCAGGCCCATAATAATTTATTCTCTTGATTTTCCACTCTTGCCAAAAAAACTCATTTTATTCACACACGGTTTATGAGGTATTGTACATCCCCTTGGTCAGCAAAAATTGAACAATTAGGGTGTGTTAAAATGAAATGGGGTGGTTTGAGTCTTTGAGAATGAGTTTGCACAAAGTTTGTACCAACACTTTTTATGGTATTATATTTTGAAACATGGCATGAAAAATGGTTCAATGTTGGTCCAAATGAGGTAAAGAAGACCATGGTCATGTAATGATAAAGTCATAATGTCAAAAGCTCAAAGATAGCCTCTTTTGATGACTTGAAATGCAAGGAATCCAAATCATGTCCAAAAATCAAGTTTCCACCTTCATTATGGCTTAAGTGATCCCATAATTCACCAAACATCATGGAAATTGAGTTAAAGATGATGTTAAGACAATGTGACACACCTTTCATGTGGCACAAAATTGGATTTGAGGCCTTGAAGTTCATGGAAATGGTCATTGAAATGGATGACCTATAATGAAGTTTCCAAAAATACCCTTGGCTTGTGAAGATCATAAATTGAGCTCCACACATGAGAACGAGGACTTATAGAACTTTTTGGAAAGCTAAGACAATGAGGAACAACTTTCATGTTCACTTAAAAGTGAGAAAGAAATTGGTTCTATGTGAAAAATGCCTTGGAAGTGGATTGACTTTGAGTACCTCAAAAATCTCTTCATCTGATGACACCAACTTATTGACCTCATAACTTGAGATGTACAAACCTAATGGGTGAGTTATTGTACTCAAAATAAAAATTGAAAGATGATGAACAAGTCTCATGTTTTTTGGAAAATGATATAAGACTTCTGTCTTAGTGAAAATTGTCCTTGAAGTTAAGCACCAAAAGAGGGGATTTTACACTGAAATCAACTGAAACCCTAATTTAGTAACTCCTTGAACTCTTGAATCTCCTTGATTTGATCTCAACATAAAATTAAAGATGACCTATGATGACTTCCCATAGCTTGCATGACTTAGAACCAAGTCTTGAACCCTCTCAAGTCCACAATTGACTTTGGGTTGACCAGATGAAACCCTAACTTCTCATCCATTGACTGAGGTTCTTGCAGATGAATTGTGTGACCATACAAGCTCCATAAAGAACCATAAATATGCACATTGAGATTTTAAATCTTGCTTTATCCAAATAGGTAACCTTATGACCCTCTGATGATCCTCAAGATAGGAGGTGACACCCATACACAAACCTCTCCTCTCAAGGAGCTTTGAGACCCTACTCTGATGATAATGAAATCTTGATGAACTTGCAAATGACACCCTTGCTTGAGCTTGAGAAAGAAATCTTCTCCTTTGAATGAAAAATACCACCTCTTGATCCCCTGCCTAGAACCAATGCTATGCAAATGCAAATGCTAAATGAAATGAAACATAAGCCGAATTAGAAAGAAAATGTTGGTCAAATTTTGGGGTGCAACAAGGATGTGTGTGTTCAATTGTGTACAAATTCTTCAGTATACTCCAAGTATCCATGTGTTGAGAGAAACAAGTTTGTAAGAATGTACGTTGTCTAAACACCAGTTTTTCATTTCAATACAATTTGATAAATCTCTTTCTTTAAGAATTTATTTCTTTATGCAAGTTCTTATCTTCGTCATTTACCATTACTTCGATTTTACTTATTGTCACCTAAATTCATTTACATTTGAAATAATTTGCTTTATCATGGACTCTGTCGAAGTGTTCATAGTTTTTATAAACTTTATTTAAGATCAATTAGCACATGTCCTAGGATTTGTGTGGTCGATCCTGCAAGTAAAATAAATATTTTTTTATTTGTAAGACTAGCGGTTGTTCAACAATTTTTACGACAAACAAATTGACACGCCTAGTGGGACGGTGCTAAGTGATCGTAAAAATCGCTTCTAAACTCTTTTTGGAAAAAATGTATTAGTTCTGTGGTAAATTTTTTCTTCAAAAAAACTTCGTTGCATGTTATTAAGAAGCGGTAAGGTAGCCACCGTTAACGAAGATATAACAAAAATGAGATATAAGAGGAGAATGAAGACAAATTCAAACCAGCCAAATATGCCTTAGGATATCCCGAATAACAATATAGAATAACCCATAAGAGCTTCGACAGGAGGACCAACAGTCTCAGCGCCTGTCTCTGAAGCAATACCATCTATGGGAAGTTTGATATTGGACCAAGGGGTATTTCACCGTCCCCACCACTGGTAGGGACTTCGAAATTTAGAGGCATCCCTCCCCCTGGGTTTTCAATGCCTTTTCCTGGAGACCCACCCTATGGAATTCCAACTTCGATGATGACAAACTTACAAAATGCCCTTCCATTATATAGAGAACCCATAATGACTTCGCCATTACAGGGATCTGGCTCTGAGGTAAATATGGGTCGAAATAGTCAAAATTCAGGTATAGGGTATTCAGCCCAGGTGTCAAGTTTGACAACCAATTCTGCATCTTATTTGAGACAACAAATGGACGAAAGTAACCATCAGATGGTTCAAATGATGTCTCAAACTATGGGGGAAATCTTTCAAACCCTCATTCAGAATACTACGCAAACCAATCAACAATTGGCATCGCAAATGACACCCTTTGTAGAATTCTTGGGTGTACCAAATCCCCCTCGACAACCACCGAGGGAGTATATGATAGAAAACCAAGGGGTAGTCTTCGAAGAAGACAACACCATTAACCAAATTCCACAAAATCCGGCCCAGGAAAATCAAAACAACCAGGGAATGATCGAACGACCTAGAGTCGAACCCCCTAGGAACCAACCACAAGTTCTTAGAGAAGAAGAACCGATGATAGTTTTGGTAAATAGAAACCAAGATGCTGAAAACATTGTACAACAAGTTCAACGTGACAATCTAGCAGCAGACAATAATTTGGCTGCCATGGTCGAAAGGATCATGGCACGTAACAGAGTAAATTTTGGCCTTCGACTGCCAAATTATACATCACCGTTATCAGAGTATATCCTCCAGTCAGATTTACCCCCAAGAACAAAGGTTCCTAAGTTCACTAAGTTTTCTAGGGATACTACTGAATCTACTGTCGAACATGTGGCTAGGTATTTGATAGAAGCGGGAGACATTTTGAATGATGAGAATCTTAGGGTCAAGTATTTCCCAAGTTCTCTTACAAAAAACGCTTTCACTTGGTTCACAACCCTACCTCCAAATTCAGTTTATAATTGAGCCTAATTAGAACGTTTATTTTATGAATAATTCTACATGGGACAAACGAAGATTAATTTGAAGGAATTGGCTAGTATAAAATGAAAGTTTACTGAGCCAATTGATGATTATTTGAATAGGTTTCGACTTTTCAAAGCAAGGTGTTTTACACAGATATCAGAACATGAGTTAGTCGAAATGGCTACTGGTGGCCTAGATTATTCCATCAGAAAGAGATTAGATACTTAATACCTGAGGGATATGGCCCAGTTGGCCAATAGAGTTCGACAATTAGAACATTTGAGAGAAGAAAAAGTGAGGGTAAATAAGAATAAAAGAATAGCCTATGTCGAATTCAATGAAGAAGATGAAGGGCCTTGCAGTGAGTCTATAGGTTTCGATGAGCATGAAGTAGATCTCGCTGAATTGAAAAAGGGTTCACCCTATTCTTGCAAGGTTTTAACACCTTCGAATGAGAAGAACCTTACTGAATCAGATAAGAATGATAGGTTTCCTAAGAAAACTTATACATTCAATGTCACAAAGTGTGATGAAATCTTTGATTTATTAGTTAAAGGTGGGCAAATGATAGTACCTCCTGGTGCTAAAATGCCCCCTTTAGATTAAAGAAAGAAAAGAGTATTTTGCAAATACCATAATTTTTTGGACCATAAAACCTCTCAATGTTTTCTTTTCAGGGATCTTTTTCAAAAGACTATCCTAGAGGGAAGGCTGAAATTCGGGGAGAAGCCCAAAAACCAGATGAAGGTTGATGTCGAGCCTCTACAAATTGCTGATGCTCACTATACTGAGCCAAAAGAGGTTAACATGGTCGAAGTCGCTGAAGGTTTCGGCAGCACTGTCAACATGGTTGAAGTCACTGAGGACTTCATTAATAAAGTTGTTTTGGTTCAGGTCACTAAAGAGCTTGATCAGAAATTTATGACAGATTTTGTTCGAGAAGAAACTGAAGGCTTCATCCAAGAAACTACTCACATTTTTGACAACAAAATTACTTATGACTTCGCCAAAGGAGTTGCTGAAGACTCCAACCTTATGATAATAACGAAGGAAACTACTGATGGTTTCATTCGTATGGACAAGGCCGCTGATGGCCTTCAAATGCAGTTCTGCAAGTTAGACAGTGCTGATGATGTCAACATGGACATTAACATGGTGGAAGTCTCACAAGGAACTGCCATGGAAGTCGACCGAGAGTGTCGACAAGAGGAATACGATAAAGTGACTTACCCAAAAAATGAGGAAAGCCTTATTGACTTTCTTCACAGGTGCCAAAACAAAAAATATGAAGTTATGTTGTGCCCAAGGTGCAATGCTGTGTTCGATAAAAAAGCGGCATGCAACATATAGGACGTAAGAAAGGTAAAAGAAAGGCACAAACAAAGGGTCTCCTATGGACAAAGGGGTTTCGACCCATGAAGATCTTCTTCTAGGCAAGACGAAACCAAACCAAGGGTGTCGGGGGTTAAGCTATCCACATTAAAACCAACGGCGGATGCTTCCAAGGGAAGTTGGATGAGGCCAACCGAGGGAAAACAACAGGGACAACAAAAATGGAAAAAATTTGACGTTGACGGGGGCTCATCAATGGCCTACCATAAGAAGTTCGAGGCTTCTAAGAAAATGGCCTATACTTCAAAAGTCTATAAGGGAAAGAATCCAATGTCTCGATCTCAGTAGAGAAGGGAACAACGCAGGAGAAAAGCTCAAAGAGAGGCTAGAGCTAAGGCTGAAACCAACACCAACCTACCTTCTATAGAATAAAAATACGAGGAACTGAAGCCTTTCGACAAGTTTCCCGCGGGGAGAAAACTATTTGATGTCTAGGGAAAGGAGGCTAAGGAGAAGCATGATCGAGAAATGGAAGAAGATAAAATGCTTACAGATAATTTTGACTCCGGGTCAAAAGGCTCTTTATATATCATAGTAAATATGGTATCAGTTCTTCCCAAAGAATTCGACCAGATCACTGAGGTCGAAGATTTGGATATGTATACATAAGCAGAAATGGCGACACACAAACTAGTGTGCTAATATGTCATGAATAATGGTTGTGTCAAAGAGTAGAATGCATTCTTCGAACAACCATATGAGGCGATGAAGAGTCATCTTAAGCATCTGTTTATCACTGGAAAGGTGAAGAATGTCGCGGTCAACAAAATTCTAATGGACTATGGCGCTACGATGAATCTAATTCCGCACTTCATGCTGAGAAGAATCGATAAGTACAAGATAGATACCAAGCCTCATAACATGGTGCTATCCAATTATGAGGGAAAGGTAGGCGCTGTTGCTACCGCGAAAATAAGGTGCCGGCAAAACAGAAGAGTCGCCACCTTTCGTTATTTATCCCTCAGAACGGGAAAGGAAACGATCGGAAAAACCTGACGAAAAGGTATAAGACAAGGTCATCGTAACCATGTCTGGATTTGGGAGTCGGTTACGCAAGGGGAAGGTATTAGCACCCCTCACGTCCATCGTACTAGATGGGATCCATGCTTGTTGTGTTTATCTGACGGGTTTGTTTACTATCTACCTATCAAGGCTGGTTTGAAAAGAAAGAAAATTGACTCGGCAAAGCGTCGCACTTTATGCCTATGTATTCCCGTCTGGAACGAGAAATCAGAGTCAACGTAGTTCGCCTAACTACGGGTTATGGGGAAGGTGGCTCGCCAATACGTCAGTATTGTGCCTACGTACTCTCAACAGATATGAGAGATCAGAGCTTGCGTAGTTTAGGATAATACAGATTACGGAAATTCAGATTCATCTGTTTTTTCGAGTAGGGTTAACAAACAATTCCAATAGTTTGGTGTATGCAGCTCAACCCTTGGAGACTTAGGGGTTACCGTTTGCGGTAGAACTGGGAGTTAACGACACTCTTTTCTTCAGAAAAGCTTTCCTTTGAATTATGGGCCCACGTGGCAAAAAGGTTTGAAGTTTGTTTTCTGTCTTTTACGGAAGAACTATTTTTTATGGTTGTCTGTAGTTTGTACAGTGCTAGAGACTATGACCTGGGAACAAATGCGTCGCATATCGTCCAAAGGACGTATACTAAACATTCTAGATGATTGAGAGGAGATCGCTCAATCATCATTACCCAAGTAGCTTAAGGCTCGTAACGCGCTTGTACTAACTTGCCTTTATTAAGGTTTTTTACTGTTGTTTTGAGATGAGAAGAGAACAAACTCTATGGGGGAGACTGTCAAGTCCTAATATTGTCATGCCAAGGATTCATCCTATGGTTGAGGTTTGAAACAGGGAACTTCTAGATGTTATCATGGATAGGTTTCAACCTAAAGTTCTAATCATCACTTCCTTATCAAAGGAAGTGAGATTCCTAGGGGATCATGCCAGGGTATACAAAGACAGACAAATACAACATCAGTTTAAACAGTAAACAGATAACAGTAAAGATGCACATGCAATGCAGCAATACAAGCAGAGGGAGACTCACTCAACCTCTTAGAAATCAAGCAAAAAAGAAAACAGTCAAACAGAGATGGACAGACTCAACCTCTATTACTAATACACAGATGAAAGGAAAAACAACACACAAGCAAGGGGAGTATCACCTTAACCCTTAATGCAAACAAGCAGAGGGAGACTCACTCAACCTCTAAGCAGTCATGCTCCTAGCTTAATAATCTAATCATGGACCTACTCTAATGCATCAAGCAATTCAAACAAGGGAGAGGAACCACAATGATCAACAAGGAAGTCATCCCAGGCTGCATTAGGTTGGAGGTAAATCAAAACCAGAGTCCATCATAGGCTCAACCTCTTGAGGAATGCACAGAATCCTACCAAAGGAAGGATTAGGCTCTCCCAAGAGGGATCCTATGTCAATAGAACAAAAAAGACTGGGTATTGGTCCTAGATATCAATCTAAGGGTGACTGATTGTAGTGTATCAACACAGAATGTCCATCTCAGGCTCAACCTGTTGAGGAATGTACAGAATCCAACCAAAGGAAGGATTAGGCTCTCCCAAGAGGGATCCTAAGAAAAGGACTTTGAGATGGATGACAGCGTATAAACCAAGGGAATATACCATGCCAAGAATGTCAATCCAAGGCTCAACCTCCTGAGGAATGCACAGAATCCAACCAAAGGAAGGATTAGGCTCTCCCAGGAAGGCTCCTCTTCAAGACTTGAAGGATAAAGATAGTACAAACCAAAGGAATGTACTATACTAGGGAATGTCAATTCAAGGCTCAACCTCCTGAGGAATGCATAGAATCCAACCAAAGGAAGGATTAGGCTCTCCCAGGAGGGTTCCTCTTCAAGACTTGAATAAAGAATGTAGGGAAAAGCCCAAGGAGGAAATCACATAGGGGACAGAAGGAAACACAACACTCCTAAGAAACCCTACAAGCTAGCTACAAGGTTCACATAAGCCAGGGGAATCAAAAGCTCTATCAAGGCTATGGCAAAGTTCTAATAAGGTATCTACCTACTTACCAATCTATCAAGAAAGAATACACTACCTAGAATTATCTAATGGCCATTTACAAGGTTAATCTATGAAACTCTCTAGGTTAAGATCACCTAAACTAAAGTTAATTTGTAAAATGGGAACTTAATAGAAAATCATTCCTAAAAATTCTAAGGAAAATACTACACTATCCTGCATGTATCAACATGCTATGGTCAAAAATCAGGGACTAAACCTAAATCAAAAGGTTCAAACTAAATCTAAAATCTCAAGGGTACCCTAAAGGGATTCAACAATGAACACCCCTAAACAACTACCCTAAAACCCTATTTAGAATCATCTAAAAAAATCATAACAAAAATCATATAACATCATCAACATGTATATAACCAGCACACAAAATTTTAAGTCTTAATTCCATACCATGAATGAGAAATAAAATCAACAAATTCAGTACACAATTTCCCAATTATTAAAACATACTACAATATAAAATATGAAATTAATTGCAAAAGAAAATGGAAAATTAAAATAAAAACATGGAAATATTCTAGACATTCCAAACTATATCCACATGTTTTTTTTTCAGGAATTATTAACAACATTTATTATTTTTTCATGAATTAAAACTAACAAGTAATAAAAAAAAATTAAAAGAAAAAAAGAAATTAAAAGGATTAACAGGGAGGTGCAGGTATTAGTCCAGTTATGTGTTAATTCTACTGGGCCACGCATGAGGGGGTGCAGGTAGCGCTGGAACCAAGGCCCAGCGAAGTCCAAACTCAACTCTTATTTGTTAATGAAATGAAACAGTGCCAGGGGGGTTCATTAAGCAAGGTTCGCGCGTGTATTCTAGTGGGCCTTCAAATGGTGAGGTGTGGAAAGCACTATAACATGGAGCCCAACTGAGTTTCCTCATGAAACTCAGCGTTTCATTAAAGCTGGAAATAGGCCATGGAAAGGGACACGAGGACGCCTGCTGGCCACGCGATTGATGTACCAAGTCCAAGATTCTACACGATCCAACGGTCACACATGAAGCTGGCAATTTAAATATCAAAAACAGAACTATTCACACGCGGTGGTGCTTGGGGCGGTCGGAGAAGATCCGATCATCTTCTCCGACGAACATGAACAGTATCGCGACATCCAACATCAACAAAACTCAAATTTTTTTACGTCATTTTTCTCGTCTTGCTTCCTAGGTCACTAATCCACTATCCGTTTTCATTTTTATCCATTATTAAGTGAGGAACAACAACTTGGAACTCCATAACACAAACTCTCACGATTCACCCTAAAACTTATATAGAATCCATCTATGCTTCAATTATATCCTAACCGCATGTATCTAAGGTGTTAAATGCACATAATTTAAGAGAAAATTTGAGAGGAAGAACCTGATGCAAAGCTTCGAATATGGTGAATTCTAGAGCTTCACTTGCTTCCAAAAGGTGCAGATCCCTTCAATGGATGATGATGAACAATTCTTGAAGTCCAATTTCTTCTGAAACTCTCTCAGTCTCAAAATTCGAAAATAAAGTTTCAAGCTTCTTCACACACTTGCTCTAACTGATTCGCAACAGAAATTGGCACTAGAAGCTTCTGGGAATGATCTAAAATTAATTTATATTCTGTTTGACACCTTTGGAGGCCCAACCAAGGCCCAATTTGTGATTTCCAAGTTTCAAGTTTCTTCCAAAATTTCAATTATGGTATCCACGATTTTGCCCTGCTCTGGCTCTCAATTCACTTCAATTCGCTTGCTTTAATGGTCATGGAGTGTAATTGGATGGTTTTTCTCCTTTGATTTCAACCAAAGAGGTGTATTTGGTTTGTAACTTCATCATGAAGTAATCCACCAAATGACCATGAAATGAGTATCAAATCAAAATTCTAATAATGCAAAAATGTTTAGAATATCAATTCCAATCAAAATGAGCACAAATTTGGCTTGAAATAATTCAATTATCAATTGTTTTGAATTTTCCCCTTTTAATTCATTAAAATGGTCTTTTTGTGAAATTTCTTCAACCAATGCTTGCTCTAATCCATATCCATGGACTCTTGGTACTTGGATAAGCTAAAAACATCATTTTGAGTAACTTTCATGTTGAACAAAACTCCATTTGAAGCTTGCAAGATAGTGAAATTGACCTATAATTCAAAATGACCTGTAATATCCAAATACCCAAAATACCCTTGACTTGTCAAAGCCATAACCTGAGTTATATAAATCCAATCATGGACTTCTAGTACTCTTTAGAAAGCTAAGAAAATTAGTAACAACATTCATGTTGACCAAAAGCTCATAGGAATCATCCTTATAGGGCAAAAGTGTCCTGCAAGTTGGGTAACTTTCAAGCTCCAAATTCACATGCCTCAGATGACTTGTAACTTGTCTGGCTCATAACTTGAGTTCTATAAACCCTATCTAGGACTTATAGTACTAAAATTAAATCTAATATCATGCCCTACAACAATCATGTTGGGGTCTAGATGAGGTGAACATCATATCTTGAGTTAAATAGTCTTGAAGTCAGGGGTCAAGCCAAGGGATTTTACACTGTCAAGCCTTAGAAACCCTAGCCTAAAACTTCTCAAACTCTTCAATCATGATGAGTTGACCTTGGAATAATCCTTATAACATCTCAATGCATCAATACATGATCACATGGCTCTTGGATTAAGTCTCAACCTTCTTCAAATCCTCAGTTGACTTAGGGTTGACCTAGTCAAACCCTAGCTGCACCAATCATGGCTAAGGCTTCTTAGTCTTGCATAAGGACTTGTCTGAGCTCCCACATGAACTTCAAAACTTATCATGAGCTCTATCAAGACCTCAATTCCAACTTCATGGCTTCATAATCATCTGATGGCTTTCCACAACTCTCAAGTTAGGAAACACACACTCTTGGTTTCAACCACTCTCTCTGAGGCTCTCTTAACTTCTCTGACAAGGATATCAACCCTCGAACACTTGAATAACCTTCTTATCTAGCTTCAAAGTCTTGCATGGCTCTTCATTGGTAATCATACCTCTTGATCTCCTGCATACATGTCAATGAAATGCAAATGATAATGCTAATGTGAATGAAATGAAACATAAACTAGTTAAAGAAAAGTTGGGCAAATTTTGGGGTGCAACAGCTGACCCTATTCAAACGGTTTTGACCTGACTGGGTGAGAAGCAAACGACTCTCAAACAATCAAGGTAAAAGACGGTTGAATACTGTTGCACCCCAAAATTTGCTCAACCTTTTCTTGCCTGATTTATGTTTCATTGCATTTCATTTGCATAGTTACATCATGTACATAGTTCAATCATTGGCATATCATAGCATAGCATGCCTCCAACAAGGGATCAAGGGTGTCTATCAAGAGAAGAGCCTAGTAAGAGGTCTTATCCAAGTGAGAAAGTCATCCAAGCCATCAAGAAGGGATTTGAAGTCTTGAGAAGTTTGAGTGCCTACATGTGGGTTTTGCTTCTCTCTTGAGGAATATTGAGAATCATCAGTGGGATGAGAAACATGGGATGTGGATGTGAGGTGTGTATGGATCTCATGGGATGTCTAGAGGGTCTTATTGAAGCTGAGGCAAGTCATTGATTCAAGTATGAGAGCCACAGTTGAGGTGCAGTCAACTAGGGTTTCATCTGGGTCAACCCTAATTCAAATATGCAATTGGA
Organism: Lathyrus sativus; assembly: GCA_963859935.3. NCBI lineage: Eukaryota > Viridiplantae > Streptophyta > Magnoliopsida > Fabales > Fabaceae > Lathyrus > Lathyrus sativus. The sequence continues at coordinate 423,456,151 of OZ012739.1, forward strand.
GAGTATCAAAGGCTACCTTGAGGTCATGGGATTCATGGATTGATATGTTGATGCATGTGTGGTGTTGTGCCAAGATTAAGCAAAGAAGAATCAAGAATGTGGGAAGTTGCTAAATTAGGGTTTCAGTGTAAAATCCCCTATTTAGTGCCTAACTTCAAAGCCACATAAGTCAAAATAAAAGTTTCAAATGGATCTTTGGCCAACATGAAACTTGTATAGCATATCAATACCTTTAATTTGAGTACTAGAAGTCCTCAAGGGGATTTATAGAACTCAAGTTATGGTTCTTGCAAATTACAGGTCACCAGAGGACACTAAAATTTATCTGTGAAAGTCACTTGACTTCCAAGCAACGTTTTCCCTTCAATGAGTTTTCAAATGGATTCTTGGCCAATATAAGAGTTGTAGATCTTGATCTTATCTTTCCATAGAGTACTAGAAGTCCTCAAGAGGATTTGTAGAACTCAAGTTATGGTCTTTGCAATCCAGGGGTATTTTGGGTATTGGTGATTATAGGTCATTCTCAAGCATGGGTCAAAATCTCCAACTTAGAGGCCTCAAATGGAAAATTGTTCATCTAGAAAGTTTCTCAAAATAGGGTTTTAACCTTTTCCATGCATCAAGGAGGTTTTTAATTGGCTCATAGGAGAAGTTGGTTTGAAATGGTTTTTAAATGAAGAAATTAAAGTCATTTAAAAGGAAAATTTGTGATTTCTTGATTTTATGGCCAAACAAGTCCATGTTATATACCAAATTGATCAGAAAACATGTTTTGGAAAGGATGGCAATATTACTTTTTTGATTTGAGGTCATTTACACATGGTTCCCTTTAATACCTTAAGGTTGAAGTAACATAACCATCACACTCCATAAGATCAAAAACAAGGAGAATGCACATCCAATTCATTTCTAAATGTCATAAGGTGAGAATTTCAGGTGAAATTGGAAGCTGAAACAGAGCAAGGCATGACTTTGGCATGTGAGATTTTCAAGGGATATGAGAAATTGAATTTCTCATTCAGTTAGTTACAGAAGGTTCTGGAGGTTTCTAATCACTTCTATATATTGTATGCAACTAATCCAGATTCTTTTTTGGGCCTGCATTAGAGAGAATCGAGAGAGAGCATTTGAAAATTTCACCATTGCATCAAGAATCGGTTTTGAGGATTAAGGGGAACTCAGTGTAAATTGATCATTGGAGTAGCTTGAGAAGTGATTTTTGAGTGATTCTGCAAAAGATTGGAGGTTGATTCAAGCAAAATCTTCATTTGTTCATCATTTCAAACCAGGTCTGCAACTTTCTTCTTTTAGCTTAATTCATAGGGAGATGCATAGAAATTGTTATGTGGTTAGGTTAGGGGTGGTGCTTAGATGGATTTCAGTCCAAGAATTGAGCAATTCGTGACATTTTGAATGTGATACCATTTTCTGTTGAAGCTTATAACTTGAGATTCTTGAGGTATTAATGGTGTTTGGATAGCACGTTTTAATCAGTGAAGAGTGTAGTTCATGTTAGTGCCTTTAATTTCAAGAATCGTGACAATTGAAGTTGGATGAATTTTCTGCAACTAGGATCGGATTTGGAGTTGGAGTGAGAATCAATGGAAATGGAGGTCACATTCATGATCAGGATGGAATTTGGAGTGGATTAGGGTTTTTAGTTGGCTTGATTGATGAGGTTTTGGGATTGCCACGCCGGAGAAGACGGTGGCGCAGAGCTCAGGCCACCGTCTGAGCTTCTCCCTCCATTTTCAAATGTTTTGGGGACGATGACTCCCAACCCTCAGATGATGCTTTGACCTTGACTAATTCCACAAACCAATGGCCAGGATTTGATTTCACGTCTGAAGAGGGTGATTTTAATGAAACTCACCGTTCCATTTAATCAGAGTGGATGGGCCTTAGTGATCCTTACTCTTCACACCCCAGTCTAGGCCCAATTGAGAATTACAACGTGAATGGATTGCTATTCAGCACACACATTTTTCCATTTCCATTTGATTTTCTGATTTTCTTTTAATTTTGTTTGGGCCTAATGAGAATTTGATATGCGCCCCCCCCTTGGGCCCAGGTTTGGATTTCAACTGGATTTAATTGCTATTCAGCACGCAGGTTTCTCATTTTTTATTTGTTTTTTCTTTTAATTTCATTTTTCATATAGTTTAGGAATTAATTCACCATAAATAGAAAAATAAACATTTTTAGGCTAGGTTTTTTCCCCCTGACTCCTTAAAGAGTCTAGAATTTTATAGGATTAATAGTTTCATAATTCATTCATTTTATATTTTAATTTCATTTTTGGCATTTTAATTAGTTTTATTTTCAATATGTTTGATATGTGTTCTTGTTGATTTTAGTATGACTAATTGGTGTGGATTTTTGAGTTGATTCTTATTGGATTAGTTATCTTAGAGATGCATGTACCCCTAGTAATTTTATCATATTTTTGTGAGATAATTTTGTTTGTTTTGAACTTTGAACATTAGATGTTGTAGAATTAGGGTTTTAGGATAGTACCCTTAGGTTTAGGGCATAGTTTTAGGTCCAAATGAATGGTTAACCCCCTGGTTTTTGTATGAGAGATTCTTAAGAGGTTTAGGAACCCTTAGTGATTTTTGTAGGATTTTACAACCATGTTTGGTATTTTAAGTAGAATTAGTTTTAGGACTAACTTCTAGGTGTTTCTAATGAACTAATTTGACTAGTTTGATTCAATAGTTCCCCTTAGATTAGGGTGGTGGTGCTTTTGAGCTTGGATGATCATGAAGACCAATTGAAGGGGCTTTGGAGAGCTTAGAGGAGCTTGGAGTTGAAGATTTCTCATCTGTTGGAGTGCTTGTCAGGAGCTTAGGAAAACTAGGGTTTCAGGAAGAGCATTAGAGTAGTTTTGCTTGTTTCTTCAAACATGGAGTATATTGTTCATCTCCATTCAATCCAATGACATAAAGTACTTTTAAAGAAGTCACATCTCTCCTTAGGAGGGATTAATGGCATGCTTTAAGGGTATAACTTTGAGGATGCCAGTCTCTCATAATGTTAAGTTCTCAGTGACTTCCCTTGGTTGTCTTTGAGCCTCTTAACATTTCACCTTGATCTTGTTGGTTTGATTCTCCCTTGGAGGTGCTTGTTGAAGCTTGGTAAAGGAAAATATGAGGTAGCTTGTTGAAGCTAGGGTTTTGTTTGCTTGTTGAAGCTAGGAGCTTGTTGAGGTCAGGAGCTGGTTGAAGCTGTTTACTGGCTGAGGTTTGAGCTTGTTTAAGCTGGTAGCTTGTTGAAGTTTGGTGTCTATTGAAGATTGAAAGTTTATTGAAGCTTGAAGATAGGAGTTATTCATGAAGATGAAGGTTGTTGCTGTCAACTTTTGCTGGTTAATCATCTGTTGCTGTCAGAGCTGCTGTTTGCTGTAGGAGTTTGGTGCTGCTGCTTGGGCTACCTCCTCTGTTTATTTTGGTTTTTCTGTATTGTTTGTTGGCTTGTGTAGCTTGCCCCCTAGGTTTGAGGTGAATGTGGATTCATTTTGCCTGTTGTTTTCCCAGGTTCGAGGTTGAGTGGGACTCCCTTGCCTCGCTTGTATTGTTGCATCGCATGCATTTTACTGTATCTGCTTGCTTTCTTTGCTGTTATCCCCTAGGATCTCTGATTTCCTCTGTACAAGAGGAAATTATGACATACATTAAGTTTTGACCCATGCATGACAACATTAGGTTAGTTTTATTCCTTTTCAACCCTAGGCTTTTTAGAGCTTCTTTCTCTTTTCTTATCTCAAAACAATTCAAAAACACAGTAATAAGGTTAATCGACGTCGTACGTTACGAGCCTTAAGCTATTTGAGAAAAGGTTGCTGGAGGGTCACTCTTCAGTAATTTGACTGCTTAGTATGGTACCCTTAGGGTGACATGCGACGTAGTCACTCTCAAATCATAGTCTCTAGTGCGTCAGAGATCGCAAACAGGCTAAAAAACAGTTCTTTCGTAAAAGACTCAAAACAAACATCAAAGTGTCATTTTTGTCCGCTTGGACTCTCAATCAAGAAAAACCCTTTCTTAAGGAGATAAAAAAACTGTCAGACAAGCTTGTGTCTTCCGTAGCCCGAACTAAGTTTGCTCTGATCTTTCATGCTGTATGAAAGTACGTAGGCACGAGATGCGATATCTCGGCGAGCAACCTTCCCCTCCTTTCCCGTAGGTAGGCGAACTACGTTGACTCTGATTTCTCGTTCTAGACGGGAATACGTAGGCATAAAGTGTGACACTTTGCCGAGTCATTTTCTTTTCTTTTAACCCAGACCTGTAGAGTAGATATAATAAAATACCCTTAGCTAGAAAACAAGCATGGATCCCGTCGAGTATGACAGACGTGAGGGGTGCTAATACCTTCCCCTTGCGTAACCGACTCCCGAATCCAGGATTTGGTTGCGATGACCATTCCTTTCCCTTCTTGCATTAGGTTTACTCTGAGCGTTTCCTTTCCCTCTTGTGGGATAAATAATGCACGGTGGCGACTCTTCTGTCATAGACGGCGCCGATTTTCGCAGTAGCGACAGCTGGCGACTCTGCTGGGGATTCCAACGGTTCCCTATGCGAGTCGATCCTAGCGCTTGTTTTCCCGTCTGGGGTTTTGTATGTATTTACCTTTCTGCCTTTACTTTCAGTATTATATTATTGTTGTGGTGCTGGGAAGAGGGTTAGATTGAGAGATAAACCGGACCTGGGCTTGAGTTCGCACATAGACTTAGAAGTAAAGAGTAGTGGTTAGCCTGCTTGCTTAGCTCGCACCAGTTAGCCGCGAAATCTGCGCTCGGACGAGATTCTCTTTGATGCTTCTTGCCTGGCCCTTAGTGCTCGACAAGTTATTTGACCCGAGGATTGTCGACTCTGGGGACCTATCATTTGGGATTTAACTAAGTGAGGCCACTTCAAGGGATGATGATGCCACACCTTCTGGGTATTGTATCATCGCTCTTGAAAGTCTGTGACGTTGAACCCGCATAGGATGCCGTACCTCGTCTGCAAGTTAAGTACATACCCGTGAGGGGTAGGTAGGTCTGTTTGCAGGAAACCTTTGACCTCAGAGTACCTGGTTTATCTCTGTCAGTGAGATGTGGTTACAGGGTTCATTTGAGTGGTTGGTTTGGTTTGAGATGAAAATTTGATGGTTCTCAGGCTTCAGTACAAAGCAGCACAGTTCATCAGCATTGCCCTTGATCTCCTGTTTGCATATGCATGTGCATTTTCATGTTGGCATTTCATTAACGTGTATTTATGTTGCAGGTGTGATCATTCCCCTCTGATTCTAGTGTACCTTCTAGCCAGACATGGAGTCCATGAAGAGGACAGTTGCTTACCGGTTGCATTCGCCAGATATCAGTGCCTTGCTGGGATTAGTTGCTCTAGAAGATGAGAGAGTGAGGGCTGAGTTCAGAGTATCTTATGGGAGATTGCTTAGTTTTTTGAACAGGCCTTCAGCATTTGAGACGACTAGGGTGTATACCTTGATGCAGTTTTATGAGCCTCAGCTGAGATGCTTCCTGTTCCCCGACTATATTCTGGCACCCACTTTGGAGGAGTATTCTGCTATGTTGGGAGTTGCTGTGTTAGACCAGATGCCCTTTATACATGTTGATGCTGAGCCTGAGTTGGCTACACTTACTGAGATTGTCAGTTTGGACACTTCTGAGTTTCCTGGAGGATTGGTCAAGCTGAACGGAGCCTATGGTTTTCACCTGTCTGTCCTGGTAGAGAAGGCTACACAGTGCGCGAAGAGTGGATGTTGGGTTGCCTTCAGTGCCATTCTGGCTGTCTGCATCTATGGGACTGTCTTGTTTCCTAACGTGCCAGATTTTGTTGACTCAGACGCCTTCTTGATTCTTGCCTTGAAGAATCCAGTTCCTACTCTCTTGGGCAATGTTTATCATTCTATTCACTATAAGAATGAGAAACGTCGTGGCAAGAATGTTTCCTGCTGTCTTCCTCTTTTGTACAGGTGGTTCCAGGGACATCTTCCGAAGACAGGGCCTTTTGTTGATGCTGTTGATACTTTGGATTGGTCTTCCCGGTTGATGGGGCTGTCTGCTAAGAACATCATTTGGTTTGATCGAAACATGCTTGGCACTGATATTATATATAGTTGCAGTGGCTTTTCGAATGTCCCTTTGATTGGACGGAAAGACTATGTCAACTATAACCCGTCTCTGCTGGTGAGATAGTTTGGTTATGCCTTGAGAGATGCTCCTATTGAGGTTGAGATACATGAATCTCTGTATCTCACTGGCTCATTAGACGAGGTTGTTTTGATCAGGTTGAGACATGCATGGGCTAACATCCATAGGAGAGGGAAAGCTTTGCTTGGTAAGAGCAACAACAAAGCTTATGATCCCTATTTGGCTTGGATCCACGAGAGAGCTAGGATTTCCCTAATGCCATATCCTGCTATGGAACCTCTGTATCTTTCAGTGATTAAGGCACCTACTTCGGTAGAGATTGAGAAGTATAACAAATTATTGGATGAAAATGAAGAATTGAAGAAAGCCAATGATGAGTTAGAGAAAGAGATCTTCCAGTTGCGTCATGAGAAGAATGAAGCTACCTTTACTGTGAAGGAACAGATTGAGTTGATTAATAGGTTGGGTTCAGATTTGACTGAAGAGACCGACAAGAGGGAAAAGGTGGGAGTAGCCTTGAACGGTGTTAGCAAGGTGCTTGCTTCCAAGAAGGAACTCTTAAACAAAGCTTATTCCCGACTCGGCAAGTGGGAAACATTATGGAATACCATGCTTACCAAGCGGAAGGAGCGTGAAGATGAGCTAAAGCTGCAGATTGCCACGCTAGAGGCGCAGATTAGAGCCCAGGATGCAAAGATTGCTGAAGAGACATCACTTAGGAGCGTTGTTGAGCTTAGAGTAAGTGACCTTGGCGAGAAGCTGAGAGGTTGTGAATCGAAGGCCGGCTCCAAGACATGCAGACTCGACGAGTGTTTTGGCGAAGGAACCTGCAAGGACGACGCCAAAAAGCTGAGATCCACTGCTGAGCGACATGCATTACTGATATAAGAGCTAATCTCCAGATTGGGTCATTCGGAGACGTTGAGGATATTGGAAGATGTCAGAGCGCGCTATTTGGCCTGAGTTATCTTTGCCTTGCTTTTGTTATCTGTACTTGTATTTTGACCATCGCCAGGCTTGTTGGCCGAGGTCTCTTCAGTTGTATTCAGTTGTACTCTTGTACTATGCCTCTTGGCATTTGTTTATGTATGAGGGTTTTCTGATTCCTTGCTTGCTTGATGGGGACTCCATTGTCGTGATGGCCTTCTCTCTGAAACTAGAATCGGGGGGGGGGGGGGGGAATACAACCTGTAGCATATTTATACATTTGCATCTGCATCCTCATATTGCATGACCAGTATTTTTGAATCTGTATCTTATTTCCTGCATCTCGCAGGTTTTTTTCAGGATTGACGACCAGAGAGTCCACCGTTATTCAACCAGAAACAACTGCAAGAAGATAATGGATCAAGTCCAAGTTGAGATGCAGGAAATCCGTGAGAAACTGACTTTGTTCATGCAAGCCATGGAGAGCATGGCCAAGGGCCAGGAGAACCTCCAGACCTTGGTGCAGCCGCTGCTGACGCGGGCGAACGGAAATGGAAATACTGACCACATTTCTGTTGAAACTCCTCGCCGGGAGGATGAAATACCGACAGTTGTTACTCCACCTGTTGTGACTGTCAACGGAAACACTGGTACTGGTGCAGGTGCTGGCGCTGATAATGGCAACACTGGAAATGGTGGTGATGGGCATGTTGTTAACAACAAAGGAAACACTGTGAATGTCGATCAAGGATTCGTTGACAACGCTGGCTTTGGAAACAATGGGTATAGCAATGTCAATCAGGACGGGAACTTCGGGTTCAACAATCAACCTTTGGTAATGACGGTTACGACAACAATCAGGGGTATGGCCACGGTAACGGTGGATTCGGTAATGTGTATAACAATGGCGCTTGAGCATTTCCCTTCAACAATGGTTTTGGACCGGCTGGGGTCAATCAAGGGTTCGGCAACCGAGGACAGGGTCCTGTGTTCAATCAGCAAGGATTTGGCCGTAACATGGGTTACGATGGGTATGGCAATGACTGGAATGTGGATCAACAGGATGACGCTTTTTCAGGAAGAGGTATGGGACCTGAAGGCCCTATTGAACCTGTTTAGAGGATCAGAATGCTAGAAGAGCAGATGGAAGGTGTGGTTGATCAGAACTCCACTGGGTTAGACATGACTACTATGGGGTTGGGACCAGGGCTGAGGGTGCCATTGAAATTCAAGGCTCCAACATTCGACAAATACAAAGGGGATACCTGCCCAAAGATCCATGTACGTTCTTATTATAAAAGGATGTCTGCGTATTCCAATGATGAAAGGATGCTCATGCATTTCTTTCAAGACAGCTTATCGGGACCATCATTGGAATGGTACATGGGACTGGAGTCCACCCAGATTAGGAGCTGGAAGCAGTTGGCTGATGCTTTCGTTATGCATTACAAATATAACAGCGATTTGGCGCCAAACAGAGTTCAGTTGCAGAATCTGTCGCAGAAAAGTGGTGAAAGTTTCAAAGAGTACACGCAGCGGTGGCGCGATATGGCAGCTCGGGTGCACCCTCATTTGGTTGAAAGGGAGATGAATGACATGTTTGTGGGGACATTTATAGGAATGTACTATGACAAGTTACTCAATGTTTCGATGGGTAGCTTCTCCGATATGATCCTTATGGGAGAAAGGATCGAGAATGGAATTAAAATTGGGAAGATTCAGGCAGGTGAATCTACATCAGCTGGGGGTGCGAGAAAGGCGTTCGGCGGAAGACGACAAGGTGATACAAGCGCTGTATTTGGTGGCAGAGGTCGGGACAAAGGTAGAAATCAGTATAGTCAACCTCAACAAATAGTCAGTGCTATTCCAATTCCTCAATAACAACAACAGCAGCATCAACCACCACAGCAGCAGTAAAGGCAGAATCAGGGTCAGAGAAGGTTTCAGAATGCAAAGTCGAAGAGAGTATTCGATAAGCCTCCGACGACATATGCAGAGCTTCTTCAGACATTGCTGGGGTTGAATTTGGTTGAGAAAAGAACTTTGGAACCACCTACAGGACCGGTACTTCCTTATGGGTACAACGCTAGTAAGCACTGCGAATTCCATTCCGGGGCGCCCGAACATGATGTAGAATCTTGTCATGCTTTCAAGCATAAAGTTCAAGATTTGTTGGACAGTAAAGCCATCAATTTTGGTCAAACTGGGCCTAATATTGTACAACAGCCTATGCCTAATCATGGGGAAAATGCTATCTTGACAGAAGAAAATTTGAACTTGGTGATGGATGTTAATGAACTAAAGACACCATTGAGTGAGGTGAAAAGCAATTTGCTCAGAGGGGGAGTATTTCCTGGTTGTGATGAATACTGTTTAGAGTGTTGGACCCAGCTGGAGGGTTGTACTGATTTAAAATAGGGCATTCAGGCCATGATCGACGAAGGGACCTTGCAATTTGATCGAACTGCGGTTGAGAAGCCTGTGGAGGCATTATGTGAAGAGCAGAATGATATTGCAACGGTGACGATTTCGAGGAAGACTATAACAATAACGGCGCCCGCCCAGCGGCCAACTATTACGATTACCAAGGCAGGGCCTGTTCCCTTTGAAAGTACGAAAGTTGTCCCATGGACATATGGATTAGAAGCGTATTGCAACGGTGAAAAGATTGTGATGAATAGCCAGCCAGCTGGGGCTGTTGATAATGTCGTTGGAATGGGGGCTGTTGCACCCCAAAATTTTACCAACATTTATTTACTCATTAAGTGTTTGAAGGTTGATGCCTTCATCAGAAAGTTCAAGAGAGCCTCAGAGGGATTGGTTGAAACCAGAGTTAGGTGCTTCATAGCTTGAGAGTTGTGGGAGCTTCTTAGATGATTCTGAGACTTTGAGAGTGAACTTGAAGCTTTGAGAAAGTTTATGAGATGTCTTGAAAGTCATCAGGAAACCCAGAGAGGTCATCATGCAAGAATTCAGAGGATTCAACCATGACTGGTAGAATTAGGGTTTTGACTGGGTCAATCCTAGATCAGCTGAAGATTTGGAGAAGGTTGAGACTTAATCCAAGGGCCATGAGATCATGGAATGATGTATGGAGATGTTATAAAGATTATTCCTAGACCAACTCATCATGATTGAGGAGTTTGAGAAGTTTTGAGTTAGGGTTTCCAAGGATTGTCAGTGAAAGAAACCTAGTTTGATCCCTATCTTCCAGGCAGTTTTAGCTCAAGATGTGATTGATATCTCATCTTCCCCACAACATGAATGTTTTAGATCTTGTTCTTAGCTTTAATTTGAGTGGTGGAAGTCCTTGATAGGAGTTGTAGAGCTCAAGTTATGGTTTTGACAAATTACAGGTCAGCTGAGGTATGTGAATCTGGGTCCTTGAAAGTCACCCAACTTGCAGACAACTTTTGCCCTAGTAGGATGATTCCTATGATTTCTTGGTCAACATGAATGTTGAAGAGAATCTTCTTAGATTTCTATAGAGTACTAGAAGTCCTTGATAGGATTTATAGAACTCAACTTATGGTTTGAACAAGACAGGGGTATTTTGGTCATTTGGTGATTATAGGTCATTTTAAGCAAAGGCCATATCTCCTATTTCCAAGCATCAAATGGAAAAACTCAAAACATAAAAGTTGTTCAAAATGGGATTTTAAGCTTAGAAAAGAGGTCATGAGTTATTGAAAGAGCTTGTAGCAAGGGTTTTCATGATTGGGTAAAAAATGACCTAAAAAGGGCTTATAAGTTAAAAAGTTGAAATGGAATTTTGGTTTAAGAGATGTACAAATCCAAAATGGGTCATCCAATATGTCATTTTGACTCCAAACATTATTTTAAAAACAATGGTTCAAGTAGAATTTTGATTTGAGGTCTCAAAATGGAGGTTGCTTTGTAATTTTCATTCTTGCATAATAAGGCAACTTGAGAAACTTCACATAAGGCAAAACCAAGGCATGTTTTTCACTCATTCTCTTTCAATATCTCACAAGGGGAGATTTTAAAGCCAAAGTGAAAGTCTTAAGGCATGAGATATGAGATGTACAATGTACCACTTCATGAGAAATTCCTTAACTTTCTAGCTCATTCTAGAAGTTCCTAGACTATTCCATTGATTGTTATAAGAAGGATGAATCACCATGAGATCAAGGTTGGTGAAAGTTGCTGAGTTCATTGGAGAGAGTGAGAGAGAAAGTGACATTTCAAGGTTTCTTCAAAATCAAGCAAGTTCCCATTTCTTCATCTAGAAGCCTCATCCATCTCAATTCTTGCAAACAGAAAGGTGTCCACCATTGGAGGAGCATTTGGAGAAGATTTCAAGCCTTGAATCGAGCTCTAACACCACTCACCATTGATTCTTGACAGGTTGGTAATTTTCACCATAGATCCTTTATTAGGTGCATACTGTTAGATTGCTAGGTGTAAGGATGACATGCTAGGCTAGGTGATGATTTTCTGAGGATTTGAGAGAGATCCATGGAGTTTCGTGGCAGGGTGCCAATTCTTGCAAGATTGATAATAGGCTGTTCATGGAGTTTTAATGGATATGGTATAGTTTAGAATGGCTAGGGTAACATGGAGAACAAGTTTACATCATTAGATTGAAGCTCTATCATGTTTGATCTCAGAGAATCATGGTGGAACCCAAACGTTCGTGTGTTCTGTTAGAGTGATATGAGGGGTTTCAGGGAAAACTATTGGTATAGTCGTGTTCATGGTGATCATTAGCACAAGTTTGCTCTTGGAAGTTTTGGATTTCATTGAGGGATCAGAGAGAACGAGTGGATTGAAACTCTGGCATGGAGTTAGGGTTTCTGAAACCCTAGATGGTGTTTTGGAGAAGACGAGCTTGTCACCGTTGGATTAGCCAGGATATTTGACTTCTTCATTTGATCGCACGGACAAGATTCAATTTCAGAAACGGAGGGAAATATTACGAGTAAAACGCAGCGTTTACTTTAGTAGTAGACATTGGGCTCAGCCATCCAGTGATATTCGCACCCCACCCAGAAGCCCAATCCAGAAATGAACTGAAAATGATTGCTATTTACACCGTATCCTTTCCAATTTTCTGGTGATTTTCTTTTAATTTTCTGAAGCGCGTGGGCTTGATATTCGCACCCCCAGGTTCTTGGCCCATCAGGATATTGAACTGGGCGCCTTTTCTTTTTCCACCCCCCCATCCCGTTTTCCTTATAATTTCTTATTTTAATTTCTTTTAATTTTCTTGCATATTAAAAAATCCATATAAAATAGAAAACTTAATATTTTTTAATGCTTGTTTTTTTCACATATTCATAATCACGTCTAGAAAAATGTAAATAAATAAAATTCCATTTTATTTTCCTTTTAATATTTTTAGCATATTATTCTTGTAAGTAGTCTTTTTAATTGATTTTAGTTGATACTTGATTTTGTAGGATTTCTTTTAGGACTTTCCCTTAGGATTTTTGAGCCATTCGTTTTGGCATAGTTAGGTATTGAATCATAGTTCATATAGGATTTAATTCACAATTTGTAGATTAAAATTTGATATAGTTTGCTTGTTTGACATTTAGGTGCTCAAATTAGGGTTTTAGGTTGCATAAGTAGACTTATCAATTGTGTTTTGGGTTTTATAGGTCAAATTAGTGTATGGGGAATATATGGGTTAAGGGTAAGTATGTATAGAATCCCCTAGAATTTTGCTAGAATATTATATAATGTTTTAGTATTTTTAATTGATTTTTGAATGTATGGTTAGTATGTGTGTTGCTTAAAGGCATAGTTTGTATTGTGGTGCTTGTTTTTCTTCTCCTTTGAGTGTGTGAGCCTTGAAGATTGAGTTGAAGACCTTGTGGATCATCATTGAAGCTTTGAAGACCTTGCAGAGGAGCTTAGTTTTAGCTTTTGTTTATAGGATCATAGGTACATAGGTAGAGCTTTAGATAGAATAGTTCCTTTCAATAAACAAGGAGTGTCTTGTTCACCTCCTTCCTTCTCTATGACATAAAGTCCCTTAAGGGTATTCACCTCTCTCCTTTGGAGGGATTAGTGAACTTGCCCTATAAGGTAGAACTTTGAGAGAGCCTTTCCCTTTGGTGTTAAGTCCTCAATGGCATCCTTTGGAAGTCAGTGAGCACTTTAACATCCTCACCTCATCTTGTGGATTAACTCTTGTTTGCTGAAGCATCTGGGTTGTTGAAGATGGCAATGAAGAGCATTGAAGATTTGACTGAAGATCTAAAAGCCATTGAAGACAGAAGCTGAAGCTGTGAAGAGGATGATTCCTTGAAGATTGTTGAAGTCTGAAGACTTTGTGAAGATCAAGTTGATACTTGAAGATCCCTGAAGATAGTGAAGCCTGAAGGTGGAGCTGATCAAAGAAGCTGAAGCTTAAGGGAGAAGATGAGTTGATACTCATGTTGTAGGGTTGATACCTGGAAAGCAAGTGATCTCTGAAGTCTGAAGACTGGGTTGCTGCTGGAGGAGCTGAGGCTTTCTTCTGTTTTCTTTTCTGTATTGTGTGTTTTGCTTGATTTGTCTGTTGCATTAGATTAAGTCCATCTAGAATAAGTTCAGTCTAGGGGCATGATTGCATTAGAGGTTGAGTTGCTCCCTCTGCTTGTATTGTTATTGCGTGGCTTTGCTTGCGGGTATTCGGTAGAACCCAGCTCCCTTGCCCATGTGGTTTGTTTGCCTGATGGCATTTCATTTCTTTTTTCTGTATGATTGCAGTTTACTGTTTATTGCTTGACAGCATGTTGTTTATTTTTTAGTATGATTACTGTTATTTCATGACTGGCTTGAGGTCGAGACGAGCTTGTGGAGGCTGAAGCCCCACACACATTTCCTCCCTCACTTGCATTGCATGCATTTTACTGTTAAGCTGATGCTTTGTCTGTTTTGGTGTATCATTGACATGATCCCTTAGGGCTCTCATTTCCTTTGATAAGGATTTGATGATAGACTTTTAGGTTGAAACCTATGCATGACAACATCTAGGAGTTCCCTGTTCAAACCTCAACCATAGGATGAATCCATGGCATGACAACAGTAGGACTTGATAGTCTCCCTCCTAGCTGGGTCTGTTCTCTTCTCATCTCAAAACAGTTTAAGATACAGTAATCATGAATGATTTCTTTCGTACATTACGAGCCTCAAGCTATCTGGGAAAGGATTGTGGAAGAGTTTCTTTTCCACAGTCTGGATGTTTAGTATGGTACCCTTTGGGTGACATGCGACGCATTCGCTCTCAGGTCATAGTCTCTAGTGCGGTTGAGATCGCAAATACAATAAAAAACACTTCTTTCAGGAGATAACCCGTAGTTTCCCGAACTACGTTTGCTCTGATCTTCCATACCGTGTGGAAGTACGTAGGCATAGGATGCGACGTCCTAGCGAGCAACCTTCAACCTTTCCCCCATAACCCTTCGTAGGCCGAACTACGTTGACTCTGATTTCTCATTCTCTGATGAGAATACGTAGGCATAAAGTGCGACGCTTTGCCGAGTCATTTTTCTTTTCCTTTTCAGCCAGCCTTGATAGGTAGATAGAATAAAACCAACCCGTCCAAGTAAAACAAACAAGCGAGGATCCCGTCGAGTACGACGGACGTGAGGGGTGCTAATACCTTCCCCTTGCGTAACCGACTCCCGAACCCAGGCAATGGTTGCGATGACCTTGTCTTACCCTTTTTCGTCAGGTTTTTCCGATCGTTTCCTTTCCCGCCCTGAGGGATAAATAACGAAAGGTGGCGACTCTTCTGTTTTGCCGGCACCTTATTTTCGCGCAAGCGACAGCTGGCGACTCTGCTGGGGAATTGATAGTTTCCTAGGGATCCAACGTCCCGAAAGCGAGTCAGTTTTGGGATCCAACGTCCCTTAAGAGAGTCAATCCTACCGCTTGTGTGTTTGCTTGTTGGGTTGCGTTTATTTATCGCATTTTTACTTCTCGCACTTTATTTCCCGCATTTTATATCCAGTATAATATGATTATTTGTGCTGTTGTGGGATGGGAGTTCTGATGAGTGAGAAGCCAGACCCAGGCTTGAGTGCACCATAGACTTAGAGTGGAAATTAGTGGGCGCGTGCTTGCTTTGCAGGCACTAGTGTCTCATGAAATCCACGCTCAGACGAGGTTCATCCGGTTGGCTTCACTTTCAACCCTTTGGGTTGAGACGGTTGCTGGTTTGGTGGATTGTCGACTCTGGGGACCGATCATTTGTGATTCAGCTAAGTGAGGCCTCTTCATGAGCTGGTGATGCCACACCTTCTGGGTATCGTATCACCCCTCGTGAAAGTCTGTGACGCTGATGAACGCATAGGATGCCGTACCTTGGGTCAGTTTAGGTCCATACCTGTGAGGGGGATTGGGTTCATTGCAGGAAACTTTGACCTTCAGACTACCTGGTTTTCTCGACAGTGGATCAGTTATGTTGGTACCAGGGTTTCTCAGTTGCAGACATGTCTGTTCTTGATAGAGCAGGGTTGGATCAGAGGATCTTATCATCAGGTGTATGTCTGTTCTTGCTAGAGCAGGTTTTGATCAGAGTGTTGTCATCAGGGGTTTGTTCTTGATAAAGCATATTTCGGGGGTCTGAAGATCTCATCAGCAGATGTTGTTTGTTCTTGATAG
This sequence comes from Lathyrus sativus, assembly GCA_963859935.3. NCBI lineage: Eukaryota > Viridiplantae > Streptophyta > Magnoliopsida > Fabales > Fabaceae > Lathyrus > Lathyrus sativus. The sequence goes on from OZ012739.1 coordinate 423,471,857, forward strand.
AGCAGATTTTGAGTGGGGTCCGAAGATCTCATCAGCAGCTGTATGTTTGTTCTTGATATGGCAGATTTTTGATTTGGGGTCTGAAGACTTCATCAGCAGATATTTATTGATCATGCATCCGGGGTCCTTATTATCAAGCACTTATTCTTGACAGAGCGGAATTTTGATCTCGGTCCTATTAGATGATTATTCTCAGCAGATCAGATTAGTGGTCTTACACCGGGGTTTTCTTCTCATCAGTGATTGTTGATGCAGAATCTCCACAGCAGCTATCCGGATATATTATTGCATGCCTGCATTCTACATTAGATTGCATGCTCATTTGCATTCCATTAACGTGTGTCTGTGTTGCAGGTACCGTTTCCCCGATCCAGGATTTCCCGCCTCCTACTGTTATTATGGCCTTTCTCAGGAAGACTGTTGCGTACAAGTTCCCAACCCCTGATGTGTCGAAGCTGACTGGTTTGATAGCCCTGGCAGGTGATTCTGTGAAGGATAGGTTCAGGAAGTCTTATGGCAGGTTGCTCAGTATGGTTTGCAAACCTTCTACGTCCGAGTTGAATGGGTTACATGCTCTTCTGCAGTTCTATGACCCTCCTCTGAGGTGTTTCACTTTTCACGACTTCGTTCTCGCGCCGACATTGGAAGAATATGCTGATATGCTGGGTGTGCCTATCAAAGGGCAGATGCCTTTTGTCCACATGGATGCTGAGCCTGATCTGGCTGGTTTAGCTTCTTCACTCCATTTGAGCGCCTCTGAGTTAGTGGTGACGAGTTGGAACAAGGTTCCTGGGTTCTCTCTGCAATTTCTGATAGCTAAGGCTCAACAGTGTGCTAAGGACAAATGTTGGGACGCATTCAATGCCATCCTTGCTCTATGTATATATGGCATTGTCCTGTTCCCCAACATGCCGGATTTCGTGGACTTTGATGCATTCCACATCTTCGCCTCAGGGAATCCAGTCCCTACTCTGATCGGAGACGTATATCACTCAGTGCATTACAAGAATAAGAACCGGAGAGGGAAGAATGTCTCATGCTGCGTACCGTTGCTGTACAAGTGGTTTGATAGTCATTTGCCCAAAAGGGGTTCTTCCGTCTTGTCTGTAGCCACAGCTGAGTGGCCTGAGCGTCTGATGAGTTTGTCAGCAGAAGATATTGATTGGTTCGTTGACAGAGACAGGTTAGGCACCAAGGTGATCTTCAGTTGTAGTGGGTTTCCTAATGTACCTCTGATAGGTAGGAAGGGTTGCATCAACTACAATCCGTCATTGCTAGTTCGTCAGTTCGCATATGCTTTGAGGACCCTACCGAAGGAGGAAGAGGTACAGGAATCTCTGTACCTCACGGGTACTCTAGAGGGGGATTTGTTGTCCAAGCTTCAGCGTGCGTGGAACAGTATCAGCAAGAGGGGAAAGCCTTTGTTGGGAAAGAGCAACAGCCAAGCCTACCCCCCTTATTCAGATTGGATCAGAGCCAGAGCCAGCGCTATAGGGATGCCATTCCCTCATGTCAGACCAGAGAGTCCTCCACCAGTCGAAGAGCCTACCACTGTGCCCATTCATCAGCACAACCAGGTATTGGCTGAGCGAGATAAACTGAAGCGAGCGAACACAGAATTAGAGAAGGAGTTAGCTCAGCTTCGAAGTGAACGGAACGAAGCCGTGCATGCCTTAAAAAAGCAAACAGAGTCGGTGAACCAACTGGGTGCAGACTTGGCAAAGCAGATTGCTGATCGGGAACGCTTGGGTCAAGACTTCAGGGCTGCTAATGATGTACTAGCTACGAAGAAGCAGCATTTGGAGGAGGCATATCGGAGGATATCTAAGTTCGACCAGCATTGGAAAACCTCCATGGCCACCAGGAAGGAGCGAGAGGACAAGCTGATGCTGCAGATTTCTAAGCTGGAAGCCGAAGTCAAGGACAGTGGGCGGAGGTTTGATGAAGAGACCGCCCGCAGATACGCCGCCGAAAGCCGTCTCAACAAAGCTCTTGCTAACCTGAATAATCATAAGCTGATGTTTGAGTCTAAGAAGCGGAAACTGGAGGATTGCTTTGGCGAAAGAGCTTGGGAGAGTTCAGTTCAGGGGCTTCAGCATACCATCAGGCAGAGGGAACTACTCGTCGAGGGGTTGCTCACTTTGCCAGATCATTCAGAGACGAAGGAATTATTAGCAGAGTATCGCGCCCGTGGCCGTACTTGACTAGTTGTATTCCTGTTGTTTTGATCTTTGATGTGTGCTGACCATCACCAGACTTGTTGGCTGAGGTCATGCTGTTGATTTGTTTTGTACTCACTAATACTGTGTACTGCCTTGACAGGCCTTTCCATATATATATATATATATATATATATATATATATATATATATATATATATATATATATATATATATATATATATATATATATATATATATATATGAGATTGATGTTTCCATGATTGGGCTCGGATTTCTTCGTCTTCTTATTATTATCAGCACTGGCACTAAGGCACTAGGATCGGGGGAAAATCTCCCACGCACACAGACACACGCATGCATCTGCATGAATCATATTTGCATGGTGTATATCTTATTGCTTTTCCTAACCTTTATTGTTGACAGGTTTTTCAGGTACACAGGTTCCGAGCTGTCTCCGGTCTCCAAGATTGATCAAAGACTCATCCACCGCTACTCAACTCGCGCTAATCAGACAAGGATAATGGACCAGGTGCAGTCAGATGTTCAAGAGCTCCGTGAACGGATGGATCGTTTTATGGAGCTGATGCAAGTGGTCGCGAATGGTCAGGACCAGCTTCGTACTTTGGTTCAACCTTTGATCTCCAGGGTTGACAGTAATGGCATACTGCACGGCGGGGCTGTGCCCACTCCTCCTCCAGTGGATGCTCCACAAAATGTTGTTCCTGTTGCCGGGGGCAACGGCAGCGCTAACGGCAATCTGATGACTAATCTCGGACTCAATGCGGCAGGCGTCGGCAATGGCAGTCTGGGAGCCAATGTTAACATAGGGCCGGTCAACGGCAATGCTGGTGTAGGAAATCTGTTGGTGCCTCAACCATGGCTTGAGGACCATCAGGATGACGTATTCTCTCAGAGAGGTGTAGAAGCAGAGTTGAACGCTGAAGCTCGACTCAGGTTCAAAGCGCTGGAAGACAAAATGAGAGACATTGAAAATCAGAATGCGTTGGGCGTTGATATGTCCAAACTCGGGTTGATTACTGATTTCAAGGTACCTCATAAGTTTAAGGTGCCTATCTTTGAGAAGTATAAGGGTACTACTTGCCCCCGGGTTCACCTTCGATCTTATTATAGAAAGATGTCCGCCTATTCTGACGATGAGAAGTTGCTGATGCACTTCTTCCAAGATAGTCTTTCTGGTCCATCCCTCGAATGGTATATGGGCTTGGAACCCGCTACTGTGCGCACGTGGAAAGATCTCGCAGAAGCGTTCGTCCTCCACTATCAATACAATAGCGACCTAGCCCCCAACCGGGTTCAGCTTCAGAATCTTTCACAGCGGAACAATGAAAGCTTTAAAGAGTACGCCCAGCGGTGGCGTGAATTGGCTGCTCGGGTTCAACCGCCGATGGTTGAGCACGAGCTAGTGCAAATGTTCGTGGCTACCCTTCCTGGAATCTACTATGAGAAGCTGGTCAGTGGCATGTCTGGGACATTCTCGGCTCTCATCACTATGGGCGAGCATGTTGAGAACGGTATAAAGATTGGAAAAATTCAAGGCGAATCATCCTCAGCTGGAGGAGGTAGTAAGAAACCCTACGCTGGCAAGCGTCGAGAAGGAGATGCCAGTGCTGTTACTAACGCTTGGAGAAAGGGCAAGGGCCCACAGCAGCAGATTGCTAGCATAAATATCCCAGCTGCTCCACCGCAGCAGCAGAATCAGCAGGGGTATAGGAAATATCAGAATCGGGCTCCTCTGGCAAACCGTCATTTTGAAACTCCACCTATGTCGTATGCGCAGCTTCTGCAAACTTTGCTGCAGCTTCAGCTAGTTCAAAAGAGGACGCTGGCTCCCTTGACAGGGGCACCACCACCAGGGTATGACGCCAATGCTACTTGTGATTTCCATACTGGGGCACCAGGCCATACGATTGAGAACTGTAAGGCTTTTAAGCACAAAGTGCAGGACTTAGTTGACGCCAAGGTTATTAACTTTTCTGATAGCGTGCCCAACGTTACCAAAAACCCTATGCCTCATCATAGGGGAGGCGGAGTAAACGCCGTTATCACAGAGGAGAGCGCGGATATGTTGACTGACGTCAACGACTTGAAGACGCCGCTTAGTTTTGTCAAGGCTAAGTTGCTGAAGAAGGGCTTCTTTCCTGGATGCGGAGAGTTGTGTATGGCTTGTGCTACACTTCCTGATGGGTGTGAACAGCTGGTCGAAGGTATCCAAAGCCTGATGTCTGAGGGTATTTTGCAGTTCAGCCGGAGTGTTGAAAGTGCATCAGGGGAGGTCGTGCTGAAGCAGGCAGATGAAGTCGCTACCATTACTATTCCTCGTCACCCTATTACTATTTCTGCGCCCCGACCGCCTACTATCACTATCACCAGGGCCGGGCCAATCCCATTCGAAAGCACTAACGCCGTCCCATGGCATTACGGCGCCGAAGTTTATTGCAATGGTCAGAAGTTAGAGCTGGAGCCGTTCGGATCGACTGTGCAGAATCTTGCCGGAGTCAGTGGTATCACTCGAAGCGGTAGAGTGTTTGCGCCAGCAGAAGTTGCAGCAGAGAAAGTGGTCAGGGCTGATGCTGCTGATAAGGGTAAAGGTAAAGCTGTCGAAGAGGTCCCTTCTGGGGCAGAGAAGGATTTGCTAGTTAAAGATGCTGAAGAGTTCATGCGATTGATCAAGAAGAGCGACTACAAGATTGTAGATCATCTTCACCAGACTCCGTCAAAGATCTCTATTCTTAACTTGTTGCTGTGTTCTGAAGCGCACTGCAACGCGTTACTGAAGGTATTGAACGCTGCCTACGTGCCGCAGGAGATATCAGTAAATCAGCTAGAAGAGGTGGTAGCCCATGTTAACGCTGGCAATGGGCTAGGATTCACAGATTTAGAGCTGACTCCTAAAGGAAGAGATCACAACAGCGCCTTGCACGTCTCGATAGAGTGCAGGGGCACTATTATGTCGCATGTCCTGGTGGATACGGGTTCGTCGCTTAATGTGCTTCCGAAGAAGGCACTAATGAAATTGGATACCCGTGGATTGCTCTGCACGCCCAGTGATCTGGTGGTGAAAGCATTTGACGGAACTAAGTGCCACGTTTTCGGAGAGTTGACCCTGCCGATCCAAGTTGGTCCGGAGACGTTTGATACGGTTTTCTATATCATGGATATCATGCCTGCCTACAGTTGCCTCTTAGGTCGGCCATGGATCCATGCTGCTGGTGCCGTGACATCCACGCTGCATCAAAAGCTCAAATATGCTGTCGGGGGAAGCATAGTGACCGTCTGTGGTGAGGAGGACATTATGGTGAGCCACTGTTCATCCTTTAAATATGTTGAAATGGATGGCGAAATCCATGAAACTCTCTGCCAAGCATTTGAAACTGTCAAGGTGAAAGAGGTAGCTCCTGTCGTCGTAGAGAAGCAAGAGATGAATCTCTCCTCATTTAAAGAAGCTCGGGCCGTTGTCGAAGCCGGTTCCACCCCAGGCTGGGGGCATGTTTTGGATATACCAATCAAGCAGGATAAGTTTGGATTGGGATATTCTCCTGAAGCTGAAGCTTCATCTTCTTCTAGCAGTTTGTCTCGCGGGAAGGGGCCGATCCTATTCACCAAAGGCGGAGTAATTTTCGAGAGCATCAACGCAGCGTCTGAGGACAGCGGGGATAGCGATTGTGATCTGGACGCCTGGATTCAGCCAAGCAAGCCAGGCGAGCGCCTCAACAATTGGACCATCAAGGAGATTATCCAGCTGACAAGTGAAGAGTAATGATTTGCTTTTTACAATCTTTGTACAACCCTATGTCCTGCCCGGGGCATAGTGGTTTTATTGTCAGGGCCTTGTTGGATTATGTACATGCATTTTGTTAATAAATAAAAGGCGTTTTCTTCGTACTCAAATGTTGTGTTCTCTGTTATTCCTGTTTTATGTTTATTTCGAAAAACAGTAAAATGGCAACGAGGTTTGTGCTAACCTGCATATTCTTGCTTTAAACTTAACCCTTGTTATTGCAGGATCCACATAACAGATGACATCGACTCTGGACCCTCTACGGCTCACTACGACTTCGATTGCCCGATCTATCAAGCCGAGGATGAGATTGATGAAGACGAGGACCTTCCGGAAGAGTTGGCCCGCTTGTTGAGACAAGAGGAAAAGGTTATTCTGCCTCACGAGGAGGATATTGAGATAGTAAATCTGGGTTCTGAGGAGCTCGTCAGAAATGTCAAAGTAGGGGCAGCGCTGCAGAATGATGTCAAGCATAGACTGGTCGAGATGCTTCGAGAGTATAGTGACGTCTTTGCTTGGTCATACGAAGATATGCCCGGACTCGACACTGACATCGTGGTTCATCGCTTGCCGTTGCGAGAAGATTGCCCTCCAGTCAAGCAGAAGCTTAGGAGGACAAGACCAGATATGGCTGTAAAAATCAAAGAAGAAGTCCAGAAGCAGTTGGACGCAGGATTTCTAGCCGTTACCACTTACCCTCCGTGGGTCGCCAACATAGTGCCTGTACCGAAGAAGGACGGTAAGGTGCGCATGTGCGTCGATTATCGGGATCTGAATAGGGCGAGCCCTAAGGATGATTTCCCGTTGCCTCATATTGATGTGTTGGTCGACAACACAGCCCAGTTTTCCGTGTTTTCGTTCATGGATGGCTTCTCCGGTTACAATCAGATTAAGATGGCACCAGAAGACATGGAGAAAACGACGTTTATCACCCCCTGGGGAACATTTTGCTATAAGGTAATGCCCTTCGGTCTGAAGAACGCAGGGGCCACTTACCAACGAGCAATGGTAACTTTGTTTCATGATATGATTCATCATGAGATCGAGGTCTATGTTGATGACATGATTGCAAAGTCCCAAACGGAGGAAGAGCATCTGGTCAACTTATTGAAGCTTTTTGAGAGGCTTAGGAAATTCAGGCTGAGGCTGAATCCTAACAAGTGCACTTTCGGAGTGCGGTCCGGAAAGTTATTGGGGTTTATCGTTAGTGAACGAGGTATCGAGGTTGATCCTGCGAAAATAAAAGCTATCCAAGAAATGCCAGCGCCGAAAACAAAAAAAGAAGTTCGTGGTTTCTTGGGCCGAATAAACTACATTGCAAGGTTTATTTCTCAGCTCACGGCCACTTGTGAACCGATGTTCAAGCTTTTAAAGAAAGATCAGGCAATTACTTGGAATGAGGATTGCCAGAAGGAATTCGACAAAATAAAGCAGTATCTTCAAGAGCCTCCAATCTTGATACCCCCAGTGGCTGGACGACCATTAATCATGTACCTGACGGTTCTGGAGAATAGTATGGGGTGCGTTCTCGGTCAGCATGACGAGACGGGCAGAAAGGAGCATGCCATTTATTACTTGAGTAAAAAGTTCACTGAGTGTGAATCTCGATACTCGATGCTGGAGAAGACGTATTGTGCATTAGCTTGGGCCGCCAAACGTCTACGACAGTACATGCTCAATCACACCACTATGCTAATTTCGAAGATGGATCCGATCAAGTACGTCTTCGAGAAGCAGGCTCTTTCGGGCAGGATTGCCAGATGGCAAATGGTGTTAACAGAATATGATATTCAGTACGTCTCCCAGAAGGCCATTAAGGGAAGTGTATTGTCTGACTACCTTGCCGAACAGCCAATCGAGGACTATCAGCCGATGAAATTTGAATTCCCTGACGAGGATATTATGTTTCTCAAAGCGAAGGATTGCGATGAGCCATTGCCCGATGAAGGGCCAGATAGGAAGTCTCAGTGGAAGTTGATATTCGACGGAGCGGTTAATTCCTATGGAAGCGGTATCGGGGCTATCATCACGACTCCTCACGGATCCCACATCCCGTTTACTGCGAGACTGACGTTTCCAGTTACCAACAATGAAGCAGAGTATGAAGCATGTATTATGGGTCTGGAAGAGGCAATTGATTTGAGAATCAAGAATCTAGACGTATATGGTGACTCAGCGCTCGTAATCAATCAGATTAAAGGGGAGTGGGAAACTCGTCAAGCGAACTTGGTGCCGTACATGAATTATGCCAGGAGGCTGCTCCCTTTCTTCGATCGAGTGGAACTTCATCATGTACCCAGGGATGAAAATCAGATGGCTGATGCCTTAGCCACGTTGGCTTCAATGTATAAAGTCAATCTTTGGAATGAAGCTCCAAGCATTGTTCTTTCGCGTCTTGACAGACCGACATTTGTCTTTGCAATTGAGGATGCCGCCGACGGCAAGCCATGGTTCCACGACATCCAGACCTTCCTTATGACTAAGGAGTATCCTGCGGGTGCGTCAACCCAGGATAAGAAGACTCTGAGGAGGCTATCTGGAAACTTTTATCTCAATCCTGATGGAGTGCTGTATAAGAGAAACCACGATCTCGTGCTACTCAGATGTGTAGATGAGAAAGAGGCGAGTATGCTCATGGAAGAAGTCCATGAGGGCACATTTGGTACGCACGCCGGCGGGCATGCCATGACGAGAAAGATCCTGAGAGCAGGGTATTACTGGCTGACTATGGAGTCGGATTGCTTCAGATTCACGAAGAAATGTCACAAATTCCAGATTTATGCTGATAAAGTTCATGTGCCGTCGTGCCCATTGAATGTCATGTCCTCCCCTTGGCCGTTCTCCATGTGGGGCATCGACATGATAGGCAAGATCGAGCCCATTGCATCCAATGGTCATCGTTTCATTCTGGTAGCTATCGACTACTTCACCAAATGGGTGGAGGCAGCCTCGTACGCTAATGTGACCAAGCAGGTGGTAGCTAAATTCATAAAGAGGGACATCATCTGTCGCTATGGAATTCCCGAGCGGATCATTACTGATAATGGTTCGAATTTGAATAACAAGATGATGAAGGAGCTGTGCCAGAGCTTCAAGATTGAACACCACAACTCATCTCCTTACCGGCCGAAGATGAATGGCGCCGTTGAAGCCGCCAACAAGAACATAAAGAAGATTGTTCAGAAGATGGTTGTGACGTACAAAGATTGGCACGAGATGCTGCCGTTCGCATTGCACGGTTATCGTACGACGGTGCGTACGTTGACCGGGGAAACTCCTTTCTCCTTGGTGTACGGTATGGAAGCTGTCCTACCGTTAGAAGTGGAGATTACTTCTTTGCGAGTTTTGGTTGATGTGAAGCTCGACGAGGCAGAATGGATTACGAATCGTTTGAACCAACTCAGCCTGATGGACGAGAAGAGGTTAGCATCGATTGCATTTGGTCGCTTGTACCAAAGCCGAATGAAGAAAGCTTATGATAAGAAAGTGCGTCCTAGAAGCTTTCAGACGGGTGATCTCGTCCTGAAGAAGATTCTTCCACCACACTCCGATCACCGGGGCAAGTGGACTCCGAATTACGAAGGGCCGTATGTCGTCAGCAAGGTCTTCTCCGGAGGAGCTTTGTTGTTATCCACGATGGATTGTGAAGATTTTACATCCCCGGTGAACGCGGACGCAGTTAAAAAATACTTTGCTTGAAAGAGACCCGCTGGACAAAAAAGAAAGAGTCCAGGCAAAAAAGGGGCATCCCGGCGAACCAAAAACAGAATAAAAGGTTCGGGCAAAAATTAGGGATATATAAAAAAATGTACACCCGCGAAGTCGAAAACCTACACTGGGCGGCTTCGGCAAAAAAGGGTATCCCGGTGAACTGAAAACCCATAAAGGGCGGTTCGCGCAAAAGTTAGGTATTTGGATAAGCAAATGACTGCGTTCCGCGTGTGGACTTTCATTGTTTGGTGGTTTGGAGGACCTGAGGGCCGTTTATCCGAATCGATCTCTTCCGAAGCTGAAGCGTCGGAGAAGTATCGAAGTCGAGTGGGTCATAGAGGGATCAACTCATGGTGTTCGTCTACGCCTCGTTACCGACATTTGTATATACTGATATATATGTATGTTTCATTTTTGTGCGGCTTCCTCATTCCAGGAGCTTGCCTCTGTTGTAAAACATTTATTTGCCCATTCAGGGGTTCACCATCAATAAAATGCCTACTATTCAGCAATTCTGCTTGCCTGTTTAGCGTTTATCTGTTTTGTTACGAATGAAAACGCCGATGTTTTTGATAAAATGCGCATACATAAACTTACGGGCCTAGGCCCACTGATTGTTGAAACGATTAATTACCTGAATATTGTCATGAGATAATAACCTTGATAGGCCCCTTTGAGGAGGGTATCTTGTCTGTTTGTTTTGTTGCAGGTGTAGTGCCTCCCAGAAGATGTGTCGTGCGCATCCCCGAAGCAGGGCGAGCCCTCCTTCTCCAGCAGAGTTCAGTGGTCTCTCCTCCGCAGAATCTGAACGCAAGATAGTGAGCATTGATATGTCTCCCCTGGCAGAGATGATTCTCTTCCCCAAGCAGACGCATCCTGAAGGAGCGTCACCTCATCAACTGAGTCAAGCACCGAAGAACGATGTCTTCTCTCCCCAGCACCGGGTCACAAGTGCAGATTTCAGAGGAGTGTTCGGGTGCCGAAGCTCGTGTTTTCCCCAGTAAAGTCGCCGCAGCAGGTGTCCCCCCCCCCCCCCCCCCCCCGCCGCACCGGGTCACAAGTGCAAGTCTTGTAGGAAGCTGTTCGTATGCCGAAGGAGGCAGTAGCTGATGGTGCCAGACTGAAGTCTCCCGCGGAATTGAAATTCCCCACCAGAGCCCTATTCTCTCCTGAAGTTGGATGATTCCCTCTTCCCCAGTAGAGTTTTGGAACAGCTGATGTTGTATTCCTCTGCATAGTTGTATTTTCCCTCGAAGTCAGATGATTCTTTCTTCCCCGGTGGAATTGAACTCCTCATCAGAGTCGTACTCTCCAGTGAAGTAGAATGATTTCTCCCTCCCCGGCAGAGTTCGCTAACCCCCAAAAGAGCCGAATCCTTGAAAGCAGTTGGGACCATGAGTGGATTTTCCCTAGCAGAGCGTGGGGCAGCTGATGTTGTATTTCCCTAGAGTCGCACTCTCTCCAGCGAAGCAGAATGACTTCTCCTTCCTCAGCCGAGTTTGCAGATGTCCAAGAGAGACGAGTCCTTGGAAGTTGATCAGATCATGATTGGTTTTTCCCCAGTGGAGTGTGAAGCAGCTGAAGTTGTTTCCCCACAGAGTTATTCCCCCCAGAAGAGTAGCCATGACAGCCACGCAACTTACTCCCGCGATTGACATCGCCTTGCCGTCAGCAGGTCCAGGTTCTCGTAGAGCTTCGTTCCCCTGCCGTAATCAGCTGAAGTTGTTTTCCCTGCAGCAGTCCGCGGAAGATCAATTCCCCAGCCAGAGTTCGATTGATATTGGCATGCTCACGTTCTCCTCAGCAGGATGATTCCTCTATCTGAGTAGTCCTTTCTCCTTGACAGGAGGATTTCCCCCTCGGCATTTATTTTGCTGACGGGATCGTATCATTGTGCATGATTGCATAGCATTATGCATGATTGCATAGCACTGTGCATGATTGCATAGCATTTAGCATAAACGCATAGCATTTCCGCCGTGGGGGGGGGGGCATCGCGCCGAAGCATATGCATCATAAGCATGATCTAGGTTGTTATCATTCTTGTTTTACAGGTGCTCCACCAAAAGACCAGTTGCTCAGGATGATTCCTGACGTTCTCCCCAACGGGGTCATTTTCTCAAGATGACTCTTAAGACCCCGGTGTAATCCCCACAGTCGCTCGCTCAAGATGATTTTTGAAATCCCCAGCGAAGTTAGTTCAAGACGATTCTTGAATTCCTCAGCAGGGCCGTTTGCTTAAGATGATTCTTAAGACCTCAGCGCAGTTTCCCGAGTTGTTTGCTTAGGATGATTCTTGAGCTCCCCAGTAGCGTCCCCAGCAAGAGTTGCCCAGGAAGATTCCAGGGATCCCTAGCAGATAAAGTCTCCAGAATGGTTATCGGTTCAGGATGATTCTTGAAGGTGCCCGACGAAGTTGTTTGTTCAAGATGATTCTTGAAGTCCTTAGCAGCGTGATATGTTTGCTCCAGCAGTGATGTCTAATCTGAAGATTGACTCCGTAAACGCCTGAAGGCGATATCAGAAGGTTCCTGTGGATTCAGATTTCCTTGTTGATGAATCAACGTTTGTCTGAAGACAAGGTTCAAAAGTTTGTAGATGCAGCTTTTATGTGCAAGGTGATCCGTGTTGGCCTGAAGACCAAGTTAGTTATCCTGAGGTGATGATTGATTGCGATCAAATGAACAGTTTTTCTTCTGACTGAAGTCGAAGATGTTTCTCCAGCTGAAGCGGAGTTTGCCTGAAGGCAAAGTGTTTGAATCCCTGTAGAGTCATGAATGGCTCAGGATACCATTTCTCTGACTGAAGTCACAAATTTCCCAAGCTGAAGCGAAGGTGCCTGAAGGCAAGGTTATCCCCAAGGTCATGAATGACCTAGGATTCGTTTTCGGACTGAAGGCCGAAGTATATCCCTGACTGAAGTCTCGGATACTCTATAGCAGAGGCGGAGTTGCCTGAAGGCATATCCATGTATCCTTGAAGGCCAAGGACCATTTTCTTCAGACTGAAGTCGAAGATGCCTCCTGCAGAGTTTACATCCTTGGAGGCCAAGGATGCTTATCTTCAGAAGTACTTGAAGATCTTTTTTAGCTGAAGCTAGAAGTGGCCAGGGGTCAGGGTCTCATATAGTTCTGACGTTGAAGTCCTACAGTGGGATCATTGTGCAGTAGTATTCCGGTGTTCGTTATGATTCTGGGGGCGAACCCTAGATAAGAGAGTGCTTGGTTGAGTCTCTCATTCCCAGCGGAGTAGGTTCAAATACGCAAGTGTACCTTTTGTTCCATTTACCAGGGGTGAACCCCAGGTCAGATTTGATCATGTTTGTTCGACGGCGAGGTTGAATGTTTGTTTTGACGGCGAGGTCAGATCATGTTTGTGTCCGGCGGCGAGGTTGGATGTTTGGATTTGACGGCGAGGTCAGATTATGTTTGTTCGACGGCGAGGTCAGACTCTTTAATCCACAGCAGAGATGATGTTTGTACGACGGTGATGTCGGGTGTCTCTCAGAGCGATGTTTGTGTCCGACGGCGATGTCAGACTCAGTTTTCCAGCGGCGATGTTGGGTATGTCAGATGGTCTAGTCTTCCAGCGGCGAGGTTGAGGGTTGTGATTGTCCGAAAGCAATATCAGAAGAAGATAACGTGGATAACTGACGGCGGTGTCAGATCAGTATTTCTCCGCCTAGTTGTTGAGCAACTAGTATTGCAGTATTCGAAGGTTTATTCCCCGCAGAGTATCGTGTGCTCGTGCAGTTGGCAAATTTTCGGGTTTACCGGTATTCAATCGTCTCGCACCTTGATTGGTTGAGAGCCGTTCGCTCTTCACCTAGTCAGGTTCAAGCCGTTTGAATAGGGGCAGCTGTTGCACCCCAAAATTTGACCAACATTTATTTACTCATTAAGTGTTTGAAGGTTGATGCCTTCATCAGAAAGTTCAAGAGAGCCTCAGAGGGATTGGTTGAAACCAGAGTTGGGTGCTTCATAGCTTGAGAGTTGTGGGAGCTTCTCAGATGATTTTGAGACTTTGAGAGTGAACTTAAAGCTTTGAGAAAGTTTATGAGATGTCTTGAAAGTCATCAGGAAACCCAGAGAGGTCATCATGCAAGAATTCAGAGGATTCAACCATGACTGGTAGAATTAGGGTTTTGACTGGGTCAATCCTAGATCAGCTGAAGATTTGGAGAAGGTTGAGACTTAATCCAAGGGCCATGAGATCATGGAATGATGTATGGAGATGTTATAAAGATGATTCCTAGACCAACTCATCATGATTGAGGAGTTTGAGAAGTTTTGAGTTAGGGTTTCCAAGGATTGTCAGTGAAAGAAACCTAGTTTGATCCCTATCTTCCAGGCAGTTTTAGCTCAAGATGTGATTGATATCTCATCTTCCCCACAACATGAATGTTGTATAGCTTGTTCTTAGCTTTAATTTGAGTGGTGGAAGTCCTTGATAGGAGTTGCAGAGCTCAAGTTATGGTTTTGACAAATTACAGGTCAGCTGAGGTATGTGAATCTGGGTCCTTGAAAGTCACCCAACTTGCAGACAACTTTTGCCCTAGTAGGATGATTCCTATGATTTCTTGGTCAACATGAATGTTGAAGAGCATCTTCTTATCTTTCTAGATAGTACTAGAAGTCCTTGATAGGATTTATATAACTCAACTTATGGTTTGAACAAGACATGGGTATTTTGGTCATTTGGTGATTATAGGTCATTTTAAGCAAAGGTCATATCTCTTATTTCCAAGCCTCAAATGGAAAAACTCAAAACATCAAAGTTGTTCAAAATAGGATTTTAAGCTTAGAAAAGAGGTCATGAGTTATTGAAAGAGCTTGTAGCAAGGGTTTTCATGATTGGGTAAAAAATGACCTAAAAAGGGCTTATAAGTTAAAAAGTTGAAATGGAATTTTGGTTTAGGAGATGTACAAATCCAAAATGGGTCATCCAATATGTCATTTTGACTCCAAACATTATTTTAAAAACAATGGTTCAAGTAGAATTTTTATTTGAGGTCTCAAAATGGAGGTTGCTTTGTAATTTTCATTCTTGCATAATAAGGCAACTTGAGAAACTTCACATAAGGCAAAACCAAGGCATGTTTTTCACTCATTCTCTTTCAATATCTCACAAGGGGAGATTTTAAAGCCAAAGTGAAAGTCTTAAGGCATGAGATATGAGATGTACAATGTACCACTTCATGAGAAATTCCTTAACTTTCTAGCTCATTCTAGAAGTTCCTAGACTATTCCATTGATTGTTATAAGAAGGATGAATCACCATGAGATCAAGGTTGGTGAAAGTTGCTGAGTTCATTGGAGAGAGTGAGAGAGAAAGTGACATTTCAAGGTTTCTTCAAAATCAAGCAAGTTCCCATTTCTTCATCTAGAAGCCTCATCCATCTCAATTCTTGCAAACAGAAAGGTGTCCACCATTGGAGGAGCATTTGGAGAAGATTTCAAGCCTTGAATCGAGCTCTAACACCACTCACCATTGATTCTTGACAGGTTGGTAATTTTCACCATAGATCCTTTATTAGGTGCATACTGTTAGATTGCTAGGTGTAAGGATGACATGCTAGGCTAGGTGATGATTTTCTGAGGATTTGAGAGAGATCCATGGAGTTTCGTGGCAGGGTGCCAATTCTTGCAAGATTGATAATAGGCTGTTCATGGAGTTTTAATGGATATGGTATAGTTTAGAATGGCTAGGGTAACATGGAGAACAAGTTTACATCATTAGATTGAAGCTCTATCATGTTTGATCTCAGAGAATCATGGTGGAACCCAAACGTTCGTGTGTTCTGTTAGAGTGATATGAGGGGTTTCAGGGAAAACTATTGGTATAGTCGTGTTCATGGTGATCATTAGCACAAGTTTTCTCTTGGAAGTTTTGGATTTCATTGAGGGATCAGAGAGAACGAGTGGATTGAAACTCTGGCATGGAGTTAGGGTTTCTGAAACCCTAGATGGTGTTTTGGAGAAGACGAGCTTGTCACCGTTGGATTAGCCTGGATATTTGACCTCTTCATCTGATCGCACGGCCAAGATTCAATTTCAGAAACGGAGGGAAATATTATGAGTAAAACGCAGCGTTTACTTAAGTAGTAGACATTGGGCTCAGCCATCCAGTGATATTCGCACCCCACCCAGAAGCCCAATCCAGAAATGAACTGAAAATGATTGCTATTTACACCGTATCCTTTCCAATTTTCTGGTGATTTTCTTTTAATTTTCTGAAGCGCGTGGGCTTGATATTCGCACCCCCAGGTTCTTGGCCCATCAGGATATTGAACTGGGCGCCTTTTCTTTTTCCACCCCCATCCCATTTTCCTTATAATTTCTTATTTTAATTTCTTTTAATTTTCTTGCATATTAAAAAATCCATATAAAATAGAAAACTTAATATTTTTTAATGCTTGTTTTTTTCACATATTCATAATCACGTCTAGAAAAATGTAAATAAATAAAATTCCATTTTATTTTCCTTTTAATATTTTTAGCATATTATTCTTGTAAGTAGTCTTTTTAATTGATTTTAGTTGATACTTGATTTTGTAGGATTTCTTTTAGGACTTTCCCTTAGGAATTTTGAGTCATTCTTTTTGGCATAGTTAGGTATTGAATCATAGTTCATATAGGATTTAATTCACAATTTTTAGATTAAAATTTGATATAGTTTGCTTGTTTGACATTTAGGTGCTCAAATTAGGGTTTTAGGTTGCATAAGTAGACTTATCAATTGTGTTTTGGGTTTTATAGGTCAAATTAGTGTATGGGGAATATATGGGTTAAGGGTAAGTATGTATAGAATCCCCTAGAATTTTGCTAGAATATTATATAATGTTTTAGTATTTTTAATTGATTTTTGAACGTATGGTTAGTATGTGTGTTGCTTAAAGGCATAGTTTGTATTGTGGTGCTTGTTTTTCTTCTCCTTTGAGTGTGTGAGCCTTGAAGATTGAGTTGAAGACCTTGTGGATCATCATTGAAGCTTTGAAGACCTTGCAGAGGAGCTTAGTTTTAGCTTTTGTTTATAGGATCATAGGTACATAGGTAGAGCTTTAGATAGAATAGTTCCTTTCAATAAACAAGGAGTGTCTTGTTCACCTCCTTCCTTCTCTATGACATAAAGTCCCTTAAGGGTATTCACCTCTCTCCTTTGGAGGGATTAGTGACCTTGCCCTATAAGGTAGAACTTTGAGAGAGCCTTTCCCTTTGGTGTTAAGTCCTCAATGGCATCCTTTGGAAGTCAGTGAGCACTTTAACATCCTCACCTCATCTTATGGATTAACTCTTGTTTGCTGAAGCATCTGGGTTGTTGAAGATGGCAATGAAGAGCATTGAAGATTTGACTGAAGATCTAAAAGCCATTGAAGATAGAAGCTGAAGCTGTGAAGAGGATGATTCCTTGAAGATTGTTGAAGTCTGAAGACTTTGTGAAGATCAAGTTGATACTTGAAGATCCCTGAAGATAGTGAAGCCTGAAGGTGGAGATGATCAAAGAAGCTGAAGCTTAAGGGAGAAGATGAGTTGATACTCATGTTGTAGGGTTGATACCTGGAAAGCAAGTGATCTCTGAAGTCTGAAGACTGGGTTGCTGCTGGAGGAGCTGAGGCTTTCTTCTGTTTTCTTTTCTGTATTGTGTGTTTTGCTTGATTTGTCTGTTGCATTAGATTAAGTCCATCTAGAATAAGTTCAGTCTAGGGGCATGATTGCATTAGAGGTTGAGTTGCTCCCTCTGCTTGTATTGTTATTGCGTGGCTTTGCTTGCGGGTATTCGGTAGAACCCAGCTCCCTTGCCCATGTGGTTTGTTTGCCTGATGGCATTTCATTTCTTTTTTCTGTATGATTGCAGTTTACTATTTATTGCTTGACAGCATGTTGTTTATTTTTTAGTATGATTACTGTTATTTCATGACTGGCTTGAGGTCGAGACGAGCTTGTGGAGGCTGAAGCCCCACACACATTTCCTCCCTCACTTGCATTGCATGCATTTTACTGTTAAGCTGATGCTTTGTCTGTTTTGGTGTATCATTGACATGATCCCTTAGGGCTCTCATTTCCTTTGATAAGGATTTGATGATAGACTTTTAGGTTGAAACCTATGCATGACAACATCTAGGAGTTCCCTGTTCAAACCTCAACCATAGGATGAATCCATGGCATGACAATAGTAGGACTTGATAGTCTCCCTCCTAGCTGGGCCTGTTCTCTTCTCATCTCAAAACAGTTTAAGATACAGTAATCATGAATGATTTCTTTCGTACGTTACGAGCCTCAAGCTATCTGGGAAAGGATTGTGGAAGAGTTTCTTTTCCACAGTCTGGATGTTTAGTATGGTACCCTTTGGGTGACATGCGACGCATTCGCTCTCAGGTCATAGTCTCTAGTGCGGTTGAGATCGCAAATACAATAAAAAACACTTCTTTCAGGAGATAACCCGTAGTTTCCCGAACTATGTTTGCTCTGATCTTCCATACCGTGTGGAAGTACGTAGGCATAGGATGCGACGTCCTAGCGAGCAACCTTCAACCTTTCCCCCATAACCCTTCGTAGGCCGAACTACGTTGACTCTGATTTCTCATTCTCTGATGAGAATACGTAGGCATAAAGTGCGACGCTTTGCCGAGTCATTTTTCTTTTCCTTTTCAGCCAGCCTTGATAGGTAGATAGAATAAAACCAACCCGTCTAAGTAAAACAAACAAGCGAGGATCCCGTCGAGTACGACGGACGTGAGGGGTGCTAATACCTTCCCCTTGCGTAACCGACTCCCGAACCCAGGAAATGGTTGCGATGACCTTGTCTTACCCTTTTTCGTCAGGTTTTTCCGATCGTTTCCTTTCCCGCCCTGAGGGATAAATAACGAAAGGTGGCGACTCTTCTGTTTTGCCGGCACCTTATTTTCGCGCAAGCGACAGGGGCCATGACCCGTAGCGGAAGAATCTTTACCTCACCTGAAATAGAAGCAGAGAGGTTGGCCAAAGGCAAAGCCAAAGTAAATGAAAGTGGACCTACTCAGTCGAAAGAAAAGGATACGTCGCTCAAGGACGTAGAGGAGTTCATGAGACTGATTCGCAAAAGCGACTACAAAATTGTTGAACACCTACAGCAGACGCCGTCAAAGATTTCTATCTTGTCGTTGTTGTTATGTTCCGAGGCCCACCGGAACGCCTTGCTGAAGATTCTGGATACGTCATTTGTGCCTCAAGAAGTTTCCGTAAATCAGTTAGAGGGGGTAATGGCACATGTCAATGCTGGACATAGCTTGGGTTTCACAGATTTTGACCTAACGCCCAGGGGTCGAGAGCACAACATGGCTTTGCATATATCAGTGGAATGCCAGGGCACCGTAATGTCGCATGTATTGGTGGATACTGGGTCGTCGTTGAACGTATTGCCAAAGAAAGCCATGATGAAATTGGACGTATGGGGAATTATTTGCGCGCCCAACGATTTGGTTGTGAGGGCGTTTGACGGGACGAAAAGATCGGTGTTTGGGTCAATAACATTATCGCTTCAGGTGGGGCCAGAGGTTTTTGATACCGAATTCTACATCATGGATATCCACCCAGCTTATAGCTGCCTTCTTGGGCGCCCATGGATCCATGCTGCAGGGGCCGTAACGTCCACATTGCATCAGAAGTTGAAGTATATGGTGGGTGATAGTGTTGTTACCATTTGCGGGGAGGAGGATATTTTGGTCAGTCACCTGTCATCATTCAGATATGTGGAGGTCGACGGAGAAATACACGAGACACCATGTCAAGCCTTCGAAGGGTTGCGGATTAAAGACAAAGCTCAGGGTTCTAGCAAAGTATCAGAGGTGGCAGTGTCATCCTACAAAGAGGCTCAGGCTTTAGTGCAGACTGGTGAGACTAAAGGCTGGGGGCAGGTACTAGAGATTCCTGTGAAGAATGATAAGTTTGGGCTAGGGTATCGACCGACGCCGTCAGCGTCATCTTCAGGAGCGCCCAGGTTCAAGGGACCGGTCACGATTACGCCAAGTGGGGTGTGCTTTTAGACTATCAACGCTATTTCCGATGCTGAAGACGGAGATAACGACTGCGATATGGACGCGTGGATCAAGCCAAGCATGCCAGGACAAAGTCTCTGCAACTGGTCCCTCCGGGAAACTGTCCCAGTGACTCTTAAACAAACTAATATTTCAGATGACATCTCCTACGAACCGCCTATGACTCGTTTTGACTTCGAGCATCCGGTATTCCAAGCAGAGGAAGAGATTGTTGAGGATAGCGACTTGCCAGAGGAGCTGACTCGTTTGTTGAAACAGGAAGAGAGAATCATTCTTCCTCATCAGGAGGAAATCGAGATTATCAACTTGGGGTCGGACGAAGTTGTGAGAAATATCTGTATAGGGGATGCGTTGCAGAGTGACATCAAGCGAAGGCTGATTGAGATACTGCGAGAGTATAGTGACATATTTGCTTGGTCGTACGAGGATATGCCTGGGTTGGATACAGACATGGTTGTGCATCGTCTGCCGTTGCGAGAGGAATGTCCGCCTGTTAAACAGAAACTCAGAAGAACCAGACCAGACATGGCGGTGAAAATCAAGGAGGAAGTTCAAAAACAGTGGGATGCTGGTTTCCTAGCCGTTACAACTTATCCATCGTGGGTCGCTAATATAGTACCAGTGCCGAAGAAAGACGGTAAAGTGAGAATGTGTGTAGACTACTGTGATCTGAATAGGGCGAGCCCGAAAGACGACTTTCCACTTCCTCATATTGATGTGCTGGTTGATAACACTGCTCAGTTCTCCGTATTCTCCTTCATGGACGGCTTCTTAGGCTATAATCAGATCAAAATGGCGCCATAAGACATGGAGAAGACTACCTTCATTACTCCCTGGGGAATATTTTGCTACAAAGTGATGCCCTTCGGACTGAAGAACGCTGGGGCAACATATCAACGTGCTATGACGACTCCTTTTCATGACATGATGCATAAAGAGATCGAGGTTTATGTTGATGATATGATTGCCAAATCCTAGACGGAGGAAGAGCATTTGGTTAATCTGCTGAAACTGTTCAAAATACTTAGGAAGTTTAGGTTGAGACTGAACCCTAACAAGTGCACCTTCGGGGTGAGATCGGGTAAACTACTGGGGTTTATTGTGAGCGAAAAAGGAATAGAGGTTGATCCTGCAAAGATAAAAGCTATACAAGAAATGCCGACGCCTAAAACAGAAAAAGAAGTGCGTGGGTTTTTAGGGAGGTTGAACTACATCGCTCGGTTCATATCTCACCTAACTGCGACATGCGAGCCGTTATTCAAATTGCTGAAAAAGGATCAGGTGTTGACCTGGAGTGAAAATTGTCAAAAGGCGTTCGACAAGATAAAAGAATACTTGTAGGAGCCTCCTGTTTTGATACCCCCAGTGGCCGGAAGACCTTTGATTATGTATTTGACGGTTCTTGAGGAAAGTATGGGTTGTGTTCTCGGTCAACACGACGAGACCGGACGTAAAGAGCATGCGATATACTATTTGAGTAAGAAGTTTACCGACTGTGAGTCCAGATATTCAATGCTCGAGAAGACGTGTTGCGCGCTAGCCTGGGCCGCCAAACGTTTGAGGCAATACATGCTGAATCATACAACCCTGCTAATTTCAAAGATGGATCCAATCAAATACGTGTTTGAGAAGCAAGCACTCTCCGGAAGAATTGCCCGATGGCAGATGGTGTTAACAGAATACGATATCCAATATGTCTCGCAAAAGGCTATTAAAGGTAGCGTTCTGTCAGAGTACCTTGCGGAGTAGCCTGTTGAGGACTACCAGTCAATGAGGTTTGATTTTCCTGACGAGGATATCATGTACCTGAAAATGAAAGATTGTGAAGAACCGTTGCCGGACGAAGGACCAGAGTTGGGTTCCAAATGGCAGTTGATATTTGACGGAGCTGTGAATTCCTATGGTAGCGGAATATGCGCAATTATCACCACTCCTCAGGGGTCGCACATCCCATTTACTGCCCGATTGACTTTTCCCGTTACCAATAATGAGGCTGAATATGAGGCTTGCATCATGGGTCTGGAAGAAGCTATTGATTTGCGAATCAAGAACCTGGATGTATACGGGGACTCAGCTCTAGTGGTGAATCAAATTAAAGGAGAATGGGAGACACATCAACCCAATTTGATACCATATATGAATTATGCAAGGAGATTGTTGCCTTTCTTTGACAAGGTGAAATTGCATCACGTGCCACGAGCAGAAAATCAAATGGCTGACGACCTGGCGACATTGGCTTCAATGTATAAAGTTAACTTCTGGAACGAGGCTCCCCGGATTGTTATCTCTTGGCTCGATAGGCCTGCATTCATATTTGCCATTGACGAGGCTCCCGATTGTAAACCCTGGTACTTTGACATCCAAAATTTCCTGAAGAACAAGGAGTATCCGGCTGGGGCATCCAGTCGAGATCATAAGACTCTCAGGAGACTGGCTGGAAATTTCTATCTGAATCCGGACGGTGTCCTATACAAAAGAAACCACGACTTGGTGTTGCTACGCTGTGTAGATGAGAAAGAGGCGAAGTTGCTCATGGAAGAGATACATGACGGTACATTTGGTACACATGCTGGCGGGCATGCTATGACAAGAAAACTACTGCGGGCAGGTTATTATTGTCTAACTATGGAAACAGACTGTTTCAAGTTTACAAAGAGGTGTCATAAATGCCAAATTTATGCGGACAAAATCCATGTACCTCCAAGTCCTCTGAATTTGATGTCATCACCATGGCCTTTCTCGATGTGGGGGATTGATATGATTGGCAATATTGATCCCACGACATCAAACGGACACCGGTTCATTTTGGTGGCAATCGATTACTTCACCAAATGGGTGGAAGCAGCATCATATGCTAATGTCACCAAACAAGTGGTAGCCAGATTTATCAAACGAGATATTATCTGCAGATATGGAATCCCTGAGCGGATTATCACCGAAAACGGTTCGAATTTGAATAATAAAATGATGAAAGAGCTGTGTCAGAATTTTAAGATTGAGCATCACAACTCGTCTCCTTACCGACCCAAGATGAATGGCGCTGTTGAAGCGGCCAATAAGAACATAAAGAATATTGTTCAGGAGATGGTTGTGATGTATAAGGACTGGCACGAGATGCTACCTTTCGCTTTGCACGGTTATCGTACGACGGTACGCACATCAACCGGGGCAACCCCTTTTTCATTGGTATACAGGATGGAGGCGGTGTTACCGTTGGAAGTCGAGATTCCTTCTCTGAGGGTTTTACGTGATGTCCAACTTGACGAGGCAGAATGGATTAAAGATAGACTGAATCAGCTCAGCTTAATGGATGAGAAGAGACTGGCTTCTCTAGCATACGGTCGGTTGTATCAGAGCCGGATGAAGAAAGCTTACGACAAGAAGGTATGCCATCGAAGCTTTCAGACGGGCGATCTTGTTTTGAAAAGGATTCTCCCACCACAAACAGATCACAGGGGCAAGTGGACTCCCAACTACGAAGGTCCCTACGTTGTCAGAAAAGTATTCTCTTGTGAATTCGGACGCAGTTAAAAAATACTTTGCTTGAAAGTGACCCGCTGGACAGTAAAAAGAGAGTCCAGGCAAAAATGGGGCATCCCGGCGAACCATAAAAAAATGAATAAAAGGTTCGGGCAAAAGTTAGGGATAAAATTGAAAAGAGGTACACTCGCGAAGTCGAAAACCCGAAAAGGGCGACTTCGGAAAAAAAAAGGGTATCCCGGTGAACTGAAAACACGCAAAGGGAGGTTCACGCAAAAGTTAGGGATTGAAAAAGCAAATGACTGCGGTCCGAATTTGATACGGCATTGCTTAGTGGTTTGGGAGTACCTGGGGCCGTCTATCCAAAAACAATCTCTTCCGAAGATCGAGTACCGGGAAAGCGCAGAGTCAGGCGAGTCATAGGAGGATCAGCTCATGGTGTTTGTCTGTGCGATGTTACCGACATGTATACAAATATTGTTTTGTATTTTATTTATGCTTCTTGTGCATATATTTATGTATGTTTGTGCGTAACTTCCTCTTTTCAGGAGTTGCATCCAGTGTACAAAACTTTGCCTATTCAGAGGCCCATTATCAATAAAACATGTTATTCAGTACTTGATGCTTGTTCTTTACTATTTTGTTTGTGAAAGACGCCGGTGTTTTTGATAAACTTGCACTTGCATAATCTTGATGGCCCTTGCCAATAATTGCTAAAACTTCGAATTGACTGAGGTAATGTCACAGATGATAACCCTGATAGATTCTGTTGTATAGGCCCTGTTTTGTCTCGTTTGTGTTTTGCAGGATTCTTACCTTTGGAGCAAACGGTCAGGAATCGTATTCCCCAGCCAAGGTCGCTTGACGTAAGACCTGATTCCAGTTGATGTCATTCCTCAACTAGTCGCAGCTTATCCCACGAGGTTTGAGAAGGACGTTTATCCCTTCCCGAAGCAGGGAATTATTTTCCCCAGGAGAGTGTCCTCGTGGAAAGCCGTCCATAGGATTAATCCCAGCAAGTCAAAATCAATGTCCCTTGCAGAGGTTGCGCTCCTCAGCGAATCGAAGATGTGCACGTTCAATCTCCAGCATGGGAGATTCCCGCAATAGTTAACCAAGTGGTTGGTTCGAAAGGTTTATATCTGCGAAGGATGGTTTTCTTGCTCCCCACAAGTCGTCATGCCATTGACAGGAGGTTGATCCTCAGCAGAGTCCGAGGTTCCGAGTTTGTAAACTATGCCCAGACAGTGTGTTTTGCCCAGAAGTGTCGCTTCTTTCCCAGCTAAGTTTGTTCACCAGCAGGGTGTTTGTTCTTTCCTCCCAGCGAAAATTGATGTTTAGTCTCTCCCCGGCAAAGTTGGTTGTATTTCTGGCGTTTATTTCGCCAGGATATTTTGTGATACTTGTTCTCCCCAGCGGAGTTGGCGTTATCCTCAGCATTCATGTTGTTGAGACATCATTATCAGAGTGGTCCCGGCAGCTTGAGCCTGCATTTGTATTTGCATATATCGTCATATTCGCATCTAATCAAACGTGTAGCATTTCCGTGCCGTACGGAGCATTACGCCATTTTCAAACATACGCATTTTAAAACATAAATCAGGTTGGTTAACCTTTTGCTTTCAGGTGTGTTTTCGCAGCAGGAGTATGGAGTTCTAGCTCAGATCTATTACCAGGTATCCGAGGTGTCGCCGTGAGACATGTGATGATACGGTTCATCTCACTATTTTCCCCACAGAGTTACTTGGTTAAGTTTCTCCTTGTCCCCGAGCAGAGTTGTTTGCTTAAATTTCTCTTGTTTTCCCCGCCAGAGTTGCTTGTTGAAGTTTCTCTTATCCGGCCAGCAGATTATTTTCTTCAAATTTGTTGTTACGTTAGCATCAAAGGGTTCCATGAATCAGAATTTCAGAGGCTTCCGCCGGTTATCAGAACAGGCGTCCGATAGTTTGGTTTCCAAATATCCCCCGTGGAGTCCTCCTCAAAGTCACTGTCACGTCAGTGCTAAAAGGTTGGTGGGTCGGGACCAATGGAGTTAGCTACTGCAGAGATAAACAGAGAAACTGTATTCAGAGTAGCTTCCCGTATGAACATACAGATGTATGTTCCTACTGGTTGACAGAAGTATTTCCCCGGAGATCGTCAAAATTTTATTGCCTATGTTGATAGGAGTTCCTCGTGTTGACGAGATACGAGTCCTGACGTGGACAATTTATTCCTGTATTAACGGGATTTCTTCATGCTAGCGAAGTGGGTGTCCTAACGTGGACAGATTTATTTCCTCGGGTTGACGAGATGTGCTAGTCCTAACATGGATAGGTTCGATTTCTCCGTGTTGACAGAATGGGGAGTCCTGACGTGGACAAAATTGATTACTCTTCGTGGACCATTTATTCCCAGTAGATATCTTCCTTCGTATCAACGAAATGTGTGTCTTGACGTGGAAAAGTTTATAATTCTTCGTGATGACAAGATGCGCGAGTCCTGACGTGGACAAATTTATCTTTCTTCATGTTGGCGAAGCGTGAGTCTTGATGTGGACAAGTTTTATTTCCTCAGCGGGTCGAAGATGCGCGAGTCCTGACATGGACAAATTTATCTCTCTTCGTGTTGACGAAACAGTGTCCTGACGTGGACAAATCAAGACGAGATGTGAGTCCTGACGGGGACAAATCAAGACGAAGTTTAGTCCTAACGTGGACAATTTATTCCTAACGTGGACAGTTTAGTCCTAACGTGGACAGTTTATTCCTAACGTGGACAGTTTAGTCCTAACGTGGACAGTTTATTCCTAACATGGACAGGTTACTCCTAACGTGGACATTTTATTCCTAACGTGGACGATTTATTCCTAGGTTGATAGGATCCCCTCGTGCTGACGAAATGCAGACGATTCATCCACAGCGAAGTCGACGGGATCTCTCCGTGTTGACGGAATGTGAGTCCTAACGTGGACAAGTTTATGATGAGATTTCTTCGTGTTGATGGAAGCGGCGTCCTAACATGGACAAAGTTCTATTCCTGTGTTGTTGAGATTTCTTCGAGTCGACGAAATGTGAGTCCTGACGTGGAAAGACTTGTACTTATTTGTGATTTGACGAAATTTGGGTCCAGATGTGGACAAGGTTACTCCTGTAACGACAGAATCTCTATTCGTGTTGACGAATTTGTTTCTCTTCTGGTGTCGACAAGGTTGGTCCAGTTGTGGACGGAGGTGTTTTGCAAAAATTGTTCAGTACCTGTGGCGTTACATAGGTGGTTGAAGTTGAAATCAGAATTATTATCAGACGTTGGATCAGTTGTTGCCGTAACAACCAGATTCAGTTGGTGGATGTCGTCCCCCAAGCAGTGCAGTTTATTTCTGCGGTTGGAAAATTTCCGGGTTTCTTGGTATTCAACCGTCTCGTACCTCGATCGTTTGAAGGCCGTTCGCTCTTCACCCAGTCGGGTCCAAGCCGTTTGAATAGGGGCAGTTGTTGCACCCCAAAATTTGCTCAACCTTTTCTTGCCTGATTTATGTTTCATTGCATTTCATTTGCATAGTTACATCATGTACATAGTTCAATCATTGACATATCATAGCATAGGATGCCTCCAACAAGGGATCAAAGGTGTCTATCAAGAGAAGAGCCTAGCAAGAGGTCTTATCCAAGTGGGAAAGTCATCCAAGCCATCAAGAAGGGATTTGAAGTCTTGAGAAGTTTGAGTGCCTACATGTGGGTTTTGCTCCTATCCTGAGGAATATTGAGAATCATCAGTGGGATGAGAAACATGTGATGTTTATGTGAGGTGTGTATGGATCTCATGGGATGTCTAGAGGGCCTTATTGAAGCTGAGGCAAGTCATTGATTCAAGTATGAGAGCCACAGTTGAGGTGCAGTCAACTAGGGTTTCATCTGGGTCAACCCTAATTCAAATATGCAATTGGAGAGTATCAAAGGCTACCTTGAGGTCATGGGATTCATGGATTGATATGTTGATGCATGTGTGGTGTTTTGCCAAGATTAAGCAAAGAAGAATCAAGAATGTGGGAAGTTGCTAAATTAGGGTTTCAGTGTAAAATCCCCTATTTAGTGCCTAACTTCAAAGCCACATAAGTCAAAATACAAGTTTCAAATGGATCTTTGGAAAAAATGAAACTTGTAGATCATCTCAATACCTTTAATTTGAGTACTAGAAGTCCTCAAGGGGATTTATAGAACTCAAGTTATGGTTCTTGCAAATTACAGGTCACCAGAGGACACTGAAATTTATCTGTGAAAGTCACTTGACTTCCAAGCAACTTTTTCCCTTTAAGGAGTTTTCAAATGGATTCTTGTCTAACATAAGAGTTGTATATCTTAATCTTAGCTTTCCATAGAGTACTAGAAGTCCTCAAGAGGATTTGTAGAACTCAAGTTATGGTCTTTGCAATCCAGGGGTATTTTGGGTATTGGTGATTATAGGTCATTCTCAAGCATGGGTCAAAATCTCCAACTTAGAGGCCTCAAATGGAAAATTGTTCAACTAGAAAGTTGCTCAAATAGGATTTTAACCTTGACCATGCATCAAGGAGGTTTTGAATTGGCTCATAGGAGAAGTTGGGTTGAAATGGTTTTTAAATGAAGAAATTAAAGTCATTTAAAAGGCAAAATTGTGATTTCTTGATTTTATGGCCGAACAAGTCCATGTTATATACCAAATTGATCAGAAAACATGTTTTGGAAAGGATTGCAATATTACTTTTTTGGTTTGAGGTCATTTACACATGGTTCCCTTTAATACCTTAAGGTTGAAGTAACATAACCATCACACTCCATAAGATCAAAAACAAGGAGAATGCACATCCAATTCATTTCTAAATGTCATAAGGTGAGAACTTCAGGTGAATTTGGAAGCTGAAACAGAGCAAGGCATGACTTTGGCATGTGAGATTTTCAAGGGATATGAGAAATTGAATTTCTCATTCAGTTAGTTACAGAAGGTTCTGGAGGTTTCTAATCACTTCTATATATTGTATGCAACTGATCTAGTTCATTTTTTGGGCCTGTTTTGGAGAGAATCGAGAGAGAGCATTTGAAAATTTCACCATTGCATCAAGAATCGGTTTTGAGGATTAAGGGGAACCCAGTGTAAATTGATCATTGGAGTAGCTTGGGAAGTGATTTTTGAGTGATTCTGCAAAAGATTGGAGGTTGATTCAAGCAAAATCTTCATTTGTTCATCATTTCAAACCAGGTCTGCAACTTTCTTCTTTTAGCTTAATTCATAGGGAGATGCATAGAAATTGTTATGTGGTTAGGTTAGGGGTGGTGCTTAGATGGATTTCAGTCCAAGAATTGAGCAATTCGTGACATTTTGAATGTGATACCATTTTCTGTTGAAGCTTATAACTTGAGATTCTTGAGGTATTAATGGTGTTTGGATAGCACGTTTTAATCAGTGAAGAGTGTAGTTCATGTTAGTGCCTTTAATTTCAAGAATCGTGACAATTGAAGTTGGATGAATTTTCTGCAACTAGGATCGGATTTGGAGTTGGAGTGAGAATCAATGGAAATGGAGGTCACATTCATGATCAGGATGGAATTTGGAGTGGATTAGGGTTTTTAGTTGGCTTGATTGATGAGGTTTTGGGATTGCCACGCCGGAGAAGACGGTGGCGCAGAGCTCAGGCCACCGTCTGAGCTTCTCCCTCCATTTTCAAATGTTTTAGGGACGATGACTCCCAACCCTCAGATGATGCTTTGACCTTGACTAATTCCACAAACCAATGGCCAGGATTTGATTTCACGTCTGAAGAGGGTGATTTTAATGAAACTCACCGTTTCATTTAATCAGAGTGGATGGGCCTTAGTGATCCTTACTCTTCACACCCCAGTCTAGGCCCAATTGAGAATTACAACGTGAATGGATTGCTATTCAGCACACACATTTTTCCATTTCCATTTAATTTTCTGATTTTCTTTTAATTTCGTTTGGGCCTAATGAGAATTTGATATGCGCCCCCCCTTGGGCCCAGGTTTGGATTTCAACTGGATTTAATTGCTATTCAGCACGCAGGTTTCTCAGTTTTTATTTGTTTTTTCTTTTAATTTCATTTTTCATATAGTTTAGGAATTAATTCACCATAAATAGAAAAATAAACATTTTTAGGCTAGGTTTTTTTCCTCTGACTCCTTAAAGAGTCTAGAATTTTATAGGATTAATAGTTTCATAATTCATGCATTTTATTTTTTAATTGCATTTTTGGAATTTTAATTGGTTTTATTTTTAATATGTTTGATATGTGTTCTTGCTGATTTTAGTATGACTAATTGGTGTGGATTTTTGAGTTGATTCTTGTTTTATTAGTTAGCTTAGAGATGCATGTACCCCTAGTAATTTTATCATATTTTTGTGAGATATTTTTAGTTTGTTTTGAACTTTGAACATTAGATGTTGTAGAATTAGGGTTTTAGGATAGTACCCTTAGGTTTAGGGCATAGTTTTAGGTCCAAATGAATGGTTAACCCCCTGGTTTTTGTATGAGAGATTCTTAAGAGGTTTAGGAACCCTTAGTGATTTTTGTAGGATTTTAAAACCATGTTTGGTATTTTAAGTAGAATTAGTTTTAGGACTAACTTCTAGGTGTTTCTGATGAACTAATTTGACTAGTTTGATTCAATAGTTCCCCTTAGATTAGGGTGGTGGTGCTTTTGAGATTGGATGATCATGAAGACCAATTTAAGGGTCTTTGGAGAGATTAGATGAGCTTGGAGTTGAAGATTTCTCATCTGTTGGAGTGCTTGTCAGGAGCTTAGGAAAACTAGGGTTTCAGGAAGAGCATTAGAGTAGTTTTGCTTGTTTCTTCAAACATGGAGTATATTGTTCATCTCCATTCAATTCAATGACATAAAGTCCTTTTAAAGAAGTCACATCTCCCCTTAGGAGGGATTAATGGCATGCTTTAAGGGTATAACTTTGAGGATGCCAGTCTCTCATAATGTTAAGTTCTCAGTGACTTCCCTTGGTTGTCTTTGAGCCTCTTAACATTTCACCTTGATCTTGTTGGTTTGATTCTCCCTTGGAGGTGCTTGTTGAAGCTTGGTAAAGGAAAAGATGAGGTAGCTTGTTGAAGCTAGGGTTTTGTTTGCTTGTTGAAGCTAGGAGCTTGTTGAGGTTAGGAGCTGGTTGAAGTTGTTTACTGGCTGGGGTTTGAGCTTGTTTAAGCTGGTAGCTTGTTAAAGTTTGGTGTCTATTGAAGATTGAAATTTTATTGAAGCTTGAAGATAGGAGTTATTCATGAAGATGAAGGTTGTTGCTGTTAACTTTTGCTGGTTAATCATCTGTTGCTGTCAGAGCTGATGTTTGTTGTAGGAGTTTGGTGCTGCTACTTGGGCTGCCTCCTCTGTTTATTTTGGTTTTTCTGTATTGTTTGTTGGCTTGTGTAGCTTGCCCCCTAGGTTTAAGGTGAATGTGGATTCACTTTGCCTGTTGTTTTCCCAGGTTCGAGGTTGAGTGGGACTCCCTTGCCTCGCTTGTATTGCTGCATCGCATGCATTTTACTGTATTTGCTTGCTTTCTTTGCTGTTATCCCCTAGGATCTCTGATTTCCTCTATGCAAGAGGAAATTATGATAGACATTAAGTTTTGACCCATGCATGACAACATTAGGTTAGTTTTATTCCTTTTCAACCCTAGGCTTTTTAGAGCTTCTTTCTCTTTTCTTATCTCAAAACAATTCAAAAACACAGTAATAAGGTTAATCGACGTCGTACGTTACAAGCCTTAAGCTATTTGAGAAAAGGTTGCTGGAGGGTCACTCTTCAGTAATCTGACTGCTTAGTATGGTACCCTTAGGGTGACATGCGACGTAGTCACTCTCAAATCATAGTCTCTAGTGCGTCAGAGATCGCAAACAGGCTAAAAAACAGTTCTTTCGTAAAAGACTCAAAACAAACATCAAAGTGTCATTTTTGTCCGCTTGGACTCTCAATCAAGAAAAACCCTTTCTTAAGGAGATAAAAAAAACTGTCAGACAAGCCTGTGTCTTCCGTATCCCGAACTACGTTTGCTCTGATCTTTCATGCTGTATGAAAGTACGTAGGCACGAGATGCGATATCTCGGCGAGCAACTTTCCCCTTCTTTCCCGTAGGTAGGCGAACTACATTGACTCTGATTTCTCGTTCTAGACGAGAATACGTAGGCATAAAGTGCGACACTTTGCCGAGTCATTTTCTTTTCTTTTAACCCTGACCTGTAGAGTAGATAGAATAACATACCCTTAGCTAGAAAACAAGCGTGGATCCCGTCGAGTACGACGGACGTGAGGGGTGCTAATACCTTCCCCTTGCGTAACCGAGTCCCAAATCCAGGATTTGGTTGCGATGACCATTCCTTTCCCTTCTTTGCGTTAGGTTTACTCTGAGCGTTTCCTTTCCCTCTTGTGGGATAAATAACGCACAGTGGCGACTCTTCTGTCATAGCCGACGCCGATTTTCGCAGTAGCGACAAATACCAATAAATCCGGAAATTTGCCAACTGCACAAGTACACGGTACTCTGATGGGGACAAATCTTCGGAAACTGAAATAGTGGTTGCACGGCAACTAGTTGGAGAAATACTGATCTGAACCTCCGTTAGGATGATTTTATTATTTATCTGATATCGCTGCGTCCTCAAGTCATCAAGGGATCACTGGTTACACGGTAACTGGTGATTTGCCAACCGCACAGGTAAACGATACTCTGATTGGTAGGAACCTCTTCAAAACTGAACATCACAGTTGCACAACAACTCTGCTGGGGAATTGGTCACACGGTAATTGGTGAAGGGTCTAATCTCAAATCTCTGTCAGGATGATCATCTGATTTTGCTGTAAATCTTCATCCTCAAGTCATCACGGGATCATCAGTTACACGGTAACTGGTAAATGATGGCTGATTATGTCGTCGGGCAACCTGCGCCACTGTCGAAGAATTCCTTATCGTCGCCTATGGACTCATCATGTCGCTAGGAACGTCGACAACATATTTGTCGAACTTCATTAGTAAGTCAATAAGGGATCACCGGTTACTCGGTAACTGGTGAATGATGGCTGATTCTGCCGTCAGGCATTCTGCGCCATTGCAGAAGAATTCCTTATCGTCGCCTATGGACTCATCATGTCGCTAGGAACGTCGACAAAATCTTTGTCGGACTTCATCAGTAAGTCAATAAGGGATCACCGGTTACTCGGTAACTGGTGAATGATGGCTGATTCTGCCGTCAAGCATTTTGCGCCACTGCAGAAGAATTCCTTATCGTCGCCTATGGACTCATCATGTCGCTAGGAACGTCGACAAAATCTTTTTCGGACTTCATCAGTAAGTCAATAAGGGATACCGGTTACTCGGTAACTGGTGAATGACTACTCTCAAATCTCTGTCAAAATGTGTCGCTACTGCAAAAAATGAGGCCGACAATGACAGAAGAGTCACCACCGTGCGTTATTTATCCCAAAGGAGGGAAAGGAAATGCTCAAAGAAAACCTAACGAAAGAGGGAAAAGGAATGGTCATCGCAACCAAGTCCTGGATTCGGGAGTCGGTTACGCAAGGGGAAGGTATTAGCACCCCTCACGTCCATCGTACTCGATGAGATCCATGATTAATTGTTTATCTAGAAGGGTTGATTAATACTATCTACTTAAAGGCTTAGGGACAAAAGAAAAGAAAAGTGACTCGGCAAAGTATCGCACTTTATGCCTACGTATTCCCGTCTGGAACGAGAAATCAGAGTCAACGTAGTTCGCCTAACTACGGGTAAAGGGGGGAAGGTTGCTCGCCGAGATATCGCATCTCGTGCCTACGTACTTTCATCTGGTATGAAAGATCAGAGCAAACGTAGTTTGGGCTAACTAGACCACAGGTTTGGTTCAAGTTGTTTTTAACCCGAGTAGGGTTAACAAACGGTTCTCGCAGTTTGGTGTATGCAGCTCGACCATTGGAGACTTAGGCGTTACCGTTTGCGGGAGAATCGAGAGTTAACGAAACTCTCATTACGAAAATGGGTTCTAATGATTAAAGGTCCAAGAGGACAAAAAGGAGTTGAATGTTTGTTTTTGTGTCTTTTATGGAGAAATGTTTTGATTAATGTTTTGGAGTGTACATTGTATTGAAGTCTCAAACTCAGGATCGAATGCGTCGCATATCGCCCTAAGGACGTATACTAAACACTCTAGACAGTTGAGAGGTGGCCCCCCAACCATCACTTCCCATGCTTAAGGCTCACAACACAATATTCACTAGCCTTATTAAGTGTTTTAATGGGATTTAAAGAAAAGAAAGAGAAACAGACCTCTAAAGGAAACTGAACAGCCCTAAATGTTAGCATGCAATGTTCGTCCTATGGTTGAAGTTTGCAAAAGGGGAGACTACCCTAATGTTGTCACACATGGTTTAAAAGCCTAATGTCTATCACATTCTACCTTGAACAAGGAAGAATGGAGCTCCTAAGGGAAAGGCAAAGGAAGCAACAGAAAACAGATGAAGTAACAGAATACAGGAAATGTGGATTCATAAAGGTAAACAAGGAATGCAAGTTAGGGAGGAAGTCATCTCAACCTCAAGCCCATAATTAATGGAAAATGGCTTATTTTAAACATGCAATCTTGGCCACAAGTGATTATAAAGTGGTACGAGGCAATAAAACCTACGAATGACATACGTGTACTACGATTAGGAATCATAACGCATTATCATGGAAATATGGAACCTAATGGGCAATTATGTATGATAAAACCAGCCAATCAATGATCTACACATCCTATATAATGTCTATAATAAGCAATAGGAACCCTAGCGCTCATCACACAAACAATTCGAGGCCGTTGGAGCCGAAATAAAACCGAAGTCCGTTCGAATGTCCATATTACAAGTCCGAATACAAAAATACAAGAAAAATAGCAAAGGGTGCTAAAAACTTCAAATAAAAATCTCCAATGCCCTACATCAAGTCTCAAACCAGGGGTGAGAGATACCACAAAAATATCCAAAGAGAAATGGTCAAATAAGATGAAAACATTGCAAGATATCTCATGTATACCAAAGGAAAAGTTAAAATGGAGCATGTTAAAGAAAGCATCCAAAACCAATTAAAATGGTACAATAAAATTCCCACAAAAATATATCATAATACCTCAACATGTGTATGAGATCTCTGCAAAAGGATTGACATTTAAATTGTGTTTTGATAGGTCAAAGAAAATTCACAACATGATAGCACCAGCATTGCTATTTTTCTGACAACTA
The DNA here is from genome assembly GCA_963859935.3 of Lathyrus sativus. Taxonomy (NCBI): domain Eukaryota; kingdom Viridiplantae; phylum Streptophyta; class Magnoliopsida; order Fabales; family Fabaceae; genus Lathyrus; species Lathyrus sativus. Next base: position 423,506,309 of record OZ012739.1, read on the forward strand.
AAATGTAAAAAAAATCTAATAAAATGACAAAAAATGGAAAAAATATGGTTCCAATTCTATAAAATTCTAGACATCTTGAAGATTACGCAGAAAAAAAAAGGGATCAAAAAGACTAATTTTCCTATTTTTTATGATATTTAGAAGTCAACATGTAAAAGAAAGAAAAATAAAAGAACAAGATAAGAACATGAATATATGAGAAACATAAGGAAATAAGTGAGAATAAATAAAAATGGCATAGCCAGGAATCGAACAGGGGACTGTAAACCCAAGTTGCTGAGTTGGTGCGCCACCTATTTAATGAAGGGTGATGTGGCAGCGCGTGTGGCACATTCATGGACGTTCGATCGGATGACCAAGTCAAAATTTCAACACAATCCAACGGCAACCGCTCGTCTTCTTCGTTGGGAACATTTGCTGGCCGGAAATATGCAAACCGCGGCCGGAAAACGCAAGCTCCGTCGGCGAGCTTCATGTGGTTCTATCTTCTTCAATTCTTGACCAAACACAATGTTCTTTAGATGAATCTTGTGGGATTTTTCGAGAGGAATCCAAATATACCATTATTTTCCCTTGAAATGGCCTCTAACTCAAAAACCGTATATGAATCTCAAACTTTCAAGAATACCAAATTGTCATAAAAACCATCTTTTTTGTACTAGAATCCATGTAGGAGATGAGAGCAATGTAATGCAATAACAATAATGCAAGAAAGACTCATAAATCATGAGTTATGGTGAATTCTTTATACCTCAGAAAATGACTCTTTTGAGCTTCAATGGAGCACGAATTTCTTTGGAAAATTATGTAGAAACATTCAACAATCCACGGTAGAGGTATTAGGATGAAGGAGAATGCTTAAATTGGTGAAGAAAATGAAAATCAATTTTCACTTGGAGCTTACTTTTCATGTTACTACAACCATGGTGATGCATTAAAAACTTCTCAAAAATTGATGGAAAAATTCTATGGAGTATATTGAATGTATTTGCAATGAAAAATGATCAAAAAAGTGGAGAGAAAAAGGATTTGAAAAATCAATTTTTCAAATGTAGCAAATTGTGGGAAAATGGAAAAATGGTGGAAGAAGGTGAGAAAAATGATCATGGAAGAGGTTCAATTGCCTTGGTTTTGGTTTTTTATATCCCTTGCACCATAAGGAACATCTAGGGTCCAAAATTATCCCTTGTTTTAATCTTAAGGGCCTAGATTCAAAGTGTTACTTAAGTGTGAAGAAAGCTTGAAATAGGTCATGATAAAAGCTCCAAATGAAAAATGTAAAAGTACCAATGTTCTTAAAATGAAGTTTCCACTCAAAATAAGTACAAATATGGACTTGTTTGATTAAATTTTGAGGAAATACCAAACTAGGCCTTTTCACATGTTTTCACCAAAATCACTTTCATCAATCTTCAACCATGAGCTAGCCCATTAAAACCTTGAGGTTTATTTGACCAAATGACGCCATTCGGAGCAACTTTCATGTTGGAAAAAAATCCATTTGAGTTATGCAAAGTATTGAACTTGACCTGTAGTTTTATGACCTATTATCATAGTTTCCCAACTCATTGATAATCTTCAGTTGACCTCTAAGTCAGGGGATGAACCCCACACAAGCATTTGGACTTCTCAAGGGCATGAACCACTTCCTGGTGACTTTAGTGATTCCTCCAGCTCGAATAAAACCTCTAGATAGGCCTCTCTTGATGTATATCACACTTGATCCCATGTATAAATGCTAATGCAATGCTATGATAATGCTATGATGATGTTATGCTAATGCAAAAACAAGAAGGAAAAGGTTGGGCAAATTTTGGGGTGCAACAGCTGCCCCTATTCAAGCGACTTGGACCTGAATGAGTGAAAAGCGAACGACTTTCAATCAATCAAGGTGAAAGACGGTTGAATACCGAAAGAACCCGGAAATTTGCCAACTGCAGAAATAAACTGCAAACTCTGATTGGGATAGAATCTCCGAAGAAACCGAACATAATGAACATCTTGAACATCCCACCAAGGGAAGGAGAAACTTAACCAAGTAACTCTGCTTCAGGAAACACGTAACTGGCCATGGTCTGAACACCACATGGGCCAAAGAACAATCTTTCGAATCGTCGGAATCTGAATACTCAACGCACGATAGGGCCACATCAAAATCTGTCGGAATCTAGATACTTAACGCACCGACCGGAGCCTGGGTGCTCAACGTAATGACCGGAGCCTGGACGCTCGACGTAACTGGTGACTTCACTGGGGGGTTTACCGGAGCCTGGATACTCGACAGACGAAGCAATACATTACAAACCGAACATTCACCGGAATCTGGACATTCAACAGAGAGAGAGTACCATCACAACACTTACTAGGATCCGTATACTCAACCGTCTTTATCGGACAAAGCAAAACGTTACAAATTGAAAATTTCACCGAAATCTGGATATTCAACGGAGGAGTCGGGGCCTGAACGCTCGACGTAACACATCGGAGTCTGAACATTCATCGCAACAAACCGGAGTCTGAACACTCAACGCAACAAACCGGAGTCTGAACACTCAACGAAGCAACAAACCGGAGCCTGGATACTCAACGAAAATACACCGGAGCCTGGGACGCTCAACAACGCTACAAACCGGAGCCTGGATACTCGACGAAGCTAACAAACTAGAGCTTGGATACTCAACGAAGCAACAAACCGGAGCCTGGATACTCGACGAAGCTAACAAACTGGAGCCTGGATACTCGACGAACGAAAACGCATCGGAGCCTGGATACTCAACGAAGCAACAAACCGGAGCCTGGATACTCGACGGACGAAAACGCACCGGAGCCTGGATACTCAACGAAGCCACAAACCGGAGCCTGGATACTCGACGGACGAAGACGCACCGGAGCCTGGATACTCAACGAAGCAGACCAGAGTCTGAACACTCGACGAAAACACACCGGAGCCTGGATACTCAATGAAGCTAACAAACCGGAGCCTGGACACTCGACGAAAACACACCGGAGCCTGAACACTCAACGAAGCAACAAACCGGAGCCTGGATACTCGACGGACGAAAACGCACCGGAGCCTGGATACTCAACGAAGCCACAAACCAGAGCCTGGATACTCGACGGAAGAAGACGCACCGGAGCCTGAATACTCAACGAAGCCACAAACCGGAGCCTGGATACTCGACGGACGAAGACGTACCGGAGCCTGGATACTCAACGAAGCAACAAACCAGAGCCTAGATACTCGACGGACGAAAGCGCACCGGAGCCTGGATACTCAACGAAGCAACAAACCGGAGTCTGGACACTCGACGAAAACACACCGGAGCCTAGATACTCGATGGACGAAAATGCACCGGAGCCTGGATACTCTACAAAGCTAACAAACCAGAGCCTGGATACTCGACGGAAGAAAATGCACCGGAGCCTGGATACTCAACGAAGCAAACAAATCGGAGCCTGAACACTCAACGAAGCGAACAAATCGGAGCCTGAACACTCTACGAAGCAAACAAATCGGAGCCTGGATACTCAACGAAGCAAACAAATCGGAGCCTGAACACTCGACGAAGCAAACAAATCAGAGTCTGGATACTCGACGAAGATACAAATCGGAAAGAGAATACTACAAATACTTATCAAGATCACCTTACAAAATCTTTACTGGAGTCCACATACTCGACGAGAGAAAGAATCAATACACACTGGAGATTTACCAGAGCCTGGATACTCGACGGAATAGCCACGAACACTAATAGGGGTCTGGACCTTTGCTTGATTTTACCGGAGTCTGAACACTCAACATACTGACCGAAGCCTGAAAACTCAACGTAAAAACTGATGTCTGAATACTACAGCTCTATGCTGGGGAGAAGAACTTTGAACAACTTTGGAAGATGCAATCCCGACTCTGCTGAGGGACATACCAACAAACTCGGAGTTACAAATTTTACTAGAGATGAACAAGTCTCTGCTGGGGATGAGGTAAAGGTCTTGCATGACCTCATGGGAACGCATCTTACACTGTTGGGGGTCACGGAAGACCTGCTGGAGGATATTCCACACATGCCTGATGGAGAGAAATCTGATCTCGGCTCGCTGGGGAACAAACCCATACTCGTACTCTGTGGGGATTAGAGGTATGCCTGACTAATTGTTGGGAGTAAAGATGCAACTTCCATCTGCTAGGTGTCGCTACTGCGAAAATCGGCACCGGCTGAACAGAAGAGTCGCCACCGTGCGTTATTTATCCCACAGGAGGGAAAGGAAACGCTCAGAGTAAACCTACCGCAAAGACGGGAAAGGTATGTTCATCTCAACCAAAACCTGGATTCGGGAGTCGGTTACGCAAGGGGAAGGTATTAGCACCCCTCACGTCCGTCGTACTCGACGGGATCCACGCTTGTTTTCGGGTATGGATTGTTATTCTATCTAAACTAAAGGTCTGGGGTTAAAAGAAAGGAAAATGACTCGGCAAAGTATCGCACTTTATGCCTACGTATTCCCGTCTGGAACGAGAAATCAGAGTCAACGTAGTTCGCCTACCTACGGGAAAGGAGGGGAAGGTTGCTCGCTAGGATATCGCATCCTATGCCTACGTACTTTCATACGGCATGAAAGATCAGAGCAAACGTAGTTCGGGCCACGTACGACACAAGTCTGTCTTGATTGATTTTTATTCTTTCTGAAAAAGGTTTTTCTGATTAGCAGTCCAAGCGGACAAAAATGACGTCTTGATGAGTTCACATTCTTTTACGGAAGAAGTGTCTTTTATTGTGTTTGAAATCTTATTGTGTTTTTCTGTTTGTTTTGAGAAAGAAAGAGACGGAACTCTAACCTATGGTTGCAAAGGGAATCAAACTGACCTAAGGTTATCATGCATGGGTTAAGACCTAATGTCTATCATGCTCCTCTCTTGCACAAATAGAAACAGAGATCCTAAGGGAACAGACGGAAACAGAAACAATAGCAAATATACAATAAAGCAATAAAATGCATGGATGCAACAATACAAGCGAGGCAAGGGAGTCCCACTCAACCTCGAACCTAGAAAACAACAGGCAAAAGTGAACAGAATTCACTTTCAACCCAACAGGTTAAACAGCAAATAATACAGTCAGGGAAAACCAATCAATACATCAGAAAATAAACAGCAAAAATAAACAGCCACAGCAGCTCTGCATCAACACCTGTCTTCAAGTCATCTCCCAACAGCTACAAGCTTCAGCAAGCATCAGTCTTCATCTTTACAGCCTTCAAGCAAGGTCTCTGTCATCAGTCTTCCATCTTCAATGGCTTTACTTCCAGTCTCAATCTCCAAGCTGAGGAAGCAATCACAAGAGTGAACTGGGTGTTAAGCAATTAGTTGACCACCAAAGGTGGCAAACAGACTGCTAACAACACATAGAATATTTCTCTTAAGAGTTCTATCTCTTAGACACTATCACCAAGCCTTCCAAAGGAAGGGGGTGAATGTCTTAGAGAGACTCTGCATCACAGAGAAGGATGGAGGCAATCAAGACCTTCCATGTTTGAGAATCAAGTCTACTACTCTAGAGCTCTGCCTAGCTCCTAAACCCTATACTCCTCAACAGCTGCCAGCAAAGGAATCTCTTCATCTTCCCTGGAAGTTGGTCTCCAATCTATTTGATCTCCAATGGACTCATCATCACAGGTCTTCAGCTCTCCCAATCCCCAAGCAAACCCAATACCCCACACAGACAAATGAAATAACCCTAGAGAGGGCACACCACACAGTCAAACAAATATAGACAGTATACTAATAGCAGTAGGGGAATCCTAATATTTTCTAAGGGATCTATTATCTACCCATAATCCCTATAGTCCCATACCCCAAAGACTCAATCTACAACTCCTAAGGGTAATGATTTAATTCTCCTATGTCATCTCCTAAACCCTAGTTTTGATCATGTTATTCACACCTAAACAAATCATCTAAAAGTAAGTTCTAAAATTGTGAACTAAATTTTATATACAATCTAACATTCTATACTAATCAACCTAAAAAGAATGGATCAAAAATATAAAAGCATTTAATCAAACTAAAATTAGCAAATTCATGCACTAAACTAAACATTATTTACACCTATTTAAAAGAAAAATATGCCAAAAATATGAAAATGAAATGAAATATTAATTTTTTTATGTGATATTTTTCTTAACAAAATTATGAACAATGTGCAAAAAGAACCAACTAAAATCATGCATTTTTCCATTTTTTTTATGAATTTTCAAAGAATTAAAAAAATATGAAAGAAAATAAATGTGAATTAAATGGAATGGGGTGCAGGAAGCATTTGAAATCAGTTGAAAAACAAGGTGGGCCCAGACTGGGGGGCGCGCATAGCAAGCGCGTCTGGGCCCAAGGCATCAGAAAACTCAATCAAAAAATAAAAAAACTCAGAACGGTGCATATAGCAAGAAATCTAGTTCATTTCACATTGGGCCTCATGCTTGGGGGTGGGATTAGCAAAGACTCACAAAGCCCAGTCAGAAAACATTAATGAAACGGTGCGTATTGCCCTTGGAAGTTCCCTCCGTTTTCATCTTTAAACCAAGGCCGTTGGATCCAGAACCAATTCAAGGTCAACATCATGATCGTGTGGCCCAAAGGTCGTCTTCAACCTTAGAAACCCTAGGGTTTCTGAAACTTCATCACCATGCACGAGTTTTCCAGTTCTCTGTTCTCCCTCCATTCACCATGAAATCACTCGATATGAAAAGCAAACTTGGTCTATTCCTTCCCCTCTACACAGCCATGCCAATGGTTCTTTCTAAAACTCAACCACAAATCAAACCCGATAGGTGCAATATTCGGATTCCACCATTTTCACCTGTGAGCAACCACTTCAATTCTTTCCAACTCTTATCCTAACCTAATCTATACTTCACACTGATCATTTTAAGCTATTAACCTAAGATTATCTTGCATTATCCTTGATGTTCTAAGCTCCAACAGTTTTGATACACCATGATCAACCTTCATGAAACTTCTCCAAACTTTGCACAATCCATCATCTAACCTATCTTAATCGTTCTATGCTAACCAATCACTATGATTCTAACTAAAACAGTCAATTCAAATGGAGATACCAACCTGGTTTGATGAGGAAAACAGCTATGGAAATCCTTGGATTTGATGCTTGCAATGATTGGAACTTGATCCACACACTCAATTCTTGATTCTGTATGCAGAACTTCTGGTTCAATCCTCTTGAATCTAGCAATTCCAACTTTCTTGCACCTTGGATGATGGAACTTGTATGGCACGATCCCTCTTCAATTCCACCCAATTCTTGTGTGAATTCTGATCTATGGAAGATGTTGATGATGATCAAATCAAGAAAAATGGAAATTGATGAAAGTTTGATGAAGTTTGAGAGGTTTTGCAAAAATGGAAGAATTGTGTATAACTTGTGTTTTGATCACAATGAATCACCAACCATGGCATGGAGTTACTTCATTCAATATATAGATGAGAATGGAAAGCCCTAGAAGCTTGGAGAAACTTCCCATGCACATTTTCCCTTGGATTTGGATTATGTAACTTCTTTTGTAAGTAACCATGCATATCTTTCAATTCTTGAACCAAACTCAAAATTCTACTTTTGCCAATGTTCTTAAAACATTTTTTCCAATCAAAATGACCTATAATTTCACATCATTTGGCCAAGTTGTGAAAAATCTCAATTTTAGGTCATTTTTCATTCATTAAATTCACCAATTTTGAAACCTTGTGCTATGAGCTTTTCCAAACTTTCATGGTTACTTTTCTAGAATCAAAATGTCATTTGGAGCAAGTTTGATGTTGTGAAGTTTTCCATTTGAAGCTTCCTTGTATGAGTTTTGGGCATAGGCTTGAAATGACCTGTAATTCTCAGATGACCAAAATACCCTTTGCTTGCCAAGACCATAAGTAGAGTTCCACAAATCATATGAAGGAATACCATACCATTCTAGAAATCTAAGACAATTAGGAACAATTCCTATGTTTACCATAAATTCATTTGAAATCTCCTTGAGGGGTAAAAGTTGCTTGGAAGACAAGTAACTTTCACAGACAAAATTTCAGATACCTCAGATGACCTGTAACTTGCAAGGACCATAACTTGAGTTCTATAAATCTCCTTAATGTCTTCCACCACTCAAATTAAAGGTCTTGAGATCCTCTACAAGTTTCATGTTGTCCAAGGATCCATTTGAAGCTTTCATTTTGACTTATCTTGCTTGGAAGTTTGACCTAAACTAGGGGATTTTACACAGAAACCCTAATTTAGAAACTCCTCTTCTCCTTGATTTATCTTGATTTCTTCTTGGCATATCACCATATCCTTCTCTACATGTCAAATGATGAACCCCACATCTCTCCAATAGCCCTTAATGCCTTTCAATCAATCAATTGACCTAGGGTTGACCTAGAGTTGACCCAGATGAAACCCTAGTTGACTGTCTTCAACTGCAACTCTTGTGATCATGTAAGTGACTTGTCTCCTTCTCCAAATGACTTTCTAAGTCTTCCATGATGGCTAGATACCCTCCATGCTCATTTCACAGCTCACAACTTCTTTGATGATCCTCAGATACCCTCAGATAGGAGATGGATGCACTGCTTGATCCATTGACTTCCCAGCTTTCAAATTCTTTCTGATGACTTGAATGAGATTGAATTAGAATAATAACCTCTTGATAGGCTCATAGAGATGAGAATAATGCTTGGTCCCTTGTTGGATGACTTGCTATGCTATGCTATGCAGATGATTAGACTATGTACATGACTCTATATGCAAATGCTAATGCAATTGAAACATAAACCAAGTGGAATAAGGTTGAGCAAATTTTAGGGTGCAACAGCTGCCCCTATTCAAGCGACTTGGACCCGATTGGGTGAAGAGCGAACGGCCTTCAAACATTCGCGGTACGAGACGGTTGAATACTAAGAACCCGGAAATTTGCCAACCGCAGAAATAAACCGCGTCACTGCTTGGGGAACGACATTCATCAACTGAATCTAGCTGTTACAGCAACCAACTGATCCATGAGCGACGTGCTGGGGATTATTTTCATCAGCCTGAAAAAGATTCTATCATCGCAGGGGTAGAACTTTGTCCATGTTAGGACGCCTGTTTTGTCAACACGAAGAAATCTCAACTAAAACTTGTCCACGTCAGGACTCCATCTGTCGTCAACTCGGAAAAATCTCGGCGACTTCGCTGGGGATAATTCGTCTGCATTTCATCAGAAATAGATCGTCCACGTTAGGAATAAACTCCTCCACGTTAGGAATAACACCGTCCACGTTAGGACTAAGACTTTGTCTGGATCTGTCCACGTCAGGACTAAACTCTTCCACGTAAGGAACACATCTTTTTTCCACGTAAGGAATCACATCTTTCCACGTAAGGAAACCAACTTATCTTTCCACGTAAGGAATCAATCTTCTTTCCCGTAAGGAATCACATCTTCTTTCCATGTAAGGAATCACAATCTTATCTTGATCTGTCCACGTCAGGACTCCAATCTTTCCACGTAAGGAATACAACTCCGTCCCCGTAAGGAACCAATCTTTCCATGTAAGGAATCCAATCTTTCCACGTAAGGAATCCAATCTTTCCACGTAAGGAATAACTTCTCCATCTGTCCACGTAAGGACTCCAATCTTTCCACGTAAGGAATCCATCTTTCCACGTAAGGAATCTCATCTCTTTCCATGTAAGGAATCCATCTTTCCACGTAAGGAAACCATCTCTTTCCACGTAAGGAATCAATCTTTCCACGTAAGGAAACCATCTCTTTCTGATTTGTCCACGTAAGGAATGTATTGCTTTTCCACGTCATGAATCAACTTCTTTCCACGTAAGGAATAATTTCTTTCCACGTAAGGAACTAACTTGTCCACGTAAGGACTACATCTTCCACGTTAGGACCCACCTTTCCACGTTAGGAATAACTCTCTTCTTGATTTGTCCACGTAAGGACTCCCATCTTGTCTCGACTTGTCCACGTCAGGACTCACATATCGTCTTGATTTGTCCACATCAGGACTCACCTCTTGACTCGCTGAGGAAATGAAATTTGTCCACGTCAGGACTCATGCGGCGTCAACACGAAGGAAGATAAATTTGTTCACGTCAGGACTTGCGCACCTTCGGCTTGCTGGGGAAATGAAACTCATCCACGTCAGGACACACACTTCGCCAACAACACGAAGAAGGATAAATTTGTCCGCGTCAGGACTCTCGTATCTTGTCATCACGAAGAACTATAAACTTTGTCCACGTCAGGACGCACATCTCACCATTACGAATAAAGATATCTGCTGGAAATAAATGATCCACGTCAGGACACCAACACGAAGAGTAATCAATCTTGTCCACGTCAGGACTTCACATTCAATCAATACTGAGAAACCAAATCCGTCCATGTTAGGACTAGCACGTATCGTCAACTTGAGGAAATGAAACTTGTCCACGTTAGGACCCCCACTTCTCTAGCACGAAGAAGATCCATCAATAAAATTGTCCACGTCAGGACTCACTTCTCCATTGGTCCCAACCCACAAACTTCTTAGCACTGACGTGACAGCGACTTTGAAGCGGACTCTACTGGGGATATTTGGAAACCAAACTACCGGACACCTGTTCTGATAACCGACGACAGCCTCTGAAATTCTGATTCATGAAACCCTTTGCTGACAAATAACTCTGCTTGGGAATGAGGAGATATTTTGCCTACTAACTCTGGCGGGGAAAACAAGAGAAATTTACACAAATAACTCTACTCAGAGACAAAGAGAACTTCATCATGATAACTCTGCGGGGAATAGTGCCAAAGCTGACACTTCATTGAATGTCTCACGTCGAGACCTCAAATGTTCAGTGATTCATTTGAGCAAGAGCTCCTTCCACCTGCAAGAGAGCAATACTTGAAACAAACGGTTAGCCGACCTGGTTCATGTTTCAGGATGCACATGTTTGACAATGATGTAATGCTCCGTACGGCATGGAAATGCTACGCGTTTTATTTGGTGGATGCAAGTATGACACTATATGCCAATGCAAATATGACACTATATGCCGATGCAAATGCAGACTCGAACTGCTGGGATACAGGAAACCGCTTCAGCAAAATAAATGCTGAAGACAATGCCGACCCCGCTGGGGATAGCCAGATGCTACAGAATTATTCCAGCAAAATAAATGCTGGAAGAGTGAAGTCGACTCAACTGGGGAATTGGGAACTTAAACCAAGCACCTCATTGAAGTAACACCCTGCTGGGGAATATAACTCTGCTGGAGAATAGCAGATGTGCCTGGTATGATTGAACTTCTGCTGGAGAGTGAACGGATATCACACGGTATTCCGGCAAAATAAATGTCGGGACCCACCCAACTCTGCCGGGGAGAGTCTTAATCTTCGAGTTCCTCTGAGAGGAATGAAAATACTTGCTGAAAAGAGAACTCCACTGGGAATGGGACGATTCTCTTGGGGAAAATCAACTGACTCCACTGGGGGGAGAGTAAATGACCCTGCGGGGAAAGGTAAACTGTCTGAATACAGCTCACAAATATTAATCTTCGGAGGCTAAACCACTCTGCTTGAGATGCACTGTCTGAATACAGCCTTCAATCTTGGAATCGTCAAACTCTGCTAAGGATAAACGACTTTGCTGGAGAATGTCCTTTGAATAAGCTACGACTAGCTGGGGAATTTGATCCTTCTTCAGTAAGGAACATTGTCATATTGGAAGCACGACCTGCGTGGAGATTCACTTCACCTGACGATCAAGTCTTTTCGTTATGAGCTTCTGGTTAAGACACTTCGATCTCTGTACCCTGACGGTTAGATCTGAACTGTTTCTGCACGTCAAACCCCAAAAGAATGTCCCAACAACATCTTTTGTTTTTAGGGTGTTCTTCCCCGGTCTTGCGATAATCTTTTGCCCCTAATCGACTGATTCGTGGAGTAATGCCCATGGCCGCGAGAGATTTGCCAAATCTCGACCTAATTGCCCCAGATTAACTGCTTCTCGAATGTATGACTTTGCTGGGGGATAAACGAGTGTGCCAAGTAGGCTGGACTTCTGTACATCCGTGGTGGGTCATACACGCCTGATGCTGGACAATATCCGGTCTAAATTCACAACTTCTAGTAGAAGGGTCACGATTTCCCGCCATTTGTCTCAAACTTGAAGATTGACTGAATCTGCTCAAGTAGCTCTGAGTAACGCTGATGACACTGAGAAAAACAACTCTTTCACCTTTGTTATGCCCCGGCCTGCGGGAACCCCTGTGGGATAGTCTGAAAATCTGTACCCTGATGGTTTAATATGAACTGCCCCAGCATTCTGAACTTCCGCGAGATACTTCAAATCGAACGCCTCTCGAATAAAGAATAATCTCTGCACTCTTGGGATGGCATGCCCCTGTCTGTAATGACTTTGCCTCAATCTGGTTCTCGGAAAGAACTCACTCTGAACTGAAAGCACCTTGCTACAATACGACCTTGCGGTGGCTTACCCCGGTGTTTCCCTTAACTCAACAACTATCCACATCGTGACTTGCCCCCGAACGAGCGTTGAGCGACTTAACCTGCCCTGATATAGCATTCTGGATGACTACCCCTGATTGGCTCTCGAGAAGATTCGCTTCTGATCAACCTCTGCCCCATAATCAACTGAGGCTTCGGGACTTCTCCTCAGACTAATTGATTCCGAACTCTCTAGAAGTCAATGCCCCAGATTTACAGGGTTTCACAACATACACCATTCTGATCCAGACTGCTGAATTATTCAGCCCTGCTTGATTATCCCCCGTTGGAATTTCTTTCCTGTCAACTACTAACCTGCAAGTAAAATTGTTCAGTCCCGAATGGTAACTTTAATGCAGTGTTCATGCAAATGTTGAAAAAATTTGTGTTGTCACTCATTTACGTGTCATGACTGTGAGTGACGAATGAACCAAAGTTCAGACGTAGTGCTTATGTGACCAGTGAAAAACATAACAAGGATATGACTAGCAAATCAAGAGGGAGTCAGGTTACTCTACCTTATCGTAATGCGCTTTCAGAATAAGCCTTGCCTCAATTAGGTCTTTTAAGGGTTGTATCGTGGTCGGGTTCACGGTTCGTGAAACAAAGGATATTTGGCTCAAATTATGCTTTATACCCACCCTTTCTACGTGATGATCTCCGATCCTAAGGTTCAGTTAACCTGGCTCGAGCGCTCGCCTCTTCGAGAGGTATGCTGAATGGTAAGAACCACCGCAAAGGAATTCACAAGGATTTCGGAGTGACAGTTACTCCTTCTTCGCTTTCGGTGTCTGTGTACACGACTTTGTGACTCGCTGGGGAAAAGAATTTCTTTCTATCCCTTCTTTTCCTTTCTTTTGATTCCCTAACTTTTGCCTGGACTGACTCATTTTGAGTTCTATTCGTTTTCTTTTGCAGTCCAGCGGGATGCCCTGATTTTTGCCTAAGTATTAGCTTTCCAGCTTTTTTCTTTTTTCTTTTTACTTAGCGGGCTTTCTTTTTTCTTTCTTTTGGAACAAAGTCGTGTGACACTGGTTGTCTTGATTGCTCCGAAAGGATTGTAACTGTCTCACTCCTGATTGGTGAGGTTTAACCATTGAAAGGTATAAACTGATTGGTCCTTGAAAGACAACACTCCTTTGTAAGACTTGAATGCTCGGTCAAGCTAACTGACAACTACCCTGCCCCGGGTTAAGATGTGAAGGTTTTAAAAATACGAAAAACTCCTACTTCCTGGCTCGAAGTGGTTAACAAGGGACTCTCTTCCTTATCTCTCCGGTGTTTTAGGGGATTTGAAACAATGCCTTGTACGTCATCGGTAAGGTCTTATCTGAAAGCATACGATCATCGGTTATGAGTTTAGTTCGTCATCCTCCCTCCAATCTTTGCTAGTCACAGTGGTAAAGTGGAGGTGAATAAAATGCAAGTGTCAGTGCAATGCAGTAAATGAGCGACAGCGACATGATTAATTCAGAAAAATGCATAGTCACTTTATTAATATCACCATTCGAAACATACAATGTTAAAAGCAAGTAGTAACTAACAGAAAAGAAACTACAAATGCAAGTGATATAAAGTCTGAGGACTGCCAATGCTGAGGGCGCCTGCTGGTCTGGACCACTGGCTTTTTGAAAAGGACCCTCTGAATCTACGAGCTTAGACAGCTGAGAGTTTGGCATGAACAAACAAAACTCCTTCTGGAAAGGAAATGCACCCTTGGTCGATCAACTGCTGTACCTTCGCCTGAAACGCTTTACAATCTTCAGTTGCATGCCTTGGAGAGCCACCATGGTAACCACATTGAACTTGGGGATTGTACCCAGGAGGGTAAGGTTCTGGCACGGGCTTGAGAGCTTTCGGCTCCACCAAATAACTCTGGACCAACTGTGGCAAAAGCTGACTGTACGGCACAGGAACTGGATGAGAAGGAGCATTCTTTCGTTCCAAATTGTTGCGAGGTCTGTTCTGATTCTGAGGCTGATTCTGATAACCTCGGTCACGAGTTCGCTGATTTGCAAGGGAAGCGACATAAGACTCCTGATATGGTGCCCTAGGCACCGCTGTCTGTCCAGCATAACAAGGCATAGAAGATACTGATCCAACAGATTTCACCACTCCATCTCGAGGATATCCAACATCTGACATGATTGTATTGATCACAGCTCCTTCTTCATTCTGATAGTCATAAAGAGATTCAGCTTCACTAGCCTGACTGTTTGACGTAGCTCCAAGCATTCTTTCAAGGCATGGGCTCTCCAGGGAGTGTACAAACATGCTCATTAACTCTCGGTCTTGAAGCGGCGGTTGCACTCTAGCAGCAAATTCTCTCCATCTCTAAACATATCTCCGTATAGGTTCATTGTTCTCTTGAGATAATCCTTGCAACTGCATGCGATGAGAAGCTGTGTCTAGGCTATAATCGTACTGCTTCAGAAAAGCTCTGGCTAAATCCATCCATGATCGAATCTGATTTCTCTCTAACTGCATATACCAACTCAAGGATGCCCCAGGCAGACTACCCTGAAAGTAATGAATCCTCAACTTGTCATCTCGCACAAACAAAGTCATCAGATGTTGCTTCGGACAGCTATCTCCCGTGTACTTTTCAACTTCTGGCACTTTGAACTTGTAAGGCAACACCAGGTCAGGAACTAAACACATGTCTGCAGCATTCAGGTTAACAGCATCTTTCACCCTCAAAGCTTTCATTCCTGCTCGGAGTTTTCTATCCGTCTCAGGAGCTCTTGGATCTACGGTCCTGGCTATTGGAATATCTCTTTGGTAATTCATCCCAGGGAAAACAACACCTTGATTGTTAACAGGAGGAAGACGTTCATTTCGGGCAACAAACTGCTCCTGTCGATCTCGGTTCTCAACAGAAGGCTGTACAACTTGGTCTGCAGTAACGTTGTTCGTTTGCGGGAAGTCTTCCATGGAACCCTGCAGAGGTTTGGACGTCATAGTGAACCCCGTCAAGGTGCTAGGGGACTGGAGATTGCCTTCAGACATAGCCACCAATAATCTGTAACTGACTACACTGCTTGATCCTCAAGTCTGCTCTGCTCCAACCCCTTGGTCTTCTTCTGACAATCAACAGTTGCTCAATCCAAACTCTGGGTAATCACCTTCAGGAAACAAAGGCTGGATCAGAACTCTGGCTAACTGGAGGATGATATGCAATATGATGCGACACTGTTATGCACATGATATGCAAGATGCAGCAAACAACGGGACCACAGCCCCCACACAAATCTGACTACTACTGCGCTGCTGACGGAGTACGTTCTCTCTGAAGAGAAGACCAAAATAACGGGTAGGTTGGAAGTCAAGTTTCCTGCAAAAAAAAACCCCCCACTCACAGGTATGGACCTATATCTGACAAGGTACGGCATCCTATGCGGTCGTCAGCGTCACAGACTTTCAAAACTGACGATACGATTCCCAGAAGGAGTGGCATCATCAAGTCTTGAAGAGGCCTCACTTAGCTAACTTCCAAATGATCGGTTCCCAGAGTCGACAATCCAACTAACCAGCAACCCGAGCCACCCAAAGGGTGGGACAAGAGGCCAACCAGAAGAACCTCGTCTGAGTGTAGATTTCGCGGGACACTAAGACATGCAAAGCATGTACGCGCCCACTAATCTCTACTCTAAGTCTAAGGTGCACTCAAGCCCAGGTCCAGCTTCTCACTCAATCATAGAACACCCGTCACACCCCAACAGCAACAACTAATATCAATAAATAAACCCCAATAGACAAGCAAACAAGCGCTAGGATTGACTCTCTCTTAGGGGACGTTGGATCCCACATGCATGGGGAACTATCGCAGTCCCCAGCAGAGTCGCCAGCTGTCGCTACTGCGAAAATCGGCGCCGGCTGAACAGAAGAGTCTCCATCGTGCGTTATTTATCCCACAGGAGGGAAAGGAAACGCTCAGAGTAAACCTACCGCAAAGACGGGAAAGGTATGGTCATCGCAACCAAAACCTGGATTCGGGAGTCGGTTACGCAAGGGGAAGGTATTAGCACCCCTCACGTCCGTCGTACTCGACGGGATCCACGCTTGTTTTCGGGTATGGATTGTTATTCTATCTAAACTAAAGGTCTGGGGTTAAAAGAAAGGAAAATGACTCGGCAAAGTATCGCACTTTATGCCTACGTATTCCCGTCTGGAACGAGAAATCAGAGTCAACGTAGTTCGCCTACCTACGGGAAAGGAGGGGAAGGTTGCTCGCTAGGATATCGCATCCTATGCCTACGTACTTTCATACGGCATGAAAGATCAGAGCAAACGTAGTTCGGGCCACGTACGACACAAGTCTGTCTTGATTGATTTTTATTCTTTCTGAAAAAGGTTTTTCTGATTAGCAGTCCAAGCGGACAAAAATGACGTCTTGATGAGTTCACATTCTTTTACGGAAGAAGTTTCTTTTATTGTGTTTGAAATCTTATTGTGTTTTTCTGTTTGTTTTGAGAAAGAAAGAGACGGAACTCTAACCTATGGTTGCAAAGGGAATCAAACTGACCTAAGGTTATCATGCATGGGTTAAGACCTAATGACTATCATGCTCCTCTCTTGCACAGAGAGAAACAGAGATCCTAAGGGAACAGACGGAAACAGAAACAATAACAAATATACAATAAAGCAATAAGATGCATGGATGCAACAATACAAGCGAGGCAAGGGAGTCCCACTCAACCTCGAACCTAGAAAACAACAGGCAAAAGTGAACAGAATTCACTTTCAACCCAACAGGTTAAACAGCAAATAATACAGTCAGGGAAAACCAATCAATACATCAGAAAATAAACAGCAAAAATAAACAGCCACAGCAGCTCTGCATCAACACCTGTCTTCAAGTCATCTCCCAACAGCTACAAGCTTCAGCAAGCATCAGTCTTCATCTTTACAGCCTTCAAGCAAGGTCTCTGTCATCAGTCTTCCATCTGCAATGGCTTTTCTTCCAGTCTCAATCTCCAAGCTGAGGAGGCAATCACAAGAGTGAACTGGGTGTTAAGCAATTAGTTGACCACCAAAGGTGGCAAACAGACTGCTAACAACACATAGAATATTTCTCTCAAGAGTTCTATCTCTTAGACACTATCACCAAGCCTTCCAAAGTGTAATACCCCAAATTTTGTCCTAAGATTTGTCGTCGCATTTCATTGCATTTTTCTTGCATTTAATCAATTACTAACAAATTTGTGTAGTCGTTTGACTTTTTGCAGGTAAATATCATATGGCATGCATTTTTTTTCTAAAAAGTAAAAATGGCACAATTGGCAAGAGGACATGTGTAAGGAGTTGTGAGTGTGAGAGGTTGAGAGTTCGAATCTCACCTTTGTCACTTTTTTGTTTTTTATTATTTTTACTCTAAATTTTTCTATCTTTCATTAAAAAATAACAAAAATAGTTTTTTATTATTATTTAATTATTATTTTCGTATTTTAATTAAATCATTTTTTAAAATATTATTTTTTTTCACTTTTTTCTAAATTATTCATAAAAATATACAAAATATCATAAAATAAAAAATATTGAAAAAAATTTTGTTCTTTTTATAATATTTTTGATTTTAGGAATCAATAGGATTATTAGTTTTTATTTTAAGTTTATTTTAATTATTTTAAATTATTTAAATTTTATTTTTTTTTTCTTAACTAATTATTTAGTTTGGGCTTTAAAATGGGCTTTAGGGACATTATTGACAATTTGGTGTTAACCCTAATTTGTTCCCTATATATACATGTGTTGCATTGTTGAAAAAGAAGAATGAAAAAAAAACCTAAGAGGAGTGAGTGTCGTTTACCGTTATTTCTATTTCTTCATCTATTACTGTTGTTTCTTTTTCTTCATCGTTTACCGTTATTTCTTTTCCTTCATCTATTACTGTTGTTTCTTTTTCTTCATCTTTTACCGTTATTTCTTCTTCTTCATCTATTACCGTTATTTCTTTTTCTTCATCTATTACTGTTACGTTTATATATATAATTTTTAAATTGTTAGAGTTTATATATATATATATATATATATATATATATATATATATATATATATATATATATATATATATATATATATATATATATATATATATATATATATATATATATATATATATATATATATAAGATTAATTTTTGATCGAATTATGTCGATACGATGTTTGCACATTTGTGTGCATGACGCGTGACATTTGTGTTAGTTCGATCTGATTGCGATGATCGCATTTTTGTGTGAGCAATAATACTGTTTTTTGCTTAATTTCTTTTTCTTTGCGATAAATTTTGTTTCGTCCGATTTAGATCTGGTTGCGATGAGCGCATTTCTGCGTTAGCAATATTGTTGGGTTATTTGGCACATTTAAAATTCATTATTGCTTTATTATTATTATTATTAGTATTATTATTATTATCATTATTTATTATCATTATCATTATTTATTATTATTATCATTATTATTATTATTATTACTATTATTATTATTATTATTATTATCATTAATTTATTAAAACTTGTTATAATATAAAAATCT
Source organism: Lathyrus sativus (assembly GCA_963859935.3). NCBI lineage: Eukaryota > Viridiplantae > Streptophyta > Magnoliopsida > Fabales > Fabaceae > Lathyrus > Lathyrus sativus. The sequence continues at coordinate 423,525,387 of OZ012739.1, forward strand.
GTTTTTTAAAATAAATAACATTAACATCTTTTCCAAATTAATATGAAAACCTATTATTTTTAAGAAAAACTTTTTTTTAGATAAATTTAAAATAATAACTAAAATCTTTTTTTAAAATAATAACTAGAACCGTTTTTCTAAAATATATAATAATAACATTAAACCTTTTTTTTTTAAAATAAAACCTTTTTGTTAGATAATTAAATTAAGACTATTTTTGAAAAGTTTTTTTTAATAATATTAAAACCTCTTTTTTAACTTAAATCAAAAGCTTTTTTATATATCACAAATAAACAACAAAGAATATCTATAACTTTTGCACTTCTGTTTCATAACTCGCCTGATTACTGTGTGACTCTGTCTACTAACCTTGTGTATTCAATGTGCAGCTTGTTACGTTGCTATTAGCTATTTTAATGTGTTTTTCAATTCAAGTTGTATTATAATTGTATCTGTTGTAACTTCGCGAACAAATTATCGCGTTTACCTTTCTGCACTTTAATTTCTGCTGTTTGTATGGTTTAAATTCGCGCATTTGCATCGTTAATTTGTGCCATTGCATTCCTCCGAAGGATTAGGTCTAGCCGTTTGGCCGCCACGCCAATAGTCCTCAAAACTTCAAACCCTTACAAACCCTAACTTTTCACAAATGTCTCGCCGTGGACAAAATTACAAAACTACCCCTAGCTTTAGGTCAAAGAGTCGCCGCACTCATTTTAGGGTTTCCCGCCGCGGAATCCCTAACCTAACCCTAATGCACTTAACAATTTATAACATAGAGATCGGAGTTTAAGACTCCATGTAAGCGTGTCCTTAAGATGCGTTTATTCCCCTTGAGACCTTGACCACAGTCAAGAAGTCTCTAACCTCCCTTTTGAGGGGAACTACAGTTACTCTGATTCCATTCCCGTAAGGATATGTAGGCACAAGATGCGATGTCTTGCCGAGTAAACTTAGAATTAACCCCTAGGTCTTTTTTAATTTTCAATCCTTTGTATATACCCTAAAGCAAAATAATTAATGAAATAAATAAAAAAAAATAAATAAACAAAAGGTTCCCGTAGAGTACTACGGAAGTTTAGGGTGCTAATACCTTCCCTAAATTTAACCAACCCCCGAACCTTAGATCTCTCCCTTTTAGGTTTTTCCTTTCTTTAACCTTTCCTTCGGATAAATCAAAGACCGGTTGTAAATGAATTAAGATTCAAGTTAATCAATAGCTTGACATCCAAATTTCACCGCAACAGAAAAATGGTGACTTCACTGGGGAGTCCTAACTATTGAGGGTTATCCCTATTTTGTTTATTTTTCTTTATATATTTGTTTTATTATATATTTTGCTCACTTGTATGTATATATTGGGGTACCTTACTTGGAGCTACTGTGTTGTGAGATAAGTCCTACACCCGGACTTGAGCGACCTTATGATAGGATGGCTGATATATTCGACGAGGCTTATAGGGAGTGAGTCCCGACTAAGCTAAATCGAGAATCACCGCTCAGTTGAGACACTTTCGAAAATGGTTCGGTTGATCGAGTGTAGTCGTGAAAACTTTTACTGTTATCGATTGGAGTCTGTGATACTGGGAACCGTAGTACCTTTACACCATCTTGACCTTATATAGGACGTAGTGCGGGAACTATATGGGAGTAGTCCTACAATGGTTGCTACGCGATGCTACACTTAAAAGAGGTTCTCTTGAGAATATTATTGACCCTCGAGTCAGTCGGGAAGTCGATAATATCCGAAAGATGGACTGATGACTTTGGGCACTGATTTAGAACCCTTGTTCTGCAGGTACAATCAACCTATAGTACATACCTCTTTGGGAAGGGTAGACCTTGACTCCATTCATTGTTCCTCTAACTTAGGACCTTTTGTTTGCTTATGTGTATTTGTGCTTCGCATCCATAAAGCATCATATCATTTCTAGTTTCAAGGAATTCAGCAGTCCTTTGCAAATTCGAAAAGCCTTACATTTTAAAGTCTAAATTTTTTTCCAACTTTCTTAAAAAGCAATATTCGCAATCGACCGTTGAAATTCTTGAAACCATTGCATGGCATCAGCATCACATTTTTGCATTGCATTTGTCCCCCAGTTTCTCCTTCTTGGTCCTATCGTCTTCTAGTGTACCTTTGAGTCGTCAAGCTGATTCCTCGACACAGATATCAGACCAAAAACAGAACAGGAGTCACTTTGATCCTATTATCATGACTTACACAGAGCTATATCCTGACTTAGTCCGGCAAGGACTGATTACTACAAAGGCTTTACCACCTCCTCTTAATCCTCCGGCTGGATTTAGGGCTGATCTCCATTGTGCTTCCCATGAGGGTGCCCCAGGCCATGACTTGGAGCATTGTTTTGCATTGAAGGCTAGAGTATGTGAATTGGTTAGAACTGGAATACTTGATTTTACAGACAGTCATCCGGATGTTCAGAAAAATCCCTTGCCAGTACATCAGAAATGAAGTTTTGTCACTAGGCCTTTTGTTTCTCGTTGTTTGCACTTTCCTTATTTTGTTTAAGTTGTTTGCTTTTAATTATGTTTGTACTTTCATTAATGAAATAAGCATTGCGACTTTTGATTCAATTCATTTCCGTCCATTTATTTGCATCTTTATGCTTTATTTTTCAAATGTTTACTTCTTGTCCAAAATTTTGATATGCTAAGATCGGAGGGAGGATGACGAAAACGTTATACCCATAATTGCTGTCAGTATGCTTTCAATCAAACCTTGTTGACGATGTAAGGCATTGTTTCAATTCCCAAACACTGGAGAAATAAGGAGGTTAATCCCTCGTTACCCCCTTCGAGCCTAGAAGTTGGAGTTTCTTTCGTTACAAAAAACCCACAATTTTAACCTTGGGATGGGTAGTTCTCAGTTAACTTGGTTGTGTGTTCATACGATACACCTTTCATTAACAAATTTTCCTTCGCACACGTCAAACAAGTGTCGAAGATGTTTTCTAATCAAAAGGTCGATGATGGTTCACCGTAATCATTAAAATCAAACAGTCACTTTCCTTCACACAAAAAAAAATAATATAAAAAAATCAAAAGAAGCCCGCTAAGTCAAAACCTATGAAGGAGACTTAGGCAAAACTGGGGCATCCCGCTGACTGTAAACTCTAAAATAAACAGTTCAGGCAAAATTTAGGGATAATACAAAGAGATTTTTAAATCCTTATCTTGAAAATCCTCAATGTCAAAACAATCAAATGTTATAGGGGAGTAGTGGTTGCCTTTTCATAGGTCCCTTTGACTTCTGAGTCATCATTGCTACGATCAATGAAATCCCTAACTTATGGGAACCTGAATGCATAGTATGAGTTAACTGAGCATAGGACTGAAGATCATCACGTAGATTGGGTGGGTACAAATAAATTTTGAGCCTTTATCTTTTGTTTCATAAACCGTGAACCAGGCCACATTACAACCCTTAAAAGACCTAATTGAAGCAAGGTTATTTTGAAAGTATACTACAGCAAGGTTGCGTAACCTGACTCCAAAAGATCCTTGCGAATCATTTATTTTGGCAATACACTTTTATTTTAAACTTTGAGTGTCTTGAACCGCCTTGTTCTGACTAACGACTCATGTATTTTCCATCTTTCAAAAATAATTTTTCAAAAATCGCATGAACTTTGCATTACCATGTTTGTATGAATATCTTTGTTTGCAAACTGGCTTTCCTCTAAGGAATTTTCAAACAATGAGAAACTTGGTCAAGTGATCTTATCAGGGGCAAGTTCCTTTTACATCCTGTCAAAGAATCAATTCAAGATTTGTTCAAGGCAATATCTTCTCAGATTTGGTTTATCCAGAGAATTGTTCAAGACTCAGACTGGGGCAAGCCCTCCGAGGATACAGCAAAACAGTCGATTCCACGAATCAGACAGCTGAAGCAATTATCAATTCATTTGACCTGGGGCAGTTTACTTGCATAATCCCCAAGCAGTTATTCATCATTCCTACAGTGACTATCAACTTGATACAGTTTAACAGAATGATAGTGATCTCCGTGTCGAGGAATCAGTCCTCCAGTTTTGTCATCTCACCGAAAGAGTCGAGCCTTGTCGTCGACGTCTGCATTTGCATTTGATCATATGTCATAGCATAATTCCTATACATGTGCATATCTTGGGTGCTTTATTCCCCATTTACATTTCTATCTTGGGTGCTTTATTCCCCATTTACATTTCTATCTTGGGTGCTTTACTCCCCATTTACATTTCTATCTTGGGTGCTTTATTCCCCATTTACCTCTCTATCTTGGGTGCTTTACTCCCCATTTACATTTCTAGCTTGGGTGTTTTACTCCCCATTTACATTTTTATCTTGGGTGCTTTACTCCCCATTTACATTTTTATCTTGGGTGCTTTACTCCCCATTTACATTTCTATCCTGGGTGCTTTACTCCCCATTTACATTTTTTATCTTGGGTGCTTTACTCCCCATTTACATTTCTATCCTGGGTGCTTTACTCCCCATTTACATGTCTATCTTGGGTGCTTTACTCCCCATTTACCTTCTATCCTTGGGTGTTTTATCCCCCATGTACCTTTATCCCGGGTGTTTTATTCCCCGTTTACCAGATATTCCTGGGTTTACCTAACATCGTGGTGTTTTACCCCCATTTACTTTTTTTTTCTCCCTGAGGTCGTGTTTCACTCGCGTCTTACCTTGCAGACAATTTCTAATTTACTTGGCACCTATCAACAATTTTGTGTTGTGTCTATCCGACGTTCTTCCAGATATGACATGTCTTCTTCCCTAGTGCAATTCCTCGATGGGTCGTCCCCTGTGACGTTGTTTCGTCTGTATCCGTGCATTTGTCATTTTCATCATACGCATCATATCAGATTCATATCATATTTAGCATTATAGTTTGTTTTGTTTTGTCCATATCATTGCATAGCACTGCGTCTAAAGGCAAAATTTTCGGTTATCTGTATTTAAATCCCTCCACCATGATTTCTCGAGTCTCCGTTGCTCAAATCACCCGGTGAAGTTATTTAAATAGGGGCAACTGTAATACCCCAAATTTTGCCCTAAGATTTGTCGTCGCATTTCATTGCATTTTTCTTGCATTTAATCAATTACTAACAAATTTGTGTAGTCGTTTGACTTTTTGCAGGTAAATATCATATGACATGCATTTTTTTTCTAAAAAGTAAAAATGGCACAATTGGCAAGAGGACATGTGTAAGGAGTTGTGAGTGTGAGAGGTTGAGAGTTCGAATCTCACCTTTGTCACTTTTTTGTTTTTTATTATTTTTACTCTAAATTTTTCTATCTTTCATTAAAAAATAACAAAAATAGTTTTTTATTATTATTTAATTATTATTTTCGTATTTTAATTAAATCATTTTTTAAAATATTATTTTTTTTCACTTTTTTCTAAATTATTCATAAAAATATCCAAAAAATCATAAAATAAAAAATATTGAAAAAAATTTTGTTCTTTTTATAATATTTTTGATTTTAGGAATCAATAGGATTATTAGTTTTTATTTTAAGTTTATTTTAATTATTTTAAATTATTTAAATTTTATTTTTTTTCTTAACTAATTATTTAGTTTGGGCTTTAAAATGGGCTTTAGGGACATTATTGACAATTTAGTGTTAACCCTAATTTGTTCCCTATATACACATGTGTTGCATTGTTGAAAAAGAAGAATGAAAAAAAAACCTAAGAGGAGTGAGTGCCGTTTACCGTTATTTCTATTTCTTCATCTATTACTGTTGTTTCTTTTTCTTCATCGTTTACCGTTATTTCTTTTCCTTCATCTATTACTGTTATTTCTTTTTCTTCATCTTTTACCGTTATTTCTTCTTCTTCATCTATTACCGTTATTTCTTTTTCTTCATCTATTACTGTTACGTTTATATATATAATTTTTAAATTGTTAGAGTTTATATATATATATATATATATATATATATATATATATATATATATATATATATATATATATATATATATATATATATATATATATATAAGATTAATTTTTGATCGAATTATGTCGATACGATGTTTGCACATTTGTGTGCATGACGCGTGACATTTGTGTTAGTTCGATCTGATTGCGATGATCGCATTTTTGTGTGAGCAATAATACTGTTTTTTGCTTAATTTCTTTTTCTTTGCGATAAATTTTGTTTCGTCCGATTTAGATCTGGTTGCGATGAGCGCATTTCTGCGTTAGCAACATTGTTGGGTTATTTGGCACATTTAAAATTCATTATTGCTTTATTATTATTATTATTAGTATTATTATTATTATCATTATTTATTATTATTATCATTATTTATTATTATTATCATTATTATTATTATTATTATTACTATTATTATTATTATTATTATCATTAATTTATTAAAACTTGTTATAATATAAAAATCTGTTTTTTAAAATAAATAACATTAACATCTTTTCCAAATTAATATGAAAACCTATTATTTTTAAGAAAAACTTTTTTTTAGATAAATTTAAAATAATAACTAAAATCTTTTTTTAAAATAATAACTAGAACCGTTTTTTTAAAATATATAATAATAACATTAAACCTTTTTTTTTAAAAAATATAACCTTTTTGTTAGATAATTAAATTAAGACTATTTTTGAAAAGTTTTTTTTAATAATATTAAAACCTCTTTTTTAACTTAAATCAAAAGCTTTTTTATATATCACAAATAAACAACAAAGAATATCTATAACTTTCGCACTTCCATTTCATAACTCGCCTGATTACTGTGTGACTCTGTCTACTAACCTTGTGTATTCAATGTGCAGCTTGTTACGTTGCTATTAGCTATTTTAATGTGTTTTTCAATTCAAGTTGTATTATAATTGTATCTGTTGTAACTTCGCGAACAAATTATCGCGTTTACCTTTCCGCACTTTAATTTCTGCTGTTTGTATGGTTTAAATTCGCGCATTTGCATCGTTAATTTGTCCCATTGCATTCCTCCGAAGGATTAGGTCTAGCCGTTTGGCCGCCACGCCAATAGTCCTCAAAACTTCAAACCCTTACAAACCCTAACTTTTCACAAATGTCTCGCCGTGGACAAAATTACAAAACTACCCCTAGCTTTAGGTCAAAGAGTCGCCGCACTCATTTTAGGGTTTCCCGCCGCGGAATCCCTAACCTAACCCTAATGCACTTAACAATTTATAACATAGAGATCGGAGTTTAAGACTCCATGTAAGCGTGTCCTTAAGATGCGTTTATTCCCCTTGAGACCTTGACCACAATCAAGAAGTCTCTAACCTCCCTTTTGAGGGGAACTACAGTTACTCTGATTCCATTCCCGTAAGGATATGTAGGCACAAGATGCGATGTCTTGCCGAGTAAACTTAGAATTAACCCCTAGGTCTTTTTTAATTTTCAATCCTTTGTATATACCCTAAAGCAAAATAATTAATGAAATAAATAAAAAAAAAATAAACAAAAGGTTCCTGTAGAGTACTACGGAAGTTTAGGGTGCTAATACCTTCCCTAAATTTAACCAACCCCCGAACCTTAGATCTCTCCCTTTTAGGTTTTTCCTTTCTTTAACCTTTCCTTCGGATAAATCAAAGACCGGTTGTAAATGAATTAAGATTCAAGTTAATCAATAGCTTGACATCCAAATTTCACCGCAACACAAAGGAATGGGGTGAATGTCTTAGAGAGACTCTGCATCACAGAGAAGGATGGAGGCAATCAAGACCTTCCATGTTTGAGAATCAAGTCTACTACTCTAGAGCTCTGCCTAGCTCCTAAACCCTATACTCCTCAACAGCTGCCAGCAAAGGAATCTCTTCATCAACCCTGGAAGTTGGTCTCCAATCTCTTTGATCTCCAATGGACTCATCATCACAGGTCTTCAGCTCTCCCAATCCCCAAGCAAACCCAATACCCCACACAGACAAATAAAATAACCCTAGAGAGGGCACACCATACAGTCAAACAAATATAGACAGTATACTAATAGCAGTAGGGGAATCCTAATATTTTCTAAGGGATCTATTATCTACCCATAATCCCTATAGTCCCATACCCCAAAGATTCAATCTACAACTCCTAAGGGTAATGATTTAATTCTCCTATGTCATCTCCTAAACCCTAGTTTTGATCATGTTATTCACACCTAAACAAATCATCTAAAAGTAAGTTCTAAAATTGTGAACTAAATTTTATATACAAGCTAACATTCTATACTAATCAACCTAAAAAGAATGGATCAAAAATATAAAAGCATTTAATCAAACTAAAATTAGCAAATTCATGCACTAAACTAAACATTATTTACACCTATTTAAAAGAAAAATATGCCAAAAATATGAATATGAAATGAAATATTAATTTTTTTATGTGATATTTTTCTTAACAAAATTATGAACAATGTGCAAAAAGAACCAACTAAAATCATGCATTTTTCCATTTTTTTATGAATTTTCAAAGAATTAAAAAAATATGAAAGAAAATAAATGTGAATTAAATGGAATGGGGTGCAGGAAGCATTTGAAATCAGTTGAAAAACAAGGTGGGCCCAGACTGGGGGGCGCGCATAGCAAGCGCGTCTGGGCCCAAGGCATCAGAAAACTCAATCAAAAAATAAAAAAACTCAGAACGGTGCATATAGCAAGAAATCTAGTTCATTTCACATTGGGCCTCATGCTTGGGGGTGGGATTAGCAAAGACTCACAAAGCCCAGTCAGAAAACATTAATGAAACGGTGCGTATTGCCCTTGGAAGTTCCCTCCGTTTTCATCTTTAAACCAAGGTCGTTGGATCCAGAACCAATTCAAGGTCAACATCATGATCGTGTGGCCCAAAGGTCGTCTTCAACCTTAGAAACCCTAGGGTTTCTGAAACTTCATCACCATGCACGAGTTTTCCAGTTCTCTGTTCTCCCTCCATTCACCATGAAATCACTCGATATGAAAAGCAAACTTGGTCTATTCCTTCCCCTCTACACAGCCATGCCAATGGTTCTTTCTAAAACTCAACCACAAATCAAACCCGATAGGTGCAATATTCGGATTCCACCATTTTCACCTGTGAGCAACCACTTCAATTCTTTCCAACTCTTATCCTAACCTAATCTATACTTCACACTGATCATTTTAAGCTATTAACCTAAGATTATCTTGCATTATCCTTGATGTTCTAAGCTCCAACAGTTTTGATACACCATGATCAACCTTCATGAAACTTCTCCAAACTTTGCACAATCCATCATCTAACCTATCTTAACCGTTCTATGCTAACAAATCACTATGATTCTAACTAAAACAGTCAATTCGAATGGAGATACCAACCTGGTTTGATGAGGAAAACAGCTATGGAAATCCTTGGATTTGATGCTTGCAATGATTGGAACTTGATCCACACACTCAATTCTTGATTCTGTATGCAGAACTTCTGGTTCAATCCTCTTGAATCTAGCAATTCCAACTTTCTTGCACCTTGGATGATGGAACTTGTATGGCACGATCCCTCTTCAATTCCACCCAATTCTTGTGTGAATTCTGATCTATGGAAGATGTTGGTGATGATCAAATCAAGAAAAATGGAAATTGATGAAAGTTTGATGAAGTTTGAGAGGTTTTGCAAAAATGGAAGAATTGTGTATAACTTGTGTTTTGATCACAATGAATCACCAACCATGGCATGGAGTTACTTCATTCAATATATAGATGAGAATGGAAAGCCCTAGAAGCTTGGAGAAACTTCCCATGCACACTTTCCCTTGGATTTGGATTATGTAACTTCTTTTGTAAGTAACCATGCATATCTTTCAATTCTTGAACCAAACTCAAAATTCTACTTTTTCCAATGTTCTTAAAACATTTTTTCCAATCAAAATGACCTATAATTTCACATCATTTGGCCAAGTTGTGAAAAATCTCAATTTTAGGTCATTTTTCATTCATTAAATTCACCAATTTTGAAACCTTGTGCTATGAGCTTTTCCAAACTTTCATGGTTGCTTTTCTAGACCCAAAATGTCATTTGGAGCAAGTTTGATGTTGTGAAGTTTTCCATTTGAAGCTTCCTTGTATGAGTTTTGGGCATAGGCTTGAAATGACCTGTAATTCTCAGATGACCAAAATACCCTTTGCTTGCCAAGAACATAAGTAGAGTTCCACAAATCATATGAAGGCATACCATACCATTATAGAAATATAAGACAATGAGGAACAATTCCTATGTTTACCAGAAATTCATTTTAAATCTCCTTGAGGGGTAAAAGTTGCTTGGAAGACAAGTAACTTTCACAGACAAAATTTCAGATACCTCAGATGACCTGTAACTTGCAAGGACCATAACTTGAGTTCTATAAATCTCCTTAATGTCTTCCACCACTCAAATTAAAGGTCTTGAGATCCTCTACAAGTTTCATGTTGGCCAAGGATCCATTTGAAGCTTTCATTTTGACTTATCTTGCTTGGAAATTTGACCTAAACTAGGGGATTTTACACAGAAACCCTAATTTAGAAACTCCTCTTCTCCTTGATTTCTCTTGATTTCTTCTTGGAATATCACCATATCCTTCTCTACATGTCAAATGATGAACCCCACATCTCTCCAATAGCACTTAATGCCTTTCAATCAATCAATTGACCTAGGGTTGACCTAGAGTTGACCGAGATGAAACCCTAGTTGACTGTCTTCAACTGCAACTCTTGTGATCATGTCAGTGACTTGTCTCCTTCTCCAAACGACTTTCTAAGTCTTCCATGATGGCTAGATACCCTCCATGCTCATTTCACAGCTCACAACTTCTTTGATGATCCTCAGATACCCTCAGATAGGAGATGGATGCACTGCTTGATCCATTGACTTCCCAGCTTTCAAATTCTTTCTGATGACTTGAATGAGATTGAATTAGAATAATAACCTCTTGATAGGCTCATAGAGATGAGAATAATTCTTGGTCCCTTGTTGGATGACTTGCTATGCTATGCTATGCAGATGATTAGACTATGTACATGACTCTATATGCAAATGCTAATGCAATTGAAACATAAACCAAGTGGAATAAGGTTGAGCAAATTTTAGGGTGCAACACTAGGGAAAGATCTTTGGTTGTTGGAAAAATGAGCTTCATCCAAATCTCTCTGGGAATTTTCCCCAAGCGTAATGCCCCAGCCCCAGTCTGATTGTTGGGAAGGTCTACACTGAGAAAAAATTAGCTCGCCATGAGACGACCCCGAGATGGCTTGCCCCAGAATCTGGACCGTGAGAGGATCCTTGGTTGAATAATTCGGATAAGCTCTAGAGGTATGGAGAAGAACAAATTCTTTTCCTCATAGGGTGGCATGCCCCAGCCTTGCAATGGTTTTGCCTCTGATTGACTGATCCGTGGAGCAGTACCCCCGATTGCGAGAGATTTACCAAATCTCGACCTGATTGCCCCAGATTAACTGATTCTTGGATGGCTGACCTTACTGGGGGTTATTTGATAATAGCTGGCCATAACTCAACGGGGTATCAGGCATTCTACATTCTATCCTGATCAAACTTTCCACTATGGAAACTTTCCTGCGGTCGAGCGCTTACTCGCAAGTAAAACAAGTTGTTTTGCATAAAAGATATATTAAATGCAATGCATATGACAGTTTTTTTCAAAACCCATTCCTGTTCACTGGAAAAATTTATGACATATAATGAACAAATCAATTATCAAAGTGTCAAAATTAATACAGCATTGTAAGAGGAATCCTTTTTGGAGTCAGTTTCGATGCGATCTTTACCGAAGTATGCTCTCGAACTAAACCTGTTTCAATTAGGACTTTTGAAGGTTGTAACGTGGTCAGGTTCACGGTTAATAAGGAAGGATATAAGGCTCAAAATTCATTTTAACCCACCCATTCTTCGTGATATTCTCCAATCCTACGTCCAGCTAATTCGTCCTTAGTGTTCACCTCTTAAAGGTGGAATGATAGGAGTGATGGTTCAGGAAATCACACGCTTTCTGAAGTGACAGTCATTCCCTTTCCGTCTTTGTAGTGCCTGGGTCACATGATTTCGTTCTTGTTTGAGGATTTTTCTCTTGTAATCCTTTTCATTTTTTTTCGCTTTTTCGTTCCCTAATTTTTGCCTGGACTAACTCTTTTGAGTTTTTGATTTTGAAGTCCAGCGGGATATCCTAATTTTTGCCTAAGTCGCTTGTTTTCAAGATTCGACATAGCGGGTTTTTTCTTTTGATTTTTTTTGAACAAATCATGTGACCCCGGCTTGTCTGACTTGTTAAAAGAGATTGTGACTGTTTCACTTCTTATCGGCAAGGTTTAACCATTGTGGTTCTTTAGGCACGACCTATACAGGTGTGATTTATCCTCGAACAGACACTCCTTTCGTAATTCGAACGCTTCGTCAAATTAACTGACACCTACCCTGCCCCAGGTTAAGATTGAGGGTTTTTCATTTTCAGAAAGAAATTCCTACTACAAGGCTCAAAAAGGGGTTGACAAGGGATTATCTTCCTTATATCTCCGGTGTTTATGGATTTGAAACAATGCCTGTATATCGTCAACAGGTTTTTCTATCCAAGAGCATACAATTGGAAGCTTACACGTCTTTCGATTTCGTCATCCTCCCCGGATTCCACTTAAACAAGCGTTTGAAATAAAAGAAAGCAATAAAGTGAACACGAATGGATTAATTCAAAACATGCATATTTATTTCATTTTCAATATCAATTGAGAACAACAAGCTTTACAAGTGAAATGTGCAATTAAACAGGAAAGAAACTACAAATGCAAAGAAATAACATGATGAAATGAAAATTGCCAGCTTCCAGGAACTGGGCTTTAACATCTTGACTTGCTGCTGAGTCAGCCATCTTCAGAATTGCTTGTTAAAATCTGTCTGATATTCTTCTGCACCTTTGCTCTTGGTGAATTCCTTCACACCATGATCTAATACACCCATCTGGCTAGATGAAGAAAGATTGCTAATCTGAATACCCTAAGGCGTGATCGAGAACATCTTGGAGTCCAGCAGAGTCTGAACCTGATAGTCTTCAGTTGAATTCCCCTGTGCCCCAGCATGGTACTCACAGCGGGCGTTGACATTAAAACTAGGCGGGTACGGCGGAATCACGAGATTAACCCTCTCTGGCACTATCAATCCACCCTTGACCAAATCCGACGACAACTGACTGTACGATGTCAACAACTGAGTAAAATGCTTCTCTGGCTTCCTTGGCCTTTGCCTGGCATGCTGACGCGGTGGATGCTGATATGATTATTGACTCTGACATGCAGACCCCAAAGATTGCTTCCTCTGAACAATTGGAATTTCTGGAGATTGAATCCGGGATATCAGGGACTCCCCTTATTCAGGTGATTTCATCCTCAAACCTGTTTCTAGCAACGACAACAACTGTGGGCACAGAGATTTAGACATTAAAGATTGCAGGATATGCTCCTGACCTACTGCAGCTTCAAGTGAGGGAATAGGAACATCGATCCCTTTTGCAGGATAGGGAATAAATCTGCCTGATACATTCATGGCGCCCGACATGAATTCAATTGCCTTCGATTCAATCAGGTCTTGAACTTTATGCTTAAAAGCTTTACAGTTCTCAATATTATGCCCTGGTGCTCCAGAGTGGAAGTCACAATAGGTACTTGCATCATAACCTGGCGGCAGCTTACCAGTCAGTGGAGGCAAAGTTCGTAGCTCAACCAAACAAAGCTGAAGCAAGAGCTGCAACAACTGAACATAGGCCAAAGGGATCTCATCGAAGATTCTGTTGCATGGTCTCGCCTTTTGAGCATATCTTCCAATCCTGGAATTGCCTTGAGGAACAAGAGGTAGCTGCTGAAGGGAAACGTCTTGAGCTCTAAGTTGGGCAGAAGATCTCTGACGCACATTATGCTCTGGTAGAGGCTCCACAGGTAGAAATGGAACAAGCATCTAGGCTGCAGCTTCGGGCACTTGATCACCCTCCTTTCTGAGTACATTCCTTATCACTTCTGTGATCAAGCCCGTATGGGTCTTCAACTGATTGTTTTCTTCCCTCAGTGCATTCTGATCCAAGCGTAACACTTGCATCTCCGCCACGAACTGTCCCAGCTGGTTCTGTATTTCCTTCAGCTCTGCTCGAATTTGCTCCATAACCCTCTTTTATCTTCCCCACAAGTTGGTGTCTGAAACTCTGAAGAGAACCCAGATCAGGACACAAAATCCTAGTCTCGAACACCTGTTATGCAAATGAAATGCGAATGCCATGTTCGAGTATTTCCAAGGGACCTGTCTACTCCAGTTCATGTTTTACACAGACCAACCACAAGGAAAAGATTTAACGCTCAACATCGAGTCTCGAAGTTAAGATCCTTGGAAATACCAGAACATGTATATGCAAATATGTTATGATGATGCAGAGGAAAATGCAAAAAAATGCAGCAGCTGCAGTCAGGGGATTAAGGTAACTGTGCTATTGTCGGAGAACAACCAGAGCTCTGCCTTTGCACAACAAAGATCACTGCATGACATAGATCACTGACACTGAAGACCTCTGATATCAGACCAAAAGCTCACACTATAGAGAAAACTGGGTGATCTGGAGCCATGGTTTCCTGCATAACCCAATCCCTCTCACAGGTGTGGACCTATCCACTGATAAGGTACGACATCCTATGCGTTCATCAGCGTCACAGACTTTCAAGAGCGATGATACGATACCCAGAAGGTGTGGCATCATCATCCCTTGAAGTGGCCTCACTTAGTTGAATCCCAAATGATGGGTCCCCAGAGTCGACAATCCTCGGGTCAGACAACTTGTCGAGCCCTAAGGGCCAGGCAAGAAGCATCAAAGAGAATCTCGTCCGAGCGCAGATTTCGCGGCTAGTTGGTGCGAGCTAAGCAATCAGGCTAACCACTACTCTCTACTTCTAAGTCTATGTGCAAACTCAAGCCCAGGTCCGGCTTATCTCTCATCAGAATCAATCCCCTCCCCCAGCAGCATAACAAGGATATAATATAATGCTGAAAATAAACTGCGGGAAAATAAAATGCGGGAAAGTAAAGCTAAGATACAACAGGTATGTACAAAACCCACAAGATAAACAAACAAGCTCTAGGACTGACTCGCCTAGGGGATGGGAAACGGTCCCAGCGTAGGGAATGGGAAAATTCCCCTGCAGCTATAAAGTGTCCCCAGCAGAGTCGCCAGCTGTTGCTACTGCAAAAAACGAGGCCGGCAATGACAGAAGAGTCGCCACCGTGCGTTATTTATCCCAAAGGAGGGAAAGGAAACGCTCAGAGAAAACCTAACGAAAGAGGGAAAAGGAATGGTCATCGCAACCAAGTCCTGGATTCGGGAGGGTTACGCAAGGGGAAGGTATTAGCACCCCTCACGTCCATCGTACTCGATGGGATCCATGCTTAATTGTTTATCTCGAAGGGTTGATTAATACTATCTACTTAAAGGCTTAGGGACAAAAGAAAAGAAAAGTGACTCGGCAAAGTATCGCACTTTATGCCTACGTATTCCCGTCTGGAACGAGAAATCAGAGTCAACGTAGTTCTCCTAACTACGGGTAAAGGGGGGAAGGTTGCTCGCCGAGATATCGCATCTCGTGCCTACGTACTTTCATCTGGTATGAAAGATCAGAGCAAACGTAGTTTGGGCTAACTAGACCACATGTTTGGTTCAAGTTGTTTTTAACCCGAGTAGGGTTAACAAACGGTTCTCGCAGTTTGGTGTATGCAGCTCGACCATTGGAGACTTAGGCGTTACCGTTTGTGGGAGAACCGAGAGTTAACGAAACTCTCATTACGAAAATGGGTTCTAATGATTAAAGGTCCAAGAGGACAAAAAGGAGTTGAATGTTTATTTTTGTGTCTTTTATGGAGAAATGTTTTGATTAATGTTTTGGAGTGTACATTGTATTGAAGTCTCAAACTCAGGATCGAATGCGTCGCATATCGTCCTAAGGACGTATACTAAACACTCTAGACAGTTGAAAGGTGGCCCCCCAACCATCACTTCCCATGCTTAAGGCTCACAACACAATATTCACTAGCCTTATTAAGTGTTTTAATGGGATTTGAAGAAAAGAAAGAGAAACAGACCTCTAAAGGAAACTGAACAGCCCTAAATGTTAGCATGCAATGTTCGTCCTATGGTTGAAGTTTGCAAAAGGGAAGACTACCCTAATATTGTCACACATAGTTTAAAATCCTAATGTCTATCACATTCTACCTTGAACAAGGAAGAATGGAGCTCCTAAGGGAAAGGCAAAGGAAGCAACAGAAAACAGATGAAGTAACAGCATACAGGAAATGCGGATTCATAAAGGTAAACAAGGAATGCAAGTGAGGGAGGAAGTCGTCTCAACCTCAAGCCCATAATGAATGGAAAATGGCCTATTTTAAACATGCAATCTTGGCCACAAGTGATTATAAAGTGGTACGAGGCAATAAAACCTACGAATGACATACGTGTACTACGATTAGGAATCATAACGCATTATCATGGAAATATGGAACCTAATGGGCAATTATGTATGATAAAACCAGTCAATCAATGATCTACACATCCTATATAATGTCTATAATAAGCAATAGGAACCCTAGCACTCATCACACAAACAATTCGAGGCCGTTGGAGCCGAAATAAAACCGAAGTCCGTTCGAATGTCCATATTACAAGTCCGAATACAAAAATACAAGAAAAATAGCAAAGGGTGCTAAAAAATCCAAATAAAAATCTCCAATTCCCTACATCAAGTCACAAACCAGGGGTCAGAGATACCACAAAAATATCCAAAGAGAAATGGTCAAATAAGATGAAAAAATTGCAAGATATCTCATGTATACCAAAGGAAAAGTTAAAATGGAGCATGTTAAAGAAAACATCCAAAACCAATTAAAATGGTACAATAAAATTCCCACAAAAATATATCACAATACCTCAACATGTGTATGAGATCCCTGCAAAAGGATTGACATTTAAATTGTGTTTTGATAGGTCAAAGAAAATTCACAACATGATAGCACCAGCATTGCTATTTTTCTGACAACTAAAATGTAAAAAATCTAATAAAATGACGATAAATGGAAAAAATATGGTTCCAATTCTATAAAATTCTAGACATCTTGAAGATTACGTAGAAAAAGAAGGGGATCAAAATTTTTATGATATTTAGAAGTCAGCATGTAAAAGAAAGAAAAATAAAAGAACAAGATAAGAACATGAATATATGAGAAACATAAGGAAATAAGTGAGAATAAATAAAAATGGCATAGCCAGGAATCGAACAGGGGACTGTAAACCCAAGTTGCTGAGTTGGCGCGCCACCTATTTAATGAAGGGTGATGTGGCAGCGCGTGTGGCACATTCATGGACGTTCGATCGGATGACCAAGTCAAAATTTCAACACAATCCAAGGCCTCTCTTGATGTATATCACACTTGATCCCATGCATAAATGCTAATGCAATGCTATGATAATGCTATGATGATGTTATGCTAATGCAAAAACAAGAAGGAAAAGGTTGGGCAAATTTTGGGGTGCAACAGGATGATTATCAGATTTCGCTGCGGCTTCTTCCTCAAGTCATCAAGGGATCACTGGTCACTCGGTAACCGGTGATACATAGCTGATATTGCCGTCAAGCATTCTGAGACACTACGAAAGAAGGATTCCTCGGGACTCATCAGGTTATTAGGAACTTTTGACAATCTCTATAATTATGTCGTCGGGCATTCAAAGAAATTCTCGGGCGTCTGCCGGACTTCATCAGAAAGGCTGAAATAGAATCCTCGGTCAATCATGAACCCAATAGGGATATCTATTCTGTTGCCATCAGGCACTCCGTGTCAGCTGAGATAACTGCTTCGACCTCGCAGTTGGACTTCGCCATTAAGTCTTGAAATGGGATCCTTAATCATTCACGGATCAATAAGGATACACAATCTTTTACCGTCAGGCACTCTGTGTCAGCTAGGCAAACTGCTCCGACATCGCAGCTGGACTTCATCAGTAAGTCTTCAAATGAAATCCTTAATCAATCATGGACCAATAAGGATATACATTCTTTTACCATCAGGCACTCCGCGTCAGCTGGGAGAACTGCTTTGACATCGCCGTTAGACTTCATCAGTAAGTCAGGGGTTTTGGCACCGCTGCCGGACTTCAATCATCAAGTCTTCAAGAAAATTTCAACTTCTCTGTTTAAAACCTACTGGGGATGACACATCTCCGCTGGGGATTCTGGAGAACTATCAAGTAACTCTGCTTCAGGGATCCAGAAATCATTCTGGATGAATCAACTCTGCTGAGGACTTCAAGAATCATCATGGACAAATAACTCCTCCGGGGACTTCAAGACTCATCCTGAACCAATAACTCTGTTGGAGATTTCAGGAATCATCCTGAGTAAACACTCTGCTGAGGACTCTAAGCATCAACTTGAGCAACCAACTCTGGCGACTTCACTGTGGATTTTTAAGAATCATCTTAAGTAAACAACTTCACTGGAGAATTCAAGAACCATCTTGAGCAGACCATTCTGCGTAGGAACACCTGCAAAACAAGAACGGTAACGACCTAGCTCATGTTTCATATGCATATGCTTTTACAATGGCGCAATGCTCCACACGGTGGAAATGCTACGCGTTTAGGGTAGATGCTATGCAATCATGCAAAATGTTACGACCCCATCAGCAAAATAAATGCTGAAGGGAAAGTCCTCCTGTCAAGGAGAGAGAACCACTCTGGTGGAGAGGAGGAATCATCCTGTCGAGGAGAAGAAGTCACACCAATCTCAATTGGATTAAACCTGGGGATACGAACTCCAGACGACTGTTGCAGGGGAATAAGGTTCTTCGAGGACCTGAACCCGCTCCACTGGGTATACGAACCACAATTGCTGAGGGAAACGATGTCGATCGCATAAATAAACTACACGGCCTTCGCGGCAAAACTTTCCTGGAAATACGACTCTGATGGGGAAATACAGCATCAGCTATTCAACACTCTACTGGGGAGCACCAAGCATGGCCTGGACGACTTCTAAGGACTCGATTCTCTTGGGAAACTGCAAACTCGGCTGAGGATAGGGAACCAGACGCTGGAATCATTCCTACCTTCCTGGGAGAGTACAACTCTGTGGGGAATCTCAATTCCTCTGGGGACTTTGATCTTGAACTATCGGAAGCTGAACACTTGCGAATAGTCTTCTACGAAAAACTGCACATTGACTCAGTGCTGGGAAAGAACATACGCCTCAACGCATGGCTCAGCTGGGGAAATGATGATCCTGCCTAGGATATATCTCATATGTGGAGGATCTTCTCTGCTTGGGGAGATATATCAATGCTCACGGTCCCATGTTCAGACTCCGTGGGGAAACACTGTTGGACTTGCTGGGGAAGAAGGAATCATCATGATTGGAAAACATGCCACGAAACAAACTCGAGATGGCTTGCCCCATAATCTTCCTATAACTTCTGACAAACTCTGACAATTTGTGCCAACACGGGGAGGAACGGATCCTTCGCTTTCAGCTTTTGTCCCAGCCTGCGGGACCTCTTTGGAGACGTTCCTTGAAAGGAAATCTGTAATCTCTGCACCCAGATCTGCCTCAGCATCTTGAACCTTCGAAGAGGCGCTCCAAGTTAATAACCTTCAGGATAAGGATGGCTTTGACGCTCTCGGGGTGACCTACCCCAGTCTTGTCATGACTTGGCCCCTCATGGGCTGATCTGTGGGGAGTAGTACCCTTGGCTGCGAGAGATTCATCAAATCTCAACCTGATTGCCCCGATTTAACTATTTCTAGATGGCTAACTCCAATGTTGTGATCATTTGACATAGCTTTCCCCGGTTCACCAGAATATTCTGGCATTCTGCATTCTATCTTGATCCGACTTTCCATCGTGGGAACTTTCCTGCTGTCAAGCGCTTACTCGCTAGTAAAACGAGTTGTTCTGCACAAAAGACATATCAAATGCAATGCATATGGCAGTTTTCAAAATCCATTCCTGTTCACTGGAGAAAAAAAAGTTTTATGACATAAAATATATGAAATCATTCATCAACATGTCGATATTAACACAACGCTGTAATGAGAATCCTTTCTAGGAGTCAGTTCCGATGCGATCTTTACCGAAGTATGCTTTCGAAGCGAACCTATCTTAATTAGGACTTTTAAAGGTTGTAACGTGGTCAGGTTCATGGTTTAAGAAAGAAAGGATACAGGCCCAAAATTCATTTTAACCCATCCATTCTCCTTGATGTTCTCCGATCCTATGTCCAAGCTAATTCGATCTTAGCGTTCACCTTTCAAAGGTTATATGACAGGAGTGACGGTTCAGGAAACCACAAGTTTTCGGAGTGACAGTCATTCGCTTTTCGTCTTTGTTTGGGGGCACCGATAGCCATACGATTTCGTTCTTGTTTGAGGATTTTTCTTCTGTAATCCTTTTTCTCTTTTCGTTTTTCGTTTTTTCGTTTTTTTGTTTTCCCCTAACTTTTGCCTGGACTGACTCTTTTGAGTTTCTTCAATTTTGAAGTCCAGCGGGGTACCCTGTTTTTTCGCCTAAGTCGCTTGCTTTCAAGATTCGACTTAGCGGGCTTTTTCTTTTCGATTTTTTTCTTTTTTCTATTCTTCTTTTTTTTTGGGAACAAATCGTATGGCATTGGCTCGTATGACTTGTTAAAGAGATTGTGACTGTTTCACTCCTGATCGGCCAGGTTTAACCATCATGGTTTTTTTTAGGTACGACCTATAGCGGTGTGACTGATCCTCGAACAGACACTCCTTTTATTACTTGAACGCTTGGTCAAATTAACTGACACCTACCCTGCCTCGGGTTAAGATTGAGGGTTCTTTATCTTCAGAAAGAAACTCCTACAACTAGGCTCAAAGGGGTTAACAAGGGATTCTATTCCTTATATCTCTGATGTTTGGGAATTGAAACAATGTCGGTACATCATCAACAGGTTTTTTGTTCAAAAGCATAGCATCGGAAGCTTACGCATCGTTGGATTTCGTCATCCTCCCTGGATTCCACTTAAACAAGCGTTTGAAATAAAAGAAAGCAATAGAGTGAACACGAATGGATTAGTTCAAAACATGCATATTTATTTCATTATCAATATCAATTGAAAAACAATCATGCTTTACAAGCGAAATTTGCAATTCTACAGGAAAGAAACTACAAATGTAAAGAAATGACATGATAAAATACAGATTGCCAGCTTTCGGGGAACTGGGCTTTCACACTTATTTGCTGCTGAGGGGAGCTACCCTTGAAGTCTTCAGACTCAATCAAAAGAACGACTGCTGTGAGGTTGACTCTGATTCGGGCTCCGATAGTTTTACTGCAACGGAGCGATAGGTTGTCGATTCTGTATGGCAAAAGCAATCCAGAGAAGAGGTTTGACCTAGTGAGGTTCCTCTCTGTTCAGGGGTTTTCATCCTTGAGCTCGACCCAGGAACATGGCAAAGTTGCGGGCAAGATAATTCAGACCTCAAAGACCGCGGGATATACTCCTGATCCTTCTCATCTTCAGATGAGATCATGGGAACATCCATCTCTCTTGCACGATAAGAGATGAATTTGCCTGATGCTTTCATGCCGCCCGACACGAATTCAATTGTTCTTGACTCAATCATGTTTTGAACCTTATGCTTAAAAGATCTACAGTTCAATATATCGTGCCCCGGTGCTCTAGAGTGGAATTCACAACGAGCATTCATGTCCCAGTCGGGTGGTAGTTGTCCAGTCAATGGAGTCAACGTTCGAAGTTTAACCAACTGTAGTTGGAGCAGGAGTTGCAACAACTGGTCATAATCCATCAGGATTGGATCGAGGATCCTGTCAGATAGTCTCCTCTTTTAACCCTGTCTTCTAGGGTTGTCTTGCGGAACCGTACGTGACTGCTGACGGGAAACATTTCGAGCTTCATGCTGCACAGAGGGTCCGTTAGGCCTATCATGCCTTGGTGCGGGTTCGTCAGATACCCGTGGGGTAAGTATGCTGGCTGCATCCTCGGGCTTTTGCTCACATTCCCTCCTAAGTATGTTCTTCAACACCTCCGCCATCAAGCCCACCTGATTCTTCAGCTGGTCGTTCTCCTCTTTGAGCGCCTGCTGGTCCCTCATAACCTGCCTCAGCTGGCCTCAGACCTCTCTCAGCTCTACTCGTACCCGTTCCATTACTCGGATCAACCTGAGACAAACCTGAAACAACCTATATCAACAGGGGGTTAGAAAAATGGCAAGGTACCTGTCATGTAAATGATTCATGCAAATGCAAACACGTGTCTGTGCCTTGGGGAGATTCCCCCCCGATCCTAGTTTCCGAGACAAATAAAGTCTAACATCCAATCATGGAAATAAATCCTCGTATATTTATCTGAAAGAAAACCCATGAGGATGGCGTACAACTGTAATCACATACCACTGAAGCAACAAGGCATGATCTCAACCAACAGGCCTAGTGGTGGTCAGTATATCAATGCAAAAAGAGTACAAAGAAAATACAAAGAGATCAAGTGCGACCATGGGCACGAAAATCTTCTAACAACTTCTTTGTAGCGGGATGATCCGGATGGGCGAGCAAACCCTGGATTAGCAGATCCCTCTGCCTGATGATATCTGGGAGATTCTCGGCAATGCCCCCATAAACACCTTCTTCAGAACGGTTCTCGACTCTACTCCTCTTAGCATCAGCTCGGAGTTGACAATCTTGTAAATTCGCCTTGGTCTCAACCAATCTATACTGGACGTCTCGTCACAGTGAGGCTTCAACCTCTATTTTCTTGTCCTTGATCTCAATCTGGACTTCTAGCTCGGCTACTTGCCGCTTCAGCTTTTCCTCTTGCTCTTTGTATTTGGCTAAGGTGCTGCTCCACAACTTCTCGTACTGGGTTAACTTCCGGTATGCCCTATCCAGCTCCTGCTTCTTGGTGGTCAACACGCCATGTACTGACTTCAGGTCCAACCCAAGACGTTTTCTAGAATCAGTCTCTTTGGTCAGATTAGCACCCAGATGGTTGATCATCTCTGTCTGCTTCTTGTAGGTGTGTACGGCTTCGTTCTTTTCTCTCCGAAGTTGAGCGATCTCTTTCTCCAACTCTTCGTTGGCTTTTCGTAGCTCTTCCTTCTCTTGGAGTACCTGGTTGAAATTCTGAATATCAATTGTGGTAGGCTCTTTGTACACGGGAGGATACAATGGTTCCACAGCAGGAAACAGCATTAGAAACTTGGTGGCTCTTTCTCGGACCCAAGCCATGTACGGATCAAAGGCCTTGTTGTTGATTTTTCCTAGAAAGACTTTTCCCTTTCGGTGAATTTTGCTCCAAGCATTCTGTACCTTAACCAAAGTATCACCTTCAAGCAACCCTGTGAGATACAGAGATTCCTGTATCTCTTCCTCATCCCGAGGACCTCGTAGTGCATACCCAAATTGTCGTACTAGCAGAGAGGGATTGTAGTTGATACATCCATTCCTTCCGACCAGGGGGACGTTAGGAAAGCCACAACAACTATATACAATATCTTTACCCAATAGATCTCTATCAAACTAGATGATATTGTCAGCAGTCAAGCCCATCAAACGCGCAGACCAGGGTGAAGACTCAGCAGAATCAATGAACGACCCCGACTTAGGAAGGTGGCTAGCAAACCACTTATACAGTAAAAGAGCACAACATGCCACGTTCTTCCCCTTTCTGTTTTCATTTTTGCTGTGAATCGAATGGTAGACGTCTCTGAGGAGAGTGGGCACTGGATTCCCGAAAGCAAATATATGGCAAGCATCCATACCTATGACGTCTGGATGACTTGGGAATAACACGATCCCATAAATGCAAAGGGCTAATAAGGCATTGAATACATCCCATCGACCCTTCTTGGCAAACTTTCGGGCCTTTTCCATTAGGAAAGGCAGAGGGAAACCATGAACTCCAATCTTTCTGAATACCATCCCTTTTAACTCTGAATCATCCACGTGAAGAATGATAGTCAACTTACTCAAGTTAGGTTCACCCTCAACACGGTAATAAGGCATTTGATTCAACAAAGGCACCCCCAACAGGTGAGAGTACTCCTCCAAGGTCGGAGCTAGGACATAGTCTGGAAACACAAAGCATCTGAGCTGCGGGTCGTAAAACTGCAGCAGGGCGTAGAGGCCATTCAACTCGTACGTGGGAAGCTTATACACAATACCCAGAAGTCTCTCATAACTCTTTTTGAAACTATCCATCATTGTCTTATCAGCCAACGAAATCAAAGCTCGTAACTCTTGGATGTCAGGTGTGGGTAGCTTGTAGGCCACAGTCTTCTTCAGAGATGCCATATCAGCCATGAGGATCAAGATCACTATAACCAGGGGAGAAATATGCACCTGCAACACAGACACACGTTAAATGATATGCAAATGAGGATGCAAACAATGCAAAATGCAATCATGCAGCAGGAGATCAAGATGACTGTTCTGTTGAGGAGAAGGACCATAACTCTGCTATGTCAAGAACAAACATATCTCTGGTGATAAGAACCCTCTGATACCCACAATACTGATTCACTGTCAAGAAAACCAGGTTGTCTGGAGGTTAAGGTTTCCTGCAATAACCCGACCCTGCTCACAGGTATGGACCTAATCACGGAAAAGGTTCGGCATCCTATGCGGTCATCAGCATCACAGACTTTCAAGAAATGATGATACGATACCCAGGAGGTGTGGCATCATCATCTCTTGAAGCAGCCTCACTTAGCTGAATTCCAAATGATAGGTTCCCAGAGTCGACAATCCTCAAATCCGACAGCCCCTCGAGTCCAAATGACCGATAGGAAGTCATCAAAGAGAACCTCGTCTGAGTGTGGATCACATGGGAACTGATGCAAGCAAAGCAAGCATGTCCTCCACTAATCCACTCTAATACTATGTAGCTCTCAAGCCTGGGTCTGGCTTCTCACTCATCAGAATGCCCCTCCCATAACAGCACAGATAATCATATCATACTGAAGATAAAATGCGGAAGGTAAAATGCGATAAATAAACACAAACCCAACAAGTAAACACGCAAGCGCTAGGATTGACTCGTATAGGGAACCAGAGTCCCCAGCAGGGTCGCCAGCTGTCGCTACCGCGAAAATAAGGTGCTGGCAAAACAGAAGAGTCGCCACCTTCGTTATTTATCCCTCAGAACAGGAAAGGAAACAATCGGAAAAACCTGATGAAAAGGTATAAGACAAGGTCATCGCAACCATGTCTAGATTTGGGAGTCGGTTACGCAAGGGAAAGGTATTAGCACCCCTCATATCCATAGTACTCGATGGGATCCATGCTTGTTGTGTTTATCTGACGGGTTTGTTTACTATCTACCTATCAAGGCTAGTTTGAAAAGAAAGAAAATTGACTCGGCAAAGCGTCACACTTTATGCCTACGTATTCCCGTCTGGAGCGAGAAATCAGAGTCAACGTAGTTCGCCTAACTACAGGTTATGGGGAAGGTGGCTCGCCAATACGTCAGTATTGTGCCTACGTACTCTCAATAGATATGAGAGATCAGAGCTTGCGTAGTTCGAGATAATACGGATTATGGAAATTCAGATTCATCTGTTTTTTCGAGTAGGGTTAACAAACAGTTCCAGCAGTTTGGTGTACGCAACTCGACCCTTGGAGACTTAGGCGTTACCGTTTGCGGTAGAACTGGGAGTTAACGACACTCTTTTCTTCAGAAAAGCTTCCTTTGAATTATGGGGCCACGGGGCAAAAAGGTTTGAAGTTTGTTTTCTGTCTTTTATGGAAGAACTGTTTTTTTATGGTTGTCTGTAGTTTGTACAGTGCTAGAGACTATGACCTGGGAACGAATGCGTCGTATATCGTCCAAAGGACGTATACTAAACATTCTAGACGATTGAGAGGAGACCGCTCAATCATCATTACCCAAGTAGCTTAAGGCTCATAACGCGCTTGTACTAACTTGCCTTTATTACGTTTTTTTTACTGTTGTTTTGAGATGAGAAGAGAACGAAGTGGGGGAGACTGTTAAGTCCTAATGTTGTCATGCCAAGGATTCATCCTATGGTTGAGGTTTGAAACAAGGAACTCCTAGATGTTATCATGGATAGGTTTCAACCTAAAGTTCTAATCATCACTTCCTTATCAAAGGAAGTGAGATTCCTAGGGGATCATGCCAGGGTATACAGAAACAGACAAATATAACATCAGCTTAAACAGTAAACAGATAACAGTAAAGATGCACATGCAATGCAGCAATACAAGCAGAGGGAGACTCACTCAACCTCTTAGCAATCAAGCAAAAAAGAAAACAGTCAAACAGAGATAGACAGACTCAACCTCTATTACTAATACACAGATGAAAGGAAAAACAACACACAAGCAAGGGGAGGATCACCTCAACCCTTAATGCAAACAAGCAGAGGGAGACTCAATTAACCTCTAAGCAGTCATGCTCCTAGCTTAATAATCTAATCATGGACCTACTCTAATGCATCAAAAAATTCAAACAAGGGAGAGGAACCACAATGAGCAACAAGGAAGTCATCCCAGGCTGCATTAGGTTGGAGGTAAATCAATATCGGAGTCCATCATGGGCTCAACCTCTTGAGGAATGCACAGAATCCTACCAAAGGAAGGATTAGGCTCTCCCAAGAGGGATCCCGTGTCAATAGGATAGAAAAGACTGGGTATTGGTCCTAGATATCAATCTAAGGGTAACTGATTGTAGTGTATCAACACAGAATGTCCATCTCAGGCTCAACCTGTTGAGGAATGCACAGAATCCAACCAAAGGAAGGATTAGGCTCTCCCAAGAGGGATCCTAAGAAAAGGACTTTGAGATGGATGACAGCGTATAAACCAAGAGAATATACCATGCCAAGAATTTCAATCCAAGGCTCAACCTCCTGAGGAATGCACATAATCCAACCAAAGGAAGGATTAGGCTCTCTCAGGAAGGCTCTTCTTCAAGACTTGAAGGATAAAGATAGTACAAACCAAAGGAATGTACTATACTAGGGAATGTCAATTCAAGGCTCAACCTCCTGAGGAATGCACAGAATTCAACCAAAGGAAGGATTAGGCTCTCCCAGGAGGGTTCCTCTTCAAGACTTGAATAAAGAATGTAGGGAAAAGCCCAAGGAGGAAATCACATAAGGGACAGAAGGCAACACAACACTCCTAAGAAACCCTACAAGCTAGCTACAAGGTTCACCTAAGCCAAGGGAATCAAAAGCTCTATCAAGGCTATGGCAAAGTTCTAATGAGGTCTCTACCTACTTACCAATCTATCAAGAAAGAATACACTACCTAGAATCATCTAATGGTCATTTACAAGGTTAATCTATGAAACTCTCTAGGTTTAGATCACCTAAACTAAAGTTAATTTGTAAAATGGGAACTTAATAGAAAATCATTCCTAAAAATTCTAAGGAAAATACTGCACTATCCTACATGTATCAACATGCTATGGTCCAAAAATCAGGGACTAAACCTAAATCAAAAGGTTCAAACTAAATCTAAAACCTCAAGGGTACCCTAAAGGGATTCAACAATGAACACCCCTAAACAACTACCCTAAAACCCTATTTAGAATCATCTAAAAAAATCATAACAAAAATCATATAACATCATCAACATGTATATAACCAGCACACAAAATTTTAAGTCTTAATTCCATACCATGAATGAGAAATAAAATTAACAAATTCAGTACACAATTTCCCAATTATTAAAACATACTACAATAGAAAATATGAAATTAATTGCAAAAGAAAATGGAAAATTAAAATAAAAACATGGAAATATTCTAGACACTCCAAACTATATCCACATATTTTTTCAGAAATTATTAACAACATTTATTATTTTTTCATGAATTAAAACTAACAAGTAATAAAACAAAATTAAAAGAAAAAAAGAAATTAAAAGGATTAACAGGGAGGTGCAGGTATTAGTCCAGTTATGTGTTAATTCTACTGGGCCACGCACGAGGGGGTGCAGGTAGCGCTGGAACTAAGGCCCAGCGAAGTCCAAACTCAACTCTTATTTGTTAATGAAATGAAACAGTGCCAGGGGGTTCATTAAGCAAGGTTCGCGCGTGTATTCTAGTGGGCCTTCAAATGGTGAGGTGTGGAAAGCACTATAACATGGAGCCCAACTGAGTTTCCTCATGAAACTCAGTGTTTCATTAAAGCTGGAAATAGGCCATGGAAAGGGACACGCGGACGCCTGCTGGCCACGCGATTGATGTACCAAGTCCAAGATTCTACACGATCCAACGGTCACACATGAAGCTGGCAATTTAAATATCAAAAACAGAACTATTCACGCGCGGTGGTGCTTGGGGCGGTCGGAGAAGATCTGATCATCTTCTCCGGCGAACATGAACAGTAGCGCGACATCCAACATCAACGAAACTCAAATTTTTTTACGTCATTTTTCTCGTCTTGCTTCCTAGGTCACTAATCCACTCTCTGTTTTCATTTTTATCCATTATTAAGTGAGATATACGAACAACAACTTGGAACTCCATAACACAAACTCTCACGATTCACCCTAAAACTTATATAGAATCCATCTATGCTTCAATTATATCCTAACCGCATGTATCTAAGGTGTTAAATGCACATAATTTAAGAGAAAATTTGAGAGGAAGAACCTGATGCAAAGCTTCGAATATGGTGAATTCTAGAGCTTCACTTGCTTCCAAAAGGTGCAGATCCCTTCAATGGATGATGATGAACAATTCTTGAAGTCCAATTTCTTATGAAACTCTCTCAATCTCAAAATTCAAAAATAAAGTTTCAAGCTTCTTCACACACTTGCTCTAACTGATTCTCAACAGAAATTGGCACTAGAAGCTTCTGGGAATGATCTAAAATCAATTTATATTCTGTTTGACACCTTTGGAGGCCCAACCAAGGCCCAATTTGTGATTTCTAAGTTTCAAGTTTCTTCCAAAATTTCAATTATGGTATCCACGATTTTGCCCTGCTCTGGCTCTCAATTCACTTCAATTCGCTTGCTTTAATGGTCATGGAGTGTAATTGGATGGTTTTTTTCCTTTGATTTCAACCAAAGAGGTGTATTTGGTTTGTAACTTCATCATGAAGTAATCCACCAAATGACCATGAAATGAGTATCAACTCAAAATTCTAATAATGCAAAAATGTTTAGAATATCAATTCCAATCACAATGAGCACAAGTTTGGCTTGAAATCATTCAATTATCAATTGTTTTGAATTTTCCCCTTTTAATTCATTAAAATGGTCTTTTTGTGAAATTTCTTCAACCAATGCTTGCTCTAATCCATATCCATGGACTCTTGATACTTGGCTAAGCTAAAAACATCATTTGAGAAACTTTCATGTTGAACAAAACTCCATTTGAAACTTGCAATATAGTGAAATTGACCTATAATTCAAAATGACCTGTAATGCCCAAATACCCAAAATACCCTTGACTTGTCAAAGCCATAACCTGAGTTCTATAAATCCAATCATGGACTTCTCATACTCTTTAGAAAGCTAAGAGAATAAGGAACAACATTCATGTTGACCAAAAGCTCATAGGAATCATCCTTCTAGGGCAAACGTGTCCTGCAAGTTGGGTAACTTTCAAGCTCCAAATTCACATGCCTCAGATGACTTGTAACTTGTCTGGCTCATAACTTGAGTTCTATAAACCCTATGAAGGACTTCTAGTACTCAAATTAAAGCTAAGATCATGACCTACAACAATCATGTTGGGGTCTAGATTATGTGAACATCATATATTGAGTTAAATAGTCTTGAAGTCAGGGGTCAAGCCAAGGGATTTTACACTATCAAGCCTTAGAAACCCTAGCCTAAAACTTCTCAAACTCTTCAATCATGACGAGTTGACCTTGGAATCATCCTTAGAACATCTCAATGCATCAATCCATGATCAAATGGCTCTTGGATTAAGTCTCAACCTTCTTCAAATCCTCAGTTGACTTAGGGTTGACCCAGTCAAACCCTAGTTGCACCAATCATGGCTGAGGCTTCTTAGTCTTGCATAAGGACTTGTCTGAGCTCCCACATGAACTTCAAAACTTATCATGAGCTCTCTGAAGACCTCAAGTCCAACTTCATGGCTTCAGAATCATCTGATGGCTTTCCACAACTCTCAAGTTAAGATACACACACTCTTGGTTTCAACCACTCTCTCTGAGGCTCTCTTAACTTCTCTGACAAGGATATCAATCCTCGAACACTTGAATAACCTTATTAGCTAGCTTCAAAGTCTTGAATGGCTCTTGATTGGTAATCATACCTCTTGATCTTCTGCATACATGTCAATGAAATGCAAATGATAATGCTAATGTGAATGAAATGAAACATAAGCTAGGTAAAGAAAATTGGGCAAATTTTGGGGTGCAACAGGCACCACTCTGGATGTTATACAATTTGATTTGACTATGGGGATTATTACAAGGCGTATTGTTTTTATGGTCGTCGAAATGAAGGCCAACTACAACTTGTTGTTGGATCGAGAATGGATACATGGAGTTGGGGTTGTGCCATCTTCAATGCACCAGAGAATCAAGATATGGAGACCAGATGACATCGTTGAAAATATTGAGGCAGATCAAGTCTATTTAAAGCCTTAATTAACCATGTCAACAGGTGTAGTTTCGACAAACACTTGGCCAATATTGCTCCATGCAATCTGACCAATTTTAATTTCACCCCAGATGACGATGTTTATTGTTGGTTGTATCTGCATCTCGTCCAGGGCTTTCGATGGGACAGAGAAGTGGTAGGAGATGACAACCTGTCATACCTTGATGTATCTGGGATAACCCTAACAGGTTGGGGAAGCGAATTCTGTGATGATGACTGAATTCGAGGTGCTAAAAAAGATTTTAGCTTACATAGTCGAAAATAAGCTACAAATGGCCTTAGAGGTTGAAATGGAAAATATGGCTGTAGAAGCCAACCAAGATTCACACAAAGAGGGTCCTGGTAAGGACTTCGATCTAGAACCTTTTAACAGGGTTCAAGAAAAACAACAAGGCCAGAGGCTCGATGCAATCTATAATGACGAGCCTTTAGGTTTCGAGAAGGATCCGTTGGCTGCCAACATCAAGATGCTAGCGCAAGATCCACTTTAAGAAATTGATCTAGGAGAGGGGGCAACAAAGAGGCCAACATGCATAAGTGCCAATATCATCCCACAACTCAAGGTCAAAATAATCCAACTACTGAAGGAGTTTAAATATTGTTTCGTGTGGCATTATGATGAGATGCCTGGTTTAAGAAGGGATCTGGTCGAACTAAAGTTATCAATCAAGCCTGGGAAGAAGCCTATCAAGAAGAATCCAAGGCGGCTTACACCGGAGGTTCTCTCAAAGATCATAGAGGAGATCTAAAGGCTTCTCCGATGTAACTTCATTTGCACATCCAGGTATGTCGAATGGTTAGCTAATATTGCGCCTGTTATTAAAAAGCATGGTTCTTTGAGAGTATGCATAGACTTTAGATACTTAAATACTGCAACTACAAAAGACGAATATTCAATGCATGTGGCAAAAATGTTAGTCGGTTCTTCCGTAGGCCACGAATACCTTAGTATGCTTCATGGGTGTTCGGGATATAACCAAATTTTTATTGTTGAAGAGGATGTCTTGAAGACATCCTTTCAATGCCCTAAGGCCTTAGGCACTTACGAATGGGTAGTGATGCCTTTTTGGTTTAAAAAATGCTGGAGCATCGTATCAAAGGGCAATGAATTTGATCTTCCATGATTATATTGATATTGTTGTTAAGTCTGTTTTAGGGAAGAGTCATATCGACCATATTCGACAATCTTTCGAAAGGATGAGAAGGCATGGTCTAAAAATGAATCCTCTCAAATGTGCTTTCTGTGTGTAGGCGGGAGATTTCTTAGGCTTTATGGTCCACAAAAAGGGAATCGAAATAAACTAGAATAAGACCAAGGCCATAATGGAGGCGAAAGCGCCATCGACGAAGAAAGAATTACAGTCACTGCTGGGCAAGATTAACTTCTTGAGGAGATTTATATCGAATCTCAGCAGAAAAGACTCAAGATTTCTCACCTCTGCTACGACTCAACAAGGAAGGGTTTGAATGGGGGAAACCTCAGCAGTAAGCATTCGAAAAAATCAAAGATTACTTGATTCATCCTCCAATTTTGTCACCACCTTGTAGGTATAGAAGTATAAGGTTGTATATATCTGTGTCAGATAAAACCTTAGGGAGCATGTTGGCTCAAGAGGATGTGAATGGTGTCGAAAGAGCCATTTACTACCTTAATAGAGTTTTAAATGATGCAGAAACTAGGTATAACATAGTTGAAAAATTGTGTTTATGCTTGTATTTTTCTTGTACAAAGTTAAAGCATTATATAAAACCAGTTAATGTTTATGTTTCGTCCCATTTCGATATCATTAAACATAAGTTGTCCAAACCAATTTTACATAGTCGAATTGGTAAATGGGTGTTAGCTTTGACTGGATATTCCTTAATGTATATGCCTTTAAAGACTATTAAAGGACAAGTAGTAGCAAACTTTATAGTCGACCACTCAATAAATGAAAATAACATAACTTATCTCGAACTCAAGCCTTGGAAATTATATTTCGACGGCTCTAGTCATAGAGATGGAACTAGTGTAGGAGTGTTGATCATTTCTCCCAATAAAATTCCAACAAAATTCAAGTATAACATCGAAGGTCTCTGTTAGAATAATGAGGTTGAATATGAGGCTTTAATAGTCGGACTTGAGATATTGTTGGAATTGGGGGTAACTCGAGTTGAAATAATGAGAGACTTAGAGTTAGTCATAAAGAAAATTACAAAAGAGTACAAATGCGTCAAATAAAATCTTACTATGTACTTTGTGATAGCCAATCGATTACCGAAAAGGTTTGAAATGGTTAGTATTTGAGACATACCTCGATTAGAGAATCAAGTGGCTAATGATATGGCCCAGATTGCTTCAGGGTATAAAATCTCGAAAGAAAAATTACAAGATGCAGTCAAAGTTAGAGGAAGAGTTGTGTCAGCCAGACTGTCCCCATCGGATTTGGAAATGACAAAGCTAGGGTGCATTGATAAAGAGAATTTTAAAATCCTCAAAATAAATAGCTTGATGGATGGAGATTGGAGGAAACCAATTGTGGAGTATCTGCAAAATCCGACGACCTTCAAAGAGCGGAAAATTAGGTACCGTGCTTTGAGTTATGTTCTTTTGGGAAATGAGTTGTTTAAAAAGACTCCAGATGGAGTTTTACTTAAGTGCCTTAGTGAATTAGAGGCTTATTTAGCCTTTTTGACTGTCCATAGTAGGACATGTGGGGCATACTAGGTAGGCCATAAGATGAAATGGTTGTTGTTTTAACAAGGCATGTATTGGCCCACCATATTAAAAGACTGTATCGAATTCGCTAAAGGGTACCAAGAGTGCCAAGTACACGCAGGTATACAACATGTTCCTGCGAGTGAATTACATCATATAGTTAAACCATGGCCCTTTAGGGGTTGGACTTTGGATTTGGTTGGAGAAATTTGACCAGCATCATCCAAAAATCAAAAGTACATTTTGGTAGTTATTAACTATTTTACAAAATGGATCGAAGATATACCTTTGCTAAATGTCGACCAAGAAGATGTAATCAAATTCATCCAAAAACATATTATTTATAAATTTGGAATCCCAGAAACTATTACAACAGATCAAGGATCAAATTTTACTGGTCGAAAGATGCAAGATTTCGCTAAGGAAATGGGTTTCAAATTGTTGACTTCCACGCCCTATTATGCTTAAGCTAATGGTTAGGTCGAAGCAGCAAACAGAATAGTGATAGGTATAATCAAGAAACATGTGGGAAATAAGCCTAGAAATTGGCACAAGACTTTGGATCAAGTGCTTTGGGCATGTCGAATCTCTCCCAAAGAATCGACCAACTCAACTAAGTTTCGATTAACGTTTGGCCATGATGCAGTGTTGCCAGTGGAAATCTGCTTACAGTCAACAAGGATCTAAAGGCACCATAAGATTCTATCATAATCCTATTGGAACATGATGTTGGACGAGTTGGTTGATTTGGATGAAGAAAGGCTTAATGCCTTAGAATTGTTAAGAAGGCAGGAGAAAAGAGTAGAGAAATCGTATAACAAGAGAGTTAAGGTTAAAATATGTTTGCTAGAAGAATTGGTTTGAAAAGTAATTTTGCCTATGGATCAAAATGATAGAGCCCTAGGTAAGTGGTACCCTAAGCGGGAAGGACCTTTTCAAGTTATACAAGTCTTTTCTAATGGTGCATATGAGATTGAAGAATTAGATAAAGGTAAAAGAATCTTGAAGGTAAATGGGAAATATTTGAAAAAATATAATCATGCACTTCAAGAAATAAAGATAACCAAAGAATAATCATGCGAGAAAATAAAGCTAAAATGGTAAATAAATATGCCAAAATGGCTTAATTTGTTACAGAAAATGCCACAAAGGGCCAAAAGTCATGATTTGAAAAAGAAGGAAAATGCTACAGAACAGGTTTAGAAGGGAAGAAAGCCTTTCATCTTTTCGTACTTCAACTTTTGAAGGAGCAAGTGGTGTTCGCAGAGAGTCTTGTTCGTTGAGAGAGCTTCAATGTCTTTTCCAAGTTGTTGAGCTTTCTCAAGATGTTAAAGGCCAACCTGGATCTCTTTTGCCACTTCATCTTCGACATAACTGAGCAGATTAGTCTTGCGTTACTTGGCCTAAGAGATTTTGTTTTGTAAAATGAAAATTTGTCTCTCCCATTCTGCAATGCTCTTGTCACACTTTTTGACCTCTTTTTTATTCTGCTCAGAAAGTTTCTCAAGTGTCAAAACTTTTTCAGTAGATGTAGAGACAACCTCCTATGCAGCTCTTTGATTACCAGCTTTTTTAGAAAGATTGTTGGAGAAGTCTCTAAGGCAGTTGAGATCAACGACAACTAGATCAATCATCGTGATCAGCTCCATAACGACATCAGCCAATTTGGGGGAAACTTCCATGACATTGATTTATTTCAAAAGTTTCTTGAGACTAAAGCTGACAGAAACATCTTGTTCCAGGATTTGAAACAAGTCTACTGCAAAGATTTTTTATTTTATCTACATAAGCAAGTCATTGTCAGTTTTCCCAGTCAGAGTGTTCCCTGAGGCGGTCGAAGTAGTGGCGCTTTTGTCGCCAAAGCTGCATTGGGAACTGAGCATAGCCTTTAAATACTCCAATGGTCATTGTACTTCCAAAGATTCCAACTCTTCATGGGAAAGACTGGTCGACTGCGTTCCAGTCGAAGCAATGGTTGGAGGATCCTTGGATTGATTTTCTTGGTTCACTTGGTCTTCTAGAACCTCCACTTCATTTTCTATTTCAGACGCAGATTGCTCTTCTTCTTCTTCTTTTCCTTTTTCATTTTCTTTTTCTTCATCTTCTTCCTCTTTTTCTTCTTCCTCATCAACAGACTTGTCATCCTCACTTAGTTGTTCCTTGAGACTACCCTCAGCAGTTTGCTCTATATTAGGCATCACAGTGTCCCTTGAAAGATCAACAATTTCTTTTCGACCAGGTCCTCTTTTGGAATAGGTGCTTCGACATGAAGAAACTCTACCACAGGAACGACTGGCGTCGAGCACCTGCAGATTGGATTCCCTCCTGAGAGCCTTTTGTCGAGCCTTTCGCAGAGGCCCCAGAAGGAGTTGTTGGATGGTAGTTAGGGTCACTGCTGGTTGTTGGAATAATCTACTGCACCATGGGTTGGCCTCTGGTGTCAGTGGAAACCTGAAAAGAGAAAAGCTGAAGAATTAGAGAGATGAATGGTAAAGAAATTGCAAGGTTGCAGGAGAATTATTTACCTTAGGATCATAAGCCCCAAGGCTAGAACTGCTACTTTCAGTATGTGTTGCGTTACTAGCAGAAGTTTCTGTTGTTGAAAGTTTTCCAGCCTTCTGTCGCAATGAGAATTGGATATCAAATTATTAATTAATTTGAATCTTAATTCATTTAGTTCACCACCGGTGTTTTATTTGTCCAAAGGAAGGGAAAAAGATCGAATTACCCACGATGCAATGCAAATGCAAAAGCTAGAGAGTTTTAGGTTCAGGGGTTGGTTAAACATAGGGAAGGTGATAGCATTCTAAGTTCTGCAGTACTCTACAGGAACCTCTTGTTTTATGTTGTTTATTCCTATGGGTTATCTGCTTAAGGGCAAAAGACCTAATGGTTTATTTCTAAGTATACTCGCCAAGACGTCGCATCTTGTGCCTACATATCCTGACGAGAATGGAATCAGAGTATTTGTAGTTCCCCTAAAGGGTTTGAGGAACTCTTTGACTGTTGGTCAAAGTTCCTAAGGGATAAAGGTGGTTGATTGATTGATTCTAGGAGAAAAGACGAGTTGTCATCTTAAGGGAGATTACTCGACTTAGCCACCACAACTTGTAGGAAAATGGTCTTTGCATCGTCTTGAGAGAAGGGATCAAACACTCAGAATTATCGACGAGTATGCCACTATCTCCCTCAAGCGGAAAAGATTCTACCTCTTGATTTTATTGTTATGGGGCAGGAGATTTATTTCTCGACTGTCAAGATGACTAACATCTTATTCTCTAATGTGTTGAATAGTTTGATATTGAGTTGAATATGGTATTTATCTATGTTGTAAAGATAAACAAAAAATTCCTCCTTATGGGGTAGGATCTAACTTAAGAGATCAACTTGAATGGGATCAAGGATCAAATGGGGATTATGATGCAAATGAAATGCATACGCACAAGTTTTACGTCATGCGCAGATTCTTCCTTTGGACGTTCATGTAATGCGATAAAAATAAATTACGGATAAAGTAAAAGCAAATAAATAAATCCATACAAGGAGATATAAAAGATGAAAATAAGACAAGCACGAGGTCGCGAGTATAACGGAGTTTGGCGGATGGAAACGCGCACGGTTGATTAATTAATGGGTGGGATTGATTTTGATGAAATGGTTATACTAAGGGGTGACTTAATTTTAAATATGAAATTAAATTATGAGTCGGTTAGTTTTGTTTTAGTAAAAAGGTTTTGGGTTATAACTTAATTATTTTAAATAGGGATGATTTAAATAAACAAAGGTTTTGAGAAAAAGTTTTATTATTAAAATATGATTTTAGTTATTATCATAAAAAGATAGAAGTTAATTTAAATTGAAAAAGGGTTGTTTATTATTATTTATTTTAAAAGTTGTTTTAAATATGAAATGGATTTTAAGAAAATGAACAAATAGATATATCATTATTATATAAAAAAGGGTTACTACGTTTATTTTAAATAAAAGTGGATGATTAAAAAGATCTAATTAATAGTTGATTAATTAAATGGTTAATTTTAAAGGGGGGTTAGTTTAATTTTATAAAAAAAGTTGATTAAGGTTAATTTATTTAATAAAAGACTGATTAAGTGGTTAATTAAGATAGTTAAGTGGGATAATGGGGCGGAACGATTCAGTGAGGCGCCGAAAGTGGGTTACGGTGGGCATGCAGGTGAGGGGTCGTGCGATGGGATCTAATGGGATTAGAAGGTGATGTGTGTGAGGGTGTACGAGATTGTGGTGTGTGAGCATACATTTGATTATAATAACATAAAACCAAATCGAAAACCCTAGACCCCATTCTTCTTTCCCCTTTCTTCC
Source organism: Lathyrus sativus (assembly GCA_963859935.3). Taxonomy (NCBI): domain Eukaryota; kingdom Viridiplantae; phylum Streptophyta; class Magnoliopsida; order Fabales; family Fabaceae; genus Lathyrus; species Lathyrus sativus. The sequence goes on from OZ012739.1 coordinate 423,563,070, forward strand.
GCCGCGAGCTCCTCCTTCTCACTATCTCATTCTTCTCTTCTCTCTTCTGCTCACCAAGCCTTTCTTTCCGCCTTCAATTTGCCCATCTTCTCGCTTTTATTCTTCTGCAAAACAAATAGAGAAAATACCAACGAAGGCAAATAGCAAAACAAGAGCATAAATGCCCTCACAATCCCCAAATTACAGAAGTCCCAACCCCGAAACGAAATCGGAAAGCCAATCGAGCATAACAAATCAACGGAGAGGTTGTCGCAAGCGACGCTTTGAACCAAGAGCAAGACTTACCCACAGCGGCTGTAGATTCTCGGTGAAAGGGCGATTTCCGGCAATGGTTGAGGACGGCGGCGCAAGGGTTTTAAGGAGATAAATTTTCTTCCTCGTCTTGAATTTTAGGTCTTTTTTCAATTTGGGGTTTTCTGAGTGTTGTTGAATCGGGTATTTTGTGGCTTTTTGTTGAATGTTTTCCCTCTTCTTCTTCATGCACAATCCGCTCTTTTATAGCTTCACGATTCCTTCCTCTAATCAATTTCATGATTTTCCGTTAAACTCTTTCCAAATTCGTTTGAAACTGTCTGGATTAGTTTTGGAAACTAATGAATTCGATTTGATCTTGTAGGGACAATGCGAGTGATATCCTGACCTTCCTTTTTGGTTTTCACTTTAAGAAATGAACCTTGGTTTTAATGAAATTGATTCTTGTTCTGATTTTGTAACATGGCTTGATGGCTACAGTTTCCTGAACTTCTTCATCTCTCTCATGATTACGGTATTAATTATTACCATCTTGAAGTGATTCGCCTTTAGACTGAAGTTCTGACATTCATCCCCTTTATTTTTAAATTAACAGGTTTATTGTGTTGTTCTTTTGTCAGGAGAAAGAATCGCTCGTATCTTTGGCTTTCCGACACTGAAATGTTAGTAGCATCCACTGGAGTCTTGTGAGAGTTTGTACATGGTGAAGTTGTTATTGAGAAACGGAAATCTGTTACTGTTAAGTAGTTGGAGAAATTGTTGAAGCCTAGATTGTGTTGACTGTTTAACACCGTTGGAATGGTGATTTTGTGGAAGGCTAAGGGATAGAGACGGCTGCATAGCAGATGACGTTGCATAACGGATTACTGAGAGGTAATTAACTGATTTGGTTGTAGAAGGCTCTGTTGTTGTCATTGTTGTGGGCACATTTGATGATGTTGTTTTTAATTGTGCAGGTTATGGGTTGGCTGCGGTATGCGATCCCAAGAAATGCACAACTCTCTGCTCAAAGTCATTTGTACGTTATCCTTTACAATCCGAACTTATAGGTAAGTGTTTTAAGGATACTATGAGATGATTTTGTTGGACGTTTCTGGTTCACACGCGTTCCAACTTGTCGGTTTCAACAGCGGCAAAAGTTGAGGAGCTAATCATCCAAAGCTTCGTGCACTAAAGATTAATCTTTCTTCTCTTCAGGGATTCTCATAGTTGTTGCAACGGATATGCATTTGAGTCAACGTCTGTTGTTCTTGTTCTGTCTTTAGAGGAGTTAGACAAAATGGCAGCAATCGATGGTGCACCGTGAATATGCAAGTGAAGACCTGGATGATAGCCTGAACAACCTGATAGCCTGAAATTGTGGGAGGCTTAGTGAGGGAGCGTCATTTATAAGTCTTTATGAACTCAAGATTTCCATACAAGTCAGATTGAGACTTCTTTTAGTTGGAATTGTAGTTAATTCCGCGGGATCGCTACATGACCGAACTGTAATCATTTTAACTTTAGAGGTGTAAAATATGGTCACATGACATCTCCTGTAATTTGTAAATTGTGACGCCTTGTGTTGAAAAAGAACCCGTACATGTTGTAACTAAATTCTTGAGCCAATGATATTCCATCAGTTGCTACTCCATTTCTCACTTGGAAATTATTCGTAAACCAAAAAGGAGTCTTAACTGCCACTTTGAGGACCTTTAAGTCTTCCACGTACAAACTAAATATGAAGCACTCATCCGAACGATGCCATGCCACGATAAATAGAGCCATCCGGGTCGAATTAGGCACAAGAGTGAATTCACGAAATGAAAATTATTTCAACGCGAACGTCTAACACTATCTAGGATATGTGAAAAATCACACGTGAGTAGGATGACGGTCAAGGGAGGGTAGAGTTATTGGTATGTTTTGAATCTGTTTTGTGGTTATAACAAAAACCCCTTGCACATGAGTTAAAAAGATTGGTACTTTCCTGAGTAGAACTTGATAGACTTGTTCATGCACAAAATCTTCTTAATATAAGCTCTAATTCTTAAATGGTGAACTTCAAACCCAAATGTACTAGTCACGCCCCTGCGATACTTGGCTGTAAGAATCTATACCTTGACACTACTGCACTTGCACGAGCTGGTTAGCCGTAAAACATAAATATTAAATTAAAGTCAAATAACAAAAGAAAATGCGCGAAAATAGGTGGAATTTTACGGTCAAAAATTAGGGTGGGACAGATGCCCCTATTTAAGTTTCTTCTATTTGGAGATATGGAGATTGGAATCTCCATCTCGACGTGATAGGAGGGACTTAAATACAAACATTGCACGAATGTTTTTGTCCCTATGATGCCACCGGATACAAATGATATGCAATGATATGAAATGCAAAACCGAGGAGAGGTCTTGTGGTGACGTAGTGCCACAAGGGAGAAAACTAGACACAACACACAAGAAGGCTAGGCTCAACCAAGCGAGACTCCCCGAGGAAAGACGACAATCAGCATTGTGGAATCTCCAAAATAAAGATAAGATATAATAATACCACCAAGAGTACAGTAGCTCGAACAATGGTGAGGATCCTGAAAGTGGAGGATAACCTACTACCAACGCATGGAAGCTTAAGCAAAGGCATCTGGTTGAAACAATTAAATGCATGCTACCTACTATCAGTCAAATGATAGCCTAAGAAAAGGCAACATGAAGAGGAAAGATGACCTACTACCAATCTCGACAGCCTAAGCAAAGGTATTTGACCCCAAAGAGAGGTGTATTACCTACTATCAGACGTATGATAGCCTAAGCAAAGGTAATAACCTAAAAATGCGGTAAATTACCTACTATCAGACGTATGATAGCCTAAGCAAATGTAATAACCCAAAAGGAGAGATCACCTACTACCAAACATATGGGAGCCTAAGAAAAGGTGTCTGACCAAAAAGATGCGTGTTACCTACTATCAAAACATATGATAGCCTAAGCAAAGGTAACACAAGAGGAATGATGACATACTACCAAACAAGATATCCTAAGAAAAGGTATCTGACCCCAAAGAGAGGTGTATTACCTACTATCAGACGTATGATAGCCTAAGTAAAGGTAATAACCCAAAAATACGGTAAATTACCTACTATCAGACGTATGTGTTAGTTCCATGATTCTATGATATAGAATTGTCCATGGTTCTATGATTGGCTAATGTTTGGTAAAACATGATCCTGCACTAATGTTAAGCAGGATGTTATAACATCTCCATCTGTTGTGGTGACAAAATTGTTGTGGAGTGTTTTAATGTGAATGTCATGTTGAATGTCATGACATCCATCTGCTGTCATGACAAAACTACTGTCATGTATCACAATGTAATGACCAATGTCATGACATCACTGTCTAATACAGCAGGAGCTGTGGTAACAAAACTGTTGTCATGTGTTGCAAACAGGATGTCATTACCAATATCATGACATCACTGTCTGGTGCAGCATGAGCAGATGACAGAACTGATGTCATGTGTTTTAAACAGGATGTCATTACCAATGCCATGACATCGCTATCTGGTGCAGCAGGAGCTAACGGGAGCTAATGACAAAACTGTTGTCATGGATGTCATACTGAATGCCATGACCTCGTTGTCTAGTACAACAGGTGCTGCTGTTTTATCACTTGACAGAAGTTCTTTGGATATACCTCATCAGTATGTGCAGGCCAAAGTGATTCATTAGGAACAAAGTGCAGATTTAATTGGTGTTCATAAAAAGGATCTTTGAGACTTTTTAGGAAACTATAATATGCTTGTGTCTACTGTTGTGAAGAAGATTCTGTAGGAGTGTTCAGCAGGGTGAGTCTGGTCAGCTAAGAGTAAGTGAAGCTGAATGTCATGACTGAATGTTATAACATTGATCGTATGACATCAGGCGTGCAGGGTTTGTTTTCTGTTATGTTACCTGATATATCTCAGACTAGATTTCAGGAAACCTGTTAGGGTTCCTTAGTTATCTCAGACGAGATTCTAGGCAGTGCTGAGCTTATCATGACCTATTTGAAAGCACCCTGAATTAAGCAAAGTGGTTTAACTTGGTTAAACCTAATGTTTGTTACTTTTAAACAACCCAAGCCCAGTCTGCACTACTATTTAAGGAGGAGCAGAAGCAGAAGCAGAGGAAATTAAACACTCACATTAAGAACAACTTGAGTGTAAAATAAAGGTCTAGGGTTTGAAAGTCCCTTGTGTGTGTAAGTCACCCTTTGTATCTTTTGATACATTGTGGTAGACATATTTGTGAGTGAAGAGTGTTGCTCTTCACGTGTATTTTGTGAGTGAAGAGTGTTGCTCTACATGTGTGTTTAGGTGTCTTAGGATACTTGTGTGCCAAGCAATTGTCTGATGGATAATTTCATTGGTTCAGTGTGTATGAACTGCTGTGTTTATTGTCCTTGATTGAAGCTGTTAAGCAAAATCAAGTATTGTAACTTTGAAGAGCATCTTCTAAAGTCTGTCTTTTGTATTGAATTGTATATCACTGCGGTGATTGAGGGGGAGTGAGTGCGTATACTCTTGTCTAGTGGTCTCTAGGAAGAAATTGCATTGGGTAGAGATTAAGTGAGGAGTTGTAAACGGGGGAGTTTAGCTCTGAATTGATTCTGCTAATAGTGCATTTCCTTCTTGGCTTGGTATCCCCCAGATGTAGGTGAGGTTGCACCGAACTGGGTAAATAATTCATTATGTTATTTATCTTTCAGTATTTACAATTCTGCACAATTTAAATGTTTAGATAAATAGTTTGTCTGTCTGGTGATGTTACAACAGACGTCATGATGCTGGTCATGACATTGGTACAATTTAAAGAAATTTAAATTGGTCATGGTTTGTCCTCGTCCTTGTTAAGCAGAGATCAATGTTCTTGGGACATATGAGATATGCATACCAGCATTTCAATTGGTATCAGAGCAGGCATCCTATCTGTTCTGGATGAGATCTTGGGAGATACTTTCTGGTAGTTTAAACAAAGAGAAGCTGCAGCTGATGTGCTGATTCTTCCAAATGAGGAGTGGGTGAAGAATTCTATATATCTGCTGCTGTGCCCTCTAATATAGGAGCTTCAATGACCCGTTGAATGTTCTGACAGCTTGTTTAGGGCTTGTTGAAGATATTTTTTTGGTAGTTCCGCTGCATATTTTTTTTTATGAAAGAACTCTGGTAGCCCTGGGAGAAGATTGCCCTATATTTAGTTTGATGTATAACTGTGGCAAGTGTGTAAATGGTTGGAAGATGGTGTTTGTTGCTGCTCTGTGTGGTCTGACAAGCTGTTGATCCTGCTTGTTGCTGATTTGGTTATGCTGCTCTGATTTCTGAAGGTTGTCTTAGAGAAGATAGGTGGGAGGTGATTTATTTTCACCACTCATGACTTGCAAAGGCTATTTCAACAGAGGAAGTCATAGGTAGGTTGAGTCAAGGGTGTCAGCCTTGATGTTTCAGCCTTGGTATTCCTGAAGTTGTGTGGATTTAAGATTAATTGCTATTTGTGGACTACACACGTATTTAATTGATTATCCATGAAGTTCAGAGAAGGATCTATTACAAGGATTTAAGATTCATTTCTATTCAAGATATTCTCAAATATTTAATGGATTATCCCTGTTTAATGATCTAGGTGTCTCAACAGTTGTTGCACAAGCATCAGGCCCCTGATCTACTTTGTCCACTTCAAGGATCTAATGTTAAACCAGATGTTGAGACATTCCATCAACAGAGATTGTGCAGAATTCTGTTGATTCAAGGAGGTATAGCTGGATCTATATTTATTCTAGTAAGATTCTTGACAAGAAACTAAGGCTAGAATGTAGTACTAATGGAAGATGAAGACATGTCTCTTAGATCTGTTGAAGTGCAGCAGGTGCATTCTAGTGTCTACTAGAAACATCTGAGCTTTATCTAGAAAGTTTCCTGGCAAGAAACTGGTCTAGAAGATGGTGTTGGTGATAACATTGCTTGGGTAAGTTTATTTCTGATCTAAGTACATAGGAGCATGTTATCTTGCTCATCCTGGAGGTTAAGGATAAGTGGCAGTTATCTCTGATTTTCTGAAGAAGTCTCTACTTAAGGAAAGCGGGATTCCTTTTGTACAGATTTTTGTGAGCCTTCTTCTCTGAAGAATTAAGCCTTGGCATGGTTGGGTTCTCTAAGGAGGAGTGTTCTGGAGCAAGTGCATTTCAAAGGTACTATAGAGCAGAATGAAGGCTGTCTACTCAAGTCTAGAAGAACATGGAACTCTTTTTCTGGTATATGGAGAAGGGTATTCTAAGTGGCAGAATGAAAGCTTGAACTCCCCAGCAGGATGTCTGATCAGGTGTTGTGACATCAAGCAGAAACTTTAGTTTGCAGGAGATGTGAGAAGAAGTAGATGTTGCAGGTCCAAGTCTTAGTGTATCCAAGTTGCCTTGCTATGGAACATGAAGGATATGAAGATCAAGTTTGCTTGGTGGACCAGAAGAGTTTCTAGAGCTCTAGAAGCAGCTGAGTAATCAAACAGTGGCATTTGATTATTTAAAGAAGTGTGCTTAAAGAAAATTACTCTTGTGCAGAAGGGTAGTTGTTTGAAGACTAAAGAAGGTTCTGATTCTATTCATATATTGGAGCTTGTGGTAGAAGCTCTAAGTTGTGTATGGAAGATTACCTACTTTTGGAGATGTATTTGATCAAGCTGGTGGAGTTGTGTTCTCTGAAGATCTTCAGTTGGATTACTAGGCAGAAGTAAGTCCAGTTGCGGGTAGATAAAGAACCAGTGGATATGGTTTGGTTTTCCTTGGCAAAGGACTTGAAGATCTGGTGCAGAACTTGTGATTCACATCTTGACTAAGAAGTACTCTATCTTTTCATACGAGAGAATGATGAGGTAAAAGTTCTGTCTTGGAGTATGATGTGAAGGATTGGACAAGACTAGAGTGGATCATTGATTGACTGCATGAAGGTCTGGATTCTGATGAGAAGATTCACCAGTTAAATCAGAAGCTTTCTAACTTATCATATGGGAGAATGATGAGGAAAGAATGTATTGGATTATGGGGTGTCTGTCTAGTTCTCTGACTCAGGCCAGAAGTCTTGTGGAGAAGTGGTAACTCTAGCAAGAAGTGAAGCAGTTTGGTACCTTCTCACTGTATGAGCATGGAGTTGGTCTTGAGATATAATGTGGTGATCTTGGAGAAGCTTTTATAGAATATAGGGGGAGAGTTTCTGTCTGATAGGTGTACTAGTTACCTATGGTTCAAGCAGTAAGTGAATGCGTTCAGCAGGTGTGTTGAACAAGGAGTGAGCTCTTGAAGACATGAAGATGAGTCTTATGTTTTCCATTCACGTGCTTATGGAAATAGAGCACTAGTTATCCTTAGTATGGGGAGGTATACTTCTATCGATGATATGTTGCTGCAATGGTACAGTTGTGTCTCAAGATTGCTTGTGGCTTCAAGCAATTTGTAACTGTATGCCTCTAGGAGGGAGGAATGTCATACCAGATGCTGTGACATTGTGTTACTGCTCTAGCTCATGGTGAACCTGATAGTATATTTTAATCTGTCATTGGGTACCAATGGATCAAACCAGGGTTTTGAGCCTCTCTCCAAGTGTTTTGTCTTGTTTGATAGGTGAAGATGAAGATCAAGACACCATCAGCCTTGACCTTGTGCACAAGGAAGGACTTTCACTCTGACATCTTGGAGAGTTTTTGTCAAAGATGAAATCTGAGAAATCTTCCAGATAGTAATCCTGCAACGACTTCTGATATTGGTTCCAGCATGGTTTGTGAAACAAGGGGTGTAGAGTTGCATGTGTTTCTAGTGTAGAGTTGCATGTGTTTGGGTTCTCTCTTTTAGGGGGAGTGTTGATTATGCATGACAGGAGGAGCTGTGTACTTGTCTGATGTGTAGCTACTGATGTGGAGCCCTGTACAAAGTTTATTGATTCTCAGGTGCAGATTCAGACAAGACAAGAACTTAAGATTCAATGACTATGCTCATAGGGTAAATCTGTGTGGAGTTTTTGCAGAGGAGGCTGTTTCTCATCATGATGGATCATGGTGTAAAGTAGTCAGTGTGTTGTTCATATGCATAAGTTGGATAATTAAAACTTAGTGCTCTGATTTATGTTGAGTTTAGCAGAGGGGTTAAATCCTTGCCAATGGATTGGTGCTGAAGTGGTGCAGTCTTTATTAGAGGTCAAGTAGCTTGTATAATTTGTGTTATGAGCATATGTATGAACATTTACTCCAATTTTTGTCAAGTTTTGACTAAACCAAGGGGGAGTAAAGTGTTGTTGCTATGCTATTGCTTGCTGGATGCAACTATTAAAGGGGAGCATGATAGTTTGTGTAAACTACTGCTGCTGCCCTGATAAGTTGTTTGGTTGTTTTAGCCAAAATTTGCCAAAGGGGGAGATTGTTAGTTCCATGATTCTATGATATAGAATTGTCCATGGTTCTATGTGTCGCTACTGCGAAAATCGGCGCCGGCTGCCAAAAGAGTCGCCACCGTGCGTTATTTATCCCAACGGAGGGAAAGGAAACGCTCGAAGTAAACCTCGCAAAAAGAGGGAAAGGGTATGGTCATCGCAACCAAAACCTGGGTTCGGGAGTCGGTTACGCAAAGGGAAGGTATTAGCACCCCTCACGTCCATCGTACTCGACGGGATCCACGCTTGCTTGGTTTGTCTAAAGGATGCAAAACAATCTATCTACGGCTGCTAAATCTAAACGGAAGGGAATTGACTCGATAGAGCGTCGCACTCTATGCCTACGTATTCTCAAGAGAGAAAGTCAGAGTCAACGTAGTTCGGGACTACGGGGAAATTGGCTCGCCAAGACTTCGCGTCTTGTGCCTACGTACTTCCATACTGCATGGAAGATCAGAGCTTACGTAGTTCAGGCTAACTACGGCTAAACTGGGTGTTCTTACACAGCAGTGAGAAATTAAACTGGTTTTAAAGGTACGGGAACCTAGAAACTACGGTCTGGTCTCAAATGCACTTGGGCAAGAGAAAGGGATAACAATCAGTCGTCAGCGGGAAAGTCTCGATCGCACAGCAGCGAGAGAACAAAAGGTTAGTTGTTAGTGTGCTCGCTAGGATATCACATCCTATGCCTACATATTCTCGTCTGGTACGAGAAATCAGAGCAGCTGTAGTTCGGCTACTTTCGGGACCACAACTCAAATCTCATTTTATTAATATTCTGAAAAATGGTTACAATGATTGAGAACTGAAAAATAAACTCCTAGGAAATTCTATCTTATCCATCTACCATGGAAAATCAAATGGGAAATAGTCCCCTAACAAGTGGACTTCTAAATTACCCCTAAAAGTGTAAAAAGTCCCCTAACAAATGGACATTTAAAACTATCCCTAAAATAAACTCCATGACGAAAATATACTCTAAAAAATATTGAATCTACAAAGTAATATTTTTTACTATTTTTCCCTCTATTCTTTTTCAACTATTTTCAACATTATTTTTCTCATTTCATTTTTCAATATTTTTTCTATATTTCTTTTCTCTTTTTCTTTTCATATTTCTTTTTTTCTCAAATATCCTTTTTTCACTATTTTTCCCACATTCTTTTTCTATTTTTTCTTCAACTTTTTTATATCTCTTTTTTCCACTATTTTTCCAATATTCTCCTTCTTATTCTATAATAAAGAAAAAAAAACCAAAAAAGAAAATATGAAAGGGGAAGGGGGGTACAGCAGTACTAGGGGGTGTGCAGTAATAAAAACAAAAACAGAAACAATATGGGCCCAGCCCAATGCACTAATGCAGAAAATAAGGAAACCAGGGGAGGGGGTGTTGTTAGCGAAACGGGGGGTACTGATAGCAGAAGAGCCCAGCCCAGCTAACAACAAAAAAACGGAGGCGGGGTCCAAAAACGGGGGGGTGTGTACGGACGAAGACACACTAATGGGCCCGGCCCAATCCAATCACAATCCTCCTCTCTCTTCGTTCACCTTTAGATGGATAACCCTAGTTCCCCTTCTGCACTGTTCATACACCCAAAACGGCGCCTACCTCCCAGCTCCGACCTCTCTCGTTCTCACCTTCATCTCGTTTCCCCATCGGACATTCTCACCACTACCTCTTCAATCACCGTCGCACCTTATCCATCACCCCAAATATCTTCATTCAAAACCACGACATGAAGTTCTTCATTATCTAGAGCTCAATCGAAGCTGGTGGACGAATGTTCTTGCTGATGAACAAACCACAATGATTCTGGAAAAAACGTGAGTAACTCGTGGAGGATCGTACAAATCTGGACGCCTCCGAGGTTTGAAGATCTTGAGGACTTCGTTGAGGATCCTTGAAGGCTACGCGCTTTGAAGGTTGATGGAACCTGGAGATTTCTGGGAATTTGTTGGATGAACACGCAAGAACGTTGATGGAGATCTTGAAGTGCTGGAAAGAAGATGAACACGGTGACAAAGGTTTTGCAGGTTTGCTGAGTTGTGGATGAGTTCTGGGAGCGTCATGAAGGATCTGGGGATCTAATGATGAATATTCTTCATGCGAGCAGATTTGAGAAGATCATTGGTGATGATCGGATGATTATCGGAGTTGGAGTTGATGAAGACGCTAAAATTCTGATGATTTCTTAATGTTTATTGTTGAATCTGAAGAAGAATGAACGCATGGAGTTGGAAGATCTTGTGATTGGAGGATGAACGTATGAACACATGGAGTTGGAAGATCTTGATGATTCTGGATCTACGTTGAAGAACACAGGAACATTCTTGAGGAATGATGAACAACGATGCAGATTTTAGAGGATTTTCTGGAATATTGAGGGAGATCGTTCTTGAATCTGGTGAATATCTGGTGAATCTGATGATGTTGACCGGAGGAGGAAGATGAAGATCATTGAATATTGGATGAATTTGGACTAGAGAAGATGAATTTCTGGAAAAGGAGATGAATTTCTGGGATTTTAGGGTTTTCCGGCGGGTTGTTAGGGTGGTCGGCGGTGGTCAGTAACGGTTGTAGGGTAGTTAGGGTGGCCGGCAAGGTACAGGTGCGGTGGTTGCATGGCCGTCGGCCATGCAACCGGTGATGCTCAGGCGGTGCCAAGTGTCACGGTGGGAAGGCTTGCATGCGTAACACGTGGAGCTGGGGGAGATAATGGGAAACACGTGTGTGGTTTCTGAGTGCAGTGGAAAATGAAGTGGCCAGCTTTGAAGTTGAACGCGTGGCATCTTATATAGTGCGACATGTGTCACATTCTGGACTGAAATGGCCAAAAACGAACTGATGGATTTACTGGGCCTCCAAAAACCAACCTGGCCCAACGAAAATGGAGAATGGACTGAAATCTGAATTAAAAAAGATTAATCCTAATTGAAAACTAATTAAATCTGACTAAACCTAATTAACTAATTAAATCTGACTAAACCTAATTAATTCTAACAAACTCAAGTTAAAAGATTAAAATCCTAATTAAATCTAAAAGAAGAATTAACATCTAATTAAATTCTATATTAAACTAAAACTAATAAAAATGAAAAAACTCTAATCACCTCTATTTAAAATTTTACTAAATTCCTATTAAATCTCTGATAAAATCTATACTATTTAATAAAACTATTAAATCCTATATTAAAACATATCTAAAACTATTAAATCCTATAATATCTATTAATATCTAAAAAAACTATTAACCTATATTAAACCTAATAAAAGAAATTAATATCTAACAAAAGATTAAATCTATATTAAAAATAAACTCTATTAAATCTATATCTAAAAACTATTAAATCCTATAATATCTATTAAAATTCTATTTAAAACCATTAAAAAACTATTAAAACCTATTAAAAATTCTATAAAATTCTAAAAATGATTTAAAGCTATTAAAAATATAAAAAAACCTATTTAAATTCTGAAAAAATCTATAAAGCCTATTTAAAATCCACAAAAGGCTACTAAACCCTAAAAACTGCAAACGAAGGCAAATAACCAACATAAAAGAGAGCACGAGACCAGATCGAAGCAAACGGTAAATCCAGATACCAAGAAAACTCAAAATCACTGCATAAACTGAAAACACCCAGGAAGCGCGCGACTTCCCAAAATAACCTCCGATTATCCGAACCGGTCTGAGATACCCGAAAAGCGATAACAGGGCTGTGATCCCTGATAAAATCACCATGATTGAGGAAATGCGCTATATGCAGTATGCAAATGCGGATGCGAAATGCGTCGAAGCATAAACCAAAAGCGGCACCGGTTGGTCAAATTTTGGGGTGCAACAGCTGCCCCTATTCAAGCGACTTGGACCTGAAGGGTTGAAGAGCGCGCAACCTTCAAACATTCAGAGGTACGAGACGGTTGAATACCAATAAACCCGAAAATTTGCCAACCGCAGAAATATACTGCGAAACTGCTTGGGGAGACATAATCCAGAACCGAACCCAGCCGTCACGGCAACAAACTGATCAATCATCTGGTAAAGAACTCCTGATTTTTACACCCGTTACCTGCGTGATACCCCTGATAACAAACCTGAGGGTTGCAACAAAACACCTGATCCTCTCGCATCGTCTACTGATAGACAGGAAGAGAAATATACTCACATCGTCCAAGGATAGACGGAAAGACACCCAAAATCCAATACTCACATCGTCTAAAGACAGACGGGAAGACACCCTTATCCATACTCACATCGTCTAAGGATAGACGGAAAGACACCCAAAATGATACTCACATCGTCTAAGGATAGACGGAAAGACACCCAAATCGATACTCACATCGTCTAAGGATAGACGGGAAGACACCCTTATCCATACTCACATCGTTTAAGGATAGACGGAAAGACACCCAAAACGATACTCACATCGTCTAAGGATAGACGGAAAGACACCCAAATCGATACTCACATCGTCTAAGGATAGACGGAAAGACACCCAAAATCCAATACTCATATCGTCTAAGGATAGACGGAAAGACACCCAAACGCACTTCAACACCATCCATCAAATTTCAGAATCCTTTCGTCTACGGGAATTGATGGGAAGAACAATATCCTTAAGGGGGCCACATCATCAGTAAGGACCGACAGGAAGAAAACCACCTTCAAAGAGCCATGCCGTCAATAAGAATCGACAATCAGGAAAGCCGAACATTCTTCAAAGAGCCTCGACGTCAATAAGGATTGACAGTCCGAAAATCCCTCTTGAAATGTCATCTCATCCAATGAACAGAAAGAAAACCACTATCCGAAAGATCGCTTTGAAACCCCTCAACATCTAAAGATAGCCGGAGAAGACTCGTTGGGGAAACACACCATCCGTACGCTCTGACAATAAGAAACCCGCTGAAAAATCACCTGAAACTTCACATCGTCTACTGATAGACGGAAGGAACACCACTTGCTAGAGAAACCCCATTTTGAAACCCCACTGGAAAATCGCCTGAAACTTCACATCGTCTACTGATAGACGGAAAGAACACCACTTGCTAGAGAAACCCCACTGGAAAAAATCAACCGAAACTTCACATCGTCTACTGATAGACGAAAAGAAAACCACTTTCGAACTCAAGACGTCTAATGATAGACGGAGAAATCCACTTATTGGAGGAACACGTCGTCAATATGGATTGACGGGAAGAAAAGCCTGTCGATACCAGATGACTGATTGATCAAAGCATAACTGTTGTATGATCTGAAATACGAATACACTGCTGAATTTCCTGAACACTGCTGCTGGATGAATGCCCCTGAACTGATCACAGAGTAATTCACGTGTCATATGAGGCTGATAGAAAACCTGGCTTATGCTTCGTATGCATATGCATATGTTTGAATCTTTCTATGGCGTAATGCTCCATTCTGGATGGAAATGCTACGCATCTTGAAAATGAAATGCAAGTATGATGCAAATACGATGATATGCAACATGCTAATGCAGGCTCGGGCTGCTGGAGAAAGTCGGGTACAGAAAACCACTTCAACAAAATAAATGCTGAAGACGAAGCCAACTCCGCTGGGGATAAACCGAATATCACAGAATTACTCCAGCAAAATAAAATGCTGGAAGAGTGAAATCAACTCCGTTGGGGAAATTGGGAACTTAACCAAGCACCTCGTTGAAGTCACACCCTGCTGGGGAATATAACTCTGTTGTGGAATAACAGATGTGCCAAGTATGATTGGACTTCTCTGGGGATAGCTTACCCGTGCCAATGAAAAATTGGACTTTGCTGGAGAAAATAGACGGAGTCTTCCTGCGTACTGATGACGATTGGATTTGGAAACTGATGCGCCAACACGGATGGGCCTCACAGTGACCGCCAACATGGATTTGGGCTTTTAGGCTATCTGTGATGGGTCAGGTACAACTGACGCTGGAAAACATTCTGTCTGAATACACAACTTTCTGGTGGAAGAGTCAAGGGATAGTAACACGACTTCCCAACATTCGTCTCGCACTCGAAAATTGGCCGAATATGCTCGAATAGCTCCGAATAACCCTGATGATACGGAGAAGAACAAACCCTTCGCTTCTGATATGCCCCAGCCTGCGGGACCTCTGTGGGGATACTCCTCAAAAGGAAATCTGAAAATCTGTACCCTGATGGTCTGATATGAAATGCCCCAGCATTCTGAACCTCGGAGAGATACTTCACATCAAATGCTTCTCGAATAAAGAATGACTTCTGCGCTCTTAAGATGGCCTGCCCCTGACTGCAATGACTTTGCCCCTGATTATCTGATTCAGAGTAGTACCCCTGACTACAAGATATTTACCGAATCTCACCCTGATTGCCCCAGGATAACTGACTTCGAAAGGCTGACCTGACTGGGGATCACTGGATGTAGATTGCCCTAGCTTGCGGAGCATTCGGGCGTTCTGCATTCTATCCTGACCATACCTTCCATTGTAGAAAACTTTCCTGCTGTCAAGCGCTTACTCGCAAATAAAACAAGTTGTTATGCATGAAAGATATACTAATGCAACACATATGACAGCTTTGACATCCAATCTGTTCACTGGGAAAAGGAAAAAACAGTTTATGGCATAAAATGCACAGAACATTTATCAAGAATATCAACATCAGTACCAACATAGTAAGAAGAACCCTTTCAGGAGTCAGTTTCGACGCGATCTTTACCGAAGTATGCTTTCGAAACAAACCTGCTTCAATTAGGACTTTTGAAGGTTGTAACGTGGTCAGGTTCACGGTTTTGAAAGAAAGGATAAAGGCTCAAAGTTTATTTTAACCCACTCATTCTCCTTGATGTTCTCCCATCCTACGTTCAGCTAATTCGACCTCAGCGCTCACCTCTCAGAGGTTGAAAGATAAGAGTGATAGTTCGAGAAACCATGAGTTTTTTGGAGTGACAGCCACTCACTCTTCGTCTTTGACACTTGAGGTCACACGACTCGTATTTCGTTTGAGGACTTTTCTTTTGTCATCCTTTCATCTTTTTTTCTTATCCCTAACTTTTGCCTGGACTGACTCTTTGGAGTTTCTTTTGATTCTTTAAGTCCAGCGGGATGCCCTCATTTTTGCCTAAGTCATTTGTTTTGAAGCTTTGACTTAGCGGGCTTCTGATTCTTTTTGCTTTCTCTTTTTCCGAACAAGTCGCATGACACTGGTTGCCTGACTCATTGGAGAATGATGTGACTGCCTCACTCTTGATTTAACCATTGTGGTTTTTTAGGCACGACCTCTGGAGGTGTGATTGATCCTCGAACGGACACTCCTTTTGCAACTTGAACGCTCGGCCAAATTAGCTAACACCTACCCTGCCCCAGGTTAAAGATGAAGGGTTTTTCGTTTTCAGAAAGAACTCCTGCTACCAGGCTCAAAGGGGTTAACAAGGGATTATCTTCCTTATATCACCGGTGTTTAGGGATTTGAAACAATGCCTGCACATTATCAGCATGTTTTATTCCAAAAGCATACAATATCAGAAGTTGCATGTTGTTCATTTTCGTCATCCTCCTCAGATCCTTCCTAACCAAGCATTTGACATTTGTAAAAACAATTAGTGAACACGACTAGATTTAATCAAAACATGCATATTTATTTCATTATCATCAATTGACTGAAAACAACAAGTTTTACGAACAAGATTGCAATTTAAACAGGAAAGAAACTACAAACGTAAAGAAATGACAAGATAAAACAAAGAAAAATGCCAGCTTCCGAGAACCGGGCTTTCACATCTGTCCTACTGCTGAACCAGCCATCTTCACAATCAGTTATTAGAGGCAACTCGATGTTGTCCTGATCTGCTTTCAGCGACCCTACCAAATTATAGAGCCCCTCCTCTTCACTCAGATGATTTTGGGCCCTTCCTGCCCGAAGTTGATTGCTGCACTATCAAGTAGGTCCTGCACCTTGTGCTTGAAGGCCAGACAATCTTCAATGTTGTGCCCCGGTGCTCCTGAATGGAAATCACAGTGCTCATTGATATCATACCCTACTGGAGGCGTACCTGTTAGCGAGGCTAACTTCCTCTTCTCAACCAATTGTAATCGTAGCAACACCTGAAGAAGTTCGACATATGGCATCGGAGGCACATTAAATACCCTCACCGGCCTCTGGTTTTGAGCTCTTCTTTGATTGGGATGTTGTTGCCTCTGCCACTGTTGAGATCGTTGCTGTCGTCGCTGGTACCGGGTTGACTGTTGGACAATCTTCGTAGCAAATACAACATCGGTTTCTTGACTTCCACCGTACTGATTAAGGCACTCCTTATGCTTAGCCATTTTCTTTCTCAGATCTGCCCCAGGAATAGGCAACAGTTGTGGGCATGGAGATTCTGACACCATGGAGTCCAGGATACGTTTCTGACCTACTGCAGCTTCAGAAACATCCATCATCTTAGCATCAACTGGGACAGGAGCAATACGTACAGCTACACCGCTTGGCGTGAATTCAATATCTTTCGAGTCAATCAGGTCTTGAACATTGTGCTTAGGTTCCCCAGGCACAGGTGGCACGAGCTTCTTCACTGCGGCTTCAAATAGCTGATCATCCTCTTTCCTCAGCACATTCCTGACTACTTCCATGATCAAGCTCATTTGGGTCTTCAGCTGACTATTTTCCTCTTTGAGGATCTTCTGCTCCAGACGCATCTCTTGCATGTCTCTCATCATCTGCCCCAGCTGGCTTCGAACTTCAATCAATTCAACCTGATTCTGTTCTATATCTCTGAAGGAACTCCTACAACAAACTGGACGATGAGGAAATAAGACCCACGGTTCTGATGCACCTGTTAAATGATAATACAATGTAGAAAGCAAACACATATCCAAGACAAGACAAAGAGAAACTCAAGCTATAAGCACCCAGACGAACATCTCCCGCACATGTACAACCAACAAAAGCAGCACGTAAGCACAAATGAGTACAAATACGATGACCCCAACCAACAATCCTGGTGATGGTCAGCAAGCACTAATGCACAAAAGCTAAACGGGTTAGGCAGAGAAAACAGATGCGACACCCGGCACAGAAACCTCTAGAAACTTCTCCCATATTCAACTGAACTCTCCGTTTGACAATCTTCAGAACACACACTTCCCGTGGAGTCTTCCATGACATTAACTGACGAACCCACACAACTGGATGATGGAGAATCGTTAATCTGAACAAAACCCTGGGGCACGATGAAAATCCGGTTAGAGTCTAACAGATCCTGAACCTGGCTTCTAAGCACCTTACAATCATTTGTTGAATGCCCTTGTGCCCCAACATGGTACTCACAGCGGGCGCTAACATCAAAACCTGGAGGATATGGTGGAATCATTAGATTAGTCTCTTTCGGCACTATCAATCCACTTCTGACCAGATCTGGCAACAACTGACTGTACGACACCGGTAGCTGAGTAAACTGCCTTTCAGGTTTCCTTGGTCTTCGTTGGGTGTGCTGACGCGATCGACGACATGATGACCGTTGACTTGAAATGTCTGAAAACCGATCCTGAGATGCTATAGATTCTGAGACGACGTCATTTCCTTCTTCCCACTCTTCTTGAGAACTGACAACTGACTCATTCTTATCAAATGAGATATAAGGAGCATCTCGAAGCTTTCCACTCTTGAGTCCTCCCTCAACAAGCTCCCCCATTCTCATCAGGCCCACAAAGCTTGTACAACCGAACAATTTGTCATAATAATGGCCTTTCAGAGTACCCAACAAGATGTCAACCATTTCTCTTTCCTGAAGCGGC
Source organism: Lathyrus sativus (assembly GCA_963859935.3). Classification (NCBI taxonomy): domain Eukaryota; kingdom Viridiplantae; phylum Streptophyta; class Magnoliopsida; order Fabales; family Fabaceae; genus Lathyrus; species Lathyrus sativus. The sequence continues at coordinate 423,581,529 of OZ012739.1, forward strand.
GGTTGAACACTAGCAGCCAATTCTTTCCATCTTTGCACATACCCTCTGAATGATTCATTCTCTGCCCGAGATAATTCTTGCAGATGTACGAGACCAGGAGCCATATCCAGGTTGTAATCATACTGCTTCAGGAAAGCTCTGGCTAAATCCACCCATGATCGGATCTGATTACTCTCTAACTGCACATACCACCTCAAAGATGCCCCAGTCAGACTATACTGAAAGCAATGGATCATCAATTTGTCATTTCGCACAAACGAAGTCATTCTTCGACAGAACATCATCAAATGTTGCTTCGGACAGCTATCTCCCGTGTACTTTTCCAATTTCGGAACTTTGAACTTATAAGGCAACACCAGGTCAGGAACCAAGCACATGTCTGCAGCATTCAGGTTAACAGCATCTTTGACCTCCAAAGCTTTAACTCTTTCTTCCAATACTCGGAACCTTCTATCACTCTCAAGAGCTCTTGAGTTTACAGTCCTGGCTACCGGGATATCTCTGCGTGGATTCCTCTCAAGGAAAACAGCACCTTGATTGTTAACAGGAGGAGGACGTTCATTTCGGGCAACAAACTGCTCATGTCGATCTCAGTTCTCAACAGTAGGCTGTACAACTTGGTCTGCAGTAATGTTGTTCGCTTGCGGGAAGTCTTACATAGAATCATACCGATGGTTGGACGTCATAGCAAACCCTGTCAAGGTGTTAGGAGACTGGAAATTGCCTTCAGACATAGCTATCAATTACCTGTAACTGACTACACTGCTTGATTCTCAAATCTGCTCAAGTCTGCTCCAACCCCCTGGTCGTCTTTTGACAATCAACAGTTGCTTAATCCAAACTCTGGGTACTCACCTTCAGGAAACAAAGGCTGGATCAGAACTCTGGCTAACTGGAGAAATGCTATGCAATATGATGCAAAGATGCTTATGCAAATGCAATGCAATGCAACAAACACGGGACCACAGCCCCCGCAACAAGCGCTAAATGCTGCTGCACAGCCGACGGAGTACGTTCTCTCTAAAAGAGAACGCCAGGATAGCTGGTAGTCTGGAAGTCAAGGTTCGCGTAAACCCCCCCCCCACCCACTCACGGGTATGGACCTAAGATACGGCATCCTATGCGGTCGTCAGCGTCACAGACTTTCATGAGGAATGATACGATTCCCAGAAGGAGTGGCATCGTCATCTCATGAAGAGGCCTCACTTAGCTGACTTCCAATTGATCGGTCCCCAGAGTCGACAATCCTCACGTCTGGACTCCCCTATGATCCTCAGGACCTTAGAGAAGCACCTCGGAGAGAACCTCGTCCGAGCGCAGATTTCGTGGGGACACTCTGCCTGCTCAGCAGACAGGTTCGCCCACTAATCTCCACAACTACGTCTAAATGCATACTCAAGCAGCCCAGGTCCGGCTATCACTCAAAATATCACCCTCCCCAGCACTACCTCAACAGATAAAAGCGATGGAAAAATAAACACCCAAAAGACAAGCAAACAAGCGCTAGGATTGACTCTCTTAGGGGACGTTGGATCCCACATGCATAAGGAACTATCGCAGTCCTTAGCAGCCAGGGGACGTTGGATCCCCAGCAGAGTCGCCAGCTGTCGCTACTGCGAAAATCGACGCCGGCTTCCAGAAGAGTCGCCACCGTGCGTTATTTATCCCAACGGAAGGAAAGGAAACGCTTGAAGTAAACCTCGCAAAAAGAGGGAAAGGGTATGGTCATCGCAACCAAAACCTGGCTTCGGGAGTCGGTTACGCAAGGGGAAGGTATTAGCACCCCTCACGTCCGTCGTACTAGACGGGATCCACGCTTGCTTGGTTTGTCTAAAGGATGCAAAACAATCTATCTACGGCTGTTAAATCTAAACGGAAGGGAATTGACTCGATAGAGCGTCGCACTCTATGCCTACATATTCTCAAGAGAGAAAGTCAGAGTCAACGTAGTTCGGGACTACGGGGAAATTGGCTCGCCAAGACTTCGCGTCTTGTGCCTACGTACTTCCATACTGCATGGAAGATCAGAGCTTACGTAGTTCAGGCTAACTACGGCTAAACTGGGTGTTCTCACACAGCAGTGAGAAATTAAACTGGTTTTAAAGGTACGGGAACCTAGAAACTACGGTCTGGTCTCAAATGCACTTGGGCAAGAGAAAGGGACAACAATCAGTCGTCAGCGGGAAAGTCTCGATCGCACAGCAGCGAGAGAACAAAAGGTTAGTTGGTAGTGTGCTCGCTAGGATATCGCATCCTATGCCTACATATTCTCGTCTGGTACGAGAAATCAGAGCAGCTGTAGTTCGGCTACTTTCGGGACCACAGCTCAAATCTCATTTTATTAATATTCTGAAAAATGGTTACAATGATTGAGAACTGAAAAATAAACTCCTAGGAAATTCTATCTTATCCATCTACCATGGAAAATCAAATGGGAAATAGTCCCCTAACAAGTGGACTTCTAAACTACCCCTAAAAGTGTAAAAAGTCCCCTAACAAATGGACATTTAAAACTATCCCTAAAATAAACTCCATGACGAAAATATACTCTAAAAAATATTGAATCTACAAAGTAATATTTTTTACTATTTTTCCCTCTATTCTTTTTCAACTATTTTCAACATTATTTTTCTCATTTCATTTTTCAATATTTTTTCTATATTTCTTTTCTCTTTTTCTTTTCATATTTCTTTTTTTCTCAAATATCCTTTTTTCACTATTTTTCCCACATTCTTTTTCTATTTTTTCTTCAACTTTTTTATATCTCTTTTTTCCACTATTTTTCCAATATTCTCCTTCTTATTCTATAATAAAGAAAAAAAAACCAAAAAAGAAAATATGAAAGGGGAAGGGGGGTACAGCAGTACAAGGGGGTGTGCAGTAATAAAAACAAAAACAGAAACAATATGGGCCCAGCCCAATGCACTAATGCAGAAAATAAGGAAACCAGGGGAGGGGGTGTTGTTAGCGAAACGGGGGGTACTGATAGCAGAAGAGCCCAGCCCAGCTAACAACAAAAAAACGGAGGCGGGGTCCAAAAACGGGGGGGGGGGGGGGGGGGGGGTGTACGGACGAAGACACACTAATGGGCCCGGCCCAATCCAATCACAATCCTCCTCTCTCTTCGTTCACCTTCAGATGGATAACCCTAGTTCCCCTTCTGCACTGTTCATACACCCAAAACGGTGCCTACCTCCCAGCTCCAACCTCTCTCGTTCTCACCCTCATCTCGTTTCCCCATCGGACATTCTCACCACTACCTCTTCAATCACCGTCGCACCTTATCCATCACCCCAAATATCTTCATTCAAAACGACGACATGAAGCTCTTCATTATCTGGAGCTCAATCGAAGCTGGTGGACGAATGTTCTTGCTGATGAACAAACCACAATGATTCTGGAAAAAACGTGAGTAACTCGTGGAGGATCGTACAAATCTGGACGCCTCCGAGGTTTGAAGATCTTGAGGACTTCGTTGAGGATCCTTGAAGGCTACGCGCTTTGAAGGTTGATGGAACCTGGAGATTTCTGGGAATTTGTTGGATGAACACGCAAGAACGTTGATGGAGATCTTGAAGTGCTGGAAAGAAGATGAACACGGTGACGAAGGTTTTGCAGGTTTGCTGGGTTGTGGATGAGTTCTGGGAGCGTCATGAAGGATCTGGGGATCTAATGATGAATATTCTTCATGCGAGCAGATTTGAGAAGATCATTGGTGATGATCGGATGATTATCGGAGTTGGAGTTGATGAAGACGCTAAAATTCTGATGATTTCTTGATGTTTATTGTTGAATCTGAAGAAGAATGAACGCATAGAGTTGGAAGATCTTGTGATTGGAGGATGAACGTATGAACACATGGAGTTGGAAGATCTTGATGATTCTGGATCTACGTTGAAGAACACAGGAACGTTCTTGAGGAATGATGAACAACGATGCAGATTTTAGAGGATTTTCTGGAATATTGAGGGAGATCGTTCTTGAATCTGGTGAATATCTGGTGAATCTGATGATGTTGACCGGAGGAGGAAGATGAAGATCATTGAATATTGGATGAATTTGGACTAGAGAAGATGAATTTCTGGAAAAGGAGATGAATTTTTGGGATTTTAGGGTTTTCCGGCGGGTTGTTAGGGTGGTCGGCGGTGGTCGGAAACGGTTGTAGGGTAGTTAGGGTGGCCGGCAAGGTACAGGTGCGGTGGTTGCATGGCCGCCGGCCATGCAACCGGTGATGCTCAGGCGGTGCCAAGTGTCACGGTGGGAAGGCTTGCATGCGTAACACGTGGAGCTGGGGGAGATAATGGGAAACACGTGTGTGGTTTCTGAGTGCAGTGGAAAATGAAGTGGCCAGCTTTAAAGTTGAACGTGTGGCATCTTATATAGTGCGACATGTGTCACATTCTGGACTGAAATGGCCAAAAACGAACTGATGGATTTACTGGGCCTCCAAAAACCAACCTGGCCCAACGAAAATGGAGAATGGACTGAAATCTGAATTAAAAAAGATTAATCCTAATTAAAAACTAATTAAATCTGACTAAACCTAATTAACTAATTAAATCTGACTAAACCTAATTAATTCTAACAAACTCAAATTAAAAGATTAAAATCCTAATTAAATCTAAAAGAAGAATTAACATCTAATTAAATTCTATATTAAACTAAAACTAATAAAAATGAAAAAACTCTAATCACCTCTATTTAAAATTTTACTAAATTCCTATTAAATCTCTGATAAAATCTATACTATTTAATAAAACTATTAAATCCTATATTAAAACATATGTAAAACTATTAAATCCTATAATATCTATTAATATCTAAAAAAACTATTAACCTATATTAAACCTAATAAAAGAAATTAATATCTAACAAAAGATTAAATCTATATTAAAAATAAACTCTATTAAATCTATATCTAAAAACTATTAAATCCTATAATATCTATTAAAATTCTATTTAAAACCATTAAAAAACTATTAAAACCTATTAAAAATTCTATAAAATTCTAAAAATGATTTAAAGCTATTAAAAATATAAAAAACCTATTTAAATTCTGAAAAAAAATCTATAAAGCCTATTTAAAATCCACAAAAGGCTACTAAACCCTAAAAACTGCAAACGAAGGCAAATAACCAACATAAAAGAGAGTACGAGACCAGATCGAAGCAAACGGTAAATCCAGATACCAAGAAAACTCAAAATCACTGCATAAACTGAAAACACCCAGGAAGCGCGCGACTTCCTAAAATAACCTCCGATTATCCGAACCGGTCTGAGATACCCGAAAAGCGACAACAGGGCTGTGATCCCTGATAAAATCACCATGATTGAGGAAATGCGCTATATGCAGTATGCAAATGCGGATGCAAAATGCGTCGAAGCATAAACCAAAAGCGGCACCGGTTGGTCAAATTTTGGGGTGCAACACTATGATTGGCTAAATTTTGGTAAAACATGATCCTGCACTAATGTTAAGCAGAATGTTATAACATTTCCATCTGCTGTGGTGACAAAATTGTTGTGGAGTGTTTTAATGTGAATGTCATGCTGAATGTCGTGACATCCATCTGCTGTCATGACAGAACTGCTGTCATGTATCACAATGTCATGACCAATGTCATGACATCGCTATGGTAACAAAACTCTTGTCATGTGTTGTAAACAGGATGTCATTACCAATATCATGACATCGCTGTTTGGTGTAGCAGGAGCAGATAACATAACTGCTGTCATGTGTTTTAAACAGGATGTCATTACCAATGTCATGACATCGTTGTCTGGTGTTGCAGGAGCTAGCGGGAGCTGATGACAAAACTGCTGTCATAGATGTCATACTGAATGTCATGACATCGTTGTTTGGTACAGCAGGTGCTGCTGTTTTATCACTTGACAGAAGTTCTTTGGATATACCTCATCAGTATGTGCAGGCCAAAGTGATTCATTAGGAACAAAGTGTAGATTTAATTGGTGTTCATAAAAAGGATCTTTGAGGCTTTTTAGGAAACTATAATATGCTTGTGTATACTGTTGTGAAGAAGATTCTGCAGGAGTGTTCAACAAGGGGAGTCTGGTCAGCTAAGAGTAAGTGAAGCTAAATGTCATGACTGAATGTTATCACATTGATTGCATGACATCAGGCGTGCAGGGTTTGTTTTTCTGTTATGATTCCTGATATATCTCAGGCTAGATTTCAGGAAACCTGTTAGGGTTCCTTAGTTATCTCATATGAGATTCTAGGCAGTGCTGAGCTTATCATGACCTATTCGAAAGCACCCTGAATTAAGCAAAGTGGTTTAACTTGGTTAAACCTAATGTTTGTTACTTTTAAATAGCCCAAGCCTAGTCTGCACTACTATTTAAGGAGGAGCAGAAGCAGAGGAAATTAAGCACTCACATCAAGAACAACTTGAGTGTAAAATAAAGGTCTAGGGTTTGAAAGTCCCTTGTGTGTGTAAGTCACCCTTTGTATCTTTTGATACATTGTGGTAGACATATTTGTGAGTGAAGAGTGTTGTTCTTCACGTGTGTTTTGTGAGTGAAGAGTGTTGCTCTTCACGTGTGTTTAGGTGTCTTAGGATAATTGTGTGCCAAGCAATTGTCTGATGGATAATTGCATTGGTTTAGTGTGTATGAACTGTTGTATTCATTGTCCTTGATTGAAGCTGTTAAGCAAAATCAAGTATTTTGACTTTGAAGAGTGTCTTCTAAAGTCTGTCTTTTGTATTGAATTGTATATCATTGCGGTGATTGAGGGGGAGTGAGTGGGTATACTCTTGTCTAGTGGTCTCTAGGCATAAATTGCATTGGGTAGAGATTAAGTGAGGAGTTGTAAACGAGGGAGTTTAGCTCTGAATTGATTATACTAATAATGGATTTCCTTCCTGGCTTGGTAGCCCCTAGATGTAGGTGAGGTTGCACCAAACTGGGTAAACAATTCATTGTGTTATTTATCTTTTAGCATTTAAAATTCTTCACAATTTAAATGTTTAGATAAATAGTTTTCCTGTCTGCTAATGTTACAACAGACGTCATGACGTTGGGCATGACATTGGTACAATTTAAAGAAATTTAAATTGGTCATGGTCTCTCCTTGTCCTTGTTAAGCAGAGATCAATGTTCTTGGGACATATGAGATCTGCATACCAGAATTTCAGTATGATAGCCTAAGCAAAGGTAATAACCCAAAAGGAGAGATCACCTACTACCAAACATATGGCAGCCTTAGAAAAGGTGTCTGACCAAAAAGATGTGTGTTACCTACTATCAAACATATGATAACCTAAGAAAAGGTGAACACAAAAGGGACAGATGACCTGCTACCAAACCTGACAGCCTAAGAAAAGGTATCTGACCAAAAGAGAGGTGTATTACCTACTATCAAACATATGATAGCCTAAGCAAAGGTAATAACCAAAAGATACGGTAGATTACCTACTATCAGACGTATGATAGCCTAAGCAAAGGTAATAACCAAAAGAACCTCCCCACACTTCAAGGTTGTATGCCATGAAGGGGTCTCAGTTTCTTCCTGAAATGATGTATACTTAAGAGAGTATTTTCACAGGGGATTGAAAATTTCACTGGAGGTTAAATACTTCAGCGATAAATCATAATGTATTGGAGATTGTAAAGCTTCAACGGGGATCTTCAAAAGAGATGTAAGCCGGTTATTTGTAAATATGTCTTCTTAAATAAAGAGAGATCAATTGTAATAAACTTCACCAAACTTCTCGTGAGAAATGCCATTTGATGGAAATAAACTTGTATAATTCTCTGGGGAATACATTCCTGAGGAGTGTCTCTTGTAGTTGTAAAAGTATGAATCATTGAAGTGCAAATTCTCAAATAAAGAGAAAACACATGTAGAGTCTTTGACAAACTTCTCTGATGGACTTCCGAAGAGATGCCATTTGACGAGTAGGTGACCTTGATAAACCCACTGAGGGTGGACAAACTATCTTGAAGGGACTGCCATTTGTCATTTTGAATAAGATCCCGATCAAAACGAGTTGCTCAAATAAAGAGATCGCTTGTGGTTCGAATATAAATTATTGAGAGAACCTTGTAATATTGTTGGAGAAGTATATATCTTCAGATAGTGATCTTCAAAATGAACCTCTTGGGTAGTAAAGTGCAAAATAAATGCACACTTAATCCAGATTCAAAAGTCTGGAGATATCCACAATGATTGTCGGGAACCGAAGTTCAATTCAGGAAATAACTGAAGAGAAACTGTCAAGCAAGACTCGACCATTGAGGAATGAGCTCAAATGGTATTTAACTAAAGCAACCATCTTCCACGGGGATCGAACTCCGTGGGGAAATAGAAATATTGCGCTCTTTCTGCCTAGGGCTGACAACTCTACTTGAAGGGATAAGACAAACCCAGTCACTTGGTGATAAACACGGCCAAAGCGACAGAACAAACAAACACAAAGATGCAAAAATGCATATGCTATGTTATCTACTTATATGCTATGTGTATGCTTACAAAACCAACAGAGATGAAATAAACATCTGAGACGAAAGGCATTCGAACCAAATCTTCACATATCAAACATCGCCTGGAGAATGTAAGCTTGCTTTTAGAATTCCTTCTGGGGAACAAATATCAGACCAATCTTCAAAGACAGAAGCGTCACTATGGATAGGTGGAGAACCATATATGGGATCACAGTCCTGCTTCAAGGCTTCAAAACTTATCGGGGATAGAGAACATTCCACTTAGGGATATAACATCTTGATCTTACTGAAAGATTTATTAAGATAAATCTCAATTATCATGTTGAAGATAAGAATAAAGATCTAATGGGAGCGGATTAAACTCATAACTGGAGAACTCCATTAAATAAATATCCATTTCACCGGAGAGATTCGTACTGGAGTTATGGATGGAGATACCCGAGTTGTGATTCCACAGGGGATAAAATAAATATCCACTTAAAAGGGGGAAACCTGAGTTAACAAAGCTGTTGGATATGTTTGAGTCGAAACTTCAATGGGGATGAAATAAACATCCGCTTTGTTGGGGAAAATCGGCGATGTAAAAAAAAGCTACTGGGAAGTGAAATAACGTCCACTTCGTTGGAGAGGTGAACCTAATTAGCTCACTGGGAATTCTTGGGTCACCAACTGGAGATTTCTCGCATGGAAAATATTCGTTGCAGAATTGTCACAAACACCTTCGATCCTCAAATTCCCCAAGTCACACGGTTCATGAGAAAAAGCCACCTCAAGAGGATTTTACAGAAAACATGGCGTCCAAATGCCCACTGTTTTCAAACTCTCGTAGAGATTCGTCGGATCTCGACGTAACTGCCTCTGATTGATGGTATCATGACTGGGTTTTTGAAAATAGCTCTATAGATGAAATCGAGCCTGGGTTAGTGAGCAAACTGGACACAACTTGCCCCAGGTCCACGAAGTCTTCAAATTTTAATCGGTGACGTCTTCACATAAACTTTCTAAGATACCAAGCAAAGTTAGCAAGTCAGAAATGTTAATTTCAAAACTGTTAATGCAAAATGCATTTTTGTCTTGAAGTTTTGAAAAGAGATATCGCGATAACTTGTGACAACATCACTAGTTAGGATATAAATTTAAATTTATAATGCCAATGCCAAATTGAACATAGCTCATAGGAGTCAGGAAACGTTATCTCATCATGTATGCTTTCGAGATAAACCTTACTTCAATTAGGACTTTTGAGGGTTGTATCTAGGCTTAGTTTATGATTTGTAAAACAAAGGATAATGGTCGAAGTATATTTTTGCCCACCCAATTTTTTTGAAAGATGCTCATTCTTTTTTTTTTCTGATACCCTGCCCTAAGTTAAAAACGAGGTTTTGATTTGGGAAAAAAAAAGATCCTTCATCAAGGCTCAAAAGGTTAAATATTTCTGGTGTTTAGGAGGTTTGAAACAATGCCTTATATCATCAGTGGGGTTTTACTCAAAAGCATACAACAAGAGATTCTGCGTTTTACTTCGTCATCCTCCAAAAATTGGATAAAGTCGACATTATAAATTATGAAGAATGTTTTACGAGTGAATATGAATGGATTTCTTCAAGACAAACATTTTATTGCATTAATTATTCAAAATAACAAGTTCTTACAAGCCAACTATGCTTTTAATAAAAGAAATAAAAAAACACAAAAGCAAATGAGAAAAACACTCTGATGAGCCCTTCTCAGGATTTTATTCAGTCTTTGTATGGAATGCAGTGGCTTGCAGAACTGTCTGTTGCGTAGCCTTCAAATTCACCTTCAGGCACTGCATTGATGTCAGGAGGATGGATGGTCCCTCTGCTGCGGAACACCTCTTTGATCGGTGGAAACTCTTGATTTTGGATAACTTGTTGAGCATAACCATTAGAGAAGCCGGGACCTTCTTTGTTCTTGTTCTCTCGTAGAAACAGCATCTTGCCCCAACCTATCTGAGAACCACTATTTATAACCTGCTGCGTGTCCTTAAAGGATGACATAGGTATTCTGGATTTCTGAGCACCATTGTCCACAATAGATAAAGCCTGAAAATGCGTACCAACCTCTTCTTCGACTTCAACATAGGAAAATGATTGTAAGTGGCTCACCACTAAAGCTCGTTCTCTGCAAATTGTAACCATCTTGCCTTCAAAAGTATACTTCAGCTTCTGATGTAGAGTAGAAGTAACTGCCCCAGCCTCATGTTGTTAGAACACAGATTGGTTCTTAATAATATCTCTATGTTTTGATGATAACTATTATGAAATTTTGTAATTAAGAATTATATATTCTAAAATTTGCTTAAGAGTTTTTACTGCAGATAGTAAAGGAATTATCACTCTAGAAGCAAATCAGAACTAAACATAAGAAATATGCTAGACTCTGAAGCGCCAGATGCATCCATTAGAAGATTCTGAATGCTGCCAACAGAAGATCCTGAGCGTAGCCTCCAGAAGGATCTGAAGCAGAAGCTCCAAAAGAATCTGAAGCAAGTCAGAAGCATCTGAAACAAAGAAGAATTATGTATGAAGAGTTTTCAAAGCATAGTTATTACAGAAGATTCTGAAAGTACTAAAGCTGCCAGTACTGAGGATCTGACTCAAATATGCTCTGAAATTAAACACGCTAAAAGCACACCTGCTGCAGAAGACTCTGATTCAGCAAAACTCTGATCAACATCAGAAGGCTCTGATAAATTTAGACTCTGATAGTACTTTCTGAAAATTGAAGAAAAATTATTCAAAGATTATATCCGTTGGAATAATCCAAATGACTCTTTCCTTATTTATGCTAGACACAAGAACACAGACAAAAAGGATTTATCTGTGCTTTCTTCTTCTAGGAAAGGTCACTTGATGTGAAGACAAAAAGGCTCAGACCTTTTGGACACTCTTCTCAACATGAAGCTCTCTTGGATCAGCTGCCTATAAAAGCAAGACTTCACCCATCTTCTTCACTTGACGTTTTATCCAAAAGAAATCAATATTCAAAGCTCTCATACTATTCACATTCTTTCTAGAATTAATTTATTTGTTCTTAACTTTAAGTGAAAAATCACAGTTGTGATAAAGCTTGATTAGAAGCAATTTAAACACTTGTATTTGTTTTTACATTTGATTGTAAACCTTAAGAAGATCCAGTTAGGATCAGTAGTTCTTGAGAAGACTTTGAACAGTTGTTCTAAGTGCTTACTATTGTAATCAGTTGATTAAATAGTGGATTAAGTCCTTGATTGAGAAAGGCAAATCACTCTAGGAAGGGTGGAATGGAGTAGTTGAGTTCAACGAACCAGGATAAAAATACTTGAGTTTTATTTCTAAGTTTTAATCTTTATACTTATTCAACCCCCCCTTCTAAGTATTTTCTCACCTTCAGTTGGCATCAGAGCTCCGGTTCTGTGTGTGCTACCACTTCACAGTGACAGTAAAGATCCAGTGAGAAAAACTTTGATATATATTTGGTTGTTACTATGGATGATAATACAATGTCTAACACCAACAACAAATATGAAGAAAGGGACAGAATCAGCACCAAACCCCCTATGTTTGATGGGGAGAAATTTGATTATTGGAAAGACAGGATTGAAAGTTTTTTCCTTGGATATGATGCTGATTTATGGGATCTAGTCATAGATGGATATGTTCATCCCACTGATGGGAATGGCAAGAAAGTAGACAGAAAATCTATGACAGATGCTCAGAAGAAGGAATTTAGAAATCACCACAAGGTCAGAACAATATTGTTAAATGCAATATCTCACACTGAGTATGAAAAAATTACAAATAGGGAAACTTCATTTGACATGTTTGAGTCCTTAAAGATGACTCATGAGGGAAACTCTCAAGTCAAAGAAACAAAGGCTCTGGCTCAAATCCAGAAGTATGAAGCCTTCAAGATGGAAGACTATGAATCTGTTGAAGCTATGTTCTCCAGATTTCAAATACTTACAGCTGGACTAAAGGTTCTGAATAAAGGATACTCTACTGCTGATCATGTGAAAAAGATCATCAGAAGCTTACCTACCAGATGGAGACCTATGGTGACTGCGCTGAAAATGGCTAAAGATCTGAACAAGATCTCCTTGGAGGAACTAATTAGTTCACTAAGAAGTTATGAAATTGAACTTGAGGAAGATGAACCTCAAAAGAAAGGTAAATTTGTTGCTTTAAAATCTAATAAATCTGCTAAAGCATTGCAGGTAATAGAGGAAAGCTCTGAAGAATCCTCATCTGAAGATGAAGATGAACTATCCATGCTGTCCATAAGAATAAATAAACTCTGGAAGCATAAAGGAAAGAAGTTCAAAAACTTCAGGAAGCCTGACCAAAGAAAAGAGTCTTCTGGACATAGAAGATCTGGCAAAAAGGAGGTTATCTGTTATGAATGTAAAGAACCTGGACATTACAAAAATGAATGTCCAAAGGTGCTGAAAGAGAAGCCTAAAAGAAAATTTGATAAGAAGAAAAAGGTTCTAATGGCCACCTGGGATGATTCAGATACATCTGAATCTAAATCTGAGTCAAAAGAGGAATGTGCCAATGTAGCTTTGATGGCAGACATAGAAGATCAGGAGGAAGGAACTTCAGTATCTGAATCTGACTCTAAATCTGACTCTGACGCTGAAGAGGTAATGGCTAAACTTACTAAAGAAGAACTTATCAAAGTGTTATCAGAAGTTCTGAAGAGCTATAACAATATTAAGCTCAAATACAAGAAGCGACAAAGTAATCTTGTATCTGAGAATAATATTCTCAAATCAGAAGTAGCTGAGCTAAATGAAAAGAACTTAAAATTGAAAAATGATTCTGAATTAGCTCAACAAAACTCTGATTCTGAAACTGAATCTGAATGCAAAAATATTTTGGAAAAATATGATTATAGCTTTCAGAAGTTTCTTGCTAAAAGCATAGACAGAAGCAAAATGGCTTCTATGATCTATGGAGTTAGCAGAAATAACAGAAAAGGAATTGGATATGAATCTTCCTCTGGAAAGGATTTAAATCCAAAACCTGTTGATAAAATTATCATAAAAAAGACTCCTTTATATTCCCACTTTAAATTTGGTCACTTGAATGATATTGAACAAACACGCTCTGAAAAGAATATTCATGTGTTTAAATCTAAGGCTAGTCAGAATAAACCTTATGTTGAAAAACAGAAGTTTAGACAAACCTTCAGAACAACTAACCCTAAAGGACCCAAGAAGATCTGGGTACCTAAAAGTAAAATAATTCCTGTTGCAGATGTTCTTAGCAGCAAGGTCAGGACACCAATCATGGTACCTGGACTCTGGATGCTCACGACACATGATAGGAGAAAGGTCTATGTTCCAAAGTCTGGAGCTTAGATCTGGAGGTGATGTGAAATTTGGAGGGAATCAGAAGGGCAAGATCATTGGATCTGGCACCATTGGAAATGGTAAACTTCCCTCTATTACTAATGTTTTACTTGTTGAAGGGTTAAAGCATAACTTATTGTCCATAAGTCAATTAAGTGACAATGGTTATGATATTACCTTTAATCAAAAATGTTGTAAAGCTATTAGTCAAAAGGATGGCTCTATCCTATTTAGTGGAAAGAGGAAAAACAACATTTATAAAATAAACCTTTCAGAACTTAAGGTTCAGAATGTTAAATGCCTCTTGTCTGTTAATGAAGAGCAATGGGTCTGGCACAGAAGATTGGGGCATATTAATATGAGACGTATATCTCAGATTAATAAACTTAATCTTGTCAGAGGACTTCCTAATCTGAAGTTCACCTCAGATGCTCTTTGTGAAGCATGCCAAAAAGGGAAGTTTTCAAAATCATCCTTTAAATCAAAAAATGTTGTTTCTACTTCCAGACCACTAGAATTACTTCATATTGATCTGTTTGGACCAGTGAAAACTGCATCCATCAGAGGCAAGAAGTATGGATTAGTCATTGTTGATGACTATAGTAGATGGACATGGGTAAAGTTCTTAAAACACAAGGATGAGTCACATTCTGTGTTCTTTGACTTCTGTAAACAAGTCCAGAATGAAAAAGATTTCAAAATTATAAAAGTCAGAAGTGATCATGGTGGTGAATTTGAAAATAAATATTTTGAAAAATATTTTAATGAAAATGGCATTGCTCATGATTTTTCCTGTCCTAGAACTTCACAACAAAATGGAGTTGTAGAAAGGAAAAACAGAACTCTGCAAGAAATGGCCAGAATCATGATCAATGAGACTAATCTGGAAAAACACTTTTGGGTAGAAGCAATCAACACAGCCTGTTACATTCAGAACAGAGTGTCTGTAAGACCTCTTCTAGAGAAGACTCCGTATGAACTGTGGAAGAACAGAAAGCCCAACATTTCATACTTTCATCCTTTTGGATGTATTTGTTATATGTTAAATACTAAAGAAAATCTGAACAAGTTCGATTCCAAAGCACAGAAGTGTTTCATGCTTGGATATTCTGAATGCTCTAAAGGCTACAAAGTATACAACACTGAGACACAGATTGTGGAAGAATCTATTCATGTTAGATTTGATGATAAGCTTGGCAATAAAATGCCAAAGCAGTCTGAAAACTCTGCAGATAGAGAAGTAGTTTTCACAGACTCTGAAGGCTCAGAGGCAGACAAAGCTCAAGTGAAGGAACCAGAAGCAACGCCAGATGCTATTCCTTTAACTTCTCAGATGAACAATTTAAACATTTATGAAGAATCAACTATTAGAGGATCATCTTCCAGAATCAAAGCTTCTCATCTAGAGAATGTTATTATTGGAAAGAAGGATGATCCCATAAGAACAAGATCCTTTCTCAGATCATCTGAAGCATCATTATTTAGACTGGTGTCAATAATTGAACCAACTTCTGTAGATGAAGCTCTGCAAGACAATGATTGGATTATTGCCATGCAAGAAGAGTTAAATCAATTCACCAGAAATGCTGTATGGGATTTAGTTCAAAGACCAAAAGGATTCAATATAATTGGAACTAAATGGGTCTTCAGAAATAAGCTTAATGAGAAAGGAGAAGTTGAAAGAAATAAGGCAAGGCTAGTTGCTCAAGGGTATAGTCAACAAGAAGGTATTGATTATACTGAAACTTATGCTCCAGTGGCAAGGTTAGAATCTATACACCTTCTTATTTCATTTGCTGCACAAAATAACATCACTCTGTATCAGATGGATGTTAAAAGTGCCTTTCTAAATGGTATTATAGAAGAAGAAGTTTATGTCCACCAGCCTCCTGGTTTTGAGAATGAAAAATTTCCAGATCATGTTTTCAAATTAAAGAAATCTATGTATGGTTTAAAACAAGCTCCCAGAGCTTGGTATGAGAGATTGAGCAATTTTCTTCTGGAGAAAAATTTCATCAGAGGCAAAGTGGACACAACACTCTTTTGTAAATCATCTAAGAAAGATCTTCTAATTTGTCAAATTTATGTGGATGATATAATATTTGGATCTACCAATACTATGCTGGGAAAGGAGTTTGCTCAATATATGCAGGCAGAATTTGAAATGAGCATGATGGGAGAACTGAGATTCTTTCTAGGAATTCAAGTCAACCAAACTCTAGAGTGCACTTACATACATCAGACCAAATATGTTAAAGAACTTCTGAAGAAATTTAACATGACTGATAATAAGCTGGCAAAGACTCCCATGCATCCAACTAGCTCACTAGGCAAGGAAGAGGTAAGTAAGAAAGTAGATCAGAAACTCTACAGAGGTATGATAGGATCTCTTCTTTACTTAACTGCTTATAGACCTGACATATTGTTTAGTGTATGCTTGTGTGTTAGATTCCAATCAGATCCTAGAGAATCACACTTGACAGCTATCAAGAGGATTCTAAGGTATCTGAAAGGTACTTCTAATGTGGGTTTGTGTTACAGAAAATCTGATGATTTCAAATTAGTTGGATTCTGTGATGCTGACTACGCTGGAGACAGAGTGGAAAGAAAAAATACTTCTGGAAGTTGTCAATTTCTAGGAAGAAATCTAATCTCTTGGTACAGCAAGAAGCAACCCACAATTGCACTTTCAACCACAGAGGCAGAATATATTGCTGCTACTGGATGTAGCACGCAGATGCTCTGGATGAAAAGTCAGCTAGAAGATTATCAGATATTTGAAAGTAACATTTCTATCTTCTGTGATAATACTTCTGCTATATATTTGTCAAAAAACCCCATTTTACACTCTAAGGCAAAACATATAGAAATTAAGCATCATTTCATCAGAGACTATGTTCAGAAGGGAATTATAAATTTGGCCTTTGTTGATACAGATCATCAATGGGCAGATATTTTCACAAAACCCCTTGTTGAAGATAGATTCAAATTTATTCTGAAAAATGTTGGTATGGATTTTTGTCCAGAATGATATTTGTCAGAAGCAAATTCTACAAGATGCAAAAATGCCTAATGCTCTGAAGTATTTCTTCTGACTGCTTATTCATTTTCTTTAATTATTTTCTTGTGAAACTCTGAACTAACAATCCTCGGAGGATCTGAACGTTGGTTAACGTTTCATTTCTCAAGAGAATTCAGAAGCACATGCAAGCAAACACGTGTCACTCTAAATCTGCAAAGGTGGCGTGTACACTATTGAAGAGACGTTTGAGGTGAAGTTTGAATAGTGAAAATCTTGATTTTCCCCCCAAATTGTCAGAATCAATACATGCTTGAAATAATTTTTATTCTTTTCATTAAATGCTTTGTGTGAACGTGCTTTCTTCTGACTGTTTGTATGCCTAAGTGTTTAGTATAAATACATCATTTCTCACCATTTTCACACTTTTCACATCTCAAACCTTTTATGCATTTCTGTCTTCTTTTCTCTCTTCACAAAAACCCTAAGCGTTTGACAAACTCATCTTCAATGGCAACTTCTTCATCCACTGCTGCACAATTCCAATCTACCATGGCTGCAGTTACTTCTGCAAATATGGGTGTGACTCCATATACGCCTCCAAAGAGAACATTGTTAACACCTGTTGAAAAACTGGAGGTTCTCTATGAATCAATGGTGGAATTTGATTCACTAGCTGAGAATGAGTTTGAGTTTCGTTCCATTATAGATGCTCAAGGATGGGTGAAATATTTTGATAGACTTTTTGGACCAGTTTACCCTCTTCTAGTGAAAGAATTCTGGATCCATGCTTCTGTATAACCTAAGTTCATTTTATCTTCTGTTCTGGGCAAAGAGATAATCACCACAGAAGATCTGATCAGGAAACTCATTGGATATGAGGAAACATATGGAGTATCACACTTGCCAGCTGGGCGTGTAGATATGGATGAAGTATATGAGGAAGTGATGAATGCTGGACAAGCTTCTAATAAGTTCAAAGATCTGAAGCCTGACTACAAGATCTGGGCTAAGATTTTCATGGGATGCATTCATCACAGAAAGTCTACAAACTCTCCAGACTATGTCAATAATGAACAGCTCTACTTTATGTATTGCTTAAGTCAGAGCACCAAGGTAGATCTTCCATATATTCTGTTTATGCACCTATGGAATCATATAAATGCCTCTAGAGAATATGTGAAGGAAAAAGGTCAGAAGATCAGAACTTGGATTCCTTTTGGAAGGTTAATTTCATATCTTCTAACAGAAAATGGACTTGTAACTGCTCTGTATACTGCTGGAGTCACAGATGAACTGGAATTCATTCTTGGAAAGCCTCTGAATGCCAAAAGTCTTCAGAGACTAAAAATAGTAGAAGAACTCACAACAACACCCAAGAAGTTGAACATCACTAAACTTAGTCAAAAGAGAATCCCAGTAGATGACTACCCTCTATTCTATGCTGAAGAACCAAGGGAAATTGTAGTAAGATACATTGATGATTGCAAGGCAGAAGGAAAGCCTATTCCTGCAGATATTATAAAGAGAGCAAGGGAACCATTGCCTGTTGTAGTAGAAGAGACACCAAGAAAGAGAAGTCAATTAGAAGCAGAAGCTGCACCTGTTCAGAAGAAGCCCAAGGTTGCTGAGAAGCCTCAGAAGCTGCTAAAGAGGAAAGAATCTGGAGACACTCCTTCTGTTCCTGCAAAATGCATCAAAATTAAAGGTACCAAATCCCCTGTATCTTCTGCAAATACTATTGTTATAAATGATTCAACTTTTAAGTCTATTCCAAAACCACCTCCTACACAAAAACAATTTGTTACTGCTCCACCTCATGTATCTGTTCCATCCCCACAAAAATCATCTAATCCTGTTTCCATCTCTCCTGTAAAACAATCATCTGTACCAAAACCAACAACAACAAAACCACAATCAGAACAACAACCAGAAAAGCCTTCTGAACAACAAAAACAACCACAAGAAAAACAACCAGAAAAACAATCTGAACATTTACAAGAAAAAGACTTTGAACATCAACAACAAAAATCATTTGAACCTCAAACACAACAACAAGAGAAACAACCACAATCATAAAATCCACCATCCAACACATCTGAACCCACTGCATCTGTACCAGTTACTTCTGAACCTATAAAAGTAACATCTGATCCACCCACATCAGAACCACCTACATTTGAACCCTCATCAAAACCTTCTGAAAATCCTTCAGAATCAACCAACCCGTCTGGAACCAACATCCTTGAGACAGAAGTTCTAGATGCTACACCTCTGAAAACTGTCTTTCAAGTGTCTTCTACCTCTTGCATACCAACCGCATCATCCAATTCCTCAGAATCTGATATTCACCCAGATTTTCTGATATCCCCCTCTCACAGAGATTCTGAGGTAAACCAACCAGAACCCCCTGTATCTTCTGAAGTTCTTATTCCAGATCCTACTCCCACACCTAAATTATCATCTAAAATCTTCATTCCAAATCCTATCCCAACATCTACACCAAGAACATTTGTAACTTCTGCCTCGTGCGAACAATTCTCATCTTATCTTCACAACCTTTCCTATGGTTTCAAACTCAAAGATTTCTATGACAGAGTTGAACCATCTGACCCTATCACTCCTTTCAAACCCAAACTTACAATCATTCTACCATCTGTGCTTCTAACTTATATTAAATCAATGTCAGAAGTAGGTTCATTAGATACAATATCATACTCTGCTAAATCTGCAAAAGCTGTTACTTCTGCTAAACCTGCTTCATCTGATAAACTTGATACTTCTGATAAGCCTGCTAAATCTGCTTTCCAACCTTACTCTAATAAACCCTTTGATGTGGTTTCCTATCACACCAAAGCAAAACCAAATCTGTTGAATGCCTTAAACAGATCAAAACCTGACAAATCCCCTGAAATTCCTTTCATACCATACTACCCTCCTCCTTTGATCTCCATTCACAAATCCATATTTCCACCTACTCCCCAACCAAAGCCAATCACCTTGGAAACTCTGTTACGCCCCAAACCTAGACTAAATATTGATCATTT
The DNA here is from genome assembly GCA_963859935.3 of Lathyrus sativus. NCBI lineage: Eukaryota > Viridiplantae > Streptophyta > Magnoliopsida > Fabales > Fabaceae > Lathyrus > Lathyrus sativus. The sequence goes on from OZ012739.1 coordinate 423,601,420, forward strand.
ATTTACATGTTTTTTGCAAGAAATATAGATGTATTTAGGTACTGTATAGAGGAAGTGTTCAGCAACAATGAATGCAATAGAATCTGATGTCATCTGGAATGGCTTCATCAACAGATTCAACACTGTAGCATCAAATCTGAAGAACATATGTTCTGATGATGCGAAGCTCAGGTTTGCTGAAGCTGCAAGAAGTCTGTTCTGGACTGTCAAGAGATCTGGACCATTACTTCTTACAGATGATCCTCTATCATCAGAAGAAGCTACTGAATCTGCATCTGAAGACAACCCTCTGGCCATGACTCTGATAGAACATCCTTCTGGCTCTACTGCTCCAAGCTTTAAAGCCCCTATGGAAATTGACTCTGTTCAAGCTTCAGAAACTGTTCCACCTTCTTCATCTGAGATTAAGAAAGAACATCCAGATCTTGAGGATAAGATTGCATTTCTGGAAGCTGGTCAATCAGAAATCAAGTCATGGATGGCTAAACAGGATAAGAAGTCTGAAGACATGACTCAGTGGATGTCCCAACAGGATCAGAAGAATGAAACAATGGCTAAGTGGATGTCTAAACAAAAACAGTCCTCTTCTGAGATCACGGATCTGTTGAAGATGCTTTTGTCAAAACACTCTTAGTTTATTTTTTTTCATTCTGATGTTTGCATCTGATGGTTGCATATGTATTTTTAAATATCTTCTGATGTGTGTACTCTTGCTCTGAATTGAATGAATGTTTAAAAGTTTTCTCCACTTGATCTGTCTCTTTTACTGTTTCCTTTTATTTGTCTTTTCAAAGTTTTTACTTTTTGCTTATGACAAAAAAGGGGGAGAAAATATAGATCTGAACTGTTTAATTAAACTTCACCAGAATGAAACTTCAGACATATCTATTTTATCTAACATTAAATCTGAGTATTTCAGAACATTTGATTAGTACAATCTGTAAAAGAAACTCTGAGACTCTGAGATCATTTATCAATTATCAGACTCTGAAATATGCAAGACACTCTGACTCTCAAATGTTAAAGAACAATCATGCTCTAACTCTGAAAAATACTCAAGACAAAAAGGGAAGTTTCTACTCTTTATTTGTACTTAATTCAGGGGGAGATTCATCATCTCAGGGGGAGTTATAATTAGTATATTTTCAATTAAACAAAATTTCTGATGTTTTTGTCATCATCAAAAAGGGGGAGATTGTTAGAACACAAATTGGTTCTTAATAATATCTCTATGTTTTAATGATAACTATTATGAAATTTTGTAATTAAGAATTATATACTCTAAAATTTGCTTAAGAGTTTTTACTGCAGATAGTAAAGGAATTATCACTCTAGAAGCAAATCAGAACTGAACATAAGAAATATGCTAGACTCTGAAGCGCCAGATGCATCCATTAGAAGATTCTGAATGCTGCCAACAGAAGATCCTGAGCGTAGCCTCCAGAAGGATCTGAAGCAGAAGCTCCAGAAGAATCTGAAGCAAGTCAGAAGCATCTGAAACAAAGAAGAATTCTGTATGAAGAGTTTTCAAAGCATAGTTATTACAGAAGATTCTGAAAGTACTAAAACTGCCAGTACTGAGGATCTGACTCAAATATGCTCTGAAATTAAACACGCTAAAAGCACACCTGCTGCAGAAGACTCTGATTCAGCAAAACTCTGATCAACATCAGAAGGCTCTGATAAATTTAGACTCTGATAGTACTTGCTGAAAATTGAAGAAGAATTATTCAAAGATTATATCCGTTGGAATAATCCAAATGACTCTTTCCTTATTTATGCTAGACACAAGAACACAGACAAAAAGGATTTATCTGTGCTTTTTTCTTCTAGGAAAGGTCACTTGATGTGAAGACAAAAAGGCTCATACCTTTTGGACACTCTTCTCAACGTGAAGCTCTCTTGGATCAACTGCCTATAAAAGCAAGACTTCACCCATCTTCTTCACTTGACGTTTTATCCAAAAGAAATCAATATTCAAAGCTCTCATACTATTCACATTCTTTCTAGAATTAATTTATTTGTTCTTAACTTTAAGTGAAAAATCACAGTTGTGATAAAGCTTGATTAGAAGCAATTTAAACACTTGTATTTGTTTTTACATTTGATTGTAAACCTTAAGAAGATCCAGTTAGGATCAGTAGTTCTTGAGAAGACTTTGAACAGTTATTCTAAGTGCTTACTATTGTAATCAGTTGATTAAATAGTGGATTAAGTTCTTGATTGAGAAAGGCAAATCACTCTAGGAAGGGTGGACTGGAGTAGTTGAGTTCAACGAACCAGGATAAAAATACTTGAGTTTTATTTCTAAGTTTTAATCTTTATACTTATTCAACCCCCCTTCTAAGTATTTTCTCACCTTTACATGTACCCGCGGCCTCCCTAACAAACAGCTATAGGCGGCGTGAATGTCCATGACCTGAAATGTGATCATAAAGGTTTGCAAACCAATGGTCATTGGTAGATCCACTTCACCAATTACCGTCTTCCTAGATCCATCAAAAGCTTTGACGATGACATGACTTAGCCTCATCGGTGGTCCTTGATAAGACAATTTAGACAAGGTAGTTTCGGGCATCACATTCAAAGAAGATCCAGTGTCAACCAACACACTAGACAAGGAATCGTTCCCACAGTTCACAGAAATGTGCGAGCCCATATTATGCTTTCTTCCCTCCTCTGGAAGATCTTCCTCATTAAAACCAAGATAGTTGCATGAAGTGATATTACCGACAATGTTATCAAATTTCTCCATGGTTACATCTTGTTCAACATACGCTTGCTTTAACACCTTTTGGAGCGCTTCTCTATGGGCTTCAGAACTCATGAGTAACTGTAACACAAAAATTTTGGATGGAGTTTGTTACAGCTGATCTGCAATCTTGTATTCGATCCTCTAGATCAACTTCAAAAATTTGTCCGGCTTGGATAAGTCAGATCCACCAGACTGTTCTATAATCGGATCCTTTAAAATTGGCTGCTCAAATGAGATCCCTTTGTCTTTTGAAGGTGTCGGTGGATAAACTCGACCGCTCCTTATTTCTCTACTAACATCTGCGATATTAACAACTGAAGGCAAAGTAGGCAAAGGCACCTCCTTGCCGTTTTCCATCATCGTGGCGTTATATCTATATGGGACCTCCTTACTAGAAGTGTAAGGGGTGGGCCCAGGCACATTGATCACTAGAGGAGTAACAACTGGCTTTCTACTATCATAAGTTATTTCAATATGTTCCACTTCTTTAAAGTGAGGCACTATAACAAACACTTCCTCAGCGCTTTCACTTAAAACTTTCTGATCATTCCCTTCCAAATAACCTTGGATCATGTTCACGGAGGACGAACCATGCGGGGGTAACGGATTATTTTGCACATTAGGATTGGAATCCCTAAAGGATAAGACCCCGCACTTAATGACCCTCTGGACGTCTGCCTTCAAACCGTAGCAATTTTCGATGTCGTGACCTGGAGCACCTTGATGATATGGGCAAAACCTGTCAGCCTTGTACCAGTACGGAATTTTCTCGGGTACCTCAGGTGGAGCTCTCGTCTGAATGTGACCTTTTTAAATCAAAATCGGGAACAAATCAGCGTATGACATAGGGATGGGATCAAAGTTTATTTTTCTGTATACACGACCCTGGTTGTTGAATGGCTGATTCTGTTGAGGAGATTGTTGATTTTGTTGATGTTGTGGATGTGGTTGATAAGCTGGAGCATTGAATATAGGTGATACTGCAGCAACCTGACGTGATGGTGGGTACCCTCTCTTGGATCTTCCTTGTTGCACAACACTTACATCATGTTCTTTCTTCTTCGCAAAACCACTCCCATACTTTTTAGCATTGTTAGGAGCACTTCCTTCCTTGACTAACCTTCCTTCACAGACCCCTTCTTCCAAACGCATACCCATGTTTACCATTTCGGTGAAGTCACTGGGTGTACTTTCTACCATCTTCTCATAAAAGAATGGACCGAGAGTCTTCATAAAAATCTTGGTCATTTCCTTTTCTTCCAATGGCGGTATGACTTAGGCGGCTAACACGCGCCAACAATGAGCATATTCCTTGAAATTTTCTTTGTCTCTATGAGCCATGCCCTTAACTGGTCACGGTCAGGAGCCATGTCCATATTATATTTGTATTTTTTAATGAAGGCTCCACCCAGATCATTGAAAGTTCGAATCTTCTCACTATCCAACCCCATATACCACTTGAGCGCAGCGCCTGTTAGACTGTCTTGGAAGTAATGAATGAGCAATTGATCATTGTCGGTTTGGGCAGACATCTTTCTAGCATACATGATAAGATGACTTTGTGGACAAGTATTTCCTTTGTACTTCTCAAAATCAGGGACCTTAAAACTTTGGCGGGACTTTGACATTTGGAACCAAGCACAAGTCAGAGGCACTTTTGCCAAACAGTTCTTTCCCACGAAGAGCTTTCAATTCTTTCTGAATTTCAGAGAACTGGTCTTGAAATCCATCCATTATTTCTTCAAATCCCACAGTTTCGCTTGGTGACCCATGAAAAATTGGCTCGTCTAGAACATATGGAGTAACATTGACATGCGGAGGTGCTGCAGTCATCATAATAACAGTTGCAGGAATGGCTTGAATAGTGGTCATGGCAGGGACCTCAGGAATAGGTGGACGACAACCGGCCGGAGTGAAATAAGGAGGCATCCCCCACGGGAAACCTAGTGGCATGCTGTAGGTAGGATCAGCAGTAGTGGGCACCACTGGGATCGGTGCTGATACAACTTCGGAGATAACAGTCCTCTGAACGTCTTGATTATTGAGCGTAGACTGATTGGACAGAGCTTCAACTAACCCATTCAATCTCTCCAAGATTTCCTTCAGGATGGCAACCTCATCACGGAGCATCCTGTTCTCTTGTTCCAGTTGATCCATCTTTTGACGTCGACTAGCGCGAGTGTTGTTTTGGTGATTCAGCTTGTTTGTGAAGATGAAGCAAGAGTGAGACCCCCTGGAATGCAAAGGACGCTATGCTGATGCAAATGCAGATGCAGGAATGAAAGGTTTCATGGAACTTAAGTATTTATAAACGTCAAAGAATACCAGAGGAAAATCCTTTATTAATTTTTTTTATAAAGAGATTACAAGTGAATATTCTTAGAAGAGTCCTGACATAATAGCTAAATAAAAGCTCATAAAGTTCTAAGGAAGTCTTGTATCATGCTTCTTGATCTGCTCCTCTGGCTGGACTTTCTTGAATATAAGTTTATCCATGATCAGCTTCTAAGGAATATTCTGATGGAGGAAAATAAATCCTCTATCTCTTTTCTTTTCTTGCTAAAAGTAAGGAAGAGATTTTTCGCTCACTTGGATCTTCAATGATAATGAAAGTTTCTTGTACTTGTCTTTGAGTTTTCTTGATCCTTCAATGTGAGTTCCCAATCTTCCTTAGGTCATCCAAGTTAGGACTCTTGAAAGAATATTTCAAATTATTTTTTCTGTAATCCATATTGGTTCTGTAATGTTTATAAATAACGTTCAATTCTATGAAACCCCAATGCAGTATGATGCTTTATGGATGCAACAAACACAAGTAAGCACATAAGGGCACAAAGGTAAACAAGCAAGAAAGCCTTAGGTTTGCAACGAGCATGGAGCAAAGGGTATACCTATTCCCAAAGGACATGGTCTAAAGGTGGATTGTACCTGCAGAACAAGGTTCTAAGAAGGTTCCCAAAGTCATTAGTCCATCTTTTGGATATTATCAATTTCTCGACTAACTCGGTGGTTAATAATATTCTCAAGAGGATCTCTTTTGAGTGTAGCATCGCGTAGCAACTACATCGGGACTACTCCCTCATAGTCCTCGCACTACATCCTAATAAAGGCCAAGTGGGTTTAAAGGTAACTACGGTCCTCAGTATCACAGGTTCCAAGGTAAAAAATAGTGAATGTTTTCACGACTGATTCGTTCAACAATACCATTTCAAGAGGACCTCAACTAAGCGGTGATTCTCAAGTCAGCTTGGTCGGGACTCACTCCCTATAAGCCTCGTCGAATATATCACCATCCTATCATAAGTTCACTCAAGTCCGGGTGTAGGACTTTATCTCACCACTCAAAAATGTCAACCCAAAAGCAATAGCACATATAAATAGATAGGCAAATAAGTTGATATATGAAATAATAAACAAGCAAAAAACAAGTTAGGGAAACCCACTGAAGCGTCCCTAGTGAAGTCGCCATTTCTGTCACGGTGAGAATTGGATATCAAATTATTAATTAATTTGAATCTTAATTCACTTATTTCACCACCGGTCTTTTATTTGTCCAAAGGAAGGGAAAAGATCGAATTGCCCACAATGCAATGCAAATGCAAAAGCTAGAGAGTTTTAGGTTCGGGGTTGGTTAAACTTAGGGAAGGTGCTAGCATCCTAAGTTTCTGTAGTACTCTACAAGAACCTCTTGTTATATGTTGTTTATTGTTATGGGTTATTTGCTTAAGGGTAAAATACCTAATGGTTTATTTCTAAGTATACTCGCCAAGACGTTGCATCTTGTGCCTACATATCCTGATGGGAATGGAATCAGAGTATTTGTAGTTCCCCTAAAGGGTTTGAGGAACTCTTTGACTGTTGGTTAAAGTTCCTAAGGGATAAAGGTGGTTGATTGATTGATTCTAGGAGAAAAGACGAGTTGTCATCTTAAGGGAGATTACTCGACTTAGCCACCACAACTTGTAGGAAAATGGTCTTTGCATCGTCTTGAGAGAAGGGCTCAAACACTCGGAATTATCGACGAGTATGCCACTATCTCCCTCAAGCGGAAAAGTTCCTACCTCTTGATTGTATTGTTATGGGGCAGGAGATTTATTTCTCGACTGTCAAGATGACTAACATCTTATTCTCTAATGTGTTGAATAGTTTGATATTGAGTTGAATATGGTATTTATCTATGTTGTAAAGATAAAGGAAAAAAGTCCTCCTTATGGGGTAGGATCTAACTTAAGAGATCAAATTGAATGGGATCAAGGATCAAATGGGGATTATGATGCAAATGAAATACATACGCACAAGTTTTACGTCATGCACAGATTCTTCCTTTGGACGTTCATGCAATGCGAGAAAAATAAATTGCGGATAAAGTAAAAACAAATAAATAAATCCATACAAGGAGATATAAAAGCTGAGAATAAGACAAGCACGAGGTCGCGAGTATGACGGAGTTTGGCAGATGGAAACATGCACGGTTGATTAATTAATGGGTGGGATTAATTTTGATGAAATGGTTATACTAAGGGGTGACTTAATTTTAAATATGAAATTAAATTATGAGCGGGTTAATTTTGTTTTAGTAAAAAAGTTTTGGGTTATAACCTAATTATTTTAAATAGGGATGATTTAAATAAACAAAGGTTTTGAGAAAAAGTTTTATTATTAAATATATGATTTTAGTTATTATCATAAAAAGATAGAAGTCAATTTAAATTGAAAAAGGGTTGTTTATTATTATTTATTTTAAAAGTTGTTTTAAATATGAAATGGGTTTTAAGAAAATGAACAAATAGATATATCATTATTATATAAAAAAAGGTTACTACGTTTATTTTAAATAAAAATGGATGATTAAAAAGATCTAATTAATAGTTGATTAATTAAATGGTTAATTTTTAAGGGGGATTAGTTTAATTTTATAAAAAAAAAAGTTGATTAAGGTTAATTTATTTAATAAAAGACTGATTAAGTGGTTAATTAAGGTAGTTAAGTGGGATAATGGGGCGGAACAATTCAGTGAGGCGCCAGAAGTGGGTTACGGTGAGCATGCAGGTGAGGGGTCGTGCGATGGGATCTGATGGGATTGGAAGGTGATGTGTGTGAGGGTGTACAAGATTGTGGTGTGTGAGCATACATTAGATTACAATAACATAAAACCAAATCGAAAACCCTAGACCCCATTCTTCTTTCCCCTTTCTTCCGCCGCGAGCTCCTCCTTCTCACTATCTCATTCTTCTCTTCTCTCTTCTGCTAACCAAGCCTTTCTTTCTGCCTTCGATTTGCCCATCTTCTCGCTTTTCTTCTTCTGCAAAACAAATAGAGAAAACACCAATGAAGGCAAACAATAAAACAAGAACACAAAGGCCCTCACAATCCCCAAATTACAGAAGTCCCAACCCTGAAACTAAATCGGAAAGCCAACCGAGCACAGGAAATCAATGGAGAGGTTGTCGCAAGCGACACTTTGAACCAGGAGCAAGACTTACCCACAGCGGTTGTAGATTCTTGGCGAAAGGGCGATTTCCGGCAATGGTTGAGGACGGCGGCGCAAGAGTTTTAAGGAGATAAGTTTTCTTCCTCATCTTGAATTTTAGGTCTTTTCGATTTGGGGTTTTCTGAGTGTTGTTGAATCGGGTATTTTGTGGCTTTTTGTTGAATGTTTTCCCTCTTTTTCTTCATGCACGATCCGCTCTTATATAGCTTCACGATTCCTTCCTCTAATCAATTTCATGATTTTCCGTTAAACTCTTTCCAAATTCACGTGAAACTGTCTGGATTAGTTTTGGAAACTAATGAATTCGATTTGATCTTGCAGGGACAATGCGATTGATATCCTGACCTTCCTTTTTGGTTTTCACTTTAAGAAATGAACCTTGGTTTTAATGAAATTGATTCTTGTTCTGATTTCGTAACATGGCTTGATGGCTATGGTTTCTTGGTCTTCTTCATCTCTCTCATGATTACGGTATTAATTATTACCATCTTGAAGTGATTCACCTTTAGACTGAAGTTCTGACATTCATCCCCTTTATTTTTAAATTAACAGGTTTATTGCGTTGTTCTTTTGTCAGGAGAAAGAATCCCTCGTATCTTTGGTTTTTCGACACTGAAATGTTAGCACCATCCACTGGAGTCTTGTGAGAGTTTGTACATGGTGAAGTTGTTGTTAAGAAACAGAAATCTGTTACTGTCAAGTAGTTGGAGAAATTGTTGAAGCCTAGATTGTGTTGACTGTTTAACACCGTTGGAATGCTAATTTTGTGGAAGGCTAAGGGATAGAGACGCCTGCGTAGAAGATGATGTTGCATAACAGATTACTGAGAGGTAATTAACTGATTTGGTTGTAGAAGGCTTTGTTGTTGTCATTGTTGTGGGCACATTTGATGATGCTGTTTTTAATTGTGTAGGTTATGGGTTTGCTGCGGTATGCGAGCCTAGTAAATGCACAACTCTCTGCTCAAAGTCATTTGTACGTTATCCTTTATAATCCGAACTTATAGGTAAGTGTTTTAAGGATACCACGAGATGCTTTTGTTGGACGTTTCCGGTTCACACGCATTCCAACTTGTTAGTTTCAACAGCGACAAAAGTTGAGGAGCTAATCATCCAAAGCTTCGTGCACTAAAGCTTAATCTTTCTTCTCTTCAGGAATTCCCATTTCTGTTGCAACGGATATGCATTTGAGTCGACGTCTATTGTTCTTGTTCTGTCTTTAGAGGAGTTAGATAAAATGGCAGCAATCGATGGTGCACCATGAATATGCAAGTGAAGACCTAGATGATAGCCTGAACAACCTGATAGCCTGAAATCGTGGGAGGCTTAGTGAGGGAGCGTCATTTATAAGTCTTCATGAACTCAAGATTTCCATACAAGTCAGATTGAGACTTCTTGTAGTTGTAATTGTAGTTAATTCCGCGGGACCGCTACATGACCGAACTGTAATCATTTTAACTTTAGAGTTGTAAAAGATGGTCACATGACATCTCCTGTAATTTGTAAATTGTGACGCCTTGTGTTGAAAAAGAACCCGTACATGTTGTAACTAAATTCTTGAGTCAATGATATTCCATCAGTTGCTACTCCATTTCTCACCTGGAAATTATTCGTAAACCAATAAAGGAGTCTTAACTGCCACTTTGAGGACCTTTAAGTCTTCCACGTACAAACTAAATATGAAGCACTCATCCCAACGATGCCATGCCACGATAAATAGAGCCATCCGGGTAGAATTAGGCACAAGAGTGAATTCATGAAATGAAAACTATTTCAATGCGAACGTCCAATACTATCTAGGATATGTGAAAAATCACACGTGAGTAGGATGACGGTCAAGGGAGGGTAGAGTTATTGGTATGTTTTGAATCTATTTTGTGGTTATAACAAAACCCCCTTGCACATGAGTTAAAAGATTGGTACTTTTGAATCCCTGAGTAGAACTTGATAGACTTGTTCATGCACAAAATCTTCTTAATATAAGCTCGAATTCTTGAATGGTGAACTTCAAACCCAAATGTACTAGTCACGCCCTGCGATACTTGGCTGTAAGAATCTATACCTTGACACTACTGCACTTGCATGAGCTGGTTAGCCGTAAAACATAAATATGAAATTAAAGTCAAATAACAAAAGAAAATGCGCGAAAATAGGTGGGATTTTACGGTGAAAAATTAGGGTGCGACACCTTCAATTTTGGTTGGTTGAAGGTTTCAATTATTTTTGTTTATTTCCTCCTCCTTTTCAGGGTCTGTTCTTCAGAAGGAGATTGGTCTTCCTCATCTGACTCAATGATGATTTGGTTCGAAGCTCCCCTCGATTTTTGCTTCTTTGGAGTGGGAGGTGGCATTCGAGAGCTCTGAGGAGAGAAATTGAAGTATCAGACAACACGAGATTTTGCAGTAAAGGATCATTAAGTAAGAGATTTACCTCAACAACTTGATTGCTTTCCTCTTTCTGTTCTTCAATTTGTGTCTTCTTTTTGGGGGCAACTTTAACAACTGAAATTTAAACAAAAACAATACAAATCATATGATAAAAAATCAAATAAGTGAAATCTAGTTCGGAAACCTCCCATTCCACACCTTCATATATTTGGATTCAATGCGAACATCCTCGAAACTGATATGAAGAGGACCTTTGAAACTGTCTAGAGTATGCTTAGTCTCAACCACCCGCTGAGTTTTCAATTTTGACTGTTGAAGAAGGATTTTTATGGAATCCCCACAGATAAACCAGTCTGAAAATGGAGGGGCAAGAGCCACTCCAAAGTCAGCATTTGGTACTCGAGGAAATTTGAGAGGAAATTTTTTGAAAGCCATTGCGTACCGTTCTTTAGGAGGAACGAACGAAGGGAGTTCTAAATTCTCCATTTTCTTTAAAAAAATTTCTTTTAAGATAACAGCTGCCTCACAGACGGTTCAAATAAGATCATCTAGTCGATAAACAATTTCAAAGTACTTCTGGAATGCTTGGATTTCTTTGATGTGTGTCAAAATACCTTTATTGGTCTTCTCCTGCACAGAGGAGAAAAGTTGGTTAATAAGCTGAGTAAAAGAAGGAGCATCGAAGAGCTCTTCTGTATAGTATGTTGGCCACCAATGGTTGCACTCTAGGATGCAAAAGAAACAAGGTTCAAAACCAGTAGGGATGAGTTGAGCTTTGTTGGAGTAGCGGGCAAGTTGAGTCGAAGCCATTTCTTCGGTGTACTTCACATTATGAAGTAGAAGAACACCTTTCTTTTCAAAGAGACACCTGGGGAGAGCTTGGACCAACCCAAATTGTATGGCCATCAAATTTGGTTGGTAAGCAACCAAAGCCACTTGAGACTTCAACAAATTCAATCGAAGCGTTATCAACCTTGGAATCAGGAAGACTTCCCAGATCTATGAAGATTCTGCTTCTTGAGCCTTGATTGGAGTTGGGAAAGGTCTGGTGAACCACTCAAGACCATGCTTCCTTGTAGCAAATAGAGCCATGTTTGATGTGAACTTTTGACGTTTAGCAAACATCATGACATAGTTTAAGAACAGTGGCCTGAGGGTTTTCCCTTCTTTACTGGGAGTGAGCTGGACCAAGCAAGTCCCTTCGACTCTCTTATTTCTGATGTCTTCAGCAGTCTCGCCGATTGGATTTTTATTAGGGAGGTTGGCTTCAAATGAGATATTCATCCAGAGTTGTAACAACCAGAAGAGACCAGGTAGTAAAAGGTTTCCTTTTTCTCCTAAGTCTTTAAGTTGGGCCACTCCTTCACTTAGAGACTCATAGGGGTTCCCCAAAATCATTTCGCTTAGGCAGATATCGTGGCCTTTGTGGAGTTGAGTGGCCAAGGTTAAGTATTTCCTTGCTACTTGAAGGGACTTTGATCAGAAGACACAGTGGGATAGCCATACAGTTAAAAAAACTACGTGTTCTCGATCAGAAACATCAGCAATTGTTTTATCAAAGAAGTGTGTTATGAAGTGAGAGTATATGGCTTTGGCAGATGCAAAACGTATGGAATCATCGGGTTCTAGGTCGGGATCATATGAGTTTCTAGTGGGTTTAAGTCCTAGGATAGCGGCTATGTCGAAGAGCGTAAGGGTCATCATCCCACAAGGGAGATGGAAAGTATAATGGGTGTTGTCCCAAAAGTACAAGGAAGAAACCAACATAGTCTGACAATAATCAAGACTTATTTTCGACAACATAATGAAGTCATAGATTCCTAGTTTCTTCCAGGTTTGGGATTTGACTTTCTCTATTTTTGTTAGCCAGTTCATGTAATCATCAGATTCTTTGAAAGAAGGTGTTGCTCTAAAAACTCTAATACTATTATTCATATACCTAAAATCTATGTTGTTCAATACTACCGCATCAGTAGAAGTTTTCTCAACCCTAGTTTTGTTTTCCTAACCTATGAGTTTTGATTTATGGTAAGAGGGGAAGAAGTCCCTAGATTTATTATGATCAAAACTAGGAGAAGGAAAAAGGCCACAAAAGGCATGCATTTTACCAGAAACAGCAAGAGGAATGAGTATTTGAGATTCATATATCTTACTCTTTTCTTCCGCAAGTGTTCGGGGAGGAACTGTTGGTTTCCCGTCATCATAGGTGCTGACAGTGTATCAAAGGGAGGAAGTTGGGAAATCTTCTTCAGGTCTTTAGACTTGTGGCTTTTCTTGGAATCTTTAACATTGGTGGTTGAAGACACCGTTGTTGGGATTTGAAGAGAATATGGTTTTTTAGAAGTTTGGAAAATGTAGAGGGAAGAAGAGTGTTTGAAGATTTCTGGGAGTGTAAAAGTTAAAATGATCAAGCTTGGAACAATTTATAAGCTTGTGGGAGTCCAAAGGACCTCAAATCAGCATTAAGGAGCTGATAGTTAGTAGGGAATGTCTCCCACAATGGCCCTTTGATGAAATGTGGGCAGTTAATGCCTAATGCATGATTTCCTAGGATCTAGGGATCGTGATGATGGCTAGAGATTGTGACGTGCTTTGATAAGACGTGTTTTTAGGAACTGCCATGATGATTCTAACGTCATGAGTTTTTGGAATAGTAAAAGACATGCAAAATTCGTTTGAGGTGTCGAATGATACTATCAAAAAATGTCTCGTTCTTCATTGATGTCGAAAATGATATTTTTTGGGGGCAATTTGTTGGCTCCTAATTTCGATGCCCGGATGAAATTAAAAGTAACAAATAGAGTTCCTAAAGAAATCTAATTACTTCGACTAAAGCCATGTTTTGAAATGGGAGTCGAAGGCGTTCTTTCGTCAGGAGAGTCTATGTTATGGACCTAGAGATATTCCTCAGCAGTTGAAAGGCTCGATCCGACAGAAGTGTCATTGAGGGTATTTCGACGAGTTCATTTGAATTCAAATAAAAGAGAGTAATTCCATTTTTAAGAAAGACACGTCGAGCGTCCCTATGATTCGAAGACATTCATAGCGATACTTGTCTTGATTTTGTTTGTTAGCCGTTAATGGCAGTTATATTTGATTATTATAAATAACATGTCTTAGTGTTAGGATGTGTGCGTTAAATTGTGTACAAATTCTTCAGTATACTCCAAGTATCCGTGTGTTGAGAGAAACGAGTTTGTAAGAATGTACGTTGTCTAAACACCAGTTTTTCATTTCAATACAATTTGATAAATCTATTTCTTTAAGAATTTATTTCTTTATGCAAGTTCTTATATTCGTCATTTGCCAGTACTTCGATTTTACTTATTGTCACCTAAATTCATTTACATTTGAAATAAGTTGCTTTATCATGGACTCTGTCGAAGTGTTCATAGTTTTTTTAAACTTTATTTAAGATCAACTAGCACATGTCCTAAGATTTGTGTGGTCGATCCTACAAGTAAAACATATCTTTTTTATTTATTTGTAAGACCAGCGGTTGTTCACCAATTTTCACGGCGAACAGTTCCAACTAATTTTTTGGACTAAATATTAATATAAATATTCCCTTGTAAAAAAATTATTTAACAATTACATGAATATGAATGTCTTTTTTATTATGAAAGATGAAGTTGAAAACTGAAATAATAATAAAATATTTAAATAAGAAAAATATTTTAATGTATACATTATAAGAGAGAAAATAGCTAGAAAGTAATATGATATATAGGAGTAAGAATAAATCAGACCAAATAACATGGACCTAAGACCTAGCTTACATAGGTCCAAGTCAGGCCAGACTATATCTTAAATAGAAAAGGACTAAACTCTTTTTAAAGTCTTTTTAACTAAAGAGGTTAGGACACAGGCAGTAAGAAAAACCTTTTAAGTTTATCAGACCGACCTATTTATAAAAAAGATTAATAAATTTATTATTATTATTATATTTTATTTTGTATTTTAAATTAAAATACAAAAATAAAGCTTAGTTATTTTGAACAACTTATGAAAATAAGTTGAAAAAATATTATAAACAATGTCATAAGTTTTTTTTCATAAATTCTCTCTAACAAATAGTATCATCAAACTTATGTTAATAGGTAAACTTGAATGAGACAATGAAAATAAACGTTTAGTCTCAATGATATTTAATTTGTTAGTTTATTTAACATTAGTTGAATTTTTTATTTACAAATGTTCAAATGAATTAGGCTTGTAAATAGACTAGTAGATCAATCAGACATTCGAGAAGGTCAGACTTAAGCCTAAAAATAAATTTATGATAGACTACATATCAAGTTTAGGTTTTAAATTTTTTAGTATAACAAACTCAAACTTAACAAAATCTACCTCGCTCCAACCTATTTCCATTCCTAAAGATATATTAATAATGTGATAAAGAAGATAAATAGAAATAAAATTGAGAGTTATATGTCAATAAATATTTAGAATCAAAATGTCAGAGTTCATCTATTATAAATTGTATTCATTTAAGTATTCAATTTGCTAAGGTCTAATAAGACAAATTATTTTATATTTTAAGAATCAAAATAATAGAATTCATAGATAAACTATTTATTATCTTGTAGTTATATATACTAATCGAAGAAATAATAATATTTTGAAAAACTAAAAAAATCATTATTGTGCAATTTGATTTATTGTATTTATAAAGAAAAACCAACATACCAAGAAAATTTAAGAAAATGGTGGGAATTAAAAACACAATAGTAAAAAGTGCGGTGGGTCCATAGAAAAGAAGTTGGCAAATATATAAAAAATATCTATATACAAGTGAATAATAAAATAATAGGATGGAGGGAGAGAAGCAAAAGGTTGAAGTTTGAAATAAAGAAAAAATTGGATAAATGATAAAACTAAGACCAAATACACTTGCAAGTTGATGATCCACTTGCATAACCATGCGTAAGCTCCTTCGTGGCTTTGCCAAAAATCAATAACAAAAACAACCTTGTATAACCAAACAAACCAACCTCAATCCCATTCCTATTACCTATAATCTCTTACTTTCTCAGCTTCGCCCTTATCTCTCGAACCTGAAAAAGAACAAAGAAAAAAAGAAAAAAAAAAACCTCATCACCAAATCTATTCCAACTTGTACTACAAAAATATTACTCACACAATATAAAGGTTTCTTCATTTTCTTCTTCATCAATACATCAATAATTACACATTCTCAATTTCTCATTTCTCACACACTTTTTTATTTTATTTTCTTTTTTAGATATTTAATTATAAAAAAAATAATAATGCCTTCTTCTCTTCAGCTTGAGAGATTCAATCCTAAAACCGATGCAACCGCTTCAGCAGCCATCGCCAACGGTGTAAACTGTCCTAGACAACCACAAACGCCACCACCACCCACGGCAGCGCGTCGTACTGTACACACCTTGTCTCTTCACCACGCGCATATGGTGGGACCCAACCAGTGTTGCTCCGTCGTTACTCAAAACATCGACGCGCCCGTCTCCGCTGTATGGCCGGTGGTTCGACGCTTCGACAACCCGCAAGGATACAAGAACTTCGTGAAGAGTTGCCATGTCATCACCGGAGACGGCATTAACGTCGGTGCAGTCCGCGAGGTTCGCGTGGTTTCCGGGCTACCAGCCGAGTCGAGTACAGAGCGGTTGGAGATCCTCGACGATGAGCGACACGTCATCAGCTTTAGCGTTGTCGGTGGGGAGCACCGTCTGAGAAACTACCGGTCGGTGACGACGCTTCATTCTGTAGACGGAAACAGGACACTTGTGATTGAGTCATACGTCGTTGATGTACCGCAAGGGAACACGAAGGAGGAAACGTGTGTTTTTGTTGACACAATCGTACGTTGTAATTTACAGTCGCTGGGTCAGATCGCTGAGAACATGATCAGAAACAACGTTTAAGGATCATGAACTCGTGTTTCATTTTTTTTTAATATAATAATTTAGGGTGTGTCTTCCGGTGTTTTTGTTTCGAATATGGGTATGTATGGATCTTGTGATCATTATCGTGACTAAGATGCTAGCCTGTATTGGGAATTAATGGATGGGATGGGTAGGGTTTTTTTCGGATGACAAAAATGTAGTTTGAAGTTTGAATATGATATATGCATAAATGTATATGTGTTCATATTTGTGATGTTGTTCTTGTTTGCACTAAACTAAATATTGCACTGTGTTCTATAGTAAAGACTAGAACACCAGGACAAAGCAGTCAGCAATGTTTCTTCTTTTACTATTCCTTTTTAAGAGTAGTGTTTTTTTTATTAGATTTTTTTTTTATGCTTGCCTTTGTATATTGGTGTTCGTACAATTTATATACTATTGTCACGAGCTAGAGGGGATTAAATTGGTAAAATTGTGTTTTAAAAAGTTTTTGAATTTTATGAGTTATTGGTGAAATGTAGTTAAGAAACCACTACAGTTGAATGAAATTTGTTTAACTAGTTTATGTTATGGAGGAGAGAATGAGAGGAAAAAAAAAAGATTGATATTATTGAATTAATAAAACTGAATTATAAAATGTTTATTTATATATATTAAAATAGTAAATTATAAACTCTAATTAGGTTTGAGATTGTGCCACATAATACAACTTGAATTATATCTAATATCTCAACATACCATTTACAATACAAGTTGTCGAAACACACTAATCATTGTCGATTTGAATTATTCTTAATTTCTTTCTCAAAATTAGGAACCTGTCGATCTTTAATCCTTTGATGAAAATGTCGGTCAATTGTGTTTCACTTAAGCAATGTCTTACTTCAAGTTCACCGATATTCACCTTCTCTCTTAAGAAGTAAAATCTAGTTTCGATGTGCTTACTTCACTACTATGGAAAACTCATTTAACAATGGTTGAGAGAGATATATAATCACGCGGGCTCAGGCGTTGTTATGTAGAGTGTGGTTGTATATATGATACTTACAATCACGAACTAGTAACCGTTGTAATAAATTAGAAAGCGCGCGCCCTATCACAACGGATTTTCCAAAAGACCGTTGTGATAAAAATAATGGTCCTAGGTTCGATTCCCAACGACACCGTTTTGATATTTATTTTTTTCTGGACAACGCGTGAGATATTATAACGATTATGATATATAACTGTTGTTATATTTTTTGCAGAATTAACAAATATTATTCTAATACAACTCAATTTGTGATAAAGTTATCATAATAATATTAATTGTATGATATCCATAATATCACATAATTGTATCATATTCAATTGTATCAGAACAAACATCCTACAATTTATCAGAACAAACAACCTACAATTTACACATTACATAACATCACATAATTGTAACTTGGTGTTTTGGATTCTTGTCTCTTGGTGTCTTGACTCTAAAGACCTATGATTTCAAATAATTATACTTGTTAGTAAAAATATTTAGAAACTATAACATACAAATAATATATTATGAATAAAGAATAAATTACGTACTTGTTAAATCTTCCATATGTCTTCTTCATGATCGATTCAAATAGCATGCACGACATCTCCATCAAATTCGTCGTATGAGGTAGGAACTTGTGTTGTGTAAGAAGGTGTGGACGAAATATCAAGACATCGGTAACATAGAAAATTTGTTTTGCTTGAAAAGCCATGATGAATGGTTCGGTCATAAAAGATGCCTTGCCAAGGTCGACCCGGGTGAATCCTAAGTCATCAATGTGTACACCATTACTATTATTGGGAAGCCACTTGCATTTAAATAAATCCACTTTGAAAATAACATAATCAATCTCCCAAATATCATCAATGACACCATAAAACGTGGTAGTTACCAATTCATGATTCTTATCTTTTGAACTAGAGAAATACATTGATTCGACTTCAACCATAACCCCACTATTTTTCATTGTACTACGATCATCTTTTGATTTTGTATAAAAGGTATAATGATCAATGTTGTATGCAGTCAAAGTAATGACACAAAAGTTTGGCACGTACGATAACCAGTTAATTATCTCATATACACTACGATAATTAGATACACTTTTATTAAACCAATCTATGAATCTCTTGTTATGCCCTATCAACAACAACTTGTCACTCATTCGGGGATATTTTTTCCTCAAAAGCATTTTGTGAGTATCTGTGAAAGGTTGAATTTCATCTATATTATTCAATATATAGAAATGTGCTTGAATAACTACATCCCGAGCCATTGGCTTAACATTTAGACCTTGAATACCTTTTCCGTCCGTGTCAGCATGACAAGACTTTGGAATTCATACAAAATCTGCGCCCGACAAATAGTTTGTACAAAACTCAACAACTTCTTCTGTGATGTACCTTTCAACAATAGAAGCTTTCGGTCAGTGATGATTCTTCGTATATACTTTAAAGATCTTCATATATCACTCTATTGGATAAATCCACCTTAAATAAACTAGACCACAAATTCTAATTTCTCTGACTAGATGAACAAGTAAGTGAACCATAATGTCAAAAAATAATGGAGGAAAATATATCTCCAATTGACACAAGATTATGGCAGCCTCATCTTCTAATTCATCTAATTTTTTTGAAATCAAGAACTTTATTACATATGGCGTTGAAGAATAAACACAATCTCGTTATAGTTACTCTCATATTTTTTTGGTAGGATCCCATGGATAGCCACTGGCAGAAGTTGTTGCATCAATACATGACAATCAGGAGATTTTAAACCAATTAACTCGAGATCTTTCATTGATACAAGTTTCTTGATGTTTGATGAGTAACCTTGCACAAATTTAATACCTTGTAAACACTCACAGAAAAACTTCTTTTCCTATTTAGATAGAATGTGACATGCTAGAGACAGATAAGTTCTTTTCCCTTTCTCTATTGGAGTCAACTATTTTCGTATACTCATCTTCTCCATATCAAGACGGGAAGTCTTACTGTCCTTAGTCTTGCCTGGAATGTTTAGAAGTGTGTCAATTAAACTATCACACATATTTTTCTCTGCGTGCATCACATCAAGATAATCTCTAACATCAAGACTTGACCAATATGGAAGATCAAAGAAGATGGGCCTATTTTTCCATATATTTTTCGCAACCGCCCCTTTTTATTTTTCTCTCTTCCCAAAGACAACATTAATGTGTTTCTTCTGTTGATAAACTCCATCCCAGGTTAAAGGTTCAGGAGCCTCATCAAACTCTTGCTCTCCATTAAAAGCCTTCCGCAATCTACGATAAGGATGACCGGGTTTTAGAAAATTTTGATGCCCAAGGTAAACGGTATTTTTCCAAACTCAAGTTGGTGATAACAAGTATCATCTTCACATATAGGACATACTCTATGTCCTTTGTAACTATATCCAGTCAAGTTATCATAAGCAGGAAATTCATTGATTGTGCAAAATAACATTGCACGCATCTTAAACTTTCCCCCAAAATATGCACCATCAACTTTAATGCCTTCATCCCACAAGAGTCGTAAATCATCAATTAATGGACTTAGATAAACATCTATGTCGTTACCAGGTTGTCGTGGTCTAGAAATCATCATACTTAACAGTATATACGTGCACTTCATGCACAACCAAGAAGATAATTGTAAATAGTGAGAAAAACAGACCACGAAGTATGATTAGCGCTCAGATTACCAAAGGGGTTCATTCCATCAGTGGAAAGCCCAAGTCTAAGGTTTCTTAGCTCAACTCCAAAATCCAAAAACAACGAATCAATTTTTTTTCCATTGCAACGAATCAGCTACATGACGAATGTTTTTATCACGAGTCTTTTCAGCTACATGCCATCTACTAGGTGGCAATAAAATGGGAGGCCTTGTGAGGTATTCTTTGATGGTGTCGAAGGCCTCTTGCTGCTCCTGCCCCCAATGAAAGTCACTTTCTTTCTTGACCTTGAGCAATGGCGAGAACACATTCGTCTTGCCACTTAGATTTGATATAAACCTTCTTAAAAAGTTTATCTTCCCCAATAAAGATTGGAGTTGCTTCTTCGTCGAAGGGGGATTCAGGTCCAAAATTTCCCTGGTTTTGTTTTAGTTGATCTTGATGCCCTTCTTGTGAACTACAAATCCAAAGTCCCCTGCATGTTGTTAGATCCCAATTATAGTAGATATTTGATTTCTTTTTAGTAGTCTTTTTAATCGTTTTCATCTAATAGTATTTGATTTAGTAGTCTAATTTGTTTAGTTTCATTTTGTTGTGATCCAAGTGAATGGTGTTTGTAATGTTGTTGTTAGTGTGCAGGGTTGACACTAATAAGAGCACCTTGGGAGACAAGACAAAGCAGTCTGGAGAAGTTGCAAACCAAAGCATTCGCTTGGCGAAGCTCAGCGAATGCCAGCGAATATTCGCCAGGCAAGTGCTGGCGAGCTAGAGCGAGTAATTCAGAATTAACTCCCAGACTTAAAAGATAGGAAGTTCGCCAGGCGAAGGTTCCAGCGAAGCTTCGCTACCGTTCGCCGGGCGAAGGTGCTGGCGAAGAAGTGGTAGCTTTCCTCATGCAAATTCCAGTAGCAAAACCACCCAAAGTTCTCCTGGCGAGTGAGGCCAGCGAATGTTAGCCCGGCGAGTGAATTGTTCGCCTGGAGAATGCACGATACCTCAGAGGGCGGTTTGCTAGCCAGAGGCACTTTGAAGTGTCAATTTATTTTTGGTTCGCCTTGCGAAGGTCATGGTTCGCCTGGCAATGTGCGCAGACAGCACTTCCTTTTTACTTTATTGGTTGCTTTATATAGCCCATACCATGTACTTGAAAGAGGATGAATCTTGTAACATAAGAATAGAGCTCTAGAACCCTAAAAACATTAGTTCTTCTTCATTTTGCTATTTTGTGTGCAATCAAGGAGAAGTGGAATCACATCCTTCATCGATTCTTCGAAGTGGATGTTCTTCATCTTCTCCATTTCCTTCTTGTTCAAAGCTACCATGAGAATGAGTGGTTAAGTTCTTGTTGTTGTCAATGTTAGATGTAGGTGATCATCAACCTTTGTATATAAATGTATTGATCTTCATTTGTATTGTAAACTCTTGGATGATGAATGAATGATGAAAACTTTGCTTTATTGAAAACTCTTTGTGTTGGTTTATGATTGAGAGATATTTTCCAACTCTTAACCTAGGTTTTCATCCATCTTTGTTTTTAAGCTAGAGATAGTTAAGAATGAAGATGTTCACTTAAAATGTTAAACTTTAATGTTATCAGTTTGATAGATTGTGTGAGAGATCAACAATGGATCAAAACGGTAAAACCCACAATGTGAGTTAGAGATAATCACATTGAGAGGATGTTGTGAATGAGTTTATTATCTAGATGGGGTTTGTAAATCTTGTTGATTAAGCATATGCATGCAAAGTGATCATTGAAACCTAACTTTGGCAATCTTTCTTTAAATCATCAAACCCTAATTTTTACCGTTGTTTATAACTTTTTATGCAAAATACCGTTTTTAAAACCAAACCCTTTGTTACTATAAAACTACGAATTTAACAATTGTCGTACGGCGGCAAAATCTTATATTCCCTGTGAAGACGATAACAAAAACCCGACACTTTACCACTGTCCCAACAAAATGGCACCGTTGCCGGGGACTATAAATTGATATTGCAAGCAGCGCAATAGTTGCTGAATTTTTAGTTTTGAATCTTTGACTTGTGTTTGTTAATTAGTGTGGTTTAGTGTGCAGCTTCTGCTTCTGTTTATGCGAGGACAGATTCCCGAGGACCAACTCCTTTTTGATCCAGAAATAGAAAAGACCGCGAGAAGATTGAACAACAAAACAAGACGGAGGAGGCAACTTGCTAAACAAAGACAAGAACAAGGACAAAGTTCTTCTACTACACCACCACCACCACATTTTACACCAATTATGGCAGAACCACCACCTCCACCACCAGTTTCTACTCCATGCACGAACAGTCCAAGACATACAGCTCAGTTTGCACGGAATCTTCAGAATGGAAGGCAAGCTGAGATGAAAACGGGAATCCTAGCTCTAGTCTATCAAAATCCTTTCACAAGATTAGACCATGAGGATCCGTTCACTCATCTTACAAAATTTTATGAGATTGCGGGCGCAACAGGAGCTACCAAAGCTGACGAATAGTCATTGTTTAGGAGACTATTCCCTCATTCCTTAATTGGGAAAGCGAAGGAGTGGTATCTTGATCAATCGACAACGATCATGACGGATTGGAATCTTTTAGAAGAGAAGTTTCTTGAACGGTTCTTTCCACATAACCGGTTCATGGAGGCTAAAACTGCGATTGCGGTATTTTCTCAAGGAGCTAGTGAATCACCCGATGATGACAAGGGAGCAATTCCTTGAACATGCTGCATGGCCTGTGGACAGGCCCAGTTTTGGTAGGGGGATGCTGTTGAGGATGATGTTGACGCTGATAATGATGATGACGGTGAAGAGGACGATGATGATGATGACATGTCTGAGGAGGAGTGATTTCTTGTGTGTTTTGTTGTTCACTTTGTGCTACAAAGTGAATTTTTATTTTATCTTGTAGTTTCATTTGGTTATTTTGTTATGTACTTTGGATTAATTTGAAGTTTTGTACTTGTACCTTCCATGGTACTTTTGACATTATTGGTGTTAGGCACCATTTTATGATTCAACATTTTTATTTATTTTTTTGAGTTTTTAATTATTAATTTTTGGTTTAAAGTTTTATTTTAGTAAGTTTTATGTGAAGTTCTATTCAAGGGTGGCTGTAAATATGTTAACACCCTATTGTCAATGTTTAGTTTTTTGTTGTAGTTGTGCAAGAATTCTTTCAAGTGGCACGGCGATGATATTATCGTTATCACAAATTTGTTGACAAGGTACTTAGTTACCTTGTTCTAGAATTTAAAATGTTGTAGAACTTGTATGCTAGGAACAATTGTTGACCTTTGTTTCTTCTGCAACTCTTTTGATTGATATGTCATTTAGGTCCTATACCACAAATGTAAGAATCCTCCTTTTATGTGTACATATACTATGGATGGATGATGAATTTTGTGTATGCGTGTAATTCATGCTTTATCTTTTGTTTTTTTTATAATTTTGTGGAAGTTCTAGAAAGGATCAAGGCACTAGTTTCTTTTGAGCACAACCAGTTCCAAATACAAATATACCCGTGAGCAGAGAGTATTCGTAAACCTTTTTGAGCCTAAACAGTTGAATCCTTGCTTGAAATAAAGCGAGAGTTCAAAAATCTTGTTCTTGAAACCTTGGAATTTTTGATTAATTATTCTTTTGCCGTAAAAAGTAAGAGCATTCACTTAGGGGACGAGAAAAGACAAGTTGGGGAGAACGAAAATGTAAGGTGGTAATTTATCACAACTCTTGAAAAGCTAAGCAAGCATTGAAAAGAAAAGATGAAAAAGAGAAGCACTCGTTTTGTGAATACGGTGTAGAAAAAAAAAAATATATATATATATATATATATATATATATATATATATATATATATATATATATATATATATATATATATATATATATATATATATATATATATATATATATATATATATATATATATATATATATATATATATATATATATATATATATATATATATATATATATATATATATATATATACAAAAAATATGAAAATGAATGCTTGCTTGGTAGAAAAATATTGAAAAACAAAATGAGTTGTGAAGGGTTCAAATGAGGAACTTGTAAAACAAAGGCGATGTGTAAATAGTGTACAGTGAATGTCTCTTTTGCATAGGAAATGTCGTTTCAATGGCTTTAGATATATCCCTTGTTTGTTAACCTGACCAAGTTACAACCATTTAAGTCCTATGTGATCTTGAGCTTCCATAATTTTGTTGTGAGTATTTAGATATTGTATGAATTGTATAGTATTGCATTGTTCATCATTTGAGTGAATTTTTGTCCCACGCTTGCATGCATGTTTTTGTTTCAAATTCGAAGTGGAGTGTTAGAATGACATGTCATGAGATTTAGTTGTTGCTTGAAGCATTGTTTAATTTGTTCTTAGAATTTAGTTCTTGAACATTATCTATTGGGAAATTGTGTAATTTTTTGCCTTGTTGCACATGTTGTGTATTTGAGCCGAATATTTTCACTTGGATTGAATTGGTCTTGAGCAAATCCTCCTTTTTGTTTTGAGAGGCATAATTTGCTTGAGGACATGCAAATAAGTAGTTGGGGAGAGTTGTTAGATCCCAATTATAGTAGATATTTGATTTCTTTTTAGTAGTCTTTTTAATCGTTTTCATCTAATAGTATTTGATTTAGTAGTCTAATTTGTTTAGTTTCATTTTATTGTGATCCAAGTGAATGGTGTTTGTAATGTTGCTGTTAGTGTGCAGGGTTGACACTAATAAGAGCACCTTGGTAGACAAGACAAATCAGTCTGGAGAAGTTGCAAACCAAAGCATTCGCTTGGCGAAGCTCAGCGAATGCCAGCGAATATTCGCCAGGCAAGTGCTGGCGAGCTAGAGCGAGTAATTCATAATTAACTCCCAGACTTAAAAGATAGGAAGTTCGCCAGGCGAAGGTTCCAGCGAAGCTTCGCTACCGTTCGCCTGGCGAAGGTGCTGGCGAAGAAGTGGTAGCTTTCCTCATGCAAATTCCTGTAGCAAAACCACCCAAAGTTCGCATAGCGAGTGAGGCCAGCGAATGTTAGCCTGGCGAGTGAATTGTTCGCCTGGAGAATACACGATACCTCAGAGAGCGGTTTGCTAGCCAGAGGAACTTTGAAGTGCCAAGTTATTTTTAGTTCGCCTGGCGAAGGTCATGGTTCGCCTGGCAATGTGCGCAGACAACACTTCCTTTTTACTTTATTGGTTGCTTTATATAGCCCATACCATGTACTTGAAAGAAGATGAATCTTGTAACATAAGAATAGAGCTCTAGAACCCTAAAAACATTAGTTCTTCTTCATTTTGCTATTTTGTGTGCAATCAAGGAGAAGTGGAATCACATCCTTCATCGATTCTTCGAAGTGGATGTTCTTCATCTTCTCCATTTCCTTCTTGTTCAAAGCTACCATGAGAATGAGTGGCTAAGTTCTTGTTGTTGTCAAGGTTAGATGTAGGTGATCATCAACCTTTGTATGTAAATGTATTGATCTTCATTTGTATTGTAAACTCTTGGATGATGAATGAATGATGAAAACTTTGCTTTATTGAAAACTCTTTGTGTTGGTTTATGATTAAGAGATATTTCCAACTCTTAACCTAGGTTTTCATCCATCTTTGTTTTTAAGCTAGAGATAGTTAAGAATGAAGATGTTCACTTAAAATGTTAAACTTTAATGTTATCAGTTTGATAGATTGTGTGAGAGATCAACAATGGATCAAAATGGTAAAACCCATAATGTGAGTTAGAGATAATCACATTGAGAGGATGTTGTGAATGAGTTTATCATCTAGATGGAGTTTATAAATCTTGTTGATTAAGCATATGCATGCAAAGTGATAATTGAAACCTAACTTTGGCAATCTTTCTTTAAATCATCAAACCCTAATTTTTACCGTTGTTTATAACTTTTTATGCAAGATACCGTTTTTAAAACCAAACCTTTTGTTAATATAAAACTACGAATTTAACAACTGTCGTACGGCGGCAAAATCTTATATTCCCTGTGGAGACGATAACAAAAACCCGACATTTTACCACTGTCCCAACAAAATGGCACCGTTGCCGGGGACTATAAATTGATATTGCAAGCATCGCAATAGTTGCTGAATTTTTAGTTTTGAATCTTTGACTTATGCTTGTTAATTTATGTGGTTTAGTGTGCAGCTTCTGCTTCTGTTTATGCGAGGACAGATTCCCGAGGACCAACTCCTTTTTGATCCAGAAATAGAAAAGACCGCGAGAAGATTGAACAACAAAATAAGACGGAGGAGGCAACTTGCTAAAAAAAGACAAGAACAAGGACAAAGTTCTTCTACTACACCACCACCACCACATTTTACACCAATTATGGTAGAACCACCACCTCCACCACCAGTTTCTACTCCATGCACGAACAGTCCAAGACATACAGCTCAGTTTTCACGGAATTTTCAGAATGGAAGGCAAGCTGAGATGAAAACGGGAATCCTAGCTCTAGTCTATCAAAATCCTTTCACAGGATTAGACCACGAGGATCCGTTCACTCATCTTACAAAATTCTATGAGATTGCGGGTGCAACAGGAGCTACCGAAGCTGACGAAGAGTCATTACTTAGGAGACTATTCCCTCATTCCTTAATTGGGAAAGCGAAAGAGTGGTATCTTGATCAATCGACAAGGATCATGACAGATTGGAATCTTTTAGAAGAGAAGTTTCTTGAACGGTTCTTTCCACATAACCGGTTCATGGAGGCTAAAACTGCGATTGCGGTATTTTCTCAAGGAGCTAGTGAATCACTCGATGATGACAAGGGAGCAATTCCTTGAACATGCTGCATGGCCTGTGGACAGGCCCAGTTTCGGTAGGGGAGGATGCTGTTGAGGATGATGTTGACGCTGATGATGATGATGACGGTGAAGAGGAGGAGGATGATGATGACATGTCTGAGAAGGAGTGATTTCTTGTGTGTTTTGTTGTTCACTTTGTGCTACAAAGTGAACTTTTCTTTTATCTTGTAGTTTCATTTGGTTATTTTGTTATGTACTTTGGATTAATTTGAAGTTTTGTACTTGTACCTTCCATGGTACTTTTGACATTATTGGTGTTAGGCACCATTTTATGATTCAGCATTTTTATTTATTTGTTTGAGTTTTTAATTATTTATTTTTGGTTTAAAGTTTTATTTTAGTAAGTTTTATGTGAAGTTCTATTCAAGGGTGGTTGTAAATATGTTAACACCCTATTGTCAATGTTTAGTTTTTCGTTATAGTTGTGCAAGAATTCTTTCAAGTGGCACGGCGATGATATTATCGTTATCACAAATTTGTTGACAAGGTACTTAGTTACCTTGTTCTAGAATTTAAAATGTTGTATAACTTGTATGCTAGGAACAATTGTTGATCTTTGTTTCTTCTGCAACTCTTTTGATTGATATGTCATTTAGGTCCTATACCACAAATATAAGAATCCTCCTTTTATGTGTACATATGCTATGGATGGATGGTGAATTTTGTGTATGCGTGTAATTCATGCTTTATCTTTTGTTTTTTTATAATTTTGTGGAAGTTCTAGAGAGGATCAAGGCACTTGTTTCTTTTGACCACAACCAGTTCCAAATACAAATATACCCGTGAGCAGAGAGTATTCGTAAATCTTTTTGAGCCTAAACAGTTGAATCCTTGCTTGAAATAAAGCGAGAGTTCAAAAATCTTGTTCTTGAAACCTTGGAATTTTTGATTAATTGTTCTTTTGCCGTAAAAAGTAAGAGCATTCACTTAGGGGACGAGAAAAGACAAGTTGGGGAGAACGAAAATGTAAGGTGGTAATTTGTCACAACTCTTGAAAAGCTAAGCAAGCATTGAAAAGAAAAGATGAAAAAGAGAAGCACTTGTTTTGTGAATACGGTGTAGAAAAAATAAATAAATAAATAAATAAATAAATATATATATATATATATATATATATATATATATATATATATATATATATATATATATATATATATATATATATATATATATATATATATATATATATATATATATATATATATATATATATATATAATAATAATATGAAAATGAATGCTTGCTTGGTAGAAAAATATTGAAAAACAAAATGAGTTGTGAAGTGTTCAAATGAGGAACTTGTAAAACAAAGGCGAAGATGTGTAAATAGTGTAAAGTGAATGTCTCTTTTGCATCGGAAATGTCGTTTCAATGGTTTTAGATATATCCCTTGTTTGCTAACCCGACCAAGCTACAACCATTTAAGTCCTATTTGATCTTGAGCTTCCATAATTTTGTTGTGAGCATTTAGATATTTTATGAATTGTATAGTATTGCATTGTTCATCATTTGAGTGAATTTTTGTCCCACGCTTGCATGCGTGTTTTTGCTTCAATCCTTTTTCGAAGTGGAGTGTTAGAATGATATGTCATGAGATTTAGTTGTTGCTTGAAGCATTGTTTAATTTGTTCTTAGAATTTAGTTCTTGAACATTATCTATTGGGGAATTGTGTAATTTTTTGCCTTGTTGCACATGTTGTGTATTTGAGCCGAATATTTTCACTTGGATTGAATTGGTCTTGAGCAAATCCTCCTTTTTGTTTTGAGAGGCATACTTTGCTTGAAGACATGCAAATAAGTAGTTGGGGAGAGTTGTTAGATCCCAATTATAGTAGATATTTGATTTCTTTTTAGTAGTCTTTTTAATCGTTTTCATCTAATAGTATTTGATTTAGTAGTCTAATTTGTTTAGTTTCATTTTGTTGTGATCCAAGTGAATGGTGTTTGTAATGTTGTTGTTAGTGTGCAGGATTGACACTAATAAGAGCACCTTGGAAGATAAGACAAAGCAGTCTGGAGAAGTTGCAAAGCATTCGCCTGGCGAAGCTCAGCGAATGCCAGCGAATGTTCGCAAGGCAAGTGCTGGTGAGCTAGAGCGAGTAATTCAGAATTAACTCCCAGACTTAAAAGATAGGAAGTTCGCCAGGCGAAGGTTCCAGCGAAGCTTCGCTACCGTTCGCCTGGCGAAGGTGCTGGTGAAGAAGTGGTAGCTTTCCCCATGCAAATTCCAGTAGCAAAACCATCCAAAGTTCGCCTGGCAAGTGAGGCCAGCGAATGTTCGCCTGGCGAGTGAATTGTTTGTCTGGAGAATGCACGATATTGCAGAGGGCGGTTAGCTAGCCAGAGGCACTTTGAAGTGCCAAGTTATTTTTGGTTCGCCTTGTGAAGGTCATGGTTTGCCTGGCGAATGTGCACAGACAACACTTCCTTTTTACTTTATTGGTTGCTTTATATAGCCCATACCATGTACTTGAAAGAGGATAATCTTGTAACATAAGAATAGAGCTCTAGAACCCTAAAAACATTAGTTCTTCTTCATTTTTCTATTTTGTGTGCAATCAAGGAGAAGTGGAATCACATCCTTCATCGATTCTTCGAAGTGGATGTTCTTCATCTTCTCCATTTCCTTCTTGTTCAAAGCTACCATGAGAATGAGTGGCTAAGTTCTTGTTGTTGTCAAGGTTAGATGTAGGTGATCATCAACCTTTGTATGTAAATGTATTGATCTTCATTTGTATTGTAAACTCTTGGATGATGAATGAATGATGAAAACTTTGCTTTATTGAAAACTCTTTGTGTTGGTTTATGATTGAGAGATATTTTCCAACTCTTAACCTAGGTTTTCATCCATCTTTGTTTTTAAGCTAGAGATAGTTAAAAATGAAGATGTTCAATTAAAATGTTAAACTTTAATGTTATCAGTTTGATAGATTGTGTGAGAGATCAACAATGGATCAAAACGGTAAAACCCACAATGTGAGTTAGAGATAATCACATTGAGAGGATGTTGTGAATGAGTTTATTATCTAGATGGAGTTTATAAATCTTGTTGATTAAGCATATGCATGCAAAGTGATCATTGAAACCTAACTTTGGCAATCTTTCTTTAAATCAACAAACCCTAATTTTTACCGTTGTTTATAACCTTTTATGCAAGATACCGTTTTTAAAACCAAACCCTTTGTTACTATAAAACTACGAATTTAACAACTATCGTACGACGGCAAAATCTTATATTCCCTGTGGAGACGATAACAAAAACCCGACACTTTACCACTGTCCAAACACATGTACACCAAAAGCATACTTTAGTGGATTCATTTTTAATCCATATTTCCTCATTCTTTTAAATGAGCGCCGAAGATGGTTCAAATGACCATCTTCCGATGAGGACATTATGACAATGTCGTCAATGTATATCTGCATAAAATTTTCAATAAAATAATGAAATATAGCATTCATGGCTTTTTGATAAGTTGCCCTGACGTTTTTAAACCAAATGGCAGAATGCCGTTTTGGACACATCGTCTTCGGTTATGAGGATCTGGCTGTAACCAGAGTACCCGTCGAGCATACTTAAATACTCAAAACCTACTGCCGAGTCGACCAACATTTCTGCCACCGGCATTGAGTACTCATCCTTAGGGGTAATATTGTTTTAATCCCTAAAGTCTATACAGTCCCTTAGAGTCCCATTTTTCTTAATAACTGGAACTATGTTCGCTAACCATTCGACGTACCTTGCAGTTCTAATGAACTGGCTTTTGAGAAGTCTCTCAATCTCTTGCTTGATCTTTAAAGTGATTTCTGGAGCAAAACGTCGTGGCTGTAACTTTACTGGCCTTTTTTCGGTTGAATCGGGAGTCGGTGTTCCACCATATTTTGACTTAGCCCAAGCATTTCACCGTAATCCTAGGAAAAATAATCTTTGTATTCCTTCAATACTTCAATTAGCTTGACCTTAACCTCCGACCCAATCTTAGTGCTTACGTATGTGGGTCTCTTTGTTGTCTCGTCACCCAGGTCGACATCTTTGAATGGGTCTTGGGCTTACATTCTTTGCAGCTCGATTGATAGGCTTTTATAAAACCCCAAAGGCTCATTGCTATAAATGCAATCGAGCCTCCGGCTTTCTGAAGCTGTTGTTTGGCCTTGTCGATCAAGCATTTACGTATTGTTGTCGATGTTTACAGACATGTTATGTTGCTTTATTACTTTTAGTACAAAGTTTTGTTTGTTTTTAGCCAAATAGGCCGAAATTCGAGTCAAACTCTCTGACTCAGTAGTCATTTTCATCAGTTGTGGGCCACCCTGTGGGTGGAAGTTCTTCTAAGGGCGTCATTGTAGCGTCAACAGCATCCCAAACGAACCCGTAGTCAGGATATAAGTTTAAAACACGACCCGTGTCAACAGAAGTATAAGATCCTGATCCATCGTCACAAGGTGCCACATTTGCTAGGTTTTGGTCAAAGGATTTCTTGGTACCCTTTGTCTCATCCATCATGTAATAACTCTGGTCAGCTTCGATGTTTTCAACGACGTCATCCTTCTTCCAAATGCTCAACCTTTGATGGAACATTGAAGGCACCTCCCCTATCCAATGGATCCATTCCCGACCCAACAAGAGGTTGAAATTTGCCTTCGAGTTTATGACCATGAATAGCGTTGATCGGGTAGTGGTACCTACAGCTAGTTAAACTTGGACCACTTCCAAAATCTTGTTGGTTTTCCCTTCATAGTTGGATAGGACCATGTTATGTTGTCGGAGATCAGCTTCAGTCTTTTCAATCTTTGTGAACAATTGATCAGTGGTTTTTATACGTGACTTTACCATTAGTTTTAGTTGATCATTTTTATTGTTTTGTCGCATTTTATTTGTTTTTATTTCATTTTACATGTTGGTTTGGTATTTTCACTGTTTATAGGTTCAGGTAAGCAACAGAGAAGAATTGGAGCAAAAATCAGGTAAAACAAAAAGAATTTGGAAGAGTTTTGAAGTGAACTAGTAGCCTGACACGACCACCCGTGTCACCTGACACGGCCCGTGTCAGAAAGTGCTCAGAAGTTGCAAAATAGGATAAAACTAGGGAGCCGACACGACCACCCGTGTCACCTGAAACAGCCTGTGTCAGCACACCTGGAGCTGAAATAATGTTCATGCAATATAACAGGGAGCCAACACGGCCGCCCGTGTTTGCTAAAATGCTTCATCTTCTATTTTTCTTGGATTTTGGGCATTTGTGATCCCTAAGGGTATTTTGGGTATTTTGCTATTGCTGGGTTGGACCTGAGACTAATTAAGACATGTTTTGGAGAGAGAGGGGGGACTTTTGATTGTACGAGAAAACTACAACGGAAAGGAGGAAGCTCTAGAGAATTGGGAGGACAAGGAGATTTTCATGATCGGAAGAAATTGAAGATCAACTTTATTCCGCAAGTCTTGTAATGTTTCTATTTTCTCTGTTGTTTTTGTTGAATACTATGAATAGCTAAAATTCCCCTTGCTAGGGGGGTGTCCCTGAATTGTTTTGTAATGAACCTCTGTTGCATTTCTTAATGAGATTTTTTTTTATTCCCTAATATTTTTGTTATGCAATTCGTTTAAACTTCTAAAGATCGTATAAATTGGGAACGATTTACGATTAGGGATTTGGCCTGAAAAACCGATCGATTATTTTTGTATAACACATTACGGTAAATATTGCCTATGAATAGGGATATTCTGTAATGATTGTAAAAACCCTTTGTCAGAACTATTGCTTGATGTCTTTCTTTGACTGCTAAGGAATTAGGGTCAAGGAAGAATATCAAAGGTTTTTCAGTAAGGAATTTAAGAAAAACACTTTTGAGGTGCAATAAAAATTAAGGTTTGTGACATGTCTCATTGATTTACTCCAAGGTTTGTACTAAGCAATCCATACACTTCCCCTAGCATGTTTTTTCTTAATCGAAGTGTAATTTTACCATTCAACTCTTTTCTTGTTAAAAAAACCCCAAACAAAACCCCAAGGTTATTTTGTTTGATTGAAATAACATCTGTACCTAAAAATTTACACGCAGTTCTTAGAGATTGATATTAGGAAAACCCTAACTATTACTACATCGGTATAATTAGTACACTTGCTAATTTTACCGGTCAAGTTTTTGACGCCGTTGTCGGGGACAACCAAAATTTTTAAGTACCTTGTTAGTTCAATTAAAATTTTGTCACTTTGTGACTAAAATTTTAAGTTATTTTTCTGATTATATTTTTGTTATTACTAATAATTTTTTAACCTGTGTATGCAAGGTCAGACCTCAACTTTATTTTCTTTTGACTCAGAACCTGAAAGTTTGTTGCACTCCAGACGTAGAAAAGCTAGGCTTAAAACACTGACAGCTTCAAACTCAGGTACAGAAATTTCAGAGATCGAGGAAGAAGTTGTAATTCATTCCGAGCATACAAATTCAGGTACCAATACAGAGCTCGAAACATTCATCATGAACGGAGATCAACCTCCAGCCGAAAGACTTCTGGGAGACTATGGAAGGGAAAATGCTCCAACAGGGCGTTTGACCATAGTGAATCAACCAGTGACTGTTACACACTCTCAGCTACATCCATCAACCATCTGGCAGCTTCAGAGCAGACCTTTCTCAAGGAGAATAAATGAGGATGCAAATAAACATCTTTAAAGGTTTCTAACTATGAGTACCTCATTAAAGATTGAGGGGCATTCTGAAGAAGCAAAGAAGCTAGTTATGTTCCCTTTCACCCTATCTGATGAAGCCGAAGAATGGTTTTATTCTTTACCGGCTGGGAGTATTAACACTTGGCACGAGATGGAGACAACATTTTTGAATGAATATTTTCCTACATCTGTCTACATCAGAAAAAGATACGACATTGTTAATTTCAAACAGAAGGAGGGAGAGTCACTTGGAGATGCTTACAAACAATTCAAGAGGTGTTTGGTGGCATGCCCGACTCATAACATGGATGCAACTGAACAAATGCAGAATTTTGTAAATGGTCTAAAAATGAAGACTAAGCAACTCATTGATACAGCAGTCGGTGGTTCAACTAATTTTTCAACAGCCACCGGTATCAAAAGAATTATTGAAGCTATTGCTGCAAATGAGCACTTAGAATTGTATGACCGGAGTGTAAGTCAACCGGAGAAGGCCATTGATTTGAAACTTACTGAGCAAGTGGTAAAGATGGACGATCAGATTTCAGCGGAAGTGGAAAAAAGGTTAAAGAAGATGAGTCTTGATACTCAAACTGTGGCACAAGTCCAACCGGTTCAGGCAGTAAATTGCGAAATTTGTGGGGGTCTTTAATTCACCATGCACTGTGTGGCAACCGCAAAACAGATTGAGGAAATAAAATTTTTGAAGCAGAACAATCCCTACTCCAACACTTATAATCTAGGTTGGAAAAATCATCCAAACTTCGCATGGAAAGATCAACAAGGGAATGCGCCACAACAATAACAACTTTACCAACCACAATATCAACCACAACAACAACATGTACAAAAGAAAGCGGATTAGGAAATTGCTATGGAAAAGATGGCCTCTCAAATCTCTCAATTCCAAGAAGAGACCCGTAATATTCAAAGGAATAACATAGCTTCCATAAAAAATCTTGAGGCGCAAATGGGAAAGATAGCCCAACACCTTTCAACACACACCCAAGGAACCCTCCCGAGTGCGACAATACCGAATCCGAAAAATCAAGAGAGTATTAATGTTGTCATAGCAAGAAATCAGAAAATGATAAAAGAAGAGTAAACAAATGAGTATGAATGTATAGAGGTGGAACTTGAGGTAAGAGAAAAAGTAAAAGAACCAGAAGAAGCTGTGTCATCTGAAAAACCAAATGAAGAGAAAAAGAAAGAGGAGGTTAAATAGAAAATCAAATGCCTTTGAGGCCCTCGAACAAATGCCTTTGTACAAGAAATTCATGAAAGAGGTTATAGGTAAAAAGAGATCAATGGGTGAAGAACCGAAGACCAAAACTGAGCAATGTAAGGAAATATCACAAGAAAGAGAATCCCCATCAAGAGGAAGGATCCTGGACCAGTAGTAATCTCTTGTAGTATAAAAGATAGAACGTTTAAGAAAGTCCTAATTAATTCAGGTGCTAGTGTGAGTCTCATGCCGTTATCCATTTTCAAAAGGCTGGACATTGGAAAAGTGAGTGATTCGGGAACAAGCTTGAAGTTTGTCGACCACACAACTAAGATGGCATATGGGCTAGCAGAGGATGTACTGGTGACGATCGATAACTTCACCTTCCCAGTTGATTTTTAAATCATGGATATTCTAGAAGATGAAGAGACTTTGATCATACTGCTAGACGATGGCTTGGATCTAGAGGAGGGGGGGGTTGAATAGATCCCAATTAAAATTAGTCAGTGCTACCAATTAAAAATTGGTTTTCAAAATATTTGTTTTTAAATTTGCGGAAGCATCCGTGGAAAAATTACATCTAAGAACGAACTGTTATTAGAAGACCGGATATGTGTCTAGCCTTATGGATATGATAATGAGCAAAGATTGATTCAACACACTAGTCACACTATCAATTGATTTTGTCACTTATTAGTGAAGCTAGCACCAATGATCTACAATGCCCACAATGTAGGCAAATAGACTAAGTAAACTTTGGTGTAGGCAATTTATCAAACACTTGGTGTGCAATACACTCCAAGTGCGGTTTGGCTTGAGTAAGATACTTTAATTTCCTTGTGCAATGTATTGTTGCACTAAAGTTCAAAACAGTACTAGGTACTTACTCAATTCAATCCAACTTATGATATAATTGCTTATACTAAAATCACTTAAATTTTAAGCCAAAATTGAAAGTGCGGAAAAGTAAAAGGAGACAAATATTTGTTGAAGCAGTTCCCCCGCCGTCCTTGCTTCGGGGTACGTCTGCCCTCAATTCTAATAATAGAATTGAGATCAATATATTAGATATCACCTGTAATGTAGAAATGTTTATACAAGAATTGATAAGCAAAATGTACAATCAAGCCCTCTTGAAGTTGATGATGCTATCGCTTCACGCTCCTTGATTTGAGTCGAATCAAGTTCTCTAATTATTGTGAGTAGACCTCCGATTCCATCCCCTTTGTTGAATCACCTTCTGTTCTTCAAACCCTCGGCCCGACTGATCTTACGCACGAACAACTCGAACCCGGAACACTCTTGAACTCTTCACTGATTTCCGCTACTAGATTGATGAAGACTACCGCTTCTCAATCACCTTCACTCAACTGAAGTAGGTAGAGATGAATCGTACAGAAAAACCTCCAAAATCTCCAAATGTTGGAAGGTAAAACATTCAAGGTTTTATCCAAGAAAAACCTGCCTTCAAAATCACCCCGAACCGGATTTCCGATCACGGCTTCGGACCTTATCACCTTGAACAAGATCACAATCATCCCAAGAGTTATTGTGTGTAATTGTTGTGTTATGGGTTGTAAAAGATGAAGATTGATGAACTTTGATGGCACCTCTTTGACTTTTCTTGATTTGTGACAATTGACTCAAATTCACAATTGTTGTTGATAAAACTGAACAAAGTTACTATATATAGTAACCAACCAAACACCAAACTTAACAGCTTTTCAAACATAGTAGGAAGCCTTAAAAAACAGCCCAAACGAGCGAAGCGTCGACCATAGTAGGTCTATGCATCGACGCATAGACTGCAGATTTGGACAGTTTTGAAAGTGCAGCAGTGTGCGTCGACCATAGGTCGGCGTGCGCTGACCCGTGAGTAAATTGGTAACTTCATGCGTCAACTCATGGTCTTCATGTGTCGACTCATTCCTGCCTGCGCTGACCCGTGAGAAAAGTGCAGATGCATGCGCTGACCCAATGGTCGACTCATGGGCTGAAATATGCAGAAAATTGTTATTTATTTGGTTTTCCATGCATTTAGTCATAACCACATATCATACTCATATATTGTATAAAGTAAAGCACTTTAAATGATATAGGAAGGATATGGTGGATGGAATATTTGCATTTGACTTTTGTAGAGGCGGAACCGATAATGTCGATTCATCCATGATTGTAATTTGTCATCATCGAAACTCAAGATCGTATGTTGTACGACGGTTTGCCCTCACATACTCCCCCTTTTTGATGATGACAACCTGTATGAAACCAATAAGACGCAAATGCATTATTACACCTAAGGTAGCATAAGCTCCCCCTTTCTTTTCCAATCCTGTACTGGTGTGGTCTTCTTAGCTTTGATCTCTTCTCCCCCTTTGACAACATTAAAAAGAGAAAGAGAACGATTAAGGGAAAAGTGTTCAAATCAACAATATCATTAATAGGAAATATCTCATCATAAACCAATATTCACATATAATATTGACAATGAAAAACGGTAATGCAATGAATACTCAAAGGATAAATAACGGAAAGAAACTGCATTTAGAAAGCCCAAATAGTTCATGACAATCAAAACAAGTTAAAGACGAAACGTCATAACACCAACAACACAATAATATAAAGTGAAAATAGAAATCTAATGCACACGGCCACGCCCTCGTCCCCTGTTATGGTAATGTGGATGACGGTAAGGATCTGCCAAGTCAGTGAATTCCACCGTGATACTGTTCAGGTAATGCAAACTGCTGGTAATATCCCTTTCTGAAGCTTCATGGGACGAAACAAGAGCTTCAAACCGGGCGTCCATTCTGGTGGAGAAGTTGTTTAGATGTTCATTTTGTGTTTGTAGTTTGTTTTGAATTTGAGCGAATTGCTCATCTTGAGTGCGCATAAAGTTCTGTTGTTCGAGTTGCATAGACTGCATCAGGTTTAGAATGTCAGACGTGTTGGCTTGCGGAGGAGATGGAGGCGCTTCAGTGGGCGCTTCAGTATATCCATGGTAGGGATCATAGTATTTCCCTAGAGTGGTCCAGCCAGTGTGCTGCCACTCCCCCAGCCTTGATTGTTGTAGTCTTCGTCGTCCTCAGGTTGAGTTGTGTATGGAACCCAATCAGTATTTGTGTACCCAGGTGACTCAGTTTGATGATAATTTTCATATGCCTCATGCGCGGGTTGTTCTTATTCTTCATCTTCTTCTTCCTCTTCAGATGCTTCTTGTTCTTCTTCAGTACTGTCTTCCCTTTCCTCACTTTCTTTAGACGCTTCAACCACTCTAGGTGTAGTTGCTCTGCGAACAAAACCATACATTCTTCGTTCTTAGCACCAATAATATCCCATCATAGAAAGGGTCTTAGTGCCAAATTCCTTATCGGAGGAGATTGATGTGTATGGAAATGTTGGATAGACAACATTTGCATCGGTGAGAACTTCCTGAATGAGTGACCCATATGCGAGAGCGGTTCCTCTGGCGGAGTCCCGTAATGTGAATATGCGACTGGCAATATAGTAAGGCCAGTTAATTCTGATTTGATTTTTCAGAATGTAAATGAGATGAACCTCATCCTGTTCAACTCTGGAAAGCCCACCTTTCTTTGGTCGCAGAATGCGCGCCACAATCCACTGAAGAATGCGCTCACCTGTTTGTAATTGCCCTGCAGTGACGGTTCTAGGGAAAACATCACTATTCACAATGTTCTAGGGAAAATATCCGGTGATTCTGCGGGAAGAGGAAGCCATTGATGGTTGTTGGAGAGGATTTGGGATTGTAGAGAGAAAGAATGCGTTTGCAGATAAGGTTATGAGTGTGCTTGTAGAGAAGGATGATTGCTCCTTTTATAGATGAAACTCTTATGGTTTTGTTTTTGAGAAGAGGGAAGGTCAAGAGACAATAGGCATAGTAGGTTCAAGTCACTAAGAAATAGAGTAAATGTGCAGAGCATGCTTATAAAGATCATTTAATGCGCAAGAAGTTGAAATGATTTGCAGAACGTTTGGGTTTTCGCGTGATGCGTTGACCATACACATACATGCGTTGATGCATACTTGTCAAATTTTGGCAGATTCAAAAACCCAGAAGCATGCGTCGACCAGCCCCCTGTTATGGTCGACTCATATAGGCAAAAATGCAGATTTTCAAGTTTATGCCTAGATGAGCATACATTTGATACATAAATAGAATGCCACGCCATAAAAGCATCCAAACAGATATAATACATGCGAAATGTCATATATACACAGTATTTGTCAGACAATACCACTTTTGAGAATGTAATTTGTAGAGAGAGAGAGAGAGAGAGAAACGATATCACCTCTATACCAAGTTTGGTTGAGACATTAGACAATTGTGCTTGCAATAATTTCAACTAGTCAGTTGTTCAACAACATAATTGTAACGAAAATAAAATGAATAAAACAATTATGACACCCGATCCGAAATATCGAGAATGCTTAATTCTCGACGAATATGAAGGAAAGGTTCAGTCGCTAGCGGCTTAGTAAAAATATCCGCTAGTTGATCTTTAATGTTCACATGTTCAAAAACAACATCGCCTTTCTCTACATGATCCTTAAGAAAGTAATGGCGAATCTCGATATGTTTGGTGCGAGAATGTAACACAGGATTTTTGGTGAGATTAATGGCACTAGTGTTATCACAGAAGATGGGGATACGTTCAAGTTTGAGGTTAAAATCCAATAGTTGTTGCTTAAGCCATAGGACTTGAGCGCAACAACTACCGGCGGCAACGTATTCCGCTTCGGCGGTGGACAAAGCAACTGATACTTGTTTCTTGCTATGCCAACTAACCAAGGAGTTTGAAAACAAGTGACATATACCACTAGTGCTTTTCCTATCCGATTTGCAATCGGAAAAATCGGAATCAGAGAATCCTACCAAAGAGCAATCATTACCTTTGGAATACCATAGTCCATACTTCAGAGTACCAGATAGGTATCGAAGTATTCGTTTGACAGCTTTTAGATGGGATTCCTTGGGACATGATTGGTATCTTGCGCATATACACACGCTAAACATAATGTCGGGTCTAGAAGCAGTAAGACAGAGAAGTGAGCCAATCATACCTCTATACCTTTTTACCTCTACGTCTTTACCTTTTTCATCTTTATTCAAGTTTATGCATGTAGGCGTAGGTGTGTCTATGGCTTTGGAGTTTTCCATGTCAAATCTCTTGAGAAATTCCAAATAATACTTAGTTTGACTCACGAAAGTTCCTTCCTCAAGTTGTTTAATTTGCAGTCCGAGAAAATATGTGAGCTCCCCCATCATACTCATCTCAAACTCACCCTGCATAAGGTCAGAAAACTCTCTCACAAGATTCATGTTAGTAGGCCCAAAAATGATATCATCCACATAAATTTGTACCAATATCAAGTGCTTTCCTTTACGCTTAATAAAGAGAGTGGTGTCCACTTTGCCTCTCGAATACCCTTGATCAAGCAAGAATTTGCTCAGACGCTCATACCAAGCTCTAGGAGCTTGTTTGAGTCCATACAAGGCTCTTTTTAGTTTGTAAACATGATCAGGATATTCGTGCGACTCAAAACCCGGAGTTTGAGCAACATACACTTCTTCATTAATGAAACCATTTAGGAACGCACTCTTAACATCCATTTGGAATAGCTTAAAGTCTTTCGCACACGCGAAGGCAAGCAAAAGGCATATAGCCTCGAGTCGGGCAACCGACGCATAAGTTTCCTCATAGTCGATGCCTTCCTCTTGGTTATACCCTTGCGCGACTAAACGTGCCTTGTTACGAGTTATTACTCTGTTTTCGTCTAACTTATTCCTAAACACCCATCGGGTGCCGATTACTCGATGTCCTCGCGGAGGAGGGACAAGGTCCCATACCTCATTTCTCATGAACTGATTAAGTTCATCTTGCATTGACAAAAACCAGTTTTCATCGAGTAGGGCTTATTTAGGATTTTCAGGTTCCATTTGTGAAACGAAAGCGAAGTGATAACAAAAATTACTTATCTTAGATCGGGTTGTAACACCCTTGGATATGTCTCCGAGAATGTTGTCAATTGGATGGTCTTTTGAAGACTTCCAAGCTTGAGGGAGATCATCTTTTGGAGGCGGATGAGCTTCCTCGGTTTCTTCATGGTGGACATCTTTTTCCTTCTCAATTTTAGCTTGGTCAGGCTGATCAATTCATGGCTCGGCATCTTTGAGTATGTCTTCTGTAGATGTACCCGCGCCATGAAACA
This sequence comes from Lathyrus sativus, assembly GCA_963859935.3. Lineage (NCBI taxonomy): Eukaryota > Viridiplantae > Streptophyta > Magnoliopsida > Fabales > Fabaceae > Lathyrus > Lathyrus sativus. The sequence goes on from OZ012739.1 coordinate 423,642,601, forward strand.
CACTACCTTTTCCGACATTTCTCGGATAAGATTCATCAAATGTTACATGTACCGATTCTTCGACAATAAGTAATCTTTTATTGTAGATCCTATAGGCTTTACTCGACTGAGAGTATCCAAGGAAAATACCTTTGTCAGCCTTAGAGTCAAATTTACCCAAATTTTCCTTTCCATTATTTAAGACAAAACATTTGCAACCGAAAACATATAGGTGAGACACGCTTGGCTTGTGCCCTTTTAACAACTCGTAAGGTGTTTTGTTTAGAATGGGGCGGATGAACACCCTATTCAAAACATAACAAGCCGTACTTATGGCGTCGGCCCAAAAATATTTCGGTAGTCCACTTTCATTGATCATTGTCCTTCCCAACTCTTCTAAAATGCGATTTTTGCGCTCCACCACCCCATTTTGTTGAGGAGTCCGTGGAGCGGAGAAGTTATGATCAATACCGTAGTTACCGTAATATTCTTCAAATAAATGGTTTTCAAATTTACCTCCATGGTCGCTTCTAATTGACACAATGTTTGTGCTTAATTTATTTTAAAGTTTGGAAAAATTTTCAAAGGCGGCGAATGTATCGCTCTTGCTAGCCAAAAAGATAGTCCAACAAAATCGAGAGAAGTCATCCACTATTACAAACCCATAATAGTTTCCACCTAGGCTTTTAATTCTAGATGGCCCAAATAAATCCATATGGAGAAGCTCGAGAAGTCTCGTAGTTGAGACAATATTTTTGGATTTAAAAGAGATCCTCGTTTGCTTTCCCATTTGGCAAGCATCACAAAGGTGATCCTTGGTAAATTTTATTTTGGGGAGACCTAAGACTAGATCTTTTGAAACTACTTTATTTAGCAAGTCAAAGTTAGCATGTGCTAAACGCCTATGCCATAACCATGAGTCTTCACTCATTTTCATGAGACATTTGTCACTTGTTAACGATACCTCATTCAAGTCTAGCATATAGACGTTGTTCACTCTTAGGCCATTAAACATATTCTTCTTGTCATTATTATGCACAATTTTGCAACACTCTTTTGAAAACGATTGTATCCTTTGTCGCATAATTGACTAATGCTAAGTAGATTATATTTAAGACCCTCTACAAGCAACACATCGGAAATAGTAGTGGAAGAAGGGTTACCTACACTACCTTTACCAAGTATTGCTCCACGATTGTTATCACCATAGGTTACATACCCTTTCTTCTTTGCCACAAAGTCTATGAATAGGGATATGTCTCCGGACATGTGTCTTGAACATCCACTGTCGAGAACCCATCTTCTCTCGGTGGTCTCGACACATTGTACCTATGAAAGAATAATCAACAAGAGGAGGTACCCAATGGCATATTGGGTTCTAATTTGTTAGTGACAAAGTGGTTGCATTTGGGCAACCATTGATAGATGCCTTTAGGAACCAAAAATCTCCTAAATCGACATTTAGCAATGGAATGACCTTTCTTGCAACAATATAAGCATGAAAAGTCAACTTTAGAATTGCCTTTGCTCTCTTGATCCCTAATTACATATGTATATTTTTGATATAGATTCACCATACTTTTTCTAAAATCAGCTTTATCAATAACAAATGTAATTTTGGGCTGAAGAGCCTTGTTAAGTTTGACCTTTAGATTTCTAACTTCACCTTGCCAAATATAAAAAGTATCGCATCCAAAGTCGAGGAATTTGCTATGGTCCTCACAATCCGATTTATTACTTTCCACTATGGAAGCCTTAAGTTCCTCAAGTTTCCTTTCGGACTCTTTAATTTTGTGCTCTAGGTAAGTAAAAATTCTTTTATTAGAGGCAAGTCTCTTAAAGGCTTCTTTTGCTTCATCGTGTAAAGTATTAAATGCGGCTTGTAATTCGAAATGTGACATTTTTGAGGAGTTTTCATATTTAGAGTGACGTACCTTCTTTTTCTTGTTCTTTTGATATGCGGAAAGGCATAAGTTCACAAATTCTTCTTCATCACTTGAGCTTTCATCATCAGAGGAGGAGTCGCTATTGCTTTCCCAAGCTATATATGTTCTTCTCGGCTTTGATGAATTCTTATGTGATTTAATATATTCCTTTTCTTTTCCCTTTTCGTTTAAAGGACAATCTGGCTTGTAGTGACCGGGCTTTCCGCATTTGTAGCACGATCCTCTGGTTTTACTTCCTTTGGTGTCATTATTTCGAGAGTTCCTTGATTGCTTTCTGAAGTTGACAAGGTTCTTTTCTGAGTTTTGAATGCCGTTCTTTCTCACATACCGATTGTAGCGCTTTACGAACAGCCCCATATCCTCACTCTTGTCATCTTCTTCATCGTCACTTGATGAATAATCACTGTGCTCCTTAGATTGAGACTTCGAGGAGGAAGTCTTGAGAGCAATGGATTTCTTATCAACAGTCTTTGTTTTGTCCTTCTTTTCTTTCTTTTCATGTTGGTCGAGGTTTAGGAGCACTTGTTCGTGCTCTTGTAGCTTTCCGAATAATGTTGTTAAGTCCAAAATTGTGAGGTCATTTGCTTTTTTGATGGCGGTTACTTTCGGCTGCCATTCCCTGTTAAGACATCTCAAAATTTTGTTAGTAGCAACATCATTGGCCACTGGCCTACCAAGTGAATGCAATCTATTGATAAGATGAGTAAATCTCTTTTGCATGTCCGTAATGGTTTCCCCTTGCTCCATGTAAAAGAGATCAAACTCTTGTGTTAGTGTGTTGATTCTAGCAAGCTTCACATCATTTGTCCCCTGATGGGCGACTTGAAGTGAATCCCACATAGCCTTTGCCGTAATACAATGGAAAACCCGATAATATTCATCAACTCCTAACGAGGAGATCAAAATATTCTTGGCTTTTCAATCATAGTTGTATTTCTTTTCATCATCATCCGTCCACTGTGCTTCTGGCTTAGGCACAATCTCATTATTTGCATTGGTCATGGTTATTTCCATTGGACCATTGATAATAACATTCCATACTTTGTATCTATGGAATTTATGTGCACCCGCATACAGTCCTTCCAATAACTGTAATTTTCTCCATTAGAAATGGGAGCTCTATTATAAGCCCCTCTAGGTTCGTTCGCCATTTTCTATCAAAGTTATACTTGAAGCATGGAGTGTACCGGTGCTCTTGATACCACTTGTTAGACGATGGCTTGGATCTAGAAGGGGGGGGGGGGGGTTGAATAGATCCCAATTAAAATCAGTCAGCGCTACCAATTAAAAATTGGTTTTCAAAATATTTGTTTTTAAATTTGCGGAAGCAGCCATGGAAAAATTACGTCTAAGAACAAACTGTTATTAGAAGACCGGATATGTGTCTAGCCTTATGGATATGATAATGAGCAAAGATTTATTCAACACACTAGTCACACTATCAGTTGATTTTATCACTTATTAGTGAAGCTAGCACCAATGATCTACAATGCCCACAATGTAGGCAAATGGACTAAGTAAACTTTGGTGTAGGCAATTTATCAAACACTTGGTGTGCAATACACTCCAAGTGTGGTTTGGCTTGAGTAAGATACTTTAATTTCCTTGTGCAATGTATTGTTGCACTAAAGTTCAAAACAATAATAGGTACTTACTCAATTAAATTAAATCCAACTTATGATATAATTGCTTATACTAAAATCACTTAAATTTTAAGCCAAAATTGAAAGTGCGGAAAAGTAAAAGGAGACAAAGATTTGTTGAGGCAGTTCCCCCGCCGTCCTCGCTTCGGGGTACGTCTGCCCTCAATTCTAATAATAGAATTGAGATCAATATATTAGATATCACCTGTAATGTAGAAATGTTTATACAAGAATTGATAAGCAAAATGTACAATCAAGCCCTCTTGAAGTTGATGATGCTATCGCTTCTTGCTCCTTGATTCGAGTCGAATCAAGTCCTCTGATTGTTATGAGTAGACCTCCGATTCCAGCCCCTTTGTTGAATCACCTTTCGTTCTTCAAACCCTCGGCCCGGCTGATCTTACGCACGAACAAATCGAACCCGGAACATTCTTGAACTCTTCACTGATTTCCGCTACTAGATTGATGAAGACTACCACTTCTCAGTCACCTTCACTCAGTTGAAGTACATAGAGATGAACCGTACAGAAAAACCTCCAAAATCTCCAAATCTTGGAAGGTAAAACCTTCAAGGTTTTATCCAAGAAAAACCTGCCTTCAAAATCACCCCGAACCGGATTTCTGATCACGGCTTCGGACCTTATCACCTTGAACAAGATCACAATCACCCCAAGTATTATTGTATGTAATTGCTGTCTTGTGGGTTGTAAAAAATAAAGATTGATGAACTTTGATGGCACCTCTTTCACTTTTCTTGATTTGTGACAATTGACTCAAATTCACAATTGTTGTTGATAAAACTGAATAAAGTTACTATATATAGTAACCAACTAAACACCAAACTTAACAGCTTTTCAAACATAGTAGGAAGCCTAAAAAAACAGCCCAAACGACCGAAGTGTCGACCATAGCAGGTCTATGCGTCGATGCATAGACTGCAGATTTGGACAGTTTTGAAAGTGCAGCAGTGTGCGTCGACCATAGGTCGGCGTGCGCTGACCCGTGAGTAAAGTGATAGCTTCATGCGTCGACTTATGGTCTTCATGCGTCGACTCATTCCTACCTGCGCTGACTCGTGAGAAAAGCGCAGATGCATGCGCTGACCCAATGGTCGACTCATGGCCTGAAATCTGCAGAAAATTGTTATTTATTTGGTTTTCCATGCATTTAGTCATAACCACATATCATACTCATATATTGTATAAAGTAAAGCACTTTAAATGATATAGGAAAGATATGGTGGATGGAATATTTGCATTTAACTTTTGTAGAGGCAGAATCGATAATGTCGATTCATCCATGATTGTAATTTGTCATCATCGAAACTCAAGATCATATTTTGTACGACGGTTTGCCCCCACACATACTGGGCCGACGGTTCTTGCTCACTAGTTGGTGTAGTATTGATGTAAAAAAAGGTACACTCACTTTGAAATCGTTTGATGAGGAAATCACTTTAAAAGCTCTAGAGAATAGGAAGAAAGGTAAGGAGAAAGATGTTAAACCTTCAGTTGGAATGATCAAAACAACAAAAAAAGGAGAACAATCAAAACCACTTCAAGCTTCTCTTATCTCTGAACCTGACCAATATTTTGTTGCGAAAAAGTCAAGCAATAGAGTTTGGAGGGTAAAGTACCCCCCATAACAGTGGGGAGTCGACCGTCGAGCCATGCGACGTTAAATGAAGCGTTGCATGGGAGGCAACCCACGGATTTTAAGAATTTATGTTTTTTTTTTTGTTTTGTGGCTATTTTTGTTTTGCAGGAATAAATGAGAGTTTGCAAGGGAAAATGTGTAAGCAGCAAAGAGATGTTGCATTATCTATCGACCCCTCTGTGAGGATCTCTGTGAGTGCATCTCCTCTTCTCTTGTTATTAAACATTGAGACAATGTTTAGTTCAAGTTTGGGGGAGGTTTTACTATTTTGAATTGTCAATTTAAATACCTTTTTAATTAAGTTCGGTAAAAATCACGTCGAATTCGCCCCTTATGAAGACCGTAAAATTTTTCTTGTGAATGTTTAGTGTGTGTGGTAGTCAGGAGAGTATTTAGAGTTCGAGGGAAGAGGAGTTTGATCTAAGGAACTTGGATATTTTGGAAATGGAGGTATAATTTGAACGCCCTAGGTTCCCCGAAGTAAGGAAACGAGTCCAACGTGTAGATTTGTGCCATAGGACTTGGATTTGAGAAGTATTCCCCAATTAGTTCATAATGATAGTTCGACATGATTTAATATAATTGCATGTTTAAAGATTGATTGTGAGAATGACTCGTGGCACCAAAAAAATTGAATAATGACGGTAAAGACAACTAGTCCTTCTAAATTGGGTAACCTTCACCCGGTTATTTAGCCTAACGGCGGTTGAATCTCTATAGTCGGCCTAAAGTGGACTAATAAACGCCAATGAGCAAGAAAAAAAAGAATAAAGGTGCCACGGGAAAAGTCTCGAGCAAAGGTGAAGGAAAGCAATCAAAATGCCTTAACCTGATTATTCGAATGAAAGGGGTAGAAAATCGAAGAAAAGACTCAAGCCCAAAGCATAGTTGGAGAGGTGGCCGAAAGAGGGACTTAGGTCCGTGGTTTTACTACAGTGTGTGTTTATGTAATGCCTTTGTTATCAGATGAGTACCGAGAGAGCTGATTTTAGCCGATCAGAACAAAGACACACGTATGAGTATCGACACGCCTTACATCCTGAGTCCTTCACTTGATGTGCTGTTTGATTTGAAAGTTATTTATCCAAGCTTTTTGCTTGAGGTCAAGTAATGGTTTAAGTTTGGGGGAGTTTGATCAGTGGTTTTTATACGTTACTTTACCATTAGTTTTAGTTAATCATTTTTATTGCTTCGTCGCATTTTATTTGTTTTTATTGCATTTTACGCGCTGGTTTGGTATTTTCACTGTTTATAGGTTCAGGTAAGCAACAGAGAAAAGTTGGAGCAAAAATCGGGTAAAATAACAAGAATTTGGAAGAGTTTTGAAGTGAACCAGTAGCCTGACACGGCCACCCGTGTCACCTGACACGGCCTGTGTCAGAAAGTGCTCAAAAGTTGCAAAATAGGATGAAACCAGGGAGCTGACATGGCCGCCCGTGTCAGCTGACACGGCCCGTGTTAGTACACCTGGAGCTGAAATAATGTTCATGCAATATAACAGGGAGCCAACACGGCCGCCTGTGTTAGCTGACACGGCCCGTGTTTGCTAAAATGCTTCATCTTCTATTTTTCTTGGATTTTGGGCATTTGTGATCCATGAGGGTATTTTGGATATTTTGCTATTGCTGGGTTGGACCTGAGACTAATTAAGACGTGTTTTAGAAAGATAGGGGGACTTTTGATCGTACGAGAAAATTACAACGGAAAGGAGGAAGCTCTGGAGAATTGGGAGGACAAGGAGATTTTCATGATCGGAAGAAATTGAAGATCAACTTTATTCCGCAAGTCTTGTAATGTTTCTATTTTCTCTGTTGTTTTTGTTGAATACTATGAATAGCTAAACTCCCTCTTGCTAGGGGGTGTCTCTGAATTGTGTTGTAATGGACCTCTGTTGCATTTCTTAATGAGATTTTGTTTCATTCCCTAATATTTTTGTTATGCAATTCGTTTAAACTTCTAAAGATCGTATAAATTAGGAACGATTTACGATTAGGGATTTGGCCTAAAAAAACCGATCGATTATTTTGTATAACACATTACAGTGAATATTGCCTAGGAATAGGGATATTCTGTAATGATTGTAAAAACCCTTTGTCAGAACTATTACTTGATGTCTTTCCTTGACTGCTAAGGAATTAGGGTCAAGGAAGAATATCAAAGGTTTTTCAGTAAAGAATTTAAGAAAACACTTTTGAGGTGCAATAAAAATTAAGGTTTTGTGACATGTCTCATTGATTTACTCCAAGGTTCGTACTAAGCAATCCATACACTTCCCCTAGCATGTTTTCTCTTAATCGAAGTATAATTTTACCATTCAGCTCTTTTCCTGTTAAAAAACCCCAAACAAAACCCCAAGGTTGTTTTGTTTGATTGAAATAACATTTGTGCCTAAAACTTTACACGCAGTCCTTAGAGATCGATACTGGGAAAACCCCAACTACTACTACATCGGTATAATTAGTACACTTGCTAATTTTACCAGTTAACAGCAAATGAGGAATTAGATTGACGATTGTCCCTCCATCCACGAACATTTTGTTGACGGGTACCTCGTCGGCCTTCGCTTTTATGAATATTGGTTTTAAGTGATACATCATTCCAGTACTAGGTCTTTCAAACATAGCTATTTGCTCTTCCACCACTCCGTTGTTCATCACGTAGTAGCATAGTGGCTTGTCCACAGTAGCCTCTTCCACCATGAAATCCTCTTCTGCTTCAGAGACTTCCGACACCTTATCATACTCTGTCGGCAATATCGAAATGATGCCGCAGTTCACAACAAAGTCTTCACCATAGGTATCATCATTGGTGTCGTCATACATGTCTTCATCGAAGTCGTCTTCCGATGAGGGGTCATATTCCTCCTCCGACTAGGGAGTGTATTCCAGTTCTTCTTCGTCTGACTGGGGAGAGTACTACGGCTCTTTCTTATTTTCCCCTCCAGATGTGTACTTCTAACTCTGGGTTGACACCACCCCCTTCTCTCCGGAAGTCTCGACCGTTACGGCCGTTGTCTGGTTAGTCACAATTTTTTATTTTTCGACCCACCTCTCCTGTAGGTGTTGCCTTTTTAGGCCAGAGGCTCCCATAGGTTTCAAGGTTGAAGTCGAGGCTTCTCTTGCAACCTTCTTGTTTTGTTGATATCGTCTCTATTGGGTCCTAATCATAGGGGTTTTCCCTTTGTAGTTTGAGGAAACCACGTAACCTATGGGCTCAACACCTTTGTTTGAGGCATTTGCCCCCTTCTACAGATCCAAAGCCTTCCACTTCGGCTGCTTTCTCCCTTGCTGGCTCATAGGTGCCATCCATTTATCCTGTGGGGGTATTTGAAGGTGGCACAAAAGTCTTGGGCCATGCTGGTTGGAACAACTTTTTGTACTCTTTGTTCCATCGAGGAGCACCGCTCTGGTCGAACACGAAACAAGGAATTTGCGGCTTTCCCTCTTGCAATGCCATTTTCTTACCTGTTTTGTACTTCTCAGCAGCCTTTTTGTCAAACACAGCATTGCATTTTGGGCACAATACGGCCTTCGACCCGCTGACCCTGCATTTCTCCTGGAAATCAGTCAGACTCTCGCCAGCTTGAGGGTAAACTGCCTCGAGCTTCTCTTTGGTCTTCTTTCTAGGATCATCAGTAGTCTCGACCATCATGCATTCAACCGTTCCAGTTGTCTGACTTTCGTTGAGACCTTCAGTAGCCTCTACTATCATGCAGTCATATAGCTCTGAATACAAAGCATCTTCGACTTTTAGAGGATCCGTGTCCACTTGCATTTTGGGCCTTTCGCCGAATTGAGGTCGACTTTCCTTCAAAGCTTTCTACACCAAGTCCCTGAAAATAACACATTGAGATGTCTTATGACCAAGGTAATTATGAAATTTACAAAATCCCATTTTTTCTTTTATTCTAAAGGGGGATCTTTTGCCCCAGGAGGGACAATAATCTGATACATCTAAAGTATACATTTTTGTGATATATTTGTCTGTTTTTTCGGTTTCAACCAGATTTTTTCCATTCGACGGTTTTAATGACTTGCATGTATACGGGGGGTCCTGGCTTTAGTTCAGCCACGTTGACCGCGTTGTGATCGACAAGTTCCTCATCGGTAGATGAGTATTTGTCAGTAGATACATACAAAACTTTCTCTCTTTTTTACGGTATCTGTTGGCCTGGGTTTTCTCATTTTTCAGACGCTCGACCTGACGGACTCTATGGGCTAGTTGCGCCATATCCCTGAGATATTGCGTGTCTAACTTTTTCCTGATCGAATAATCTAATCCACTAGCCGCTATTTCGATTATTTCGTGCCTTAGGGACTTACATGAAGCATCGCGCTTTCAACAGTCTAAACCTATTAAGATACTGGCCTACTAATTTTGTAGTCTTTCGTTTGACGTTGGCTAACTCTTTCAGGCTAATTTTCGACTGTCTCCTGTAAAATTATTCATGAAACAATCTTTCCAATTGGGCCCAGGTCTGGACAGGCTGTGGGGGTAAAATGGTGAATCAAGTGAATGCATTTTTGGTGAGGGAACTAGGGAAGTATTTCAATTTTAAATTCTCGTTGTTCGCTATGTCGCCAGCTTCGGTTTGGTATCTGGCAACATGCTCAACGGTGGACTCCTCGGTCTCTCCGGCAAATTTGGTAAACTTTGGCACTTTTCACCCTCTAGGTAATTTTGTTTGTAGGACAAAGTCTGGTAGTGGGGACGTATACGTTGACCGTCGAAGGTCCGAATTCTCCCCATTGTGAACCATGATTCGTTCCACCATGGCTTCTAAGTTGGGTTCACCAGCCATGGCTTTGTGTCGAACCTGCCTGACCATATAGTCTGGGTCCTGGTTTCTATGAACTAGAACAACGAGAGGCCTTTAGGTCATCCTAGGTGTGTGTTCAACCTCGTGGTGCCGCTGGTTAATTGTTTCGTCAAAGACTTCGTCTTGTCGAACTAGCGTCTCCAGTCGAGGTGGAGACGTCTATCGACCTATGGCCCTAGGAGCACCTAAAAAATCACCTACCCGCGTCATCTAAGTCGCCAATTGTTGGTAACTCTGAGTCAAATTGTGTATTAGGGGCCTTAATATGGTGCCCATTTGCTGGGTCAACATGTGGACCATTTCATGGTTACTTTCGTCCATTTGTTGCCTCACAACGGCGACAAAACTTGACGTAAAGATTGGGATCAAAAGTGATGGAACACTAAACCCTGGGGACCTTGTGACTTGGTTCGTCAAAGGTCCTAATCCCTGATAGGGGAAAAATGCTTATGAAGAGCTTTTCCCAAAGAGTGGGCCACTGTGATGCAGACTTGACATAAAATCTGTCGGCATCCCAAAGGCTCTAGAGATTGACATTTGAAACTAGGCATATATTGCCCCCCAGTTCCTATCACCATGGGCCTAGGTTCAGGCTGACGCATCGTCATGACTGGCCCCCCATGAGCCATCGACACTGCAGACACAATGTCAATGTTAATGTTAGTTGTTTGAGTCACCACCGCATTTCCTTCGAAGACGGTTTTTTGTTTGGACTTGGTATCACCATCTTACCACTATGCAAATACATGCACCCAAACCTTATGGTCCTACCAGGTGTGCCAATTTGTTCGCACGCAGTTTTTGCGCGAACAACATCTAACCTTCCAACGCAGGCTTACTTACGGGACCGTTCAAACGAGTCTCAGAACACTGGGTTTGGTGTGTATGGTAAAGTGGTGGAATGGTGTCTGTTTGAAGTAGATTGAGAACTATTTTTAGCAAGGGCTGAGATAGATGAATAAGTATACAAAGGAGTGAGAAATAACTTATGCAAATGAGTAAAAAGAAATAACAAACCAAAACACTTTTAGAATTAATGACGTAAATTGTTTATAAAAAGGGAAATATGGACGCGATCATACGGTTTGTAGGAGTGAAAACTCTTTTCTCATAACGCTTTGGTACTCAGAATGTTTTCTTGTAATATTACAAAAATGCGCCCCTTGAAATGAAAACATGCATTGCTTTATAGAGGAAAAAATAACTGTCATGTTGAATTTGGTGATGCCACGTGTTCGCCCACCACTTTTGTAACTTCCCACGTTCTTGGATTTCAAATCCATTTCCCGCTCAAATAGTTGTCTCTTTGCATGGATTTTAGTTGACCCAGTCGACCGACGCCATCTGGATCGACCCAACAACCTTCCTTTTGTCGACGTCGACCCTCTTCATCAACATTATACCTAGCCAGTCGGTCAGTCCTTGTGTCGGTGCTCTCTGGTCGAAACTTCCAATCAACAGTATAACATCTTTATTTTTGCTTTAAGACTTCTGCGCATTTTTTAAAAACCTTAGATATTCTATTTTTGAAACTGTTTCTCTACTACATATTCTTACCAAACATATTGAATTCTAACAAAAACTCTCGAGATAATTCAATTTCACATTCAATTTTTAATACCACCTTGCAGCTCTTGAGATAACAAATGGATGACACTAATTAAGAAATGATGAACATGATACCCCTAACAAATATTTTTTGTATTTAATCCAATAATAGAAAAATCCTTTATAGTTTATCAAACACAAGCCACCCAAATATGTCAAATTTCGGATCTCCTTGGGGCACCAACTGAATTTGTTAATTATAATGCACGAAAAATAAGTGCATTTTCCAAAGGATGCTTTATTACCAAATTCTTTGAAGGAAATATGTTTACCCTCAAAATATAATCATAGCAAATAGAACTCTAAATGTTATTAACCTTATCCATCAAATTAATCATAATGTTGGGAGACATAACATTAATGTTTTGAGAGAGTTTTAAACATAATGCAAATAAAACCTATTTAGAATTTGCATTCTCAAATAATGATTTACAAACCAAATTACCCAAAGGGACGACATTCCTAAATTCAGAAATTTTGGAAGTGAAGCATGCGAATTAATGGTGTAACATATAGCCATATATCAAATTGAATGTAGAGACGTGGCTAATGCCAAATTTTTGAAGATAGAAATATTTTCTTGGTTTCATAAATATGTGTTTACGTGTTTACATGGTTCAGTCCCAAATTCTTAAAATCTTGACTTAGACTTAAAATTTTGGTTTTTTAAAATTTTCTATTTGGATCTTGATTTGTATATAGCATAGTATCAAATTCTTCTACATAATTTTTACTCGATAAATGCTTCTTAATCTTTCAATATCACCAATTTATTCAAAACCTTCATATGTAGCAATCAACATATTAATCCTACTGATTCCTTGAGCGATGAATTTCCTAAAGATTTGAGAAGAACTTCACCTTATTTGTAGTCTTCCAAACAGTCACTACTAAGGCAATTTTGGAGAGAAGAACCTACTTCTTTTTAATGGAATTTGTCATCACCATTGACAATCACCTCAAACTTGCAAACAACTTGAAAATCTCAACCAAATGTTTAAGAACAATTAGTTTTAAGATCATACTTCTTCTTTAATCAATTAAAAATATCTCATTATCAAGATCTGAATCAAATTGAAGTTGAAGATGTAAGAGTTTCATTGCGAGAAATTCAAACTTTTAAAACATAGGAAATTGAATTTTTATATAATTACAATGTGTATTATAATGTTCACTATGATTCATTACATGAGAAAATGATGACAGAAAGTTTGTATACGTGTGTGAGATTAAGCACTAAAAATGGTTGAAAAAGTCATTTAGATTCAAATCAAGAGCATTTCATGATTTGAATCAAATGAACAAGTGAAGTGAAATAAAAGAAAAACTATTTTTTTTACCCATTTTCCAGTTGATTCGAATAAAAAAGAAAGTGTGATTCAAATCAAACACCTTGTGATTTAAATCATGTGTTAAATTTGATTCAAATCAAATAAGCTGAGCTAATTGAAGAAATGTGAAAAAATTGCATGATTCAAATCATGTGTAAAGTGTGACTCGAATCAATTGAGGAAGAGGCGACCCAGAGTTTGATGATTTGAATCATGTGTAAAATGTGATTCGAATCAAACTGTTTTGAAAATTTTTGGTTTCCAACTGTCCAAAATGATTCGAATCAGGATTTGTGTTTGATTCAGATCAAACACCTAAAATCCCAATTTTTCAAAAAACTAAAGAGATTTTGTGATTGTTCCTTCCACATAACTTGAATCAATTTGATATATGGCTCTTATTCCACATAACCAATTGATTAAAAGCATCATGGTCAAGTTCACACATAACCAATGATTTATGCATGCTAAAAATGAAAATTTTCAAAACTTGATTCAGAGATGTGCAATCATGAAGGAGACTCAATAATCGAAATTAAATCAAAGTTGAAAGCGATAAGACAAGAAATAAAATATCCATATTGGGGTGCTCCCCCTAAAAGCATTATGGACATGCAACTACATTCTCCCTCTTTTTGATGTTTGATAAGATTTCTATTGGAATTGAGTCAACATTGAGTATAACAGGAAAAACGCTTATGCTCCCACTGAAACATTGCACAGAAACCACAACATAAAAACACAAAAAATAATTCTAGACTCATTACAACTTCTCCCCCTCTGACAACATTAAAAAGAGATAGATCCAAATGTGTCTAAAACCAAATAAACAGTCACCAACAAATAACCCATCTTGTTCCTATTGCATTGGCTGCATTGATCAAAACAACAACTTGGAGAAGTACCCAAGTATTCAAGATTGGTCTAGCTTGATAAATCTGTATGAAACTGTAGAAAGGACACATGATGGGCGTGATGCTCCAACATGTTGATACGAAATCTAGGCCTTGTGCAACAGGCGTTAGAATGTTGTGTTTTGTAGTGTGTTCTGCATAAGATTTTCTAAAGATTTTATTGATATTGATTTAACAATATGCTTAGGTGATTTGTTTAATAGTTGGATTAATTCGGATTTAAATAAAGATTTAAATTTGAATTTAAATTAAAACAAATCATATCTTGTTGGAGATATTCAAGGAACAAATTAAATATCCAATAGATTCTGCATTAATTTTAGATGAAAGTAAAGATATTATCCATGGAGAAAAGCTCATAGTTATATTTCTATATAAGGAGTGAAGATGAGAAAAATACACGAGAAGGGGGGTTGACTTGTGTTCTCCAATTTTCGTTGCTTTCTGAACAAGGTTCATATTCTAAACACCAATTCAGATTCTGGGGATATGGATGCAGCAGAATAATAATTAAAAGCAAGCAAATGACAAATGAACACGAAATATTTATCTTGGTTCCTCTCAAACCGAGATTAGTACAGTCTCCTTGCATCATAAGAGATTTTTCACTGTAATCAAAACTGATTACAATTGCTTATACCCTCGAGCATAAGACTTTCCTTTGCTCAGACCTACAGCCTAAGACTTGCTTGCTCAATCAACTCCTGATCGAGAATTCCAGCTTAGATTCTTAGATCCTAAGACTTCCTCGCTTAAATCCCACATATTCAAGACTTCCTTGCTTATACCCTCAAATACAAACTTTCTGCTCAAACTCACAATCCAAGACTTTCTTGATTAAATCCCACGAATTCAAGACTTCCTGCTAAGACCCCTCGGATAAAATACTTGATGCTTAGACTCAATAGTTTAAGAATTTCCTTCTCATTAATCACATTGATCAAGGCTTCAATGCTTAAGCACACAACAAGAAACTTACTTGGCTCAAGGACACAACAAGAGACTTTGACGTTCAAGCATACATCAAGATACTTTCTTTCTAAACTACTAAGATACATGGAAATATCTTTAACAAAGATCATAACACTTAAGATTTCTAAGATATATATTATTTAATAAATATTAAGGCTTTGTGCAATTTACAACAGATGACAGAAACTTTGCATACTCGATGTTGTTGTTATTGTTGTTCTTGTTATTCTTCCATTTCAATATAAGCGTGAAACGCTTCTTTTTCTGCTTGGCCATTTTGTTATTTTTCTTGATTCCTTGTTGATTCCTCATATTGAATATTCAGCTACTTAAATAGTAGACACAAAAGAGTATCCATTAGAAGAGATAAATTGCAAAAGTGTTTTTATCAATCCATAGTACTAAGAGACGTTGAACATAGATACATGCAAAGATATTTATCCATTTTGTAACATGTTTAGCGTATTTCTTGTGAGTTGTACTATAGATCCGTTTAGAGTGGATATCCTTAAATTATGTCAACTCTCCTTGAGCCATGTGAGCACAGACTCTAGCCAACAAACTGATTTGACAGTGTAGCTTGCTTTATGCAGTACAGATCACTTAGCTTTGTCTATGGTTCTGATTGATTATCAAAAGCTGATACATTCGATAAGTGTAGAGATAACATATTTCTCTTTTGATGCTGATACATTCAGCTTTAGAGTCTACCCAATCATATATCATCAGACTTCACTTAAAAACGTCTTTCACTTGTGAACCATCAGAAGGCAAGAACGCAGATTCTCTCAAATGCATTCTCTTAATAGATTTTGAATAGATTCTCTTTAAGCTTTGGAACCTGCATACTTATAATACACATTAGATAACACTGTTGTTCTTTCAATACTTTGTTATCATCAAAATCTAAAGGATATATGTCATGAACAAATCTTGTTCTAACAATCTCCCCCTTTTTGATGATGACAAACATAAGTATTTAAGAAGAATGTTGGGCTATTTAAATTTACTTGGCAACGTTAGAGTCTGAGGTATGTAAGCTTCTCCTGAGTCTAATAGTTCAAAGGTTAAGATTTGTAAGCTCCCCATAAGTTATATATTCAAGAAAAATAAAATATATCTCCCAGGTAAATAAATAACCGTACATGATTTTAAATGACAAAAACTTAAAATAAACAAATAAAATTTGAAGGGTTCAGATTCTCTTAAAATACTTCTATATTTTTATCCCCTTTTTGTCACATAAAAAAGGTTAAGAAAAAAAATACAAGAGAAAAAAATAAGAAAAACTAAAGCAAATTTTTAAAAAGAAAAATGCATTCTCCAGAGACGGTCAAGGATTTTTTCTAGGGTTTAGAGTAGTCATAGTTAAACAAAGTGCAGAGATCAGAATACCTATTTTCATTGGTGCATAGATTCCATATTATACTCAATGGTTACTTAAGACACACTTTAAAATTATATCGACGAAGTTTCCTCAAGAATTCATCTAATTCATAGAAATATATCAAGCAAAATCAGGTATGAAGAGAAAATCTCATAACCGAATTCCTCACAAGAACGAGAAACAAAATTTTGAAAGAGAGATAGATTTGCAGATGAAGGCTGAAATAGCAAGAGAGAAACGTTGGCAGTCAAGGAACTCTATGCAGAACTGCATGCTGATGCGGTAAAAGAGAAATAAAAGTTGAAGGAAGCGGAAGGTGTTCAAACCACATTTGGCTTCCTAAAGAGCATAAACTTCAGGGATGAAAGAGCGTAGAAAGGCTCATAAGGATTCTTCCACTAAAGATGAGGATCCTTCTTCTGAAGATAAGGAAGTAGGTCAATCATGGAAGGAATATGTTGGTAACACTGAGAGAAATGACTGAAGCAAAAAAGAAGACTAGGGATAAACTAATTTATTATACTGTCTTATCTATTCTCATGTAGTTTTCTAGTTCCAATGAAATTCCCTTTTTTAGTTTCCAATTGTTTTTAAACCAGCAATAACATGTTTTATTTAATTTTAATCAACAAGAAAGAAACATAAAGCATTAACCAGGGAAACATATTATATAGATAACGTGTTTAAACAAACTAAAATGTAATAAGATCACAAACATATCATCAAACATATAAAAGGTTCTACATCCTAGACCTAAGGTTTCTTCAATAATTATATAATTGTCTTGAGATCATAATCGTTTTCTTCTTGCTTAGCAATCATAGATTTGAATTGAGCATCCATTGATTGTTGGTTAATAGCCATCTGATTTTTTTATCAATGCTAGACATTCAACAACTAAAGCTACCCTAGCTTCTAGATTAAGTAGTTCCTTCTGGCTAGATGTAATGACTTCCTTAGTAGAGAAATTCTTCAGATTTTGAATGACTGAATTGACAGAATTTCTAAAGGTTTCCCATCTTGCATTATAAGCAACAAAATCAGTAGAAGTAAATCCTTCTTCCATTATAGCCTTTGCCTCGTTATATAAACCAATACTAAAATCTTCTAACTGAGAAAGTACATGGTTAGGTAGAGGGTGATAGTCAGTTGTATGTTGAGATGGTTTAGGTGAGTTTATTTTATCTATATGTAATGTTTTTTGAACAGATTCAGGTGAATTTTCCTTGCCTGAAGAATGGTTTAATGGAAATGAGTGTTGAGTGGTTTCTTGATGATTTAAGGTAAGGGATGAGCTTGGTTATTTTCTGGCTTTGGATCAGATTCAGCATATTCAGTTTCATTATTAAGATGATTCTGAACTTGTTGATCTAAAATGGTTTTGGTGGAACTGTATGGGGGTGACATAACATTAAGAGGCTTAGCATCAAAAGCACATTCAAATTCATCAGGAATTGGTGAAGGAGAGTAAGCTTTAATTCTAGCATTATGATTATCCTGATTGGTTTGATCAATGGGTTGGTCTTGTGATGGAATGTTGTTGTCTTATTTTTATCTAGTGAGGTATTTGGAAGAACATAAAATTTGTTCTTTCAGGAATGATTGATTTTGATGGTTGATAAAGTTGTCTGGTTAAGGTAGTGGTTTGGTTAGATCTAGATAGTGAAGGTGAGGGTGACTTTCTCAAAGAAGAATTAAGATTTGAGTTATTATCGGGTTCAGACTCATTACCTGATATTGCTTCCATTGACACAAGTTCTTCTACAGCCTCCGCCTTTTTGCCACTTGCAGCTGGACTCTCATTCAACCAGTTCCTAGAGTCAGCATCCTATTATGTAGACACAACTTTATCTCTTCTTTCAGAGTATTCCTTCTACTTCCTTGAAACCATTTTTGATAAGATAGTCTTCACACACTTGAGCAACATCTATATCCTTCTTACTATTTTCAATAAACTCTTGAGTTATTCTAGCAACTTCAGGAGAATTTATGATAGACTCAAGTTTGTCTTTGAGTCGTTCTCTTAGAACTTCCATGCCCTTATTTATAATCTTTATTGATTCATCCACACGATTTCTTTTAATCAACTTCTCAGATGAAAATTCCATACTTCTCTTGACAACTGCTATCATGAAATTGTCAACCTTTTCTTATTCTCCTTGCAGGCTTGAGAAAATTCTGTTTCTTTTTCCTCTACTAGCTGACTTAATTTCACCAATCTTCATTTCTTATGTGTAGGTGTAAAAACTTTATTATCCATATATAGATTACTTCTAGATCCTCCTCCTCTTGTCTTGGTAGGACGAATCTCAGTAGATTCAATGAGTTCCTCAACTTCAAGTTGTAGTTCCTTATTAGAGTTACATGGATCCTTCTTCTTCATAGATTTCTAAGAAATTCTTTCTTCATCCTTCTAAACTACTTTTTGAGTATCTTCTAGCATTTTCTTCTTGGCAGGTATAAGAGTATATGATTCTTTATCTTCTTCATCTTCATCAAAAGTGATTTTCTTTCTTTTTCTTCTCCCTCTTTGACCATAAACATCAGGATACTTATCAGGAACTTGATCATGTGTTATAGTAATACCATAATCCTGTTTAGCTTCTTCAAGAAGAATCTTGATAACATCAAGATTATATTCCCTGGTCATAATTGGATAATCTTCTAGAAAATATCTTCTTATATCTTTCCTGATTCTGATTGGATTATGAATCATTACAGTATCCTTCTTCTTTCTTTCCTTCATATGAGATAATAGTGTTGCAGAAAGCACACTTCTATAAACATCATCTAAATCTTATGTAGCTCTAAATTTCATCTATGTTTTAATCAACTTCTTAGTAGAGTCCTTAATGGATTCACATAGATAATCAAATATGTAATTTGTAACACCCCAATCTAACCCAACAGATAATTAAGGAAAACAGAATCAGAGTGCAACAAATTTTGTAAACATGACGATCGTAAGGGGACTGCCACGACCGTGACGGTCATGACGATCGTGAGGAAATTGTGACAAACGCCACACTCACCAATTCTGGGTGTTACAATTTCAACTCAAATAGTCGGTCATACACTTGCAATTCTTTTAGTAACATACCTAGCACATATTAGGATGAACAAACTTCAATAACTTGATTAAAATTTTTATAATGCGACAACTCGTCATTTGGCAGCGGAACCTAAATGGCTTCCAACAATTCATAATAAATTCAACAGCTAAACGTCATTAAAAATCAGCAAGTAATGACTCGAAACAACTAGTTCCAACTACAACATCAACGCTAACAGAAACAACTGATTTAACAAAAGTATTCAATAAAACCCATGCAACAAGGAAATCAATTAAACAACACAAATAATCGTTCATCCCTCCCCAAGAGTGCTACGTATCAGAGCGACCGATGATACCGTAAACGCAAACGACACCTTATTCTGAGTTACCTACAAATTACCACCAACGGAGGTAACATACGACGTAAAGGGTGAGATATCAACATTATAACATAAGGCATGATAGAAATCATGTCAGAATCATATCACAGCATTATAATCTTCGTAAATTTACAAACATTGTCTACAATAAACTGCAAGAAAATCCATATCTCATATATACGATGATGATTAAGAAAATTCAGCAACAATCGTGACTTACAATCAACACAACGATGCCGCATCGTGCGAGTCAACTGTGCACATGCATGTGGTACCATTTCGGAGTAAAACCCCACAACCAATTCATTTGCCATTAAAGGTCGCCAATACAGGCACAACCAACACCTATACAGGCACAACCAAACGCCAATACAGGCCAACCAAAATGATATGCCATGAAATGCATCTATTATGGGCTACAACACAACCATAACAACCATACCACAAGGATTTTAGCCTACGACCAAACTGTCCATAACAGAGCATCATAATTTTATACAACTCATGAAATCATCATTTTCCACCTGTTCATATACGAGAACAATAACAACATACTTTCGACAATTAAGAATCCAACACATTATCGTAAGAACCATATTACAACTTTTACTCACTAAATTACTTATAGTTTCTGACAAGGTTCGTTAACTACGGCGCAACCAATCTTGCCCCATTAAGGGCAACCATACAACATCGTACAAACTAACAATATAACACATTAATTCCTACACAGACAAACCTCGTCCCTAACATTTTTCGATTAACGGAAACTATATCTATGATTCGATTCCCTACCTGAATTCGATTATACCTATGGTTATAGAATTGAACCCCACCCTTACCTTGAATAGAGGTCAATTCCAAGCTTCCAGTTCTGGTTTGTGCTTTCCGGCGACTTTTCTGCAATTATCTTCCAATTCTTTGATGGATAATTCTCTGCTCTCAACTTCTCTCAACCATGTTCTTTTTCCTCGGTTTCTGTTTTTCCCCTAAATGAAAACAGAATTGAGAGTAAGTGACGAGCATAATGCGTGTCACGTCCGTGACAGCCATGACGGTCGTAATAGGCACATGACGATCGTAACGATCGTGACGACTGTAACCAGCTTGTGACGAGCGTCACATCAGCAAAATTCCATTTTCTGCTCTTTTGCTTCTGTTTCGCACTAACAGTCCAATTTCCCGACTAATCTTTACTCAATACACTCGAATACGACTATGACACAACGAGACACGGCGACAATCCATAATTAAATCAATCAAAGTAAAACGGGCATTACATAATTCAATCGTTGATCCGTAGACAGATACCAAAGAAAAATATTATGATCCCATGAGATTTAATCTAAACTTCCTTCCTTAGGAGTTAAGACATAAATAAGAATTTTGAACAACAACTTTTGCTTGAGATGCATATTCTTCACTTTTCCATAATTGTCTTTCCTTTCAAAGAGTACTTTCTTAATATCCCTGGCATAATCTCCTCCATCCTTTTTGTTGATTATCATCATTCCTTAGATTTCAGCCCTAATAAGCTGATAAATATTCTCTTGAGTTATGGTAATATCCAGACCCATTAAAATAGATCTTATTTTCACACATTTAAATTCCTTCACACCCATTTCTACTCTTGATGTCCCTTTTAAACTGTTGTCTTTTTCCACGACGATTCTTTCTTCATATTATGTTGAGTACTCATTATAGAGTTTTTCTCTAACCCAGAAATCTTTTACCATAGATGGGTAAGTTGGTCCATTTATCATATTGAAGAAGTTCATCCATCCTTGGAACACAAAATGGATTTCTAGAAAGCAACAATTTGCAACAAAATTGTTGAAATCTACCACTTGTTCAATGAGAAGCTTTAATTCATCTTTGTGGAGAAAAATAGTATTCCGTTTGATTTTAAGTTTGTTCATGGAATTAACATCTAAGGAAATAGTTGACGAGGATGTCATTAATGAGGTTTTAAGGTTTTTCTAGGGTTTACAAATAATACACAAAATAGACTGTGATAAAGGTTGTGTGTGTTGAAAAGGTGTTGAAATAAATTAAAGACATTAAAGAGATTTAAACACAAAATTATATTTAAAAAAATCATTCCCCTTCATATTCAAAACACAAAATTTCAAGCGTGCTGAAGACAAGTGTAAAAAGTGGGACATGTGTTAAAAAGGGTTTCCATTTCAGTGGATTTAAGAAGCAAAGATTTCTCTATACAAGTTTCGGGAAACTGATATTTTTCAAACGTTATCTTTTATCAAAAGTTTTTTTACCCAAGATTTGACTAATATCTAATTCAGATGCTTCATTCAGAATTAAGCTTAAATTATTATGGTAAGAGTCTTTTACTAGCCATTTAACTCTAACAGAATCATGAATTATAGCTCAAGAGTTAGTTCACTGAGGAATATAACATATAATAATTCGTTTTTGAACAATAGTAAGAGAGCTTGATTCAAGAATGTTTAAAGAGATTTCTTTGATGCAACACAACACTGGTACTATCACAAACAATAAGAATATCAATTTCACAAGTCTAAAAGTTCTCTGGCTAATATCTTTCAAAGAAACTGAGTGTATAAACTATACACATCAATAAACTTTGTATAAAATATCATGCTTGAAATAATAAATAATTAGCTGAACATACCTGGATAGATTTTCTAATTCTGAATTCCCAGCTTGTTTTGATGAAGTTTTTCTGACTTGTTCTGAAGCCAAAATCTTAAACTATCTTCTCAAAAGGATAGCACCATTGATTCATATACCAGTTATTTTCAATAGATTTCTTCATCTTTGACTGACTTCCTTTCATATGGAGATGAAAATATAATTTTCTCTATGGATCTTTATATGCACCACTGTTAAGTGTTACGCACATACCATGCTTTGATGCCAACTGAAGGTGAGAAAAATACACAAGAAGGGGGGGTGAACTGTGTTCTCCAATTTTCATTGCTTTATGAACAAAGTTCAGATTCTAAACACCAGTTCAAATTCTGATGATATGGATGCAGTGGAATAATAATCAGAAGCAAGTAAATGAAAAATGAACACACATGATTTATCTTGGTTCCTCGCAAACCGAGAGTAGTCCAGTCCTCTTGCAGCACAAGAGATTTTGAACTATAATCAGAACTGATTACAATTGCTTATGCCTTCGAGCATAAGACTTTCCTGTGCTCATACCTACATCCTAAGAATTGATTGCTCAATCAACACCTGCTTGAGATTTCCTGCTTAGATCCTCAAATATTAAGACTTCCTTACTTATATCCCATATATTCAAGACTTTCTTGCTTATACCCTCAAATACAAGACTTCCTGCTCAGAATCGCAGTCCAATACTTCCTTGCTTAAATCCCATAGATTTAAGACTTCCTTGCTTATACTATAAAGTATAAGACTTCCTACTAAGATCCCTTTAAACTCAATAGTTTGAGACTTTCTTGCTTATTAACAAATTAAACAAGACTTCAATGCTCAAGCACATAACAAGAGACTTATCTGGCTCAAGCATACAACAAGAGACTCTGATGCTCAAGCACACAACAAGAAACTTTCTTTCTAAACTACTAAAAAACATATTTACCAGAATAGACAATAAGGAGTACCTGATATACAATTAGAGGTACACGGAAATATATTTAACAAAGACCATAACACTTAAGATTTCTAAGATACACATTGTTTAAGAAATCTTAAGGCTTTGTGCAATTTATAACAGATGACATAAACTTTGCATACTCGATGATGTTATTATTGTTGATCTTGTTATTCCTCTATTTTGATATAAGTGTGAAACGCTTATTTTTATTCTTGGACCTTTTGTTATTTTTCTTTATTCCTTGTTAATTCTTCATATTGAATCTTTAGCTACTTAAATAGCATATACAAAAGAGTAGTTGTTGGAAGAGATAACTTACGCAAGTGTCTTAGTCAATCATAGTATTTCGAGACATTGAAGATAGATACACAAAAAGATCTTTATCCATTATTAACACGTTTAACTGTAATGTCTTACTTCTGAGTTGTACTATAAATCCGTTGAGAATGGATATCTGTAAAGCATGTCAACTCTCCTTGAGGCATGTGAACACAGACTCTAGCTGACAAACTAACTTTACAGTGTAGTTTGCTTTCTGTAGTATGGATCACTTATCTTTGTCTATGGTTCAGAATGATTATCAGAAGTTGATACATTCAATAAGTGTACATATAAGATATTTCTCTTATGATGCTGATATATTCAGCTTTAGAACTATGCAATCATATATCATGAAACTTCACTTAAAAACATCCTTCTGTTTTGAACCATCAGAAGCCAAGAACTCAACTTCTATCAAATGTGTTATCTTAATAGATTATGCATATATTCAATTTAATCTTTGGAACCTGCATACTTAGAACATACATTAGATTACACCATTTTTTTTCAATACTTTGTTATCATCAAAACCTAAAGGATATATCGCATGAACAAATCTTGTTCTAAAAAGGAGCTCAAACCTACATTGGAAAGAAATCACTCCCATTGAAGATCCTAAAGTGTTAGGTTTTATGTCATGTATTCCATACTAATGCCTTAATAGGAATAATGTAGAATTATTTATGTACACCTCTATGTTTCAATAACTTAGCATAAAAGGTTTGTCTAGTTTTGTTGTAAATTCAACATTGTTATGTACAACTCTATGTTTTAGTACTTTGCATTTAAGGTATTTCTAGTTGATTTGTAATATTCAACATTCTTTCATGTTGTTAAGATTGAAGTTGATCACTAGGGTTCAGTGGTTGTTTACTTCTATTACTGGTTTTGTGGCATAGAAGAAAGTGAGTAGATTCTCATATGTTTTACGATTTTAAAGGGAGAATCCTTAGGTAATGATTGATATCTAGCACACATGCATACACTAAACATGATATTTAGCTAACCTATGGTTAAATAGAGTAAGAATTTGATTATACCTCTATACATGGTTACATCAAAATCCACTCCTTTTTCATCTTTGTCAGTAAGCACATTTGAAGTCATTCGTGTTGAGATACTCTTTAAATCTTTCATATTGAACTTAAAGAGAAGCTCTAAGCAATATTTTGTTTGAATAATGAAAGTACCTTCTTAGGCTTGCTTGATTTACAATCCTAGGAAGTATGTTAGTTCTCCCATAATTGACATTTCAAATTGTCCATACATCAAACTTGCAAATTTTCGACAAAGAGATTCATTAGTAGACCCAAAAATAATATCATCTACATAAATTTGAACTAAGAGAATATGCTTTTCCTAATGTCTTATAAACAAAATGGTGTCGAATTTCCCATGATGGAATCTTTGTTTGATCAAAAATCCATTTAATCGCTCATACCAAGCTCTAGGAGCTTGTTTGAGACCATATAAGGCTCTTTTCAATTTTAAACATGATTAGGATTATCGTGATCCTCAAAACTCGGGGGTTATGAGACATACATCTGTTCATTAATATGGCCATTAAGAAAAGAAAATTATACGTCCATTTGGTAAAGCTTAAAGTCCAGGAAGCAAGCGAATTCCTAAAGAAGTCTAATACCTACAAAAAGGGGCTACAAGAGCATGAGTATTCTCGTAGTATGTTCCTTCCGCTAGACTATATCATTTTTCCATCGATCTTTCTTTATTTCGAGTAATTACACCATTTTCATTCATCGTGTTCCTAAATATTCATCTTGTACCAATGACGGTTTTGTCAACTGGGCGCAAAATAAGGTCCCAGACTTAGTTACATTTAAATTGGATTAAATTCTTCTTACATAGCAAGTAACCATCCCTCATTAAGTAAAGAACCTGATATCAATTTAGGTTTAATATGAGAAATGAAATCAAAGTACTTACAAAAATTCACTAGTCCTTGTAGTTTGATAACATTTTACTACTTCGCACAACCGTAGACATGTGGCGTTTCAATTAGTAAGTGGCTACGTGCTCTATGTAAATTTTCCACTGATCACTCGTGTTGAAAGAAAATGAAAAATATTTTCATAAATTTTGCAAGAGCATATTTGCAAGGAGAGAAAGATCGCTCGCCTTGAAAATTAAGGTGGTTTAGTGTCCCACTTGGATGAACTAAAAAAGATTTCACTCTGAATATAGTATGTTTGTGAGGAGAGCACAAATTTCCCCTAACAAAATGAAACTTAGCATAACTCTATAAATAGATCAAGGATCATAAGTAGGAATTATCTTACATTTAAGAAGACACAAAAGTTGTAGATGAAAAACAAGCTTTAGGTTCACATCAAGGTGGAGCTTATCTACCTTGGATATTTAAGCCATTGGTGTAATTCCAATTTCTCTTCATCTTTGTGTAAAGATACCACAAACCTCTAATTATGTTTATGTTGAGATTAGATGTAGTTAGTTATGATTCCATTTTAAAACTTTCATGCATCACACTTAGAAGTCATTATACAAGTGAATTGTACCAGAGATGCATCTCTGTTAATTTTACAAAGATATATCTCTGTAACATATCAAAATAAAATGTTCCACATTATGTATTATTTACGTGAATTCATATGATGATTTAAACTGTACAATCTTATGCAAAAAAAGACGTACATAAATTTAGATGGTCCAAAAATGTCATATAGAAATAAAAGCCTAATAAATGTAAAAAAAAAAAAAATGTCAAGAACAATAATAAAGCAGCATGATATCAAAATAAAATATAATCCATAGTACTACTATATATTAATGCACTACTGTGTATGTCATGCTACATCTCCTCTACCTTATTTTCCTCCTCTGGCTCATCTGCCTCCCCGACCATCATTCACCCTACTCTCTGGAGCCCTCTCCGATACATTAATGCCCCACGTGCCTCCATCATGATGGCATCTAGGATCTGCCTAACATCAGACCCATTAGGGAAGATACCTGTGTCAATGCCTGCCTGCACAATCTCCACTATATGATGATATCTAGGCAAGACATCCTTAACATGATCTCAAAAAGCAGCACGCACTATGTACGGATGTGACACATTGAATAACCATCTGATATACTCATCGACGCAGCTCCAATCACTCACAACTATGGTACCCCGTTCCTCCTCTAGTATTAGATGACTCTTAAAATCATCAAACATGTCATCTATCTATCTACGTGTCAAAGCATGAGGAGCAGAGACAAAAGGGTTTCTAGGAATGGTCTGAGTGTAGCTAAATTGTTGCATGATGCGCTCGGGAAAATGAGGAGCAGTGAGATGTGATTCGCATGCCAACCATCCAGAGTATAACATTATCTCGTCAAATGTCTGCGTCTCATGTTGATCAACATAGTTGTGGAAATGCATGTCCTCATAAACCAAATGGTCAAGATACACTCTAAAAGGCTTAGTCTCTTGGTTCCCTATGAGCGGGGGAAAAACAGTAGCACAAAGCATATCCTCAGAGTAAGTCAGTACACTCGCCCAACGGGAGATACACGGTAAGTGTTGGAGGATCTAAGCCTGAAATAAAAAGTTTGAAACACACGAATCATCAATAGTGGCTTTGCAAATATGAAATGAAAATGACACAGAAACATTAAAAGACCAATAAATATTACTATCAATAGTGTGATGTTACCTTTGACTTGCTTTATCTTTCACATACAACCCTCATATAAATTTGAGTACAGGTAAACCAAATAAGCGGCCCCTAGTTATACTCATGGATACTCTCGAAATCCTCGAAGTATCCTGGGTAGACGACATATGTATAAATGACACTCTTGTCCATAAAAATCACAGTGCCAACCAAATATAGCAAGTACGCTCTCATAACATGTGATGTATGAAACACAACTTGTTTCTCATCACCAGTAGTCTGTTATGCTCTCATAATCTCATACATATATACCTTTTTCAGGTATTCAAACATAGCATGAGCACCTCTGGTTTATCCATCTCTACCTTCACCTCTGCTGGTTTAGCCCTTATATAGTTTTCCATCACCTCGAGTGCCTTGTCTATGGAAATCCTCCCGTGATCTAAAAGTCTCCCGCTGATTAAAAGATATAGAAAACACGAGACATTATTGAGTGTGATAGACATCTCACCAAGCGGGAGATGAAATGACAAGGTCTCTGAGTGACATCTCTCTGTGAATGCATTAAGCATCCTGTGGTTGAACGTAGTATAACCGGTCATGTACAAGTCCTTTAGACCAGATAAGGACAAAACTTCCTGAAACCAATCCTCATTTTACTGAGGCAAGCCAGTAATCTTTCTCCCGTGGTTAATAAAATTCAGCGGATCATAGTTCTGAAAAATAAAAACAATGTCAATTAAGATAAACGTAAATAAATAAAAAAGAATAAATCCAACTAATTCTACTTCTCTGTCCCATATATGTATGGCAGTATGGTCTGGGTACAGAGGAAGTAGTGACAAATCTACAAGGCCTCCTCAAAATGTCTATGGCTCAGCAGTATTAGCAGCCTCACCCTTCGGAGGTGGCACTGGCTCAGCAACATCAGTAGTAGGATGTGGAAGTGGTGCCTCCGGTTCCATTGGTGACTCGGGTACATCAGGCGCCTGAATAGGGGAAACCTAACACATGCTGGAGGATGGAGGGAATGATGTGTTAGTTGGTGAATCTCGTCTTCTACGGGAAGAAGAATATGGAGAAGCATGACCCCTAGAAGTAGATGGTTCTGCATGGCCAGATGGAGCCTCCAAAACCTGTTGACTCTTCTCTCGTCGCACTAATGCATGTTGTGCAACCCTTCAGTTCCTCAGTCTATTTTGTCTATCAGACATTATGCCTGTAATTTAATGCAAACCAGACACTTAGTGCAAGCAAACAACACCACAAGAAAGAAAATAAAAAAATATTGAGAAAATTACGAAGATGAATTTCCGGTTGCTGGGAAAGTAAAATGTTGAAAAATTTTGGAGATGCTTATGCGGAATTTTCTACAACTGAAATTGTGTTAATTGAGTCAATGTACACATGCAATCACACAAAAAAATGTTTTTATCATCCTTTTCATCCAACAAACATGTAATACACTATGTCTAAACTATCATACATGCAATTTCTACTCATTTCTAACCTCAATTATCAACTTCTATTCATTTACGCAAACTCAAAAACTTATCGAAAAATAAAAAAAATTATAAATTTCAACTTTGCTTCAGGGTTGGATGATGTTTTTGATGTTGATTGAAGTTTCCTTGAGCTTTGTTGTTTGATTTTTGACGTGGTGGTGAGAAAAAATTTGAGAGAGTTTTAAGAGGTTTTGTGCAAAATGAGAAATGAGGAAGAAGGGTTCTGACGCGATTTAATCTCCAAAATATTTTAACGTTCAATCAGAATTTAGTGCGTATAAATGTGCATCTCTGAAATCTAAAAACGTTTAAGTATTTTTGCATAGTGGTTAAGAAACATGTGAAATAGAATTAAATATAGAGAATCTATATAACATTAAATTTTAGAAAATATAGGTGGATCAATTATAATTGTATTAAGGGTGCATTATCATGTTAAGAATTTAAAGAGTCTCTTTAGAGTACTCGTTAACATTTTCCATATTATTAATACAAGTGTCATGAACTTTTTTTCTCTCAATTAGCTTTTATTTAACAAGATTTTTTATAAAATCTTTTAATAAGGCAAATATTAAAAACATTTGGTTGTGGATTTGGATCCTCTCCTTTTTTATATATCATGTCATCTCTCATGTTTCTAATCTAACGGTTCAGAATTTATAATGAATAATTAAATAAAAAAAGTCATTTAATAGAAGAGAGAAATGGATAAATAATTAAATGACTTTTTTTATTTAATTATTCATAATAAATTCTGAACCGTTAGATTAGAAATATGAGAGATGACATGATATATAAAAAAGGAGAGGATCCAAATCTGTTGGTTGTTCTTTGGGATTCTAGCTTAATCCCTCTAAGATTTGTGCTCTTTAGTTTTTTTTATATCTTTTATAATATTTTAAAGTGTTGTAGATGATGTGTGAATATTTTAAAGAGGCAACATAATTGCAAAGTTATGATGTATATACCTGGAGAAACATAAAAATCTCTTCGAAAAAGAATATGGAAAATTGGCTTCAAAACTAATTTTTGGAGAATTTGCCAAAACACACGACATTTGGCATAAGTAAAGTGTGTTCTTGGAACACAATTCTTCATGTGGGAACGCATTGTGTTCGTGCAATTTTTTCAAGAAATACAATGGGTTTCCCCTAGCACCTATAAAAGATGTATTTCAATCTTTTATGTAAATAGGAAAAGTGGAGAAATTTTATCAAGCCGAATTTAGAGAGACAAAGGAAAAATTCTTAGAATTAAAGGCTAAGAATTGAATGACATTTGGATGTATCTAAACGGATTTAGAAATATTTTTAAATATTTTGCGTTTGTGTAATTCTTATATTAAGAGTTGAATAAAATGAGAAATTCTTTAGTATAAAATAAGAGATGTTGTTGGAATCATGGAAGAATCTTTTTTTTGTAAATATTTTGTAATTTCTGAAAGTTCAGAGTATGTCTAAGAGGGGGGGGGGGGATGAATTAGGATTTATAAATTTTTTCCGGTTTTTCGATATTCTTGAAATTTACTTGGTAATGATCTTTGATGATGAAAGTAGTAAAGGCAGAATGAAAAATGGACACAGAGATTTATAGTGGTTCCCTTCACAATCCAAAGGTACTCCACTCCCCTTTCCACATGAAAGAGAGTTTTTACTATAGTTTTAGAATGTACAATCTATCACACCATCAACCGGTGAGGCCTACTATCTAACAACTATTTCAACAACTTAGTGTGCAAGAACAATCCTCTTGCAAGCACTAACCCTTGTGTCCAACAATCCTGGATCACAAGTCACAAAGAAATAATTCTTGTAATTTTGTAATTTGAGAGTGATATAATAGTAATATCAATACAAAGATTGATCTTCTCCTTTTGATCAAAATTCACTTTTCAATATCAATACAAGTGTTCAAAATTCTGGATATGAAATGTATGAACAATATGAACACTTTTTGAAAATATTTGAAAATATTTGAAAAGTAGTGAATTTAATTTAATGATTATTTTGAAAATTATTGGAGGTGTTTTTCAATTTGAAATTTTCAGAATTTATATGAGCAAAACATCATTTCAAAAAGGTATAATTGAGTATGAATCAAATAATGAAAAGGTATAACATTCAAACACAATTTGAATTTTAACAGAAATAATTTTTTAAAATTCGTTTAGTGTTAATCGGTTAACACTTGAACGTTAGCCATGAGAATTCAAAATTTAAGGTTGTTAACCGATTAACCCGTATGGTTAATCGGTTAACACTGTTAAAACTCAGAAAAATAATAAGTTAAAAAGTGTTATACCAATCTAAATGATTTTTTAAAACATGCAGATGCAAAATGTAAATATGATAAGTATTTGAACACTTGTATATCAATTAAAGGACCGAAGCTTGAGTCCAAATCTTGAAAGTTGTAGGAACATTTTCACATGATGTTTGCTTTGCTTGACAACATTCCATAGTCTTGATCTTGATCAGTTTTGAAAGCTTTGACTTTTTGCAATCATGGAATGAGCTTAGGTCTTTGTTGACATCATCAAAACCTTGAGATTGAAGTGCTTCTACAATTTCTTCTAACAACTCTTGAAGTATACCTAATTGTAGAGATACTCTCTCTTTATAGTAAATCAGTTTGATCGAACTCGATAAACAATTTTTTTATATACTCATCACTTTATCTTAATCTTCTTGCTCATATGGATTGCTAACACTCATCTATGTGTATATTAATTTTGCTTGAGGCCATTTATTTTGGTTGTCATTCTTCTTTGTCCGACACATAAAAAAGGCCATGTGTGGTTGAAACTTTTAATAAGTGGTATCCACTGTTAGCCAAAGAGGTTAGTTTTACATTTACTAGTGAGCACCTTCGAGTCAAAATGGGACATCAAGTAGATTTTTGGAGACAACGATTTTGGGTTGTATAATATAAAGATACGATAATATTAACTTAACTAAGGTGTTTATAAGTGTTGAAGGGTGAGACATTGATGTCCGCACGTCTAAGATAAGAAAAAAGACTGAGATCGTGGATAAGGCCAGAAGTGTCATTATCTTGTGTCTTGGTGATAAAGTTATAAGGCAAGTTCCCAAGGAAAATACTGCAGCTTCAATGTGGGCAAAGTTTGAATAATTGTATATGACCAAATCTTTGCCTCACATATTAGATGGATTTTGAAGACAAGGACAATATTCTACTCTTATTAAGCTCATTACATAAATCCTTTGACCATTTCAAGGATACACTTCTTAATGGTAATAAAGAGACAATTACTTTGGATGAAATACACACGGTTGTGAGATCTAAACTATTTTCAATTATGGAAGATTTAAAGTTAACTATAGAGGTAAAGGCTCTAGTGTCTCAAGAGGATGGAATCGGAGTAGAGGGAAGTCCAAATCCAGGTTTTTTTATAAGTCAAGGTTAAAATATTTAATTTTTCTAAAAACTGACTTCAAGAAAGATTGTCTTGAGATAGGGGAAAGAGAGCTTCTACTCAAACTACAGTTGTCTCAGATAAGGATGGTTATGTGAGTGTTGATGTACTAATGGTGTCGAGTTTTGATATTAAAAATAGTTAGGTCATGGACTCATAATCCTCTTATCATATGTTCCTAAGAAAATAATACTTTGAGATTTTCAAGCTTGAAGAAGGTGGGTTCATTCAACTTGGTGACAATAAGCCTTACAAGGTTCATGGTATTGATACACTCATAATTAAAATATTTGATGATTATGAGTTACTTCTATGAAATGTAAAGGTATGCTCCCGAACTCAGGAAAAATTTGTTGTACACAAGCATGTTTGATAATCTAGACTATCACACTATAGTTGGACATGAGGTATTAAAAGTTTTGCATGGTTGAACAATCAAGGCTAAAAGGGTCTAAAATGTGTCGATTATATATTTTAGATGGTTCCTCTATTATTGGTCATTTATCATTATCAAGTAAAGACTTTCATAACATAAACAAGGTATAGGATTTAAAATTAAGTCATATTATTAAAAGAAGAAATGATAAAGTCCTTGAGATTGTTTCAAGGAACTTCAATGAATTTTGTAGGAAATGAGGTATAAAGAGGTATATAACCATTTCAGACATGTTACTAGGCACTTGGTTTCCAAAGAGTTTTTGGGGGTAAGGTTGGTTTCAATGAAGCTTATTTGATTAAGTGATCTCTATTAATGGGAATATACTTTCCTATCGATGTTTGGAGTGGCAAATCAGTATACTACTCTAATTTGAAAGTCTTCAAAGATTTTTTTTGTTTGTACAAATCAAACTAGTCTAGCTTAACAATGAGGATATGAAGAATGACTTGATTTATTATTCAGAAGATGGAAAGGGCTTAAAATTATAGAAGGTGAAACCTATAAGATCAAAGTTCATTATAATCAGGATTGTTACTTTATGTGAGAACCCTAAGGGAGGAAGTAAAGACATGGAGATGAAAGAATCATAAATTATAGTCGAGAAGACTGGGGGATAATGAAGAGGTTAAGGCTTTTGATCCTAGTTCTACTGAGGGAAATGTTTGGCCGCTCTTGATTATCATTTTACTCATGATAGGATAAGGACAAAAATTGTACCATCTCAGAGATATGTTTGTACGCACCTTGGTTTTTATGCTTTGAATATGGATGAAGAGTTTCATTTGAATGTGGCTGAAGAGTTTCAAGACTTAGAACTAAATACCTTTAGAGAGGCATTCGAAAGCAAAGAGATTTAAAGATGGTTGAAGGCAGTAAAATGGTAAAAGACATCCATTTATAAAGAATCATACTGGTGGATTTGTTAGGCTATCTAAGTAGGAAAGATTTGTTAGGTGAAAGTGGATGCAAGTGCCTAAATCAAAGTTCAAGAATTTATTGGACTTGATTAATTTCTTTGAATAATGATTAAAAACTTGGAGATAGCAACAAGGTGGTGGCTAGGTAAATTGATATCATTATCGAATTTAAAGTCAAGGTGAAGAACTGTAGAAATTTGGCTTCAAAACCAATTTTAGAGTGTTGTGAAATTGAAAGGTTCAATCACACCAATAAATTTGATGTGTAAGGACAAATAACAATGGAATTTAAAATAGATGTTTAGAAAAATAACTATTTATGCAATAAGACATCAATTTTACTTAGCAGAAATAGACAAAATTATTTGATGAGGTCAACAATCTATAGAGGGTGAATAGATGGATAATAAAATTTTCATTAATTAAAAAATTGTTTGAAAATTATTGAATATGGAAAGCGAAAGAAAATTTGGATCGACACTCGTCTATCCCGAACCGTTATCAAAAGAATCAAATATGCCTATTAAATCGTAACAAAATATATTGCAATGATGATAAACAAATCAATATGTTTTCTAAAAATAACGTTTGAACTATTTGTCACACTTTAATAATCAATTTCCAATGAAATAGGAAACAAAAATTGACTAAGACAATTAATCAAACACTTGGTGTGCAATAAACACCAAGCTGGTTTTACTTTGTGTTGATGATATGAAAAACCAATTGCAATTGTTTAGAATGAAATTATCTTACAAAAGTGTTTGAAATACTTCAACACAACAGAGTTATCAACATATGAAATTGCACACTAAATGAATTATCAAATTGTAATGTGAGAGAGAGAGAGAGAGGGAGAGAGAGAGAGAGAGAGAGAGAGAGAGAGAGAGAGAGAGAGAGAGAGAGAGAGAGAGAGACAGAGACAGAGAGACAGAGACAGAGACAGGGAGAGAGACAGAGACAGAGAGGACAAGAATTTGTTTAGGTAGTTTTGCAATTGTCTTCACTATGGGTACGTCTATCCCCCATTCCAAATGGAATTGAGATATTCAATTAACCCTTACAAATGTTGTACACAAGAGAAAAATTAGCAATCCAAACATCCAAACCTTAAGTTTGATGTTGAACATATATTCTTCTCTTCTGTTGATCTTAAGTAAGATCAAGTGACCCAAGATTTCCAATTCGATCCTCTGGTTACCGCTACTTCTTTGACAGAATCCCGTTCTTCAAAGCTTTCACTCGGCTGAATTCTCGTTAAAAATCTTGTCCCAAGCCTTTCAATTGATCCTCCGATTACCGTACTCCTTTGATAGAAACTCCTTTCTTCAAAGATTTCACTCGGGTGAATCAAAATTGCAAAAACTTGTGCAAATACTCCCTAAATCACCTTTGATCTTGGAGGGAAACCCCTAATTGGTTTTATAAATGAAACCCCCAAAGAATTCTCAACCTAATTTAATTACAACAATCCTAAATCGGACCTTATCAATCTTATATCTTGATTTCAATTGCTTGTAAATGATGCATGAATGCACACACACATACACACACACACACACACACACACACACACACATATGTGTGTGTGTGTGTGTGTGTGTATATATATATATATATATATATACACACACACACACACACATGTGTGTGTGTGTGTGTGTGTGTTTATGTGTGAGTGTGTGTGTGTGTGGGGGGGGGGGGGTGGGGGGGTGTATGTGAGTATGAGGGAGAGAGAGAGATAGAGATCTAAAACAACAACATAATATACATTACATATCAACACATAAAATCTAAAACAACAACATAATATACACAAGATGCTCAAAAGACAAAGAACTATATCACATCAAATAATCTCAAAATAGAGTCTTCACAATGGAAAAATGCCATCCAATAATCCAAGACAAGTAAGAACATCAAACAACCTTGTCCTTACCTTTCACCAAACTGAAACCACCTGAAAAACATTCAACAACATGGGGTAAGATAATAATCCCAGTGGGTTTCCTATCTTATGGATTCTCTCGGCTCTACAAGGTTCTAACCGAATCCTACCTCAAGTCAAAAGGGGAAGGGATAAGACTTGATTTCACAAAACAAACATTATAATAGAACATGTTTCTTGAGTCCAACAACTCAAACTATCACTAATTGGAAACCAGACCAAGGCATCTTTCCTCGGCCAACCCTACGTCTAGAGTTATCGACAAGGGTCACAGATCCTTGTATCTACTTTGACATACGAAATGGATTGGGATCCAAGGGAAACATTATCCTCATGAATCGTCACTTCTCATGTGCCGTAAGTGATTGGTTCCGACTACGTGATCTCACATGCAAACATGATTGTATTCGACAATCACAAGGCGAACACATTCACCTTATTCTCAAAGTAACACAAAACCAACACATGTTCCATATAATGTCTCACATCTTCACTAGATAACTACTTGTCAAGGATGCACACCTAGGCATCAAATGCACAAGAATCTTCATCTAAGTCATCTATCATATCCTAGTTACCTCACTAGTTAATTCCATTCAATTCCATTAAGGGTTTTTCCTCACCTTCCTTTACAAATTTATAATATGTTATCATTATTCATGACCAAACAAACATCCATGGTAAGCGTGTATAACATTCGTAATAATCATGTAAAATAATCCATGGTATGATAATTCATGCATATGAAGCATCCAAATAATAAACAAACAAAAGAAAGCAAAACTGCCAGGCTCGTTGTGCGAGCTCTAGGTGAGGCCGCCTCGCTTTGAGTTTGTTGTGCAAGCTCTGGGCGAAATAAGCGAAATTAGAGGCAGAACCAAAAAGCCTTAGTGGTTGTTGTGTGACCCCAAGTAAATGTCTCGCCTATGGCTCGCTATAAGCTCGCAGTGCAAACATAGCAGATTATGATGATCGCTGCTGCCTCGCGGTTGGATTGTTGTGTAAACCCTGCGTTTCTAGGATTCTGACCTGCAGAATCTTCGTAGTTCAAAGGGGTTTTTCAACCCCACTTTCACCCAAGCTCCAACCGCAAGATAACAATAAGAATATGCAACAAAACAACATAATCACATGATTATTGATACATTCATATGGATTTCATAGTATTGGAAACAGGAACACATCAATTCAACATTTTTCCAATATATCTAATATTCCTAACTTAAAGTGTCTATCTAAAACTCAACTCTAGATAATGATGTAGAAGTTATTGATGATGAAATGAGATGATAATGGATGATGAATGGGTTCTTCTTCCTCTTCTTCTAGGTTTTATTATTTCTTTACCTTTTATCTTCTTTCTCCTCTTCTCTCTACTTCTTCTTATAAACATATCATCAAAAGTTAGTAAGACTAACTTGGAAATGTCCAAATAATACCGTTTAAATCAACTTTGAGCTCATCAGTTACTCTAATTATCTCAACAGATAACTCTCAGAGTACACTGAGAACCTAATTGATTTCAACTAATATTGTATAGAGCATTTTAAGAAATACGGGGTATTACATCCCCCCCGGTTAAATAAAATTCGTCCACGAATTTCAAGGTTACCTAAAAAAGGTGAGGGTAAACATCCCGCATCTCTGACTCAATCTCCCAAGTAGCATCCCCTGGATGTGTTTCGTCCCACTGACACTTAATAAGAGGAATCTCCTTGTTTCTCAACACCTTAGTTTCTCTTCCCACAACACGACTTGGTAGAGGTTTAAAAGTTAAATCTGCCTCTATCTCAATTGTATCTGGAAGAACTGGCTGAAGAGGGTCAGGAATAAACTTTCGGAGTTGAGACACCTGAAAAACATCATGCATCTTAGATAGAGAAGGTGGTAAGGCTAATTTGTAAGCTACTTCACCAATCCTCTCTAAGATTTGATATGGTCCATCGTATCTCATACTTAACTTCCATGACTTAAATGGTCCTTTCAATTTCAACCTTCGAGTAACTTTCCAAAACACATGGTCACCTTCTTCAAATTCTAACGGTCTCCTTCGGTTATCCGCATAACTCTTCTGACGGTTTTGTGCTTTCTTAACCTTGTCACAAATCATTATAATCTTTTCTGTGGTTTCTTGGGCAATCTCCGGTCCTAAAATCCTTTCTTCACCAACTTCCGTCCAACACAATGGTGTTCTACATTTCCTTTCATACAAAGCCTCGTAAGGGACCATACCAATACTCGTGTGGTAACTATTCATGTATGAAAACTCAATCAACGGTAAAAGTTCCTTCCAATTTCCTCCACTTTCAAGCACACAGGCTCTTAACATGTCTTCCAAAGTTGTATTGTCCATTCCGTTTGACCATCCGTTTGAGGATGATTCGGCGTACTCTATATAAATTATATCTCATTGCTTTTTGAAAATCTCTCCAAAACCTTAAAGTAAACTTTGGATCTCTATCAGATACAATGCTAGAGGGAGCACCATGAAGTCTCACAATTTCCGCAATATCTCTTTTCATCCTGGACCACCAATAATCCCTTTTTAAGTATTGGTACATCTTCGAGGAACCAGGATGTATAGTAAAAGCGCCCTTATGTGCTTCTTCCAAAATCTTCCTTTTTAACACCGTATCATCCGTAACAAAAAATCTTTGATTAAAAGAACAACTCCATCCACGGATCGTATGAAACCCGGCTAAACAAACACCTCTTGCAACTTCGTATCTAACATTTGCCCTTGTTGAATATCATCTCTTAGAGTGGAATTAACATTCAAGTTCCCCATTATCACACCATTCGAAGTCCAAATAAAATGAAGATTAAGATCTCAAAACTTTTCCAATAAAGCATACTCCAACATCATCAACTCAGCCTCGTGTATCTTTTTCCGACTTAATGCATTGGCCACTTTGTTTGCTTTACCTGGATGGTACTTTAGCTCAAAATCAAAATCCTTCAAGTACTCCATCCATCTCATTTGACGCATGTTCAACTCCTTTTGATCAAACAAATACTTTAAACACTTATGGTCATTGAACATCTCAAAACACACTTCATACAAGTAATGATGCCACACCTTCGGTGTAAAAACAATAGCCGCTAACTCTAAATTGTGAGTTGGACAGTTCTCATCGTGAACTTTCAACTGAAGGGAAGCATAAGCTACCACATGAACACCCTGCATCAACACACCTCATAATCCCCTCTTAGAGGCATCACAAAACAC
Organism: Lathyrus sativus; assembly: GCA_963859935.3. NCBI lineage: Eukaryota > Viridiplantae > Streptophyta > Magnoliopsida > Fabales > Fabaceae > Lathyrus > Lathyrus sativus. The sequence goes on from OZ012739.1 coordinate 423,681,337, forward strand.
TTCATATGGTTTACTAGGATCCGGAATAATCAAGACATGAGCAGTCATCAACCTTTCCTTCAAATTCATAAAACTTTGCTCATAACCTGAATCCCAACTATAAGGAAACTCCTTCCGAGTAAGGATAGTCATTGGTAAAACCAACTGAGAAAATCCTTTGATGAACCTTCTATAGTAACCTGCCAATCCTAAGAAACTTATGACTTCTGAAGCATTCTTTGGTCTCTCCCAATTAAACACGGCTTCAACTTTTGATGGATCTACCACCACTCCTCCTTAAGATATAAAATTACTAAGAAATCTAACTTCTGTCATCCAAAGTGCACACTTGCTTAACTTGGCAAAAAGTTGTCTCTCTTCTAAGATCGGTAGGACAATCCTTACATGTTCTTCGTGCTCTTTCAGAGTAGGTGAGTAAATAATAACGTCATCAGTAAAGATCACTACAAATTGGTCCAAGTAAGGTTGGAATATTCGGTTTATGTAATCCATGAAAACAGCTGGAGCATTCGTCACACCGAAAGGCATCACAAGAAACTCAAAATGACCATAACGGGTTCTAAATTTAGTACATCTGAACTCTTCACACAAATTTGATGGTAACCCGATCGTAAATCAATCTTCGAGAACATACAAGATCCTTTCAATTAATCTAACAGGTCGTCTATCTTGGGTAAGGGATACTTGTTCTTGATGGTGACCTTACTCAACTGGCAGTAATCAATACAAAAATGCATTCCACCATCCTTCATATTTACTAGTAATACTGGAGCTCCCTAGGGTGAAACACTAGGTCGAACAAAGTGTTTAGCCAACAATTCTTCCAATTGTTCCTTCAATTCTCTTAACTCAAATGGTTCCATCCGATACGGAGAAACGAATATAGGAGCCTTTCCTGGTACCAGCTCAAAAGAGAATCCCACTTCCCTCTCTAGAGGGAGAGAAGTGACATCCTCAGGGAAAACTTCTGGAAACTCACCTACTACAGGGATTTGGAAAACCTTCAGGTCATTACTTATTTCCTTAGTGAGAACCAAGAGAGCATACTTTTCCTTCTCAAACAAGAAATTAACCATGCCAACCATACCTTCCAAAATAGTAGTCAATACATCTTTTGAAGTAGCTTCTCTGGATGAAATGATGATTAACGTTTCCTCACAACCGATAAATACTGACTTAGCAGAAAGCCAATCCATCCCCAAGACTACATTAACCTTCTTAAGCGGTAAACAAATAAGGTCAATCAAGAAAACTCTATCGTCCACCGATAACAAACAATTTTCACAAATCAACATGGTCTTAACCATCTCATCCATGGCGGTAATAACCACCATGGGAGGAGACAAGGGAATCGCTTGCAAGCCAAGTCGCTTCATGCATTGTATCAATACAAAAGAATGTGTTATTCCACAATCAACCAATACAAAACAAGGATGTCCATTCATGAAACACATACTAGCAATCAAAGAGTTGTCACCCTTGGCCTTCTTTGCATCCAATGTGTAAACCCGACCAATAGTCTTCCCTTGCACTTGAGTTCTACTCTGAGGGTAATCCTTCGCTATATTACCCAATTCTTAACATTGATAACACTTTACACCTACAGGGTTACACTTTCTGAAATGGTTCCTACCACACATATGGCATGAGGGAGGAATGTTAGATCTAGCACTATGCATTTGTTTCCCTTTGAAGGGTTGTGGTCTAGGCCTAAACTATTGACTTGGTCTTCCTTGCTCCTTATGACCCACCATATTCAAATCTCTCTCTCTCCTTTAACTCTCTTCAAACTATTCTCAGCCACATAGCACTGCCTTAGCAACTCAGTATAGGCAGTGAACCCTTATTGAGACACACTATGAGAGATTTCAGCTTTCAATCCAAATAGAAATTGATCAATCTTCCACTTTTCATCAGGAGCATGAACGGTCTGCCTAGAGTAAGCAGCCATGTCCTCAAACCTCTCAGCATAAGCAGACACCGCCATATTACCTTGTCTTAATTGTTGGAATCCAAACTCCTTTTGAGTCCTCAAGGAACTAGGAAAATACTTGTTCAAAAAGATAGTCTTAAAATGTTCCCACACCTTAGGCACTCCTAGGTCAGTCATCAAAGTTGAAACACTTTCCCACCACCTTATAGTAGAACCTCTTATCATGCAGGAAGCGAACACCACCTTGTTCTGCTGACTACAAGGCACTACCAGAAAGATTTTCTCCATACCAGACACCCATTAAAGAGCCTTCACTGGATCTAATCTGCCATGAAATTCTGGAGGATTCATACGGAAGAAATCCCGGAAACTCCCACATGTAGCTTCCAGAGCAACCACTAGAGGATGAAAACCTCTATTAAGTTGCTACATCATCTACTGCATGAATTGCTTTTGCTGATGCTGCATCTGTTCCACAAATTGAGGCCATTGAACATTCTCACTACCACCTAGAGGATTCGAGTCGGATGTCTGAGTTGCAGGCCTACCATGTTTTCTACGTCCGTCAACCATCCCCCTAAATGTTATACAAATAGAATCAAGTTGATCAGGCTCAATACTATGAATATAACATCTGAAACTATGATGTCCATGCGCATATGAAAAAGAACGAAATACTTATAGTATTTCATGGCTAGGTCGAGGATACGACCTGCTATAATACCAACTGTAACACCCATATATAACATATGTCTAGAATATACACATTATGTGTGTTTACAAGTTTGGTATTGAAATACACATAAGTTCGTAGTAGCATATTGTATGCATTACATGCAAACACATAAAATTTAAGACAACGACATAATATACACAAGATACTCAAACGACTAAGAACTAGATCACATCAAATAATCTCAAAATAGAGTCTTCACAGTGGAACAATGCCATCCAAAAATCCAAGACAAGTAAGGACATCAAACAACCTTGTCCTTACCCTTCACCAAACCGGAACCACCTAAAAAAATTCAACAACATGAGGTGAGATGATAATCCCAGTGGGTTCCCTATCTTATGGGTTCTTTCGACTCTACAAGGTTCTAACTGAATCCTACCTAAAGTCAAAAGGGGAAGGGATAATACTTAAGTTCACAAAACACACATTATATGGAAACATGTTGCTTTAGTCCTACAATCCAAACTATCATTAATCGGAAACCATACCAAGGTATCTTTCCTCGGCCAACCCTACGTCTAGAGTTATCGACACGGGTCACAGATCCTTGTATCTACTTTGACATACGAAATGGATTCGGATCCATGAGAAACATTATCCACATGAATTGTAATTTCTCATGTTCTCATGGGTCGTACCTCACCACAAGTTTTTTTTACCCGTAGGCTCCATTTGTACAACGAGAATCAAACCTGTCAAAGTACTAGTGCAAACATTCTAGAGGATCTCTCTATGTAAGCCTGCACTCATGGAACGACACAACTTAAGGTATTGGTTCCAACTACGTGATCTCACATACAAACTTGATTGTATTCGAAAATCACAAGGCGAACACATTCACCTTATTCTCAAAGTAACACAAAACATACACATTTTCCATATAATGTCTCACCTCTCCACTAGACAACTACTTGTCAAGGATGCATACCTATGCATCAAATGCACAAACATCATCATCTAAGTCATCTATCATATCCTAGTTACCTTAATAGTTCATTCCATTCAATTACATTAAGGGTTTTTCCTCACCTTCCTTTACAAATTTACAATATGTTATCATTATTCATGACCAAACAAACATCCATGGTAAGCGTGCATAACACTCATAATAATCATGTAAAATAATCCATGGCATGATAATTCATGCATGTGAAGCATCCAAAGAATAAACAAACAAAAGAAAGAAAACTTGCCAGGCTCGTTGTGCAAGCTCTAGGCGAGGTCGCCTCGCTTTGAGTTCGTTGTGCGAGCTCTAGATGAAATAGGGGAAATTAGAGGCAGAACCAAAACCCCTCAGTGGTCGTTGTGTGACCCCAAGGTGAGGTCTCACCTACAGCTCGCCGTGAGATCGTAGTTAGACCATACCAGGCTGTGTTGGTCGCTGTTGGCTTGCGGTTGGCTTGCTGTGAGAACCCCGCGTTTCAAGGATTCTGACCTGTAGAATCTTTGTAGCTCAAAGGGGTTTTTCAACCCCATTTCCACCCAAGCGCCACCCATAAGATAACAATAAGAATATGCAATAAAACAACATAATCACATGATTATTGACACATTCACATGGATTTCATAGTATTGGAAACAAGAACACATCAACTTAACATTTTTCCAATCTATCTAATAACCCTAACTTAGAGTGTCTATCTAGAACCTACCTCTAGATAATGATGTAGAAGTTGTTAATGATGAAGATGAGATGATGATGGATGATGAATGGGTTCTTCTTCCTCTTATTTTAAGTTTTCTTCTTTCTTTCTCTTTTCTCTTTTATATCCTCTTCTCTCTACTTCTTCTTACTACTTATCCCACAAAATTTGAAAGGATAAGGAAAGAAAAGGAAAAAAAATGATATTTATAAACATACCATTAAAATTTAGTAAGACTAACTTGGAAATGTCCAAATTTAAGAGTATCCAAAATGTCTCTATTGCACCAATTAATAAAACTTCAGAGTCAGGTAATATTTATTAAATCAACTCTAAGCTCGTCAGTTACTCTAATTATCTCAACAAATAACTCTCTGGGAACACCAGAAATCCAGTTGGTTTCAACTAATATTATTTAGAGCATTTTAATAAATACGGAGTATTATAGAGTCGACCCCAACAAGGCAGAGTCATTTGGCTAACTACAACTTCAGATGGAATCGACCTCAACCTTATATGAATTAACCCACACGACTTATGTATCGACCCTCAGATCCTTATGTATCGATACATAAAAGGTAGTGAATTTTATTTTTTTAAACCTTCAGTATGTATTGACCCATAACATGGATGTATCGACCTATAAACTTGTTTTTCATGCAAAACCATAATTTTGACTTGTTAAAACCTATCTAATCTAATTTTTAAGTGTCCTAATACGAAAATGCACATGTTGACATAGATAATAATACCCAATGTACACAAATACTAAGTGTTCTATTTTTGTCATCATTCAAAATATTTTCTAAAAGGATAGTGCACTCACATACTTCCCCTTTTTTATGATGACAAAAATTATGAAGTATTTGATGTCTTGATCATAGCTCCCCCTGAATATGTGCACCCTTAGATACTTCAATGTTGTATGAACTTCTCCCCCCTTTGACAACATCAAAAGAGACAAGGCAAGAGAACATGAGAAGTATCATGAAAACTTAAAAAACCATACATAGCACTCAGAGGCATTGCAAAGATAAATCGATCAACAATAACGTGCACTCACATGTTAGAATGACTTTAAGGCGAAATAATCCATAAACATAAATAAACATTCAATTCAGACAGAAGGATATGAAATTCATTACAAATTAATCATAATAAAGTCAGAATAGAACACCATAATAATGAAACATAAGAACATGAAAATAGAATGCATGCAAGAGAGACTTGGTCCACAATTAAACTTAATTAACTAATGCCTACGACCCCTATTATGCTGATTGTTACCCCTAGGTTATGGTCTCCTACCCCGGTACCATGCCCCATCTTGGTTACCATACCCAGTATCTAGAAAATCACACATCCCCCTGTAAAATTGCATGTAGTGATGGTGATTATCATTTTTAAAACCAATCAAGTTGTTGATCCCAGTTTGAGGGGCACCATGGTTAAATGCCATGTCTTGACGTATTTGATTAAACTGTTCAGTGGCAATATGGAAAAATTGTTGAAGTTGGTGTCTTGGGCATTTATATGTTCGTGAACTAATCTAAAGCATTCTTCTTGAGCAACTTCAAATGTGTCACGCCTACGTGACTCCTCTTGGCGACACTCTTGTTGCTTAATACGCATGTTTTAAGCAAGGTGATAATCAAAGATTCTTCACCACTCGATCCTACTCCAAAGATGCTACCATAAAGTGTGTCGTGTTAGGTCCAAGAATTATGTTTCCATTGACCCCATCCTTGTGTATCTTTATGTTGTTCTTCATCATGTAGCCACGTGTAATCATCATCATGGTAAGTATCAACCATGTCCGTATCCACATGGTGAACTTGGTTTTCCACCCGTTGTTCTTCAACATTAACTAAACCAAATTCAACAAGATCATCATAGTTGTAAATAACCTTACCAGGCCCCTTCAAGCGAAAAATGTAAACCTTGAGACTATTATCCCATTGGTACCCCATGTGTGTCATTGAGCTATTGTTAAACTCTTGAGTCTGGTTGGGTGAGATGCATGGAAGATTTGACACACCAATACGAAAGTGCTTTAGAATCTTTGCAATTAGTCACACACATTTTTATGTCGTGTCTTCTGCCAAAATCGTTGAATTGCTTTAAAAACCTTCAGGCATTCACCATGCCTTCAATTAAATCCTACAACTTTTTAAAACATATAAACTACATATTTTTAGACTCATTAGTTATGATCATTTCGCCATGAGAAATCTTCAACACCCAATGTTCAACTCTAGTGCAATAACCTATATCATCAAACATGCTTATGGATAACAAATCTTCAACACTCTAAGTCTGATATGTACCAATACAAACGACATTTTAAACCTTATTTTCACCAAGGAGAACAACTCAACCTTGTTCCATCTTCACAGTTTCAAAGTATTTTTTTCTTATACATGTGTGATAAGAGCAACATGAAACCATTAATGCACCTTAACTCTTATAATTATCCTCATTGGAGGCAATTGTAATTTGTACAGAATCATCATTACTCTTTTTCTAGGGACAATCCCTTATAAAGCGACTGGTTTTCTGACAAGTGAAACATTTTATCCTTGACTTGTCAAACCTCTTTAATTTATAAATCCCAATATGTGCATCTAACCCTCTTGAGAACTTAAGCTTTCACCACTATCGTCAATCTTCAAAATCTCACCTTTGAAAAGTACTTGGATTTTACAGTTGTCTAGACTTCACTCAAAGTAATATTGCCTTCCATACTATAAAAAAGTAGATTCTTAAAGTGCTGAAAGGGTATAAGTAATGAGCTCAACAAGAGCAGGACCTTGTTCTCATCTTCAATCTTCAGCTAAATATTCTCAAAATCATTAATAATTTTGTGAAAGTTTATCCACTACTCCATTATGGATTTGTTTTTTACTACTTAGAATAACTAGAGTTGTTGTTTCAGACACAACTCGTGAGCCAAAAACTTAGTCATATACAATGATTTAAGTTTTTTCCACATTGAAGTTACAGTCTTCTCCCTGGTGACTTCCCTTATAATTTTATCCACGATGCATAAGATGGTGAAATTTTTGGCCTTATCTTCCATCTTGGTCTTCTCTCCTTCTGTTAGGCATGCAGACACTAATGTCTCGCCTTTTAATATTTTAATACTCTTCTCTTGAGTTAAAACTACTTGCATCTTTACTGTCCACAACACAAAAATTTTGTCTATGGAAAATCTCTTGATTTTCCATTTAGAATCAATGGTGATCACTTGTAACAAAATTTTTTGTCCCAAAGTGGGGGACGCAACTTATTGTGAAATTGAAAGGTTTAATCAGTCCAAGAAATTTGATGTGTGGGAACAAAGAACAATGAGAACCAAAATAAATTATCTTTGGCAGAAAAAGACAAAATAAAGATAAGAAACACAATGACTTGTTTAACTAGTTCGATCAAACATCTACTCTGGAGGAGATAGCATATACTTCCAAAATTTGTTACAAAATATTACAAATAACTCACACGAAAAATAGTTATCCAAATTCTCAAAAAATACTCTATTTTCTACTAAGATGTTTCTCAATCTCCCAAACTCTCGATGTATAAATTACACAAACTCAAGGTATTAATAAGTATTTTTCCAACCACTTTAGATACCTCTACAAATTTCCTCAGCCTTTGCATTTCTAAGATTTCTTACTAAGATTGTCATCTCTTCCCTCTATTAATAATTGTAAAATTTTAAATAACATAAATGATAGACAACCAATGAAACTCAAAGAATCTATAAGAAACCCAAAACACAACTTATCAACAAATGGATTCATAGACTGAAATTGAGAAGCTCAAAATACATGAATCGAAAAAACTGATCAAAACGATAAAAGCCCGAATCACCACCCTATCGAGCCCTTCGTATAGTTCCAACATCGCATCCGCTGATTTCCAATTTCCGACGACCATCTCCGTCAAACTGTCTACCTACACACTGTTAAATATTTAAGAGATAAAGGCTAAGAATTAGAAGACCTGTGTAAATATTTAAGGCAATTAGAAAACACTTTTCAACATCACCAATAGACCAACTACGGAGTTTTTGTTTAGCAGTAACGTAGCTTTAATTTAATCTATTTCTATCATTCAAAATTCTGGCTCATGTTTCTTTTCATCAAATTTTTATTTTTGACCGACAATATCAAACGTCCTTCAAAACAATTACTACTATGAGCGTAAAAATCGATGCATGACGCTGGGCACAGATACTTACAAGTTGGTCCTTTTATTTATTTTATCATGTACTGAAATTTACAACTTGCATCGAAGCTTCTATTATCTTGTTAGGCCCTCAATTGTATCTACAAAACCTACAACAAATACATGAAAAAAATATTTTTTTTAATTTTATGAAAAGACATTTCTTGAAGATAACAATGCACATATAATATTAATCAAAGATCAAATGAAATATTTATTATATTTAAAGATTACGACGTCATTATAAAACAAATTTATTTGGTGAAAGAAACAACCCTCTAAACCTAGAATCTTGTATGGGACATATATGATACATCAACTAGTTAGACAAACAATGTCAAGTTGTTAATATACTCTCATAATTTCCTTGTGTTTATTGTTGTTATAGATAGCTAGTTGATAGATGGAAAGACACAAAGACACAACTATGAAGAGTTGTTGGAAATGATGGACGGCATTGCAAGTTGGCATGCAAGTTGCGATCAATCACGCCTTGTTGAGTTATTTACTCGTTTTACTGCACGAGGCTTGGTTACTGTGGCAAAGATTCTTCTTCGTTTAATCTTTGTTAAATTTTGACAGTAATGTGTGATTGGACGAGAGAGTTGGAGAAGAATTGAGGTTGTTGGAATCATTATTGTTTGGTGCAAGTTGGATTAAATGTTTGTCACTACTAGGCCAAATGGATTCGGCATATTGCATGTTTATGTTCAAATGATTTCTTACTAGGAAGAAGGGTTGGGATTATTTATACTCGGAATTATGTTTGACTAGACCAATGGTGCTTTGAAATATATTTTAATAGAGTAGTCTTTTGCTTATTTGGTGGGGGGTAGATATTGGTTAGTGAAGGTGGGGAAGCTAGCTTAATTTTTAGGGTAAACATTTAAAATTAATGTTAGATTTTTTAATGAGAATGAATCAAATTATTCTAAAATAGAAATAAATGGTTTGGTTGATGTAGTGTCTAAAATGAAATTTACAATTGTTCTTTATTAACCATGATAAAGCAGATATGGTCTACTTGACTACTAGTGATGAATGCGGTCTACAAAGACTCAATTTTAATGGTTGTTATTAGGTTTGAATTATGGGTAATGTGTAAATTTGGAATAACGCGAGTAATTTTGAAGAGTTTTTTTTTTATATATAATTCAAATGTTGTAACTCATTATTCCAAGAGTGAAATCGGTTCCAGTTGACAAAAAATCATTTTTGAACGGAAGAAATTGAAGATTTATTGTGAACATAATCGGTTAATGTAATTGGTTACAATTGAATAGATTTAGTTGTTGTAACAATTATAATTAATTACAAATTTAGTGTAATTGGTTATAAGTACGATTTTTTGTCTTTTCTATTATTTGACTTGTTGTTTTGTATCTCAATCACTTGTATTAATACTTTAGAGGTACCATTGTTATGGTTAATGAAAGATAACGGAAATATTCTCACCATCAATCAATTTCCCTCCCTTAATTTCTCTCTCCCTTTTCACACTCTAATTTTGCCATTATTCACCAGTTTTGTGGTTTTAAGTTCTAACATTTGACACCAAGAACCTAATTATGATCCATAAACACCTAGTGTGTAACATGAATGAGGTCTCCAATGAAAAAATCTATGTAAACCTACATATACTTGATGCGAAGAATTATAAAAAATGGTGCAAACAAATGAAAGTGTTGTTTGCCTACCAAAATGGTCTTAAAGTGATCAAGAACGGAGTGAATCCTCTTATCCAAGGTGCAAAGAATGCACAACGAGCAACTGTTAGCTCGAATTTTTGACATAAGCCTTGATTATAAGAATTTGATAAGTTTTTTATTTGTTTGATGTTAGGTTTATTACCTAGGTTGAAATGATCAGTTATGACCATGGATATTTTGGCGAACTTGTCTTGTCGAAAAATAGTGATAACTTTGGTCGAGTTTTCAAGCAGTTGGTTAAAGACAAAGGATTTGTTAGTTTTTTGAGACTTAGTGAATTTGGAGTTTCCAAAAGTGTTGTTGTTATCCATGCGGTTGAACGAGGTGTAAGTGGATAAGATCAGACAGTTATCTAAGAACACGTGGAAGCTTGTTGAAATAGAAGTTTGCATGGAGACGAAGAAGTGGCATAATTTTCTTAGTCGACCGTTGTAGACAATTATGTTAGGACCACTATATAGTAGTGTTCACTTGTAACTTTAGGGACCCACAATTTTACACAAATTCTGTAAACTCAAAGTATATGTGTTTGATGAGAAAAGAGTTGTGAGAATGTATGTATTTGTGTTCCACTTTTTGAATTGAACTATTTATTTTCAAGTCATTTATTGCTTTCAAAGTTATTTTTACATTTTCATTCAATTTCAACTATGATGTCAAATTCATTTCAAACTTATGATTTTTGCACAATATGTCATGGGATCTTTTCAAGTTTAATCCCTTAAGTAAAATGAAACTTGTTTTTGTTTACCAAAAGTTCACAGTAAACAAATTGGCACGCCCAGTGGGACCTTTTTGTGTAAAAATTTACGTTCTTTTTAATTTGCATAACTTCTTCATTTGAAACTTCTCAAATTTATGAGTATGCATGAGGTTGGGGAGTGGTAGGATAAACAAAAAAGACGTTAGAAAACCAACAAGGATATAAGTTAGGAGAACGGTTAATCCCAAAAACAATAACAATGGAGAACAGTCATCCAATAGCACGGGGTAGGAACGGTCGCTGCAAGTTTGATTGAACCAGTCTCCTCCATAGCCAATATGACGAACATGCTATCAATGACAGTTATATCTTCTATTGCATAAGAAGGGTGATATTTTCTCCCTCAATGACACGGAGTCACCCTGTAACTAATAGACTGACTATGGCAAGTGACTTCAGGCCTTTCGCCACAAGTTTCACAATGCATATGCCTAGTCGTGAACAACCTTATGGCATGCTAACATCAATAATGGCAAACTTGCATACGAATGCTTCGACATTTATTAACAACGCGATGATTGCATATTCGCCACTATTGGCGTCAAGATCGGCTATAGGTAACCATGATCGAACCATGCAGCCCCAATTAGGGATTGGATTTGGTTCCCAAGCAATGTCGACATTCACCGTAAATTTTGTGATGGCGATGAGACAACAAATGGTCGAAAGTAACCATGATATGGTTAACTTGATTACCGAATAAATGGGTAATATTTTCAACCATTTGATTCAAAATACGAATCAGAGTTACCAATTATTGGCGACTCAAATGATCGAATCGTTGATTTCTTTGGTGCCCCTCAAACGCATGTTTAACCAATTGTACAACCCCAAGTGGCTAGGCCTATTCAAGACGAGGGAATGAGCCTTAAAGAAAACACAGTTAATCAGGGCCAATAATTTGTTCCCCATGTAGTCGAACAAGAAAGGCCTAGAGAAGTCGGTCGCTTGATAGTTTTAGTGGTTAATCGAAACCAAGATGCCGACCAAGTGGTCAAACAAGTCCAACAAGAAAACCTGGTAGGCGAGAATAATCTTGCGGTCATGATTGAGAGGATAATGGTGCAAAATGGTATGAATTTAGGCATGCAAAGACCAAATTATACGTCTCCGTTGTTGGAATATGAATTACATACTGAACTTCTAAGGGGATGGAAGGTCCATAAGCTCACTAAATTCACTGGTGATACTAATGAATCTACAATCGAACATATCGCTCGATATTTAATTGAACTGGGGGATATAGCAAACAATGAGAATTTGAGGATGAGATATTTCCCTAGTTCTTTCACAAAAATGCATTTACTTGGTTTACGACGCTCCTTGTACATTCCATTAATGATTGGGCTCGTTTAGAAAGATTGTTCCATGAACAACTCTATATGGGAAAATCTAAAATTAGTCTGAAAGAGTTGTCAAGTGTGAAGAGAAAGTTTGTTGAATCGATCGACAATTACCTAAATAGTTTATGACTATTGAAAACGAGATGCTTTACCCAAGTGCCTGAGCACGAACTAGACGAGATGGTAGCTGGGGGCTTAGATTATTCTATTAGAAATAAATTGGATACACAATATCTAAGGGATATGGCCCAACTAGTGGTTAGAGTTCAACAAGTCAAATGGTTGAAGGCTGAGAAAGCTAGAGTGAACAAAAGTAAGAAGGATCGAGTGGCTACGTCAACATGGATGACAATGACCAAAGGTCAAATGTCGAATATAACCATGTCGAAGGAAACGAGGTTGATGTGGCCGAGTTGAAGTCGGGACCTACATACGTGTGTCATACCCCAAATTTGTCCTACTTGTATATCCCTTCATCTGTGCATTCATCCACTAGCCATTATTCAAAAGATCCCAAAAAATATGTTGTTGCCTAAGTCCAGTTTTCATTTAAAGGGTATTAAAGTCAGGATATGCAGGGTTCAAGAGGTGTGCGTCCGAACTTTCAATCATAGTTTTGTGCCAAGTCAGGTCAACTGTGTATGGATCAAGTTATATGACTATGTTGAAATCAAGTGTTTCATGGTTAAGGATCATCAGGGATTAGTTCCTTTTCAATCAGGATTTTTGGAACAAGTTATGATGTAATTCATGCTTTAAGTCATGTTCTTATGTTTTCAAGGCTCTAATGAATTTGAAGATCCATATTGTCTCATGGTCATTATCTCATGACTAATGGTTTCAAGGTTGATTTTCAATTCAAGTCTAAATGCCATAGTTTTTAATCAAGAATTATTTGCAACATTTTTTTTATGGTTAAGGTATTTTAGACATGGATCAAAATTCAAAGGTGTAAATTCAAGTAGCATGGCACAAGGCCTATTGGTCATGTTGTCTTACAAAATTGCAAAGAAAAATAAAGAAACTCATTACAACATTACCAAAGTTTTATTGCTCATGAAAACATTGCAAAATAAAGAGATCAATTCACAAAAGCTCATCAAGGCCCATTTACAATTACATTACAAATCCAATTACCAAGTTCATTACAAGTGTCAAAGATAAGAAGGATACATGGCCCATGAATCTCAATGTCAAGACCAAAGAAGCTACCACTAAATCACACCAACAATTTCTAAACAGGAAAGTTGCAAAAGAAATTACGACCTGCAGAATAAAATTAAAAGGGAGTCATTCCACATGATCCATAAACTGTATCATTATTAGCCAAACTGTACTCGATTCAGCCTTCATCCATTACACACCGCTTCAAAGCAAAACCATAATACATTGCACAACGGCCACAAAAACCTGCTACCCAAAACCATCTTCATACAACTATAAATGATACCCCACCAAAATGCAAGGAAAGGAGGCAACAACATTTTTTTAGAATTTAAACTCACCACAAAATGCTGTAAACAGATCCCTCCTTACTCTTGTTTTGGGGGAATCGATTTTGAGCCAAAATCACAACTGAATCCATTCCAAATCTTCTCCTTCAAACTTCACACATCGTTCTTTAACCTCTCACTCAATCAATCTTCAAAACCTCACCTTTCTTCAACCCAACAGAACCACACCTTCTCCTTCCATTTTCAAGCTTTTATCTCTTTTCAACCCGTCCCTCAAAACAGCAACAACTAAATCCACCATAAACCGTAAACCTTCTTCAACAACTTCTACAAACCTTTTTTTAACCTGTGTTCAAAACCATAAACAAAACACGAGCGAGATGTGAGACTGAGAGAGAGAAACAGAAACACGATTTGAAGAAGTATGAGAAGAAAGACGAACGAGACAAATGAAATCGAAACAAAATCGTAAACCTGAACCAAATTGCGGAAACTGAATCGAGACGGACAGACGCGTGCGAAGGTTGAATGTGTTGTTTTTCTCTTTTCAATTTTTTCTTTTTCATTTAACAATGATGGATACGCGATGATGATACACAATCCTAAACGAATAATTGTTTTTCATTATTTTGTTTTTCTGAAAATGAGCGTTTAGGTTTTCTAAGAAGAGGTTGTTATTTTTTTTCTCTTAAGTCTTGTTCTGTGGACTTTTGTGGTGGAGGTGCCATTGGGCTTTCGTTAAAGCTTGTGTCCCTTTTCTACATTCACACCTCGTTTTCCTTTTTCAGTCTACCAATTTTTGTTCTTCTTTGTCGATGAATGGGCCATTAGCCCCATGATGATTTCACTTGTTCTTTTGATCTTATACACCCATCTTGTTCCTACTGCACCCCCAAACATTAATTACTTTTGGTCTATCTTAATTGTTCTATTTAGTTTAATAATGTTTGTTAAATTTATTGTTTATTTTATTTTATATTTAATTATGTTCATAATCTTTATTTGTTATTTTGTTAAATACTTTATTAGAGGTTTTGTTAGACATTTAGTTTATGTACTGTTGTATTCTTTCGTTTCTACTTTGATTTTCATCTTCTTCTATTTTCTTTTCAAATTTCAATCGATGAAGTCTTTAGATTCGTAAATATTGATTTATCGAGGTTGATAACCTTCATTATGTCAAATCTATAGAAAATAATCATTGGGATCATTTCCTATACTTTGGGATCGTGATAGGCTACCTTCGATTAATCGACACGAGTTTATGATTAAAACGAGATCCCCCCTTTCTTTTAAGTTCGTGTGACACGATTACATTGGAGAATGATCCTCAATATCATTTCTTTATCTTGTTTTTAGCACGGATATCAACTCGTGCAACCTCCTATAGTTTGACTTTCGTCATAAATCGAGCTACGACGATTTAGTGCTGCATTTCGTCTCGATTCAAATTCACAAATCAACTAACGACTAACCTTTACTTTCCGTTAACATATTCTTATTTTACTTTTCAGTCAATATACAATTGTTTTACTTTCGGTCAATATTATCTTCATTTTATTATCTTGTCCATATATTTGTTAATATTATCTCGATTATATTATTATGAATATTAACTTGATTATATTGTCATATATCTTGTCATATTATTCATAATTGTCCATATTCATATGTATCTTGTTCATCTTTTATTTACACTCTTCCGAAAACACTTAACAATTATCGAAACAATAAAAGCCTAAATTTGGGGACTGTTGGATTATCGGACTTTGTCAGAAACCATAGCTTGGAGTTTTGTCCGACTTTTGCTCAAGGTTTAGTTTAGGACACTTCGCACACACACAGCTTCCTCTTGAGCTACCTGACAATGAACCCTTTTAATTTGTGCAATCTCGTGTAACTTTCAGGTACCCCTCTCCCATTCCGATGTACGCATTCGTACTTCTTTGATTGTGGTCTATCTTCTAGAAGCACCCTTAGGGACAAACGTAGACTAAACCGTTTTCAAACTAATTCTCGATTCTTCATCAAGCCATTTTCAAACACCCTCTGTAAGTCGAGTGCTCGTCCGTATTCACCATTAACCTATTGCACACACTTTCAAATTTCATCGTGGTTTCATTATTAGGAGCACCCTCAAGGACTAGCATCGTTTCTTACAACCTAACCCTTGATTCGTCGTCAAGATGGTTCCATTCTCAACCAAACCCTCGACTCTTCGTTGAGCCATTTTTAAACCAACTTCCATTCCACCACGGTTTTGCAAGAAAATATATGTCAAACCCTTGATCCAACATCAAGCGGATTTTCTCAATAAACTATCAAAAATAATTAACAACTATTTAATTCTTTTCAAGGTGAAAAGAGGGGGATTGAGCCTTTGATCACCCTTCAGTTGTTTGGATGCGAGTTATCTTACTCGTGTGTGAGCAATTGACGCCTCTAAAACATCTCAACTCGACAACATTAAACCATCTTCCAACCACTCATCACTCAAAACACCATCCAAACACAAATTCTTTCTAGATGAAAAAGAGAGAGAGTCAAGTCTTTGACTCACTCTCCCGGTTTCTTAGGCCCGAGGAGCCTTTCTTAAGCTTCAAGTAATCTTCATCCGTACCTAACTTTAAACTGATTCAACCCCTCTCTTTTCGTGGTCGTCACCACGAACTACGGACGCTCTGATTCTTCATTCTCGTCTGAATGTAAGATATGTAAGCACAAGATTGTGATGATCTTGGCGAGCTACCTTTTTCTTTTTCCACCTTTTCAAACTTCTATTTTTCTACGCTATTTCACAATTCCCTCCATCTTTCGTTTCCCCTATCTTTTCCCGTAGTCGAACTACGAGAGCTCAGATTTCTCATTCTCGTCCGAATGAGCATACGTAGGTACAAGGACCCTAATCCTTGGCGAGCACCATATTTTTAAACCACCTTTTTCCCCCAGCACCGTTATCCCTTTATCGTATCGTTTCACATTTATTATTGAGAAGAAAACAAATAAGCTTAGCTAATATTCATCACAATTCGTACTAAGAGGTTCATGTTGACTACAACAGACATGAGGGGTGCTAATATCTTCCCCTTGTAACCGACTCCTAAACTTGGAACATCGGTTGTGACGTACGTGTTCCTGTCATTTCTTTTTAAAAGGTTTTCTCGATATTTTCCTTTCCCTTCTCTTCGGGATAAATAAAGTTCAGTGGCGACTCTGTCGAACCGCATTTCTGCGCCTTTAGCGCGAAGGTCATTTCTCGACGAATTTTCGAGGTGCGATAGCTGGCGACTCTGTTGGGGAACTATTGCTCCATGCAAGAGAGAGTCGAACCTATCTTAGTTCTAATTGTGAGCTTGTTAGTTTTGCTTATTTATTTCTTCTCGCTTATTTATTTGCTCTCATATCCTTATCTTTGTTGCTTTTGATTATTGTTACAATGTTGGGTTCCTCAGCTTATGGGTACTTTGTGAGATGACTCTATACCCGAGGTTGGGTAAAACTCTAGGATTAGGATGGTAGTTGTGTAGTGGAGACTTGTGTGGGTTCTTCCATGTAAATTCGAAGCGAAAACCCTGCTTGGAGTAGATTCCCTTGGGAATGTTATTGTTGTGGTGAGTCTTTGCCATAACAATAACGTTTTCGAGCCTGAATCGTTAATCTCAAGGACCATTAACCTGTTTTATCCATGGTGGTTGGTAGTGTTAACTCCTTTTGGATTAATACGAACATCCAAATCAGATGATATCCTTTGAACGTATTACTTCCTGACAGTATTATTTTCAACCTCGATCTATGACTCTCAGAATATGTTTTAGAACCTATGTGTCGATGGTTATGTAGTTGACGCCTCCGAGGAGTCTTTCTCGTGTAGAAGATATGAAAACCTTACCTAGAGGAGATTCTTTCGAGGATATTATTGTCGTGATGAGGCTTTTTCATGGCTATAATATCTTTGAAAGATATCTATGACTCTAGGCACTTACCCGTTTTAGGATCCTACCTGTGGGGTTTCTTTGAGCAGTGACTGTGGTTCTTGACCCGTTCATCCGGCCAACCTCAGAACTGTTTGAACTTGTGATACTGGGATCCTAGATCTTGCATCTTGCATTGCATATCATTTGCATTGCATTGCATCTGTTGTGCATCTTGCATTTTCATTCCTTCAGTAGAATTTCATTTCTCCTTCCTTCCTTTCTAGTAAATCAAGTTGATTGCTCGACACCATTACGCAACTAGAGCCAACACAAGACGCATGATGGAGCAGATTTAGCAAGGGTAAGTTTCCTTCAGAGAAGAGCTGGATTTCCTCAAAGGAAAGATTGACCAGATCCTCGAAGCCATAACTATGGCCAGAAAGGAAGAAGAACTGCGTCAAGTCGCTGTTGTCAATAACAATGGTCAGGTGCAAGGGTCTACCTCAAGACTCTCAGTTCCTGTCTTCAACCCCTATCGGATGTGTTACGGTGAGAATCGTGATACGAAGCTATTGAATAACTTGAATATTTAATTCTTAAATTCACAACCGAACTTTAATTTGTCCAAAAAGGAAAGGTTTAAAGAAAGAAAAACCTATAAAAATGCTAGCAAAAAACAAGGCTTAAAGCTAAGCAAAGAGAGATCTAAAGGTTCGGGGGTTGGTTATGCCTAGGGTAGGTATTTCACATCCTAAACATCTGTAGTAATCTACAGGAACCTCTTGTTAATATTTGTGTTTGCTAAAGTTTGCTTACTAAAGGAAAAGTGCTAAGGGTAAAGATATAAAGGTTGAAACAAAGAAAAAAAAGAAAAGGTCGCTCGCCAAGGATCGGGGCCTTGTGCCTACGTATTCTCAAAAGGTACTTTGAGAAATCAGAGCGTTCGTAGTTCCCCTAACTAAGGGGGAAGGAACTTTTGATTGTGGTCAAGGTTCCAAAGGGAAAGTAAATGTCTGCGGCGAGACACCTACATAGAGTGCGGTGACTCTAAACTAAGTTAAGTTAGCAAAGAAGGGAATATCCACGGCGGGACAACTAAATAGAGCACGGCGACTCCAAGCCTAAGTTGCAAAGGTAAACACGGGGAATGTCCACGACGGGACGACTAAATAGAGCACGACGACTCCAATCCTAAGTTGTAAATGTTAACAGAAAGTTAGTTGTTAGTGCGCTCAAAATATGAGAGCAAAATAGTCTCAAGATAAAATCAGACAACAAGAGAATTGTTAATCGACTTAAATATTATTATTTAATAAAATTAATTAATAATTTAATTAATCAAATTAAATAAAAATATTTAAATTAATTAATAATTATAACATTAATATTTTTTACATTTTAATGTTTAACAAAATAAATAATCTAGAAAAATGACAACATTAAAAAAGAAATTAAATAAATATTTTTTTTGTATTTTTGTAGAACATTCAAATAAAAGAGAAAGACAACTAAATTAAAAAAAAAAAATTCTTTTAAATAGCATTAACAAAAAAAAAAGAGATAAAGATAAAACATATTTAAATAACGAAAGTCTTATTACAATTTACAGTAAAGACAATGGATCTAACTCACACAAAATCACATGGCACACATCATTAAATCAACCTAAATCTAAACAGACTTAAAACTAACGTGAAATTAAATTATATATTTTTTAACCTAGTGTTAATGAGCCTTTATTAACCCCTAAAAACAAATAACTTAAATAAATAAATAAACAAATAAAGGCACAAACTGACAATAAATACAAATAGCTAAGTTCATTTCATAATACTAGTAAAAGAGACACGTCTCATTTAGCAATAGAGACACCATTCCATCACACATAATTATGAAACTCAATCTTCAGCAAGACAACAGTAGGCAAATGCAAGCATATGCATAAACATGTTAACTATACAAACACAAATGAAACTAAACACTGAAACAAAATTAAGGTTGAATTACTAAAACAAATGGTGTAAAATGCTTCAGAGTCACACTCGAATTGAAATCTCCGCAATAACAAAACAAAACTCAAATGCTTAAAAAAAAAGTAATCTGAGTACAAACCGAAGCAGAAGAGGTGGAATCCAAGTGAGATTGAAACTGTTGCAGCCAGTGGTCGCTCAACGATAATTATTGTTTTGTTTTCTGGCGATGGCGGTTTTGCTTTGGTGATGGATCTTTAATGAGGTGATGAGTTTTGGTTCAAAAAGCTTCTCTCAGTTTTTGTTGAGATTTTGGAAAGGATTTTTTTTATGATTTTGGAGGAGTTGAGCGGTGAAGATAGTGAGTTGTGTATATGTGTGTATATTTTTTAAAGTGAAGAGAAAGTATCTTGTCTTAATGCTATTTTTCTTCTTTTACTATTGAAAGGTGATCATAGAGCATGTGATAGGAAAGTAGTTGTGTAAGAAAAGTGAAGAGGAAAATGTGGAGAAAAGAAAGTATACATAATAGGTACAGGCGTATGTACTATATTACTAAAAATCTCAACAAAATCTATTGGAAAAAGTATACTATAAAATCATAGACTCCTAAAAATTCATTTAAAAAATAATAATAATAATAATAAAATTGAGACTAAAGTTAAGTATAAAATAAAAATAGTATTAATTATTTAAAATAACAAATTAGATAAAATATGATTAATTAAAAATGTATTAATTAAAAGTAGAGATAAAAATGGTAAAAAAAAAATGAATAATTGGACCGGTTTCGAAGTGCTCGAAAAAATAAAATGAATACACCAAAATAATCAGTAAAAATATATAATTCGAAGAAAAAAAATAGCGTTTTGTCCAATTTCGAAATAAATTTACCCGCTAAAACAGCTTAAACTGTCTAAAAAGTTTATTTCAGCTGATAAATTGGGTATTATAAAAAAATGACAGACATGATATACTATACAGGCAATGCAAAAGAAATGAAGGTAAAATTTGGGGTATGACAGGATGCTAATGAACTTTGCTACCTCAATTGAAGGAACCACTTCCCAACCAATCCCAGTGCCTACAGTTACTGCTGGAGCTATCCCGCAAGCCCAACCTACTGTTGTTCAGATCCCCATTCCTCATGCTGAAGAGAATTTGCTAGACCACTATGATGACGTTCAAAATTATCAAGCTGCTATCCCCATTACCAGTCCTGTTGCTGCCCAGGATTCAGAAGCCATCAAAATGTGTCGCGGTCTAGCTAAGAAACT
The DNA here is from genome assembly GCA_963859935.3 of Lathyrus sativus. NCBI lineage: Eukaryota > Viridiplantae > Streptophyta > Magnoliopsida > Fabales > Fabaceae > Lathyrus > Lathyrus sativus. Next base: position 423,702,309 of record OZ012739.1, read on the forward strand.
CCGAGTCACGAAAGGACACAATTCAAACTCTCTCAACGCTCTGGAACTGTGCTTGGTACCAGATGTCGTCATTCCTCCCAAGTTCAAAGCGCCAGAATTCCCGAAGTACAAAGGCCTCAGTTACCCTAACATTCATCTGTAGATGTACTATCGCAAGATGGCTACCTATGCCAAAGATGAAAAGCTGATGATCCATTGCTTCTAAGACAGTTTGTCTGGGGCATCACTCGAATGGTATATGCAACTCTAGTGTAGCAGTGTGTGTACTTGGGCTGAGCTAGCTGATGCATTTGTCAAACAGTACAAATACAACACCGACCTCGCTCTGAACCGTACTCAACTTCAGCGTATGGCTCAAAAGGACAACAAATCCTTTATGGGGTACATGCAACGATGGAGAGAGCTAGCTGCAAGGGTGCATCCACCTCTTGTTGACCGTGAACTGATTGACATCTTCATGGGTACCTTGCAAGGCTAGTACTATGAAAAGCTAATCAGTAGTGTCTCTGCTGGATTCTCTGACTTGGTGATTATAGGTGAGAGAATCGAAGAAGGTTTGAAGAGCAAAAAGATCCAAGGAGATTCTAATAGCTAGGCTAGTGCCCAGATACCTTTTAATGGATACAAGAAGAAAGAGGGCGAAATATATGCCATCTCTGTGCAAAAAGGGAAGCTTCTCAACAAGATCCTGCTCTTATGCCTTATCAAATCCTTTACTATCAGTATTCGTATTTTGTTGTTGCACAGTATGCTCCAATGCCTTATCCGTTAGCTATTCAAGTTGTTCAAGCTCAAATGCCTCAGCAACAGGCCTATAATCAGCAAGGGTATCAGTATCCTCCTCGGCATCAACAACAGCAAGCTGCTCGATAATAGCGTCAGCCTAATTAGCAGAGGACGTGGAAGCCCGACAAAGTCTTTGATCGTCTACCAATGCCACATGTTAATATCTTTGCTCAATTACTGGAGAAAAAGGCCATTAATTTGAGAGATTTATCTCCCCCAGCTGTTATTCCTGTCGACTATGATGCAAATGCCCATTGTGAGTTTCATAAGAGCGCTCTAGGACATACAATCGAGAACTGCATAGCTTTTAAGCATAAAGTTTAGCACACGATTGACAGGAATGCTATCAACTTCAATGGAAAAACTCTAAACGTCATCAACAATCCAATGCCACCGTCAAGCTAGTGTCAGCATCAAATCAAGTCAAGTCAAGTTCATCTCCTCGAAGAAGGCAGTCATGTTGCCATTTCATTATTTGTTTTCTTGTATTTTGTCTTTGTTTGTTTAAGTACTGTATGCTTTGAACATTGCCATTCGTATTTGGTTTTCATTAATGTATTAACTATACATGTTTCAAATTAGTTATGTCGTATTCACTCATTATTCTCACTTATCACGAACCATTGACACAAATTTTATCCACTTCGCACGAACCATTGACACATATTTTATCCACTTAGCATGATTGGAAGGAGGATGATGAAAACGAAAAACCCATAATTGCAAACTGTATGCTTTCAGACAGAATCTTGTCGATGATGTACAAGAATTGTTTCAAATTCCCCAAACACTAGATAGACAAGGAGTTAATCCCTAGTATACCACTTCGAGCCTAGAAGTAGTAGTTTCCTTCAGATATTCAAACTTGTGCGCTCAACCTGGGGCAGGGTAGTGCTCAATTAATCCAATTCCACACTCGAATCACAAAGTAAAGTCCAAAAGAGATGGCGGTTATTCTTCAGTGACCCATGCCATGTGATCGCGACTTTCTATGTCTAATACAACCTAACTGCAAGTGCACAGTCTATCGCATAGTAATAATAGATATCGATCCCACAGGGACTCGTAATCAAACTAGTGTTCTCGGGAGTTACTATGTTTAGCTAGGTAGATAATGTTTAAGGGAATAAGATTGTCACTAAAGGGAACTAAGAATGTTAATTAAATTATAATTAAGTGAATCGATATGCAGTAATTATGTTCTTCGGGGATTTGACAAGTTACCAGTATACGAAATATTTTTCAGAGTTTATTTAAGCAGAAAATGGTGATCTGAAGACTCTCGCCTCACGATGGTTATTGACGCTAATCATAATTCTAAGGGCCAAACGTACGCTTTCGTGTCCCATTCGGGGTTTAAATTATTTTTTGGAAATCTCTAAGTTCTAATTCATTTTAAAGTGTTTTCGCTGTTATTAAAATGAATGACTAGTGTTTACTATCTGGTCTTACCGCAGCTTTCGCTTGTTGGTTCGTACCTTAATTAATTTCCCACTTTCGTGGCAAAACTACTTTCAAATAAGTTCTCTCTTTCGCGACAAAGTTTATTCAGTAAATTAATTTAAACACTCAGACCATAAACAACTTTTGAAAAAGACAGTTTTCAACCGGTTATTGTCAAATCCCTTCCGAATTATTATTACATATCGATTACTTTGATTTAGCTAGACATGGATTTGGGAAAGGTAAAACATAAATAAATACAGTAAATAATAACATGCATCATAATGAAAACTAAAATTACGATTGAAATTAGAAACCTGTAAATATTCCAATTGACCTTTGGGCAGATCCTCCACAAATGTTGGCAGGATTCTGGTCTTTGTGCCAATTGATCGTACAAGGGAAATAAGAATTACAGAAGAAATGAAATGAATGCAGAAAAAGAAAAGAGAAACAAATAAGAATAGAAAAACTGGAAAGGTTGCTCTGAAGAAAAATTGGCAGCACTTCGTTGTCTGAATGTGGCCCTCTTTCTCAGCTTCCCTCCTTCCCCTTTTATAGAAATAGAATTCTAACGGTTATAACTTGAAGAAGGTGGACTTTGAGGCAGAATTATCAGGGAGTAGTGGTCCACTATTTGGGACTTGGAACTGCTTCTTGAACATGCATTTGAAGTTGGGCGTTTTTCCCTGCACGACGGTCGTCACGGTGTGTGACGGTCGTCATGGAGCTGTGACGGTCGTCACAGCAGCAAAATATGCATTCTGCGTTTTTCATGTTGTTTTCATCCGATTTTCGTCCATATTTCATCTATGATTGCTCCTTTTCTTCATATTGCTTTGTTTAGACGTGATTATCAAATACCCGCAAAACATCAGACAAATAACACGGAAATAACCCGAAATCAGATCGAAAACAGTTAAACATCAGTTGAATTATGCATCAATATATATATATATATATATATATATATATATATATATATATATATATATATATATATATATATATATATATATATATATATATATATATATATATATATATATATATATATATATATATATATATATATATATACGATTTCGCGTTATCAAACTCCCCTAAGCTTGAATCTTTGCTTGTCCTCAAGTAAAACAGGAAAAAGTCGCAAGCACGAGGCAGCTTCTTCGTTCGCAAAGTTGGGAAAAACCGGGATTCTTAGTAAGAACAAAACGAGTACGGTGACGACACTGGACTATAAGTCTTCGGAGGTCTCCTTCTTATGCAAATCGGTCCCAGTCATGCTACTGTAGCTTGGTGTCAAGGTTCTCGCGGCAAGTTCACCCTGTTTGTTCTAGCGCAATCACATTAAGCCCATTGTCCATACACTTTCATGGCAAGTCGACCTGTTAGTGAATATGATCTCATTTCTTTTTTGATCTATTTCATTGATCATAAGCTTCTACCATTGATTTTTCAATGAGTTTTTCGTGCCGTTGGGCTAAATGCTCGGGTGAGGAGCACCTAACTTAGAAGGAAACGTGTCTTTATATTTTTGGCTATATGGCTTTCTTTTCATGATTTTTCATCTTTTTGGAGATCATACACTTATTTGCATCGGTCGCTCGCTTAGAAGTGTTTTAGGATGGTGCTGACTGCTAGTATAAACTACTTGGGGCCGAGTTTGCGTAGACACTTGAAACTTTGGTACACGTAGGTAGTGAAACCGACTCGCATAAACCGGAGATCTAAGGTGTCAAGACGGTACTGGTTTTGTTAGAATTGTCGTCTCCTCGGAGTTTCAAAACTTGGTTTGAACTTGGGCGCATTCTCGTGATGCTTTTGCTTTTGAGGAACGAACAAAAGATTTTTGTTTACGTCGAATAAAGTGGGGATGTTTGCGTAACGGGAAAAAGATATATAAAAGAGCTTTTATTTGCTAAATGTGAAAATGTTCGAATTGAAATTACGAAAATAAAAGTACAATGGAATGGGAAATAAACGCTCCGCTCCCACACTATCTCAATCAGTGTCCCCACTGATTTGAAAAAAATGCGAGAGGGAGATACAACGGAAACGAAAGTACAAAGAAACTAAAAATATAGTAAACAAATAAGGAAAATGATAACTAATCACGGCCTCTGCCTCGGTCACGTCCTCGCTCACGTCCTCTGGCTCTGACCTGGTCAACTCGATCCTCAAAACTCATTGCTCCGGTATGATAGACATAGTCGCGGAGTCCTTCGAACTGCAAGGTCAGATTCGCCAAGTTCTCAGTAATGGTTTCTTAGCCGGTTTGAAGTTGTTGCATTTGGGTCCGATGCCAAGCTTCGAACTGCTCTGCTCGTTGATTCTGCTGCTGCATCATAGCGAGTATCTGGGCCTGCTGGTCGAGAGAGCGACGGAGGTCTGCTTCGGAGTAGTCGGGCTCTGGACGATGGCGGCGGCGGTAGGATGTACCTTCAGAAGGAAGTGGTTGTGATGCCTCCGGTTGCTCTGGTATGTCCAACTCAGCTTGGATTTCGTCATCAGAACCTTGGGTGTGGTCCTGAGTTAGAACAGCGGTAGTAGGAGGGGCAGTGAGGTCAAATAACCAGTTGGTACGATCCTCTGGGTGCATCCGGGTGCGTGATGGAAGGATGATGCTTCGGACGGTTTTGCCACGCACTACCGGGTGGTACTTGCCATCGGCTCTGGAACGGATGAGGTGAGAGGCTCTGCAGTGGTCGGTGTCGAGGAACACTGAGGGAATGGTGTGGAGGTGCTGGAGGCGGTCACCGAGGTTCAGCCCAAGTGCAATGGCAGTGACAATCCCGCCAAAGTAAAATGGCTTAGAGCCACAGTTACAGTTGGCCTGAATGTGGGCCAGGAGGAATGGAGCGGTGTTGATGGGCTCGTTGTTGAAGATACACCGGAGAAAGAAGAGCTCTTTAGAGTTCACTTTATGGTTGTTATCCCGGGCGAAGATGGTGTTGCTCAATGCTCGGTGGAAATACCGGATGGTCGGTTGTGGATGTGCGTTGCGTGTAGAGAATCCCAACCATTGGCATTGATGCCGGTTAACTGGTACCAGAGCGCGAAGGCTTCGTGCTGGAACTGATCGGTGAGGCGGCGGTGAGCATTGTCGCCTCGTGGGAATTGTAAGATGGCGGCAATCTGGTTCTGGTTCACTTGATAGTTTGTGCCGAACATCCGGAAGCATGCGGCACCAGAGTGTTGGCTGAGGTCGCCGCTGGAAGTGACGTAGGTGAACGAACGTAAGAACTCGAGGGTGAGTTGTTCGTATGTCGGTAGCGGATTGGTGCAGAGGTTCCAGATGCCGGCTCTTTGAAGCAGCCAAGTGACGCCTTCAAGGAGTCCGAGCTCCGTGAGCGATGGGATATGTGGATAATGGGTCGGCTGGAGCGACCTTTGATGGAATGCGATGTAGTTGGCTCGCTGTCTTTCTCCTAAGTCACCGTCGCTGAACACAATGTTGCTGAGGTCTGGGGTTTCGTGGTTTCTCGCCATTGTTGAAGGGTACGGAGGAAATGTGGATTGAGGTGGTTCTGTGAGTGAGAAAAAATGTGACAGAAGTGTAGTAAGAAGTTGAGATGGGAGTTGGAATATATGGTTCAAGGTGGGAAAAACGAAAATTTGGAGTGGGGTGGGAGTTTTTGATGATTGGAAGTTGAAGGGAGATGAGTGGGAGAGAAAACGCAACCCCTGTTATATCAGATAACAGTTTTGGGCTCGTGACGGTCGTCACGTATCTGTGACGGTCGTCACCCGCGTGACGCTCGTCACGCCTCTGTGACGGTCGTCACACCAGCAAAATCTGCAGAACGCAGAATTTTGCTTTGAGGGTGTTCTTGCAATGATTTTTAGGCTTATAAATGATATGGCAATGTATTATAGCGGCGTAAAAACAGAATAAATGAATAAAGACTAAAATTGAAATAACAAGTAATTAGAATGATTGTAATGTAATACATAAAGAAATTAACAATGCAAAAATCCAAATAATTGAAAACGGACGGAAAGTAGAAAAACTAAACTAAACTAAATGTAATGCTAATATCTAGTCTTTTCGTGCCTTCAATTCATCGAACTTCCGTGCGTAGTAGTCAAGCTGGTCACAGACTAAGTCCATGAAGACTACGAGTTCGCTGTGGATGCCTGCGATGTCGTCTTTTACAGTAGTCAGAGTTGCATCAACGCTGTCCAACCGGAGCAGAACAGTATCCATTTTGTCGGTGGTCTCCTCAGGAATGGGCTCAGGATAGGTGTTGTAATGCGGAGGAGTCGTAGGGTCTACTTCAGCTTCTGATACAGCATCTTCATAGTACATATAATCGTGTGCTTCAGAGATGTGATCACTGTCGTACATGTAGTTCTGTGGTGTTGATTGAGGTGAAGGAGGTCCCATAGGCTCATCCAATTCATAAAGCCAGTTATCCTTGTTGTGGATACTTGTCATCTGATGATTAGGCAATGTGAATAGTTGGACAGGTTTTTCATTGATGAGGTACTCGTAAGGTCCAGGTCCCATAGTTCCTAAAATGCGCCTGTTGAAGCAAAACTGGATATTCATGGGTCGGATGGTGCCAAAACTAGTGCTTGTATTAAGGTGGAATCTAAGGCCAAGCTCGTGGGCAATCATTGTCACGAGGCCTCCTATAAAAATAGGTGATTGTGGATCCTGAGTGAGGCGTCGGAAAGATCTCATCATGAAAGGTACTGCATTCACTGTACGTCCCTGAGAAGCACAGAACATGATAAATAACTCCTCTTTAGATACTGTAGTAATATTTTCTTCTTTCCCGAAAAGGGTGTGAGCTAGTATCTTATGGAAGTATCTGAAAGCTGGGTTATGAATCTCATCATTATACATTCTGTCTGGTTCAGGGTGATAGTCGCCTGTGATTCTACCCCAGAATTGGTCGAGTTCAAAATCAATATCGTCATCTTCTGCACTAATTAACACATGCGGTCCGCTAGGAAATCCTAGGAGGTTAGCTAGTGACATCCGGCTATGGGTTTGGTCCATCCCAAACATTCGGAAGGTAATCAGCTCTGTGTTGGATCCAAAACCATAGTTGGGTAGGTATCTGAAGGAACTAAGGAATTCGTATGTGAGGTCCTTATAGGTAGCAAAACGGGTTTTCAAAACAGTGTTCTCCCAACCCAGTTGATTGAATAGGTATTGGATGTTATCCGTGATTCCTAGTTTCTCCATGGTAGACTTATCGTAATACAGCGTTAAGGCTAGTTCTCTCTCAGTTAATGCTTCAAATCTTGCCTTTTGAGCTAGTCCTCGAAAATGAACCTTGGTGAAGTCGTACGCGGCCATACTCTCAGGTAAGTCGGAGAAAAACAGGAGGAAGGTTTGAAGACTTTTAAAATCCTGAAAAGTTTAAAACAGAAGTTTGAAGTCAGGATTTTTAAAAACAAAAGCGGTAAAAACAAAAGATAAAAGAGAAAAATAAAATAAAAATATGAAAATAAAAGAAAGGAAAAATAGTAGCAATTTCTAGTTTAGAATTTTTGTTAAAGTTTCAAAGTAGAATAAAAATAAAAATGAAATACAGTAACGAGGAAAAATGCGGGAAAATTTGGGTTGCCTCCCAGTAAGCGCTGTTTTTAACGTCTAAAGTCTGACGATAGCTTGGTGATAAGCTATTCGGGTGTTTGAGCTGGAAGCTCAAGCAATGCTATACTGCAGACTTGAGGGTTGTTTTCGTTCTTATTATAATGTTTTAGACGTTGCCTGTTTACGATAAACGATGCATTCGTCTTATCGGTAATTTCAACAGCTCCACTCTGAAGTACTTTAGTCACTTCATAAGGTCCAGACCACCTAGATTTTAGTTTACCTGGGAAGAGTTTTAATCTTGAATTAAATAGCAATACGATGTCTCCCACACTGAATTGTTTCTTGATTGAACGTTTATCATGCCACTTTTTAGTTCGTTCTTTGTAGATACGGGCATTTTCGTAAGCGTCCAATCGAAGTTCTTCTAATTCGTGTAAATTCAAGATTCGCTTTTCTCCTGCCTCGGTGTAGTTGAAATTGAGTGTCTTAATGGCCCAGAAAGCCTTATGCTCTAATTCTACAGGGAGATGACAGGATTTACCGTAAACTAATTTGTAGGGTGTAGTACCTATTGGTGTCTTAAAGGCGGTCCTATAAGCCCATAAAGCTTCATGTAGCTTTTATGGCCAATCTTTCCTTGAGGTAGCGACAGTCTTTTCCAATATCTGTTTTATTTCCCTGTTCGAGACCTTTACTTGTCCGCTAGTTTGCGGATGATAAGGTGTAGCTACTCGGTGTCGGACTCCATATTTAGAAAGAAGTTTATCGAATATTTGCGATATGAAGTGAGATCCGCCGTCACTAATGACGAGTCTGGGTACACCGAATCTAGGAAAAATTGTGTTTTTGAAGAGTTTGATTACTACTCGTGCGTCATTTGTTGGAGCAGCAATTGCTTCTATCCATTTAGACACATAGTCTACAGCGACGAGTATGTAGTTATTACCAAAAGAAGGTGGGAATGGTCCCATGAAATCTATTCCCCATACGTCAAATATTTCTACCTCTAAGATTCCTTTTTGAGGCATTTCATCGCGTCGTGAGATGTTGCCAGTTTGTTGGCATCTATAACATTTTTGCACAGCGATGTGAACGTCTTTCCAGAGGTTAGGCCAGAATAAGCCGGCTTGGAGAATCTTAGCGCACGTCTTGGATGTACTAGCATGACCACCATATGGTGCTGAATGGCATTGGGAAATGATATTTTCTATTTCTTCTTCTGGGACACAGCGACGGTATATGTTGTCGGCCCCTCTCTTGAAGAGTAGAGGTTCGTCCCAATAATAGTGTTTCAGATCGTGGAAGAATTTCTTCTTTTGCTGATAAGTGAGATCCGGTGGAAGCACGCCTACAGCGAGGTAATTAACGATGTCAGCATACCAAGGTAATGTGACTTGGGCATAGACGGCTTCTACGGCTTTTTCGAATTCTGGATCTTCCGAGATTGAGTTAGGCATGTCACTTTCTAATTTGGCTATCAGACGTTCGTACGGGAAATCGTCATTTATCGGTACTAGTTCATGTTTGATGCCTTCTATTCGGGATAAGTGATCTGCAACAACATTCTCGGTTCCTTTCTTATCTTTGATTTCTAAGTCAAACTCTTGTAATAACAGGATCCATCTCAATAATCTTGGTTTGACATCCTTTTTGCTTATTAGGTACCTTATGGCAGCGTGGTCTGTGTATATGATAATTTTTGCTCCTACTAAGTGTCGCTACTGCGAAAATCGGTGCCGGCTAAACAGAAGAGTCGCCACCGTGCGTTATTTATCCCAACAGAGGGAAAGGGAACGCTCAAAGTAAACCTACCGCAAAGACGGGAAAGGAATGGTCATTGCAACCAAATCCTGGATTCGGGAGTCGGTTACGCAAGGGGAAGGTACTAGCACCCCTTACGTCCGTCGTACTCGACGAGATCCACGCTTTTTTGGTTTGTCTAAAGAATGCAAAACAATCTATCTATGGCTGCTAAATCTAAACGGGAAGGAACTGACTTGATAGAGCGTCGCACTCTATGCCTACGTATTCTCAAGAGAGAAAGTCAGAGTCATCGTAGTTCGGGAAACTACAGGGAATTGGCTCGCCAAGACTTCGCGTCTTGTGCCTGCGTACTTCCACACAAAATGGAAGATCAGAGCTTACGTAGTTCATGCTAACTACGGCTAGACAGGGTGTTCTCACACAGGAGTGAGAGATTAAGTTGTTTTTGAAGGTACGGGAACCTATGGGAACTAAAACTACGGTCTGGTCTCAAATGCGCAAGGGCAAGAAAAAAGGATAATGTCAGTCGTTAGCGGGAAAGTCTTGATCGCACAGCAGCGAGAGAACAAATAGGTTAGTTGTTAGTGTGCTCGCTAGGATATCGCATCCTATGCCTACATATTCTCATCAAATATGAGAAATCAGAGCAGCTGTAGTTCAGCCTACTACAGCTAAACCTTGGAAACGAGGGGAAAAGGAAAAACGGGAAAAAGGGAGAAGGGAGCTCGCTAGGATACGGCATCCTATGCCTACGTACTCTCGTCTGGAACGAGAGATCAGAGCTAACGTAGTTCGACTGGAAAACGAGTCTCAATTGCACAGGAGCAAGAGAGAGAAACAGGGATTCACTCGCACGGGGCGAGAACAAAGAGGAAGCAGGCCTACGCCTAAACGGGAAGGAACTCGGGACACGCACGCAAGAACCTAAGACGTAGGAGCGAATGCGTTGCATATCACCCTAAGGGTGATACACTAAACACCCAAGTTACGCCAGAGTGACCCTCCCGTAACCTATTCTTACGTATCTAACGATCTCACAACACTCGACGGTTGCCTGAAGATTTGAATACGACAATGATAATGAACGAAGCAGCTCCGGGGCTCCTGATGTACGCGTAAACTCCATTCCAATCTTCTCCTCTCTGGACCTTGATGATGACGCTCGAATCAAGAACAATGTGACGCTTAGACCGTCACGGTTCGACTTGTACGAGAAATTGAACTCTAAGAGGTGGCGTATTAATATCCGTGTCAAAGACAAGATGGAGAAATGATATCGAAAATCATTCTCCAATTGAATCGTGTCACACGGCCAGCCAGAAATAAAGTCGGGAATAAAGTTAGATGAGAAACGAAAATAGGAGACAAAATCCAATAGCAAAATGGAACTAATACGCTACTCCTAAAATATGGCAATTAAATTCCAACTAGAAAATATTCTAAGAAATATTAAAGAAAATGCGTATAGAAAAATAAAATCCTATATTATTCTATGTTAAAAATCTATAATAGTTGCTATATTTTCTATAGAAAAATTATACTAAATCCATAATACCCTATAATGTGCTTTTATTATTTCCAAGAAAAAGGAAGAAAAATATAAAAGAAAAAAAACAAAAAATAAAAAGCAGCAGGGGGTGCAGCAGAAATTACAGGGGGATATGTAATTAGTAAAAAGAACCAGGGCCCAGCCCACCACACACAGCACACACACGGGGAGGGGGGTGTAAGAGTAAAACGGGCAGTGTGCGTGGCCTTTCATTGAGCTTGGCCCAACAAACAAATCCAACGTCCAAAAAAAACAGAAAGAAGAAACAAAAACAGGGTGCGGATGGTAACGGGGCGGTGTAAACTGAAAAAAAGAGCCAATGGGCTTTGAAGCCCAAAACCAAATCCGGTCCAAGGGGACCTCTCCACTTCCTTGAAGCTCTAACCCTAGCCGTTTCAGCAAGATCACTGTTCACTCTCAAAACTTCCCCTCCTTTCTAACCTCAGTCGTACCACCGTCAGCGTTATCTCCGACCTCTCCATTGCTGTCGCAACCTCCGCTTCATGATCAAACTTACCAAACACAAATCTTCCCCTCAACCTTTTTCTTCGAACTCCGTTTCAGATCATTTTACAACTTACCTGCTCCACAGTGAAGATTATCGAACGCATGGAGGTTGCTGCTTGTTGAAGGTTGATGAACGTTTTGGACGAAGGATCTTGCTCGAAGGTGGAGTTCGTCTGAAATTTAATTGTGTGAGTTTGATTCTGGAGATAACGATTCGTAGATGGTGAATGTTGATTGACAAATCTTCAGATGATGTGGATGAATCTTGAACGCTTAAATTTCTGGAAAAGGTTCTTGAAGGTGATGGAGGTTATTGGTGATAACTGAAAACGGAGAAGCTATTACCGGAAGCTTGTGGTGTTGAAATCCATGGATCTTACATGAAGTGGAGGAATTTGCGATGAACACTCGATGATTATAGATGCCGATTTGAACAACAATCTGGAAAAATGAAAAACGCGATGATTATAGATGCATGTTCTTGAGGAGAAGATTGTGATGGATCTTGAAGGTAGCATGGAAACTAGTTGAAGATTTATGGAATGTTCTGGGAAAGGGATGAACGGGATGAATTTCCTATGAAGTTTCCGACGAAACTATGCATTTCCCGGCGAGTTCAAGGAATTACCGGTGACAGTTGGAGGAAGGTGATGGAGGAAAGAGATGAACATCCATCAGTGAGTTCCAGATTTCCGGCGAAAAAACGGCTTCCGGTGACGGTTAGGGCGGCTCCAGCGACCGTTGTGGCGGTCCCTGCGGCGACTGCATGGCCGACGGCAAGGGAGAGAGGGTGAAGGAGGAGGCGACAAGTGGCTGACTGCATGGAGGGGGAAGAGGAAGTGGGACGCGTAGCGGATTGTGGAAGCATGCAGGTTGTGATGTGTCACTCTGAGAGAGTGCATGGAGTGATGAAGTGGCATCATCTGAGGGTGAAACGTGGCAATGGAGTGGAGAGCTCTGAAATGCACACGTGGGAGAGCTTTATAGTGACACTTGGCGAGATTTGGACTGGTCCCAGAAAATGGACATCTGGCCCACTACAAATGATTAATTCTGATTGCAATTAAGACTCCACTAATGACACACTTAAACTGCTAATGACCATTTAAAACTCCATTAATGCTAAACTTAACAATAAAACGAAAATTAAATGGATAACTGCCAATTAAAATGAATTAAAACCTGATTAAAATCTAATTATTAATTCTAACTTCAATTAATTCCTCTAATTAAAATGATTAGCATTCTAACTAATATCTAATTAATCCTAAAAGGGAATTAACACCCAATCAAATCTTAAAATGGGAATTAATCCAATTAATATCTAAAAGGACTAATATCTATAACTCTTTTAACAAAACAATTAAATCTACTATGGGAGAAATTAAATCTAAAAATATTATCTATTAATTTCTAAAAAACCCTATTAATACCTAAAAGAGAATTAAATCTACTAATGAATTAAACCTATTAAAAATAGAAAAAAATCTATTAAACCTATTAAAACTATTTACAATTCATTAAAAATCTATCTAATATCTATTTAAAATTCTAAAAAAAATAATTAATCTAAGAGAAATCTATTATCTCAAAAAAGAATCTAGGAATCATTTATTTAAATTCTACAAAAAACATAAAACCTATTTAATATCTACAAAAGGCTATTAAATCCTAAAAATGCAAATAAAGGCAGCCAACCAACAATAAACAAGGGCGCGAGACCAGATCGAAGCAAGCAGTAAATCCCGACACCAAGAACCTCCAAAATCACTGCGTAGGCTGAAAACACCCAGGAAGTGCGTGACCTCTCAAAAGAACCTCCGATTATCCGAACCGGACTGAAATACCCAAAATGTGAAAACATGGTTGTAATCCCGATAAAATCAGTATGAATGAGAAAAAGCACTGTATGCGATATGCGAATGCGAATGCGAAATGCGTCGAACCATAAACCAAATATGGGACCCGGTTGGTCAAATTTTAGGGTGCAACAGCTGCCCCTATTCAAGCGGCTTGGACCCGAATGGTTGAAGAGCGAGCAGCTTTCAAACATTCAAAGGTAGAAGACGGTTGAATACAAAAGAACCCTGAAATTTGCCAACCGCGGAAATAAACTGTGCACTGCTTGAGGAAAAGCTTCCAATGAACTGAAGTCTGGTTGTCACGGCAACAACTGGTCAATTATCTGATAAATTTTCTTTTTTCGTCAATCACCTGTGTGACGCCACAGGTACTGAATCTTTAGAATAATGCTTCATAAAGCAAACACCTTCCTATCTGTTATGGGATCAAATCTTGTTACCTCACAGTTCACGGCGAACCTGAGGAAAACTCTCCTGGGAAAATTCTGAATCGACTGCCAGGCACCCATTTTCGACAACAGGCGACAACTTCAGAAGTTTGATATGATGCCACTCTTTCTTCTTTTTTTTTTCCAGTGCCGACGTAACAACCAAATATGAAGAAATCACTCCGTTGTGGGTGAAGAGAAGCTTAACCAAACAACTCTGCAGGGGAACAAGTTTGAAAGCCATGAGGTAACCAACCTGGTCTATGTTTTGAAATGCGTATGTATGATAATGATGCAATGTCCCATACGACATGAAAATACTATGCGTTTGTTTGAAAATGCAATGCCCCGTACGGCCTGGATATGCTATGTGTTGGTATAAATGCAAGTATGACGGTATATGCAAATGTAAATGTAAATGCAAGCCTGAGCTGCCAGAGAACACCGGGCCTGACACCACTTGGAAAAATAAATGCCGAAAGTAAAGTCAACTCCACTGAAGGTAACCGGTTATCACAGAAACATCCCAGCAAAATAAATGCTGGAAAAGGGAAGGACGGCCCTGCACGGCGATATTCTTTCTAAACCACTGGTAACCTGTACTCTGTAGGGATTAACCAACCGGGGTCGATTGTGCACAGCGCACTGTTGGGAATGCCCCTTCCGTTAGGGATATCAATTTTAATCTGCTGAGAATACTCCTAATTTAACAACACCCACAAGGAACGCAAAACATTAACCGAGAACTGGTACCAATCGAGCTTCGTGTCGAAGAATGTGACAACATGCGAGTCATTGGGAATTACCGTGTCCGATATTTTTTAGGCTTTTTCTGGTTTAAAGATAAGAATTGGTTATTTACAAAATGGAAAATAGGGAAAATTCTAGACGAGAACTAGCATTCAAGGGTAGACTACCAGACGGGAACTGATAGCGAAATTGATTTATAGTTTGAACATCAGACGGGGCTGACTAGAAAATAGATTAGGAAAAAGAAAACCAGACGAGAACTGGTTGAAAGCTGACATGCACCAGACGAGAACTGGTACAACAATAGGTTAAAGAAACTGTGACCAGACGAGAACTGGTAACAATAACATACACCAGACGAGAACTGATGTTTACGGTAACATGCACCAGACGAGAACTGATGCAACAATAAACCACACCAGACGAGAACTGATGTTTATGGAAAGGTTGACCATACAATAATGGGTTAAACGAAAACATGTACCAGGCGAGAACTGGTATTTACAGAAATGTGGGCCAGACGAGAACTGGTTACCGGTTTTCCAGGCGAGAACTGGACTTTGGAAACGACTTGGTTACAAAGTTCTGACACGTAACAGGTTTTATTGTAAGATAACGATCCACGGACAACAAGACCTTTTTCGGAAGGTCAAGGTTTTTGATAAGAGTAACGACACGATTCCCCGGTACTCAACTCTGGCTGGGGATAAACAGACTTGCTTGAATAACTTGCCCCAGTACAATTCAATTTGCCCCAATCTAACTCTTGGGAATATCACTCTGAACAGCTTGCCACGAGACGACCTCGAGATTATTTGCCCCGGTATCTGTACGACAAAAGGATTCGACCTCAATTAACCAATTATCAACCCAGTTGGTCTTAACATTTCTGAACCAACTTGCCCCTGAATGAGCGTATAAGCGACTTAACCTGATCTGATTACCCACTGGGAGGATCTGCCCTCAAATCACAACATTCTGTATAATTGCCCCTGATTGGTTCTCGAGAAGATTCATTTCTAATCAACTGCTTCTCAAATAAACTGCCCCTGATCAACTGATGCTTCGGGACTTGTCCTCAGACTAACTGATTCTGAACTTACTGGAATTCAATGCCCCGGATTCACATGGTTTCACAACATACACCGTCTTGATCCAGACTGTTGAATTATTCAGTCTTGTTCGATTATTCCCTGTTGGAATTTCTTTCATGTCAACTACTGACCTGCAAGTAGAAATTGTTTATTCCCGAATGGTAATTTTAATGCAGTGTTCATGCAGATTTTGAAAAATTTTTG
This sequence comes from Lathyrus sativus, assembly GCA_963859935.3. Lineage (NCBI taxonomy): Eukaryota > Viridiplantae > Streptophyta > Magnoliopsida > Fabales > Fabaceae > Lathyrus > Lathyrus sativus. Next base: position 423,718,253 of record OZ012739.1, read on the forward strand.
TGCTGTCACTCATTTATGTGTCATGATTGTGAGTGACGAATGAACCAGAGTTCAAACGTAATGCTGATAGGATCAGTGAAAAATACAACAAGGATATGATTAGCAAATCAAGAAGGAGTCAGGTTACTCAACCTTATCGTAATGCGCTTTCAGCATAAACCCTACCTCAATTAGGTCTTTTAAGGGTTGTAGCGTGGTCGGGTTCATGGTTCGTGAAACAAAGGATATTTGGCTCAAATCATGATTTGTACCCACCCCTTCTACGTGATAATCTCCGATCCTAAAGTTCAGTTAACTTGGCTCGAGCGCTCGCCTCTTCGAGTGGCATGTTGAATGGTAAAGACCATGGTTAAGAGACTCACAAAGATTTCGGAGTGACAGTTACTCCTTTTTCGTTTTCGGTGTCTGTATCCACACGACTTTGGCGACTTCACTAGGGATTTTTTTCTATTGATATCCTTTCTTTTTCATTCTTTTGATTCCCTAATTTTTGCCTGGACCGACTCCTTTTGAGTTCTTTTTCGATTTTTCTTTTGAAGTCCAGCGGGATGCCCTGATTTTTTGCCTAAGTATTTGCTTTCCAGCTTTTCTTTTTCTTTTTACTTAGCGGGCTTTCTTTTTCTTTCTTTTTCTTTTGGAACAAAGTCGTGTGACACTGGTTGTCTTGATTGCTCCGAAAGGATTGTAACTGTCTCACTCCTGGTTGGTGAGGTTTAACCATTGAGGTTGACGAGGTACGACCTCTTGAGAGGCATAAACTGTAATTGGTCCTCGAAAGACAACACTCCTCTGTAAGACTTGAATGCTCGGTCAAGCTAACTGACAACTACCCTGCCCCGGGTTAAGACGTGAGGGTTAAAAAGTCCGAAAAAACTTCTACTTCCTGGCTCGAAGTGGTTAACAAGGGAATAACTCCTTATATCTCCAGTGTTTAGGGGATTTGAAACAATGCCTTGTACGTCATCGACAAGGTTTTATCTGAAAGCATACAATCATTGGTTATGAGTATTCAGTTTCGTCATCCTCCCTCCAATCTTTTCTAATCACAGTGATAAGGTGGAGTGAATAAAATGCAAGTGTCAGTGCAATGCGATAAATGAGCGATAGCGACATGATTAATTCAGAAAGAATGCATAGTCACTTTATCAATATTACCATTAGAAACGAACAATGTTTAACAGCAAGTAGTAACTAACAGAAAAGAAACTACAAATGCAAATGCTATAAAAGTCTGAGGACTGCCAATGCTGAGGGCGCCCGCCGGTCTGGATCACTGGCTTCTTGAAAACAAACTCCGAATCTACAAGCTTAGACAGCTGAGAAGTTGGTATGAACAAACAGAAATCCTTCTCGAAAGGAAATGCAATTTTGGTCGATCAACTGTTGTACTTTTGCCTGAAAAGCTTTACAATCTTCAGTTGAATGCCCTGGGGATCCGCCATGGTAACCACACTGAGCGTGGGGATTGTATCCAGGAGGGTAAGGCTCTGGAACAGGCTTAAGAGCTTTCGGTTCCACTAAAGAACTCTGGACCAAAGATGGCAGCAACTGGCTATACGGCATATGCACTGGGTGGAAAGGAGCATTCCTTCGTTCCAAGTTGTTACGAGGCCTGTTCTGATTCTGACGCTGATTCTGATAACCTCGGCCACAAGTTCGCTGATTTGCAAGAGGAGCGACATGACATTCCTGATAAGGTGCCCCAGGCACAGTTGTCTGTCCAACATAACAAGGTACAGGAGGTACTGATCTCTGAGAAGACGAAGAACCAACAGGTTTCAACAACCCATCTTGAGGATATTCAACATCTGGTATGATTGCACTGATCACAACTCCTTCTTCATTCTGATAGTCATAAAGAGATTCAGCTTCACTAGCCTGACCGCCCGAAATAATCTGAATTTTCCCGATTTTGATGGCATGCTCAAGGCGTTCCCCCAGTACTACCAAGTCAGAGAAACTTAACGGAAGCCCAAACAGTCTTTCATGGTATGGATCCTGCAGTGAGTCTACAAACATGCTCGTTAGCTCTCGGTCTAAAAGCGGTGGTTGTACCCTGGCAGCAAATTTCCTCCATCTCTGTGCATACTTCCTGATGGGTTCATTGTCCTCTTGAGACAACTCTTGCAACTGCATGCGATGAGGAGCTACGTCTAGGTTGTAATCATACTGCTTCAGAAAAGCTCTGGCTAAATCCACCCATGATCGAATCTGATTACTCTCTAACTGCATATACCAACGCAAAGATGCCCCAGTCAGACTATCCTGAAAGCAATGAATCATCAACTTGTCATTTTGCACAAATGAAGTTATTCTTCGGCAGAACATCACTAGGTGTTGCTTCGGACAGCTATCTCCTCTGTACTTCTCAAATCTCGGTGCTTTGAACTTGTAAGGCAACACTAGGCCAGGAACCAAACACATGCCTGCAGCATTCAGGTTATCAGCATCTTTGTCTTTCACGGCTTTAATTTGTTCTTCCAACACTTGGAGTCTTCTATCACACTCAAGAGCTCTTGGGTCTACCGTCCTGGCTACTGGGATCTCTCTTCGGATACTCGACACAGGGAAAACAACACCTTTACTGTTGATAAGAGGAGGTTGTTCATTGCGGACAACAAACTGCTCATGTCGATCTCGGTCCGTAACAGGAGGTTGCACCAACTGGTCTGCAGTAAGGTTGTTCACTTGCGGAAAGTCTGCCTCGGAAGTAGAACCATACATAGGGTTGTTCGTCATAGTGAACCCTGCCAAAGTGTTAGGAGACTGGAAGTTGCTTTCAGACATAGCTACTGCTAACCTTCAACCGACTGTACTGCTCGATCCTGCTCAAATCTACTCAACCCCTTGGTCGTCTTCTAGAAATCAAAAGTTGCTCAGGCCAAACACCGGGTACTCACCTTCAGAATCAAAACAACGGCTGGATAAGAGCTCTGGCTAGCTGGAGTATGACATGCAATGTGATGCAACACGTTTATGCAAATGCAATACAATATGCAGCAAACACGGGATCACAACCCCCACACAATCTCTGAATACTGCTGCGCTGCTGGCGGAGTACGTTCGCTCTGACGAGAAGACCAAAATAACGGGTAGGATGGAAGTCAGGTTTCCTGTAAAACCCTCCCACTCACGGGTATGGACCTAATCTGACAAGGTACGGCATCCTATGCGGGTATCAACGTCACAGACTTTCAAGAGCGATGATACGATACCCAGAAGGTGTGGCACCATCATCCCTTGAAGAGGCCTCACTTAGTCGAATTCCCAATTGATCGGTTCCCAGAGTCGACAATCCTCGGGTCAGACAACTTGTCAAGCCCTAAGGGCCAGGCAAGAAGCATCAAAGACAATCTCGTCCGAGTGAGATTTCGCGGCTAGCTGGTGCGAGCTAAGCAAGCAGGCTAACCACTACTCTCTCTCTAAATCTATGGGTGTACTCAAGCCTGGGTTTTGGCTTCTCTCTCAAAGGAACAACCACCCAACAACACAACAGCAACAGATAATAACAAAATGCAGAAATCGTAAATACAGTAAAATACAACACGCAAAAGGTAAACATCCAAAGACAAGCAAACAAGCGCTAGGATTGACTCTCTTAAGGGACGTTGGATCCCAAAGGTATAGGGAACCATCGCAGTCCTCAGCAGCTGGGAACCGTTGGAGTCCCCAGCAGAGTCGCCAGCTGTCGCTACTGCGAAAATCGGCGCCGGCTAAATAGAAGAGTCGCCACCGTGCGTTATTTATCCCAACAGAGGGAAAGGGAACGCTCGAAGTAAACCTACTGCAAAGATGGGAAAGGAATGGTCATCACAACCAAATCCTGGATTCGGGAGTCGGTTACGCAAGGGGAAGGTATTAGCACCCCTTACGTCTGTCGTACTCGACGGGATCCACGCTTGTTTGGTTTGTCTAAAGAATGCAAAACAATCTATCTATGGCTGCTAAATCTAAACGGGAAGGAACTGACTCGATAGAGCGTCACACTCTATGCCTACGTATTCTCAAGAGAGAAAGTCAGAGTCATCGTAGTTCGGGAAACTACAGGGAATTGGCTCGCCAAGACTTCGCGTCTTGTGCCTACGTACTTCCACACAGAATGGAAGATCAGAGCTTACGTAGTTCATGCTAACTACGGCTAGACAGGGTGTTCTCACACAGGAGTGAGAGATTAAGTTGTTTTTGAAGGTACAGGAACCTATGGGAACTAAAACTACGGTCTGGTCTCAAATGCGCAAGGGCAAGAAAAAAGGATAATGTCAGTCGTTAGCGGAAAAGTCTCGATCGCACAGCAGCGAGAGAACAAATAGGTTAGTTGTTAGTGTGCTCGCTAGGATATCGCATCCTATGCCTACATATTCTCATCAGATATGAGAAATCAAAGCAGCTGTAGTTCAGCCTACTACAGCTAAAACTTGGAAACGAGGGGAAAAGGAAAAACGGGAAAAAGGGAGAAGGGAGCTCGCTAGGATACGGCATCCTATGCCTACGTACTCTCGTCTGGCACGAGAGATCAGAGCTAACGTAGTTCGACTGGAAAACGAGTCTCAATTGCACGGGAGCAAGAGAGAGAATCAGGGATTCACTCGCACGGGGCGAGAACAAAGAGGAAGCAGGCCTACGCCTAAACGGGAAGGAACTCGGGACACGCACGCAAGAACCTAAGACGTAGGAGCGAATGCGTTGCATATCACCCTAAGGGTGATACACTAAACACCCAAGTTACGCGAGAGTGACCCTCCCGTAACCATTTCCTACGTATCTAACGATCTCACAACACTCGACGGTTGCCTGAAGATTTGAATACGACAATGATAATGAACGAAGCAGCTCCGGGGCTCCTGACGTACGCGCAAACTCCATTCCAATCTTCTCCTCTCTGGACCTTGATGATGACGCTCGAATAAAGAACAATGTGACGCTTAGACCGTCACGGTTTGACTTGTACGAGAAATCGAACTCTAAGAGGTAGCGTATTAATATCCGTGTCAAAGACAAGATGGAGAAATGATATCGAAAAGCATTCTCCAATTGAATCGTGTCACACGGCCAGCCAGAAATAAAGTCGGGAATAAAGTCAGATGAGAAACAAAAATAGGAGACAAAATCCAATAGCAAAATGGAACTAATACGCTACTCCTAAAATATGGCAATTAAATTCCAACTAGAAAATATTCTAAGAAATATTAAAGAAAATGCGTATAGAAAAATAAAATCCTATATTGTTCTATGTTAAAAATCTATAATAGTTGCTATATTTTCTATAGAAAAATTATACTAAATCCATAATACCCTATAATGTGCTTTTATTATTTCCAAGAAAAAGGAAGAAAAATATAAAAGAAAAAAAAACAAAAAATAAAAAGCAGCAGGGGGTGCAGCAGAAATTACATGGGGATGTGTAATTAGTAAAAAGAACCAGGGCCCAGCCCACCACACACAGCACACACACGGGGAGGGGGTGTAAGAGTAAAACGGGCAGTGTGCGTGGCCTTTCGTTGGGCTTGGCCCAACAAACAAATCCAACGTCCAAAAAAACAGAAAGAAGAAACAAAAACAGGGTGCGGATGGTAACGAGGCGGTGTAAACTGAAAAAAAGAGCCAATGGGCTTTGAAGCCCAAAACCAAATCCGGTCCAAGGGGACCTCTCCACTTCCTTGAAGCTCTAACCCTAGCCGTTTCAGCAAGATCACTGTTCACTCTCAAAACTTCCCCTCCTTTCTAACCTCAGTCGTACCACCGTCAGCGTTGTTGCACCCCAAAATTTGACCAACAATTATTTATTCATTGAGTATTTGAAAATGGATACCTTCATCAGAAAGTTCAAGAGATCCTCAGAGGAGTGGGTTGAAACCAGGGTTGTATGCTTCATAGCTTGAGAGTTGTGGGTGCTCCTCAGATGATTCTGAGACTTTGAGAATGAACTCGATGTTTTGAGAAAGTGTATGAGATGTCTTGATAGCCATCATGAAGCCCAGAGAAGTCATTATGCAAGAGTTCAGAGGATTCAACCATGAATGATAGAATTAGGGTTTTGACTGGGTCAACCCTAGATCAGCTGAAGATTTGGAGAAGGTTGAGACCTAATCCAAGGGCCATGAGATCATGGAATGATGCATAGAGATGTTATAAAGATGATTCCTAGACCAACTCATCATGATTGAGGAGTTTGAGAAGTTTTGAGTTAGGGTTTCTGAGGATTGTCAGTGGAAAAACCCTAATTTGATCCCTATCTTCCAGGCAGTTTTAGCTCTAGATGTGATTGATATCTCATCTTCCCCACAACATGAATGTTGTAGAGCTTGTTCTTAGCTTTAATTTGAGTGGTGGAAGTCCTTGATAGGAGTTACAGAGCTCAAGTTATGGTTTTGACAAATTACAGGTCAGCAGGAGTATGTGAATCTGGGTCCTTGAAAGTCACCCAACTTGCAGACAACTTTTGCCCTAGTAGGATGATTCCAATGATTTCTTGGTCAACATGAATGTTGAAGGGCATCTTCTTAGCTTTAATTTGAGTGGTAGAAGTCCTTGAAAGGATTTGTGGAACTCAACTTATGGTTTGAACAAGACAGGGGTATTTTGGTAATTTGTCAGTTATAGGTCATTTTTAAGCAAATGCCATATCTCCTATTTCCAAGCCTCAAATGGAAAAACTCAAAACATGAAAGTTGTTCAAAATGTGATTTTAAGTCTAGAAAGAAGGTCACAAATTGTTGGAAAAGCTCATAACATGAAGTTGCATGATTGGTCAAATTTGAACTAAAATGGCTTATAACTTAAATAAAGTCAAAGTGAAAAATGGTTTGAGAGATTTATAAATGCAAATGGGGACTTCCAATATATGATTTTGGGTCCAAAAGACATTTCAAGGACAATGGTTCAAGCACTTTTTTGAGTTTAGAAGGAAAAAGAAAAGTTATTTATGGTTACTTGCATTTGAAGAAACATAACCAAAATGGATTCAATTTGGAATGCAAGGGAAGTTGCAAGATGGTTCTAGAAGGTTCATTTGAGCACTATATATTCATGAAATCAGAATTGAGCAAGGGTTGAATCCTCATTTGTGCAAAAACTCCACCAAATTCTCTCATTTTTCTCTCATCCTCCAATTTGCAAATTCATTTCAATTCCACGAATTCTTCATCAATCATCACCAATTTTTGTTTTCGTCATACTCAATCATCATCATGGAGTAGGAATCAATCAAGTTCTTGGTAGTTATTACTCAATTTCGTGCACTTTCATCAACAACATTCAAATTGCAATTTCCATTGGAACTCAAGATCCAAGGCCAAATTCATCAAGGTGCTGCATACAGAATCAAATATAGCAAGAGTAGATCCAGATCCAAGCATCAAGGCTCTCAGATCCATGAATTTCATCATCATCCACAAGATTTTGCTCCAGGTGCAAATTACTTCCACTTGCTTGATATAGATAGATTTACATTAGTTTGTTAGTATAATAATGATGTAGGATGTTAGTAGAACATTTCTGGTTAATTAGGAGTAGTTTAGTGATAGTTCATAGCAGGTTGTTAGAACTGGTTTGACTTAGAACTCTTAGGATAGACCATAATAATCTTAGGTTGTTAGTGCAGAATGATCTACGTGAAGTGTAGTTTAAAGTAGTATAGGTTTGGTTAAGAATCTTGAGGATGAGTTGCAGAGTATTTTAATGGAACCAAGAACGTCATGCGCTCGGGTTGAGTGATTTACTGAGTTTCAGTGCAAACTATGATCATAGACTTGTAGAGGGAAAGATTTGGAGTGATTTTCATGTTTGGATCGTGATGTTTCGTGCACTATGGAGAGAGAACAGATTGATGGAAGGTTGGTACGTTCATGTGTTTTCATGGCGGAAACCCTAAGTTCTCACGAGCCAAGGTAGAAGATATAATCATGATCGTCCATTGCGTGTTGGACCATGGACCAAAGAGCCAATCGTGTGGCTGGAGTTCAATTCTGAGTTTTGGAGGGAGTTGAGAGAGGTGCCCTAAACGCACCGTTTCATTTAATGAAACGGGCGGGCCTAGGTGTTTTAATGATATCCCCACCCCCCAGTACTGAGCCCATTGTGAATTGCACGTGAATTCATTTCTTCCCACACCCCCTGCGCTTGCTTCTTTGTTTTTTATTTTTTTAATTAATTTTAACTGAACCACGGGCTTAGTCAGAATTCTATTCATACCACCCACACCTGAGCCCAAGTGGTTTTTGAACATGAATTACATACTGAATACACCTCCCACCTCCTTGATGGTTTTTTCGTTTTTTATTAATTCAGACTCAAGCTGGGCTTAGTAAGAAAGTGCTACGCGCACCCCACCCTTCTGGCCCATCCAAAAACATAACTGAGTGCATCTGCTATTAGTACCCCCCCTCTCATTTTAATTGATTTTTGTTTTTTAATTGCATTTAATTTTTCTTGATCTTATAAAAAATCATAGAAAATTGAAAAATACTTCTTTTTAGTTGGTTGTTTTTTTCATAGTTTCATATTTCTGTCAAGAAAATTAGTATAAAATAAAAATTCCATTTTAGTCGTAATTTTCTATTTTTGGTATATTTTCTTATTAAACAGCTTTTTAATATGTTTTAGTTGATACTTAATTTTGTTGATTTTAGTTTAGGGGTTTCCCCTTAGATTTAGAGCCCATTCTTTTTAGGGTAATTAGTTTAGGATATTAACCTCCCTGTAGGATTTAATCCATAATTTTTAGGTTAAAATTTGATTAGTTTAATTAGGTTGACATTAGAGTTATCCAAATTAGGTTAGAATTCCCCATAGTTGTCTTGATGGACATAGATCTTGATTCTTTAGGTAGAATTTTGGGGTATGGAATATATGGGCATTAAGGGTAGTTAATTAGAATCCCCTAGAATTAATCCTAGAATTTTAATAAATAGTCTACTATTTTTATTATAGTATTGTTGAATGTATAGTTGTGTGGCCTTTTAAGGCATGCTTGCTTTGTTATTTGCTTTTTCTTTCCTTCCCTTGCTTGGAGAGCTTTGGTGGAGCCTTGAAGACTTTGAAGAAGCAACCATTGAAGACCTTGCAGAGGAGTTTAGCATAGCTTTTGTTGTTTTGTTTATAGGTTTATAGGTGCATAGGCAGAGCATTAGATAGAATACTTTGTCCAATAAACAAGGAGTGTCTTGTTCACCTCCTTTCTTCTCTGTGACATAGAGTCCCTTAGGGGTATTCACCTCTCTCCTTTGGAGGGATTAGTGACCTTGCCCTCTGAGGTAGAACTTTGAGAGAGCCTGTCTTTTGATGTTAAGTCCTCAATGGCATCCTTTGGAAGTCAGTGAGTACTGTAACATCCTCACCTCATCTTGTTGACTGAATCTTGTTTGCTGGAGCATTTGAGCCATTGAAGATAGAAGCTAAGGCCTTGAAGAGGATGATTCCTTGAAGATTATTGAAGTCTGAGGACTCTGTGATGATCAAGTTGATGCCTGAAGATCCCTGAAGATAGTGAAGCCTGAAGGTAGGGCTGATCAAAGGAGCTGAAGCTCAAGGGAGAAAATGAGTTGATACTCATGTTGTAGGGTTGATACCTGGAAAGCAAGTGATCTCTGAAGTCTGAAGACTGGGTTTCTGCTGGAGGAGCTGAGGCTTTCTTCTGTTTTCTTTGATGTATTGTGTGTTTTGTCTGATTTGTCTGTTGCATTAGACTAAGCCCATTTAGAATAAGATCAGTCTAAGAGCATGAGTGCATCTGATTGTATTGTTACTGCCTGACTTTGCTTGCGGGTATTCGGTAGAGCCCAGCTCCCTTGCCCATGTGTTTATTTTGCTTGATAGCATTTCATTTCCTTTTATCTGTATGATTGCAGTTTACTGTCATTGCTTGATAGCATGTTGTTTATTTTCAGTATGATTACTGTTATTTCATGACTGGCTTGAGGTCGAGACGAGCTTGTGGAGGCTGAAGCCTCACACACATTTCCTCCCTCACTTGCATTGCATGCATTTTACTGTTAAAGCTGATGCTTTTGTCTGTTTTGGCGTATCATTGACATGATCCCTTAGGACTCTCATTTCCTCTGATGAGGATTTGATGATAGACTTTTAGGTTGAAACCTATGCATGACAACATCTAGGAGTTCCCTGTTCAAACGTCAACCATAGGATGAATCCATGGCATGACAACAGTAGGACTTGGTAGTCTCCCTCCTAGTTGGGCCTGTTCTCTTCTCATCTCGAAACAGTTTAAGATACAGTAATCATGAATGATTTCTTTCGTACGTTACGAGCCTTAAGCTATCTGAGAAAGGATTGTGGGAGAGTTTCTTTTCCACAGTCTGGATGTTTAGTATGGTACCCTTTGGGTGACATGCGACGCATTCACTCTCAGGTCATAGTCTCTAGTGCGGTTGAAATCGCAAACACAATAAAAAAACACTTCTTTTAGGAGATAATCCGTAGTAGCCCGAACTACGTTTGCTCTGATCTTTCATACCAGATGAAAGTACGTAGGCATAGGACGCGACGTCCTAGCGAGCAACCTTTCCCCCATAACCCGTAGTAAGCCGAACCACGTTGACTCTGATTTCTCGTTCTCTGATGAGAATACGTAGGCATAAAGTGCGACGCTTTGCCGAGTCATTTTTCTTTTCTTTTTCAGCCAGCCTTGATAGGTAGATAGATTATAACCAACCCATCCAAGTAAACAAACAAGCGAGGATCCCGTCGAGTACGACGGACGTGAGGGGTGCTAATACCTTCCCCTTGCGTAACCGACTCCCGAACCCAGACAATGGTTGCGATGACCTTGTCTTACCCTTATTCGTCAGGTTTTTCCGATCGTTTCCTTTCCCGCTCTGAGGGATAAATAACGAAAGGTGGCGACTCTTCTGTTGTGCCGGCACCTTATTTTCGCGCAAGCGACAGCTGGCGACTCTGCTGGGGACTCCAACGGTTCCCTGCGAGTCAATCCTATCGTTTGTGTGTTTGCTTGTTGGGTTGAGTTTATTTATCGCATTTTTTACTTCTCGCACTTTATTTCCCGCGTTTTATTTTCAGTATAATATGATTATTTGTGCTGTTGTGGGATGGGAGTTCTGACTGAGTGAGAAGCCAGACCCAGGCTTGAGTGCACCATAGACTTAGAGTGGAAATTAGTGGGCGCGTGCTTGCTTTGCAGGCACTAGTGTCTCATGAAATCCACGCTCAGACGAGGTTCATCCGGTTGGCTTCACTTTCAACCCTTTGGGTTGAGACGGTTGCTGGTTTGGTGGATTGTCGACTCTGGGGACCGATCATTTGTGATTCAGCTAAGTGAGGCCTCTTCAGGACTTGATGATGCCACTCCTTCTGGGAATCGTATCATCAGTTTTGAAAGTCTGTGACGCTGATGAACGCATAGGATGTCGTACCTTGAGTCAGTCTAGGTTCATACCTGTGAGTGGGACTGGGTTTATTGCAGGAAACTTAGACCTTCAGACTACCTGGTTTTCTTGACAGTGAATCAGTTATGTTGGGTTCTCAGTTACAGATATGTTTGTTCTTGACAGAGCCAGTTTTTGATCAGAGGATCTTGTCGCTGGGTGTTCGTCTGTTCTTGATAGAGCAGGTTTTGATCAGGATGTTATCATCGGTGGTTTGTTCTGGATGGAGCAGATTTTGAGTGAGGTCTGAAGGCCTCATCGGCAGATGTTATTTGTTCTTGATAGGGCAGATTTTGAGTGAGGTCTGAAGATCTCATCAGCAGCTGTGTGTTTGTTCTTGATAGGGCAGACCTTTGATTTGGGGTCTGAAGACTTCATCACTGTATATCCCTTGCAGCCGGGATTCTTATTATCTGGCACTTACTCTTGTCAGAACAGAATTTTGGTCCTATCAGATGGTTATTCTCAGCAAATCAGATTAGTGGTCTTACACCGGGGTTTTCCTCTCATCAGTGACTATTGATACCGAATCCCCATAGCAGCCACCTGGATACATTATTGCATGCCTGCATTTTGTATTAGTTTGCACATTCATCTGCATTCCATTAACGTGTGTCTGTGTTGCAGGTACCGTTTCCCCGATCCCGGATTTCTCGTCTTCTGCTGCTGTCATGGCCTCTCTCAGAAAGACTGTTGCATACAAGTTCCCGACCCCCGATGTGTCGAAGTTGACTGGTTTGATAGCCCTGGCAGGGGATTCTGTGAAGGATAGGTTCAGGAAGTCTTATGGCAGGTTGCTTAGTCTGGTTTGCAAACCTTCTACGTCCGAGTTGAATGGGTTACATGCTTTTCTGCAGTTTTATGATCCTCCCTTGAGGTGTTTCACTTTTCATGACTTTATTCTCGCGCCGACATTGGAAGAGTATGCTGATATGCTGGGTGTGCCTATCAAAAGGCAGATGCCTTTTGTCCACATGGATGCTGAACCTGATCTGGTTGGTTTGGCTTCCTCACTCCATTTGAGCGCTTCTGAGTTAGTAGTGACGAGTTGGAACAAGGTCCCAGGGTTCTCTCTGCAGTTTCTGATAGCTAAGGCTCAACAGTGTGCTAAGGACAAATGTTGGGACGCCTTCAACGCCATCCTTGCTCTATGCATATATGGCATTGTCCTATTTCCCAACATGCCTGATTTCGTAGATTTTGATGCATTCCATATCTTTGCCTCAGGAAATCCAGTCCCTACTCTGATCGGAGACGTTTACCATTCAGTGCATTACAAGAATGAGAACCGGAGAGGGAAGAATGTTTCATGCTGTGTACCGTTGCTGTACAAGTGGTTTGATAGTCATTTGCCCAAGAGGGGTTCTTCTGTCTTGTCTGCAGCCACAGCTGAGTGGCCTGAGCGTCTGATGAGGTTGTCGGCAGAAGACATTGATTGGTTTGTTGACAGAGACAGGTTAGGCACTGAGATGATCTTCAGCTGCAGTGGGTTTCCTAACGTACCTCTGATAGGTAGGAAGGGTTGCATCAACTACAACCCATCATTGCTAGTTCGTCAGTTTGCATATGCTTTGAGGAATCCACCGAAGGAAGAAGAGGTACGGGAATCTCTGTACCTCACGGGTATTCTAGAGGGGGAGTTGTTGTCCAAGCTTCAGTATGCGTGGAACAATATCAGCACGAGAGGAAAGTCTTTGTTGGGGAAGAGCGACAACCAAGCTTATCCACCTTATTCAGGTTGGATCAGAGCCAGAGCCAGCACTATAGGGATGCCATTCCCTCATGTCAGACCAGAGAGTCCTCCACCAGTCGAAGAGCCTACCACTGTGTCCATTCATCAGCACAACCAGGTATTAGCTGAGCGTGATGAACTGGAGAGGGCAAATGCAGAATTAGAGAAGGAGTTAGCTCGTCTTCGAAGTGAGAGGAACGAAGCCGTGCATGCTCTCAAGAAGCAAACAGAGTCGGTGAGCCAGCTGAATGCAGACTTGGCAAAGCAGATTGCTGATCGGGAACGCTTAGGTCGAGACTTCAGAGCTGCTAATGATGTGTTGGCTACGAAGAAGACGCATCTGGAGGAAGCATACCGGAGAATATCCAAGTTCGACCAGCATTGGAAGACTTCCATGGCCACCAGGAAGGAGCGAGAAGACAAGCTGATACTGCAGATTTCTAAGCTAGAGACTGAAGTGAAGGACAGTGAACGGAGGTTTGACGAAGAGACCGCCCGCAGATACTCCGCTGAAGCCCGTCTCAACAAAGTTATTGCTAGCCTGAAGGAGCATAAGCTGATGTTTGAGTCTAAGAAGCGGAAGCTGGAAGATTGCTTTGGCGAAGGCGCTTGGGAGAGTTCAATTCAGGGACTTCAGCGTACTATCAGGCAGAGGGAACTACTCGTCGAGAGGTTGCTCACTTCGCCAGATCATTCAGAGACAAAGGAGTTATTAGCAGAGTATCGCGCCCGTGGCCGTGCTTGACTAGTCTTATCCCTGTTGTTTTTGATCTTTGATGTATGCTGACCATCACCAGACTTGTTGGCTGAGGTTACGCTGTTGATTTGTACTCGCTGATACTGTGTACAGACTTGACAGGCCTTTCCATATATATATGAGATTGATGTTTCCATGATTGGGCTCGGATTTCTTCTTCCTCTTGTTATTATCAGCACCGTCACTAAGGCACTAGGATCGGGGAACAAATCTCCCACGCACACAGACACACGCATGCATCTGCATGAAGCATATTTGCATGGTGTATATCTTATTGCTTTTCCTAACCTTTATTGTTGACAGGTTTTTCAGGTTCCGCGCTGCTTCCGATCTCCAGGATTGATCAAAGACTCATCCACCGCTACTCAACTCGCGCTAATCAGACAAGAATTATGGACCAAGTACAGTCAGATGTTCAAGAGCTCCGTGAGCGGATGGATCGTTTTATGGAGCTGATGCAGGTAGTCGCGAATGGTCAAGATCAGCTTCGTACTCTGGTTCAACCTCTGATCTCCAGGGTTGACAGTAATGGCATACTTCACGGAGGGGCCGTGCCTACTCCTCCTCAAGGGGATACTCCACAGAACGTTGTTCCTGCTGCCGGAGGCAACGGCAGTGCTAACGGCAATCTGATGACTAATCTCGGACTCAACGCGGCGGGCGCCGTCAATGGTAGTTTGGGAGCCAATGTTAATATAGGGCCGGTCAACGGCAATGCTGGTGCAGGAAATTTGGTGGTGCCTCAACCGTGGCTGGAGGACCATCAGGATGACATATTCTCTCAGAGAGGTATAGAGGCAGGGTTGAATGCCGAGGCTCGACTCAGGTTCAAGGCGCTGGAAGACAAGATGAGAAGCATAGAAAATCAGAACACATTGGGCGTTGACATGTCCAACCTCGGGTTGATTGCTGACTTCAAGGTACCTCATAAGTTCAAGGTGCCTACCTTCGAGAAGTATAAGGGTACTACTTGCCCCCGGGTCCACCTCCGATCTTATTATAGAAAGATGTCCGCCTATTCTGACGATGAGAAGTTGCTGATGCACTTCTTTCAGGATAGTCTTTCTGGTCCGTCGCTCGAATGGTATATGGGTTTGGAGCCCGCCACTGTGCGCACCTGGAAAGATCTTGCAGAAGCATTTGTTCTCCACTATCAATATAATAGCGACTTGGCTCCCAACCGAGTTCAGCTTCAGAATCTCTCACAGCGGAACAATGAAAGCTTCAAAGAATACGCCCAGCGGTGGCGTGAATTGGCTGCTCGGGTTCAACCGCCGATGGTTGAGCGTGAGTTGGTACAAATGTTCGTGGCTACCCTTCCTGGAATCTATTATGAAAAGTTGGTCAGTGGCATGTCGGGAACGTTCTCGGCTCTTATCACTTTGGGTGAACATGTGGAGAACGGTATAAAGATTGGAAAAATTCAGGGTGAATCATCCTCAGTTGGAGGAGGCAGCAAGAAACCCTATACTGGCAAGCGTCGAGAGGGGGATGCCAGTGCTGTCACTAATGCTTGGAGAAAGGGCAAGGGCCCTCAGTCTCAGATCGCTAGCATAAATATTCCAGCTGCTCCGCCGCAGCCGCAGCCGCAGCCGCAGCAATCTCAGCAGCAGAATAATCAGGGGTATAAAAGATATCAGAATCGGGCTCCTATGGCAAGCCGTCAGTTTGATACTCCACCTATGTCATATGCGCAGCTTCTGCAAACATTGCTTCAGCTCCAATTAGTTCAAAAGAGGACGTTGGCTCCCCTAACAGGGGCGCCACCACCGGGGTATGATGCCAGTGCTACTTGTGAATTCCATACTGGGGCACCTGGCCATACGATTGAGAATTGTAAAGCTTTTAAGCACACAGTCCAGGACTTGGTGGACGCCAAGGTTATCAACTTTTCTGACAGCGTGCCCAACGTCACCAAGAATCCAATGCCTCATCATAAGGGGGGCGGGGTGAATGCTGTTATCACTGAAGAGAGTGCGGACTTGCTGAATGATGTCAGAGATTTGAAGACGCCGTTGAGTTTTGTCAAGGCTAAGTTGCTGAAGAAGGGCTTCTTTCCTGGATGTGGAGAATTATGTATGGCCTGTGCTACGCTTCTTGATGGGTGTGAGCAGCTGATCGAAGGTATCCAAAGTCTGATGTCCGAGGGTATTTTACAGTTCAGCCGGAGCATTGAGAGCACATCAGGGGAAGTTGTGCTGAAGCAGGCAGACGAAGTTGCTACCATTACCATTCCTCGCCACCCTATTACTATTTCTGCGCCTCGTCCGCCTACTATTACCATCACTCGGGCCGGACCAATCCCATTCGAGAGCACCAATGACGTTCCATGGCATTATGGCGCCGAAGTTTATTGTAATGGTCAGAAGATAGAGCTTGAGCCGTTCGGGTCCACTATGCAGAATCTTACTGAGGTCAGTGGTATCACTCGGAGTGGTAGAGTGTTCGCACCAGCAGAGGTTGCAGCAGAGAAGGTGGTCCGGGCTGACGCTGTGGATAAGGGCAAAGGTAAAGCTGTTGAGGAGGTCCCTGCAGGGGCAGAGAAGGACTTGCTGGTTAAAGATGCAGAAGAGTTCATGCGGCTAATCAAGAAAAGTGACTACAAAATTGTAGATCATCTTCACCAGACTCCGTCAAAGATCTCTATTCTTAATTTGTTGCTGTGCTCTGAGGCGCACCGCAACGCATTGCTGAAGGTATTGAATGCCGCATACGTGCCGCAGGAGATATTAGTGAATCAACTCGAGGAAGTAGTAGCCCATGTCAACGCTGGTAATGGGCTGGGATTTACAGATCTAGAGCTGACTCCTAAGGGAAGAGATCACAACAGCGCCTTGCACGTCTCAATAGAGTGCAGAGGCACGATTATGTCACATGTCCTGGTAGATACGGGTTCCTCGCTTAACGTGCTTCCGAAGAAGGCACTGATGAAGTTGGATACCCGTGGACTGCTGTGCACGCCCAGTGATCTGGTTGTGAAAGCCTTTGACGGAACCAAGCGCCACGTCTTCGGAGAATTGACCCTGCCAATCCAAGTTGGTCCAGAGACGTTCAACACAGTTTTCTATATCATGGATATCATGCCCGCCTATAGTTGCCTCTTAGGTCGGCCATGGATCCATTCTGCTGGTGCCGTGACGTCCACGCTGCATCAGAAGCTTAAATATGCTGTTGGGGGCAGCATAGTGACAGTCTGTGGAGAGGAGGACATCATGGTAAGCCACCTGTCGTCCTTCAAGTACGTTGAAATGGATGGTGAGATCCATGAGACTCTTTGCCAGGCTTTTGAAACCGTTAGAGTAAAGGAGGTGGCTCCCGTTGTCACAGAGAAGCAAGAGTTGAACCTCTCCTCGTTTAAGGAAGCTAGAGCCGTTGTCGAAGCTGGTTCCACCCCAGGCTGGGGGCATGTTCTGGATATACCAATCAAGCAGGATAAGTTTGGATTGGGATATTCTCCGCAAGCTGAAGCTTCATCTTCTTCTGGTAGCTCGTCTCGTGGGAAAGGGCCGATCCTATTCACCAAGGGGGGAGTAATCTTCGAGAGTATCAATGCTGCGTCGGAGGACAGCGGAGACAGTGATTGCGATCTTGATGCCTGGATTCAACCGAGCAAGCCGGGCGAGCACCTCCACAATTGGACCATCAAGGAGATTATCAAGCTGACAAGTGAAGAGTAACGATTTGCTTTTTACAATCTTTGTACGACCCTATGTCCTGCCTGGGGCATAGTGGTTTTACTGTCAGGGCCTTGTTGGATTATGTGTATGCATTTTGTTAATAAATAAAAGGCGTTTTCTTCGTAATCAAATATTGCGTTCTCTGTTGTTCCTATTTTATGTTTATTTCGAAAAAACAGCAAAATGGCAACGAGGTTCGTGCAGACCTGCATATTCCTGCTTTAAACTTAACCCTTGTTATTGCAGGATCCACGTAACAGATGACATCGACTCTGGACCCTCTACGGCTCACTACGACTTTGATTGCTCGATCTATCAAGCCGAGGATGAGATTGATGAAGACGAAGACCTCCCGGAAGAATTGGCCCGCTTGTTGAGACAAGAGGAGAAGGTTATTCTGCCTCACGAGGAGGATATTGAGATTGTAAATCTGGGTTCCGAGGAGCTCGTCAGAAGTGTCAGAGTTGGGGCTGCGCTGCAGAAGGATGTCAAGCATAGACTGGTCGAGATGCTTCGAGAGTATAGTGACGTCTTTGCTTGGTCATATGAGGATATGCCCGGACTCGACACTGATATCGTGGTTCATCGCTTGCCGTTGCGAGAGGATTGCCCTCCAGTCAAGCAGAAGCTCAGGAGGACGAGACCAGACATGGCTGTAAAAATCAAAGAAGAGGTCCAGAAGCAGTTGGACGCAGGATTTCTAGCCGTTACCACTTACCCTCCGTGGGTCGCCAACATAGTGCCTGTACCGAAGAAGGACGGTAAGGTACGCATGTGCGTCGATTATCGGGATTTGAACAGGGCGAGCCCTAAGGATGACTTCCCGTTGCCTCATATCGATGTGTTGGTCGACAATACAGCCCAATTTTCCGTGTTTTCGTTCATGGATGGCTTCTCCGGTTACAATCAGATTAAGATGGCACCGGAGGACATGGAGAAAACGACGTTCATTACCCCCTGGGGTACATTTTGCTATAAGGTAATGCCCTTCGGTCTGAAGAACGCAGGGGCCACTTACCAGCGAGCAATGGTAACTTTGTTTCATGATATGATTCATCATGAGATCGAGGTCTATGTTGATGACATGATCGCAAAGTCCCAAACGGAGGAAGAGCATCTGGTCAATTTGTTGAAGCTGTTTGAAAGGCTTAGGAAGTTCAGGCTGAGGCTGAATCCTAACAAATGCACTTTTGGAGTGCGGTCTGGAAAGTTATTGGGGTTTATCGTTAGTGAACGAGGTATTGAAGTTGATCCTGCGAAAATAAAAGCTATCCAAGAAATGCCAGCGCCGAAAACAGAAAAAGAAGTTCGTGGTTTCCTGGGCCGAATAAACTACATTGCAAGGTTTATCTCTCAGCTCACGGCCACTTGTGAACCGATGTTCAAGCTTTTAAAGAAAGATCAGGCGATTACTTGGAATGAGGATTGCCAGAAGGCATTCGACAAAATAAAGCAGTATCTTCAAGAACCTCCAATCTTGATACCCCCAGTGGCTGGACGGCCATTAATCATGTACCTGACGGTTCTGGAGAATAGTATGGGGTGTGTTCTCGGTCAGCACGACGAGACGGGCAGAAAAGAGCATGCCATTTATTATTTGAGTAAAAAGTTCACTGAGTGTGAATCTCGATACTCGATGCTGGAGAAGACGTGTTGTGCACTAGCTTGGGCTGCCAAACGTCTACGACAGTATATGCTCAACCACACCACTATGCTAATTTCGAAGATGGATCCGATCAAGTATGTCTTCGAGAAGCAGGCTCTTTCGGGCAGGATTGCCAGATGGCAGATGGTGTTAACAGAATATGATATTCAGTACGTCTCCCAGAAAGCCATCAAGGGAAGCGTATTGTCTGACTACCTTGCCGAACAGCCAATAGAAGACTATCAGCCGATGAAGTTCGAATTCCCTGACGAGGACATTATGTTTCTCAAAGCGAAGGATTGCGATGAGCCATTGCCCGATGAGGGGCCAGATAGGAAGTCTCAGTGGAAGTTGATATTCGACGGAGCGGTTAATTCCTATGGGAGTGGTATCGGGGCTATCATTACGACTCCTCACGGATCCCACATCCCGTTTACTGCAAGACTGACGTTTCCAGTTACCAACAACGAAGCCGAGTATGAAGCATGTATTATGGGTCTAGAAGAGGCAATTGATTTGAGAATCAAGAATCTAGACATATATGGTGACTCAGCGCTTGTAATCAATCAGATTAAAGGGGAGTGGGAAACTCGTCAAGCGAATTTAGTGCCGTACATGAATTACGCCAGGAGGCTGCTGCCGTTCTTCGACCGAGTGGAACTTCATCATGTACCCAGGGCTGAAAATCAGATGGCCGATGCCTTGGCCACGTTGGCTTCAATGTATAAAGTCAATTATTGGAATGAGGCTCCAAGAATTGTACTTTCGCGTCTTGATAGACCGGCATTTGTCTTTGCAATCGAGGATGCCACTGACGGCAAGCCATGGTTCCACGACATCCAGACCTTCCTTATGACTAAGGAGTATCCTGAGGGTGCGTCAACCCAGGATAAGAAGACTCTGAGGAGGCTATCCGGAAACTTTTACCTCAACCCTGATGGAGTGCTGTATAAGAGAAACCACGATCTCGTGCTACTCAGATGTGTGGATGAGAAAGAAGCAAGTATGCTCATGGAGGAAGTCCATGAGGGCACATTTGGTACGCACGCCGGCGGGCATGCCATGACGAGAAAGATCCTGAGAGCAGGGTATTACTGGCTGACTATGGAGTCGGATTGCTTCAGATTCGCGAGGAAATGTCACAAATGCCAGATTTATGCTGATAAAGTTCATGTGCCGCCGTGCCCATTAAATGTCATGTCCTCCCCTTGGCCGTTCTCCATGTGGGGCATCGACATGATAGGCAAGATCGAGCCCACTGCATCCAATGGTCATCGTTTCATTCTGGTAGCTATCGACTACTTCACCAAATGGGTGGAGGCAGCCTCGTACGCTAATGTGACCAAGCAGGTGGTAGCTAAATTCATAAAGAGGGACATCATCTGTCGCTATGGAATTCCCGAACGGATCATTACTGATAATGGTTCGAATTTGAATAACAAGATGATGAAGGAGCTGTGCCAGAGCTTCAAGATTGAACACCACAACTCATCTCCTTACCGGCCGAAGATGAATGGCGCTGTTGAAGCGGCCAACAAGAACATCAAGAAGATTGTTCAGAAGATGGTTGTGACGTACAAAGATTGGCACGAGATGCTGCCGTTTGCCTTGCACGGTTATCGTACGACGGTGCGTACGTCGACCGGGGCAACTCCTTTCTCCTTGGTGTATGGTATGGAAGCTGTCCTACCGTTAGAAGTGGAGATTCCCTCTTTGCGGGTTTTGGTTGATGTAAAACTTGATGAGGCAGAATGGATTACGAACCGCTTGAACCAGCTCAGCCTGATGGACGAGAAAAGGTTAGCATCAATTGCATTTGGTCGGCTGTACCAAAGCCGAATGAAGAAAGCTTACGATAAGAAGGTGCGTCCTAGAAGCTTTCAGACGGGTGATCTCGTCCTGAAGAAAATCCTTCCGCCACACTCCGATCACCGGGGCAAGTGGACTCCGAATTACGAAGGGCCGTATGTCGTCAGCAAGGTCTTCTCGGGAGGAGCTTTGTTGTTATCCACGATGGATGGTGAGGATTTTGCATCCCCGGTGAACGCGGACGCAGTTAAAAAATACTTTGCTTGAAAGAGACCCGCTGGACAAAAAAGAAAGAGTCCAGGCAAAAAAGGGGCATCCCGGCGAACCAAAAACAGAATAAAAGGTTCGGGCAAAAATTAGGGATATATTGAAAAATGTACACCCGCGAAGTCGAAAACCTACACTGGGCGGCTTCGGCAAAAAAGGGTATCCCGGTGAACCGAAAACCCGAAAGGGCGGTTCACGCAAAAGTTAGGGATTTGAATAAGCAAATGACTGCGTTCCGCGTATGGACTTTCATTGTTTGGTGGTTCGGAAGACCTGAGGACCGTTTATCTGAATCAATCTCTTCCAAAGCTGAAGCGTCGGAGAGGTATCAAAGTCGAGTTGGTCTTAGAGGGATCAACTCATGGTGTCCGTCTACGCCTCGATTGCCAACATTTGTATATACTGATGTATATTTATGTTTCCTTTTTCGTGCGGCTTCCTCATTCCAGAAGTTTGCCTCTGTTGTAAAACATTTTTGCCCGTTCAGGGGTTCATCATCAATAAAATGCACATTATTCAGCAATTCTACTTGTCTGTTTAGCATTTATCTGTTTTGTTTGCGAATGAAAACGCCGAAGTTTTTTCGATAAAATGCGCATACATAAACTTACGGGCCTAGGCCCATTGATTGTTGAAACAATTGATTAACTGAATATTGTCGCGAGATAATAACCTGGATAGGACCCTTTGAGGGGGGAGTCTTGTCTTGTTTGTTTGTGTTGTTGCAGGAATAGCACCTTCCGGAAGATGTGCAGAGCGCACCCCCGAAGCAGGATTTTCCCCCAACACCGGGTCACAAGTGCAGATTTCATAGAAGTGTTCTGGTGCCGAAGCTCGTGTTTCCCCAGTAAAAGTCTCCAGCGGAATTGAGATTCCCTACCAGAGTTATGTTCTCTCCTGAAGCTGGATGAGTCCCCCTTCCCCAGCAGAGTGTTGGAACGGCTGATGTCGTATTCCCCTGCAGAGTTGTACTCTCCCCCGAAGTCAGATGATTCTTTCTTCCCCGACGAAATTGAAATTCCGCACCAGAGTCGTACTCTCCAGTGAAGTAGAATGATTTCTCTCCCCGGCTGAGTCCGCAGAAAAGCAGAATCCTTGGAAGCAGTTGGGACCATGAGTGGATTTTCCTAGCAGATGTTGAACAGCTGATGCTGTATCTCCCAGAGTCGTACTCCCTTTGGCGAAGTAGAATGACTTCTCCTTCCTCAGCCGAGTTTGCAGATGTCCAGGAGGGCCGAGTCCTTGAAGGTTGATCAGATCATGATTGGTCTTTCCCCAGCAGAGTGTGGAGCAGCTGAAGTTGTTTCCCCACAGAGTGATCATCCCCAGAAGAGTTAGCCGAGACGGCCACGCAGTTCACTCCCGTGATTGACATCACTTTCCTTCAGTAGGTTCAGGTTCTCGTAGAGCTTCGTCCCCTGCAGCAGTCAGCTGAAGTTGTTTGCCTCGCAGCAGTCAACCGGAAAATCATTTCCCCAGGCGGAGTCCAATTGATATCGGCGTGCCCACGTTCTCCTCAGCAGGATGATTCCTCTACCTGAGTAGTTCTTTCTCCTTGACAGGAGAATTCCCCTTCGGCATTTATTTTGCTGACGGGATCGCATCGCTGTGCATGACTGCATGGCATTTAACATAGCATTTAACACTGCATAGCATTGTGCATAGCATTGTGCGTGATTGCACAGCATTTAGCATAAACGCATAGCATTTCCACCGTGTGGAACATGGCGCAGAAGCATACGCATCATGAGCATGATCCAGGTTACTATCATTCTGGTTTTACAGGTGTTCAGCCAAGAGACCAGTTGCTCAGGATGATTCCTGACTTTCTCTCCAACGAGGTCACTTTCTTAAGATGATTCTTAAGACCCCAGTGTAATCCCCACAGTCGCTCGCTCAAGATGATTTTTGAGATCCCCAGCGAAGTCTTCAGTTCGAGATGATTCTCGAATCCCTTAGCAGAGCCATTTGCTTAAGGTGTTTCTTAAGACCTCAGTACAGCTTCCCGAGTTGTTTGCTTAGGATGATTCTTGAGCTCCCCAGTAGCGTCCCCCAACAAGAGTTGCCCAGGAAGATTCCTGGAATATCCAGCAGAATGAAGTCTCCAGAAAGGTCAGCAATTCAAGATGATTCTTGAAGATGCCTGACGGATTTGTTTGGTCAAGATGATTCTTGAAGTCCTTAGCAGCGTGATATGTCTGCTCCAACAGTGTTGTCTAATCTGAAGATTGACTGCGTAAACGCCTGAAGGCGGTATCAGAAGGCTCCTGTGAGCTCAGATGTCCTTGTTGATGAATCAACGTGTGGCTGCAGACAAGGTTCCAGATTTTTGTATTCAAGATGATCCGTGTTGGTCTGAAGACCAAGTCAGTTGTCCTGAGGAGATGATTGATTGCGATCAAATGAATAGTGTTTCTTCTGACTGAAGTCGAAGATGTTTCTCCAGCTGAAGCGGAGTTTTGCCTGAAGGCAAAGTGTTTGAATCCCCGTAGAGTCATGAATGGCTCAGGATACCATTTCTCTGACTGAAGTCATAGATTTCCCAAGCTGAAGCGAAGGTGCCTAAGGGCAAGGTTATCCCCAAGGTCATGAATGACCTAGGATTCATTTTTCGGACTGAAGGCCGAAGTATATCCCTGACTGAAGTCATGGATACTCTATAGCAGAGGCGGAGTTGCCTGAAGGCAGACCCATGTATCCTTGAAGGCCAAGGACCATTTCTTCAGACTGAAGTCGAAGATACCTCCTGCAGAGTTGCCGACGGGCAAAGTTTACATCCTTGAAGGCCAAGGATGTTTTTTCTAGCTGAAGCTGGAAATAGCCGACGGGCAGGGTTTCATCTATCTTTAGAAGAACTTGAAGAGTCTCCAGCGGACCTGGAGTGGCCAGGGGCCAGGGTTTCATCTATCTTCAGAAGTACTTGAAGATCTTTTCTAGCTGAAGCTGGAAATGGCCAGGGGCCAGGGTTTCATGTATCTTTAATGTTGAAGTTCTACGGCGGGCAGTGTGCAGCAGTATTCCGATGTTCGTTATGGTTCTGAGGGTGAACCCCAGGTCAGAGTGTGCTCGGTTAAGTCTCTCATTCCCAGCGGAGTAGTTTCAAATACGCAAGTGTACCTTTTTGTTCCCTTTACCAGGGGTGAACCCCAGGTCAGAGGTTGAACGTTTGGATTTGGCGGCGAGGTCAGATCATCATTTTGTCCAGCGGCGAGGTTGGATGTTTGTTCGACGGCGAGGTTGAACGTTTAGATTTGACGGCGAGGTCAGATCATCATTTTGTCCAGCGGCGAGGTTGGATGTTTGTTCGACGGCGAGGTTGAACGTTTGGATTTGGCAGCGAGGTCAGATCATCATTTTGTCCAGCGGCGAGGTTGGATGTTTGTTCGACGGCGAGGTTGAACGTTTGGATTTGACGGCGAGGTCAGATCATCAGTTGTCCGGCGGCGAGGTTGGATATTTGTTTGACGGCGAGGTCAGACTCTTTAAATCCCCAGTAAAGACATTTGTTTCCGACGGCGATGTCAGATTCAGTTTTCCAGCGGCGATGTTGGGCGTGTCAAGGTGATCCAGTCTTCCGACGGCGATGTTAGGTGACGTAGATCCTTTAGTTCTCCAGCGGCGATGCGGGGTACTTTGTTTAGAGGTGTATTTTCTCCAGCGGCGATGCGGGGTATTTTGTTCATTGTTGTATTTTCTCCAGCGGCGATGTCAGATGATTTGGTGTTCCAGCGGCGATGTTGGGCGTTCCTCAGAATCTTGTTAGACGATAATGTCAGGTGGTTTAGTCTTCCAGCGGCGATGTTGGGTGATGTGGTTGTCTGAAGGCAATATCAGAAGAAGTTAACGACGATAACTGGCGGCGATGTCAGATCAGTATCTCTCCAGCTAGCGGCCGTGCAGCTAGCATTGCAATATTCGAAGATTTGTTCCCCGCAGAGTACCGTGTGCTCGCGCAGTTGGCAAATTTTCGGGTTTACCGGTATTCAATCGTCTCGCACCTTGATTGGTTGAGAGCCGTTCGCTTCTCACCCAGTCAGGTTCAAGCCGTTTGAATAGGGGCAGCTGTTGCACCCCAAAATTTGACCAACAATTATTTATTCATTGAGTATTTGAAAATGGATACCTTCATCAGAAAGTTCAAGAGATCCTCAGAGGAGTGGGTTGAAACCAGGGTTGTATGCTTCATAGCTTGAGAGTTGTGGGTGCTCCTCAGATGATTCTGAGACTTTGAGAATGAACTCGATGTTTTGAGAAAGTGTATGAGATGTCTTGATAGCCACCATGAAGCCCAGAGAAGTCATTATGCAAGAGTTCAGAGGATTCAACCATGAATGATAGAATTAGGGTTTTGACTGGGTCAACCCTAGATCAGCTGAAGATTTGGAGAAGGTTGAGACCTAATCCAAGGGCCATGAGATCATGGAATGATGCATAGAGATGTTATAAAGATGATTCCTAGACCAACTCATCATGATTGAGGAGTTTGAGAAGTTTTGAGTTAGGGTTTCTGAGGATTGTCAGTGGAAAAACCCTAATTTGATCCCTATCTTCCAGGCAGTTTTAGCTCTAGATGTGATTGATATCTCATCTTCCCCACAACATGAATGTTGTAGAGCTTGTTCTTAGCTTTAATTTGAGTGGTGGAAGTCCTTGATAGGAGTTACAGAGCTCAAGTTATGGTTTTGACAAATTACAGGTCAACAGGAGTATGTGAATCTGGGTCCTTGAAAGTCACCCAACTTGCAGACAACTTTTTCCCTAGTAGGATGATTCCAATGATTTCTTGGTCAACATGAATGTTGAAGGGCATCTTCTTAGCTTTAATTTGAGTGGTAGAAGTCCTTGAAAGGATTTGTGGAACTCAACTTATGGTTTGAACAAGACAGGGGTATTTTGGTAATTTGTCAGTTATAGGTCATTTTTAAGCAAATGCCATATCTCCTATTTCCAAGCCTCAAATGGAAAAACTCAAAACATGAAAGTTGTTCAAAATGTGATTTTAAGTCTATAAAGAAGGTCACAAATTGTTGGAAAAGCTCATAACATGAAGTTGCATGATTGGTCAAATTTGAACTAAAATGGCTTATAACTTAAATAAAGTCAAAGTGAAAAATGGTTTGAGAGATTTATAAATGCAAATGGGGACTTCCAATATATGATTTTGGGTCCAAAAGACATTTCAAGGACAATGGTTCAAGCACTTTTTTGAGTTTAGAAGGAAAAAGAAAAGTTATTTATGGTTACTTGCATTTGAAGAAACATAACCAAAATGGATTCAATTTGGAATGCAAGGGAAGTTGCAAGATGGTTCTAGAAGGTTCATTTGAGCACTATATATTCATGAAATCAGAATTGAGCAAGGGTTGAATCCTCATTTGTGCAAAAACTCCACCAAATTCTCTCATTTTTCTCTCATCCTCCAATTTGCAAATTCATTTCAATTCCACGAATTCTTCATCAATCATCACCAATTTTTGTTTTCGTCATACTCAATCATCATCATGGAGTAGGAATCAATCAAGTTCTTGGTAGTTATTACTCAATTTCGTGCACTTTCATCAACAACATTCAAATTGCAATTTCCATTGGAACTCAAGATCCAAGGCCAAATTCATCAAGGTGCTGCATACAGAATCAAATATAGCAAGAGTAGATCCAGATCCAAGCATCAAGGCTCTCAGATCCACGAATTTCATCATCATCCACAAGATTTTGCTCCAGGTGCAAATTACTTCCACTTGCTTGATATAGATAGATTTACATTAGTTTGTTAGTATAATAATGATGTAGGATGTTAGTAGAACATTTCTGGTTAATTAGGAGTAGTTTAGTGATAGTTCATAGCAGGTTGTTAGAACTGGTTTGACTTAGAACTCTTAGGATAGGCCATAATAATCTTAGGTTGTTAGTGCAGAATGATCTACGTGAAGTGTAGTTTAAAGTAGTATAGGTTTGGTTAAGAATCTTGAGGATGAGTTGCAGAGTATTTTAATGGAACCAAGAACGTCATGCGCTCGGGTTGAGTGATTTACTGAGTTTCAGTGCAAACTATGATCATAGACTTGTAGAGGGAAAGATTTGGAGTGATTTTCATGTTTGGATCGTGATGTTTCGTGCACTATGGAGAGAGAACAGATTGATGGAAGGTTGGTACGTGCATGTGTTTTCATGGCGGAAACCCTAAGTTCTCACGAGCCAAGGTAGAAGATATAATCATGATCGTCCATTGCGTGTTGGACCATGGACCAAAGAGCCAATCGTGTGGCTGGAGTTCAATTCTGAGTTTTGGAGGGAGTTGAGAGAGGTGCCCTAAACGCACCGTTTCATTTAATGAAACGGGCGGGCCTAGGTGTTTTAATGATATCCCCACCCCCCAGTACTGAGCCCATTGTGAATTGCACGTGAATTCATTTCTTCCCACACCCCCTGCGCTTGCTTCTTTGTTTTTTATTTTTTTAATTAATTTTAACTGAACCATGGGCTTAGTCAGAATTCTATTCATACCACCCACACCTGAGCCCAAGTGGTTTTTGAACATGAATTACATACTGAATACACCTCCCACCTCCTTGATGGTTTTTTCGTTTTTTATTAATTCAGACTCAAGCTGGGCTTAGTAAGAAAGTGCTACGCGCACCCCACCCTTCTGGCCCATCCAAAAACATAACTGAGCGCATCTGCTATTAGTACCCCCCCTCTCATTTTAATTGATTTTTGTTTTTTAATTGCATTTAATTTTTCTTGCTCTTATAAAAAATCATAGAAAATTGAAAAATACTTCTTTTTAGTTGGTTGTTTTTTTCATAGTTTCATATTTCTGTCCAGAAAATTAGTATAAAATAAAATTCCATTTTAGTCGTAATTTTCTATTTTTGGTATATTTTCTTATTAAACAGCTTTTTAATATGTTTTAGTTGATACTTAATTTTGTTGATTTTAGTTTAGGGGTTTCCCCTTAGATTTAGAGCCCATTCTTTTTAGGGTAATTAGTTTAGGATATTAACCTCCCTGTAGGATTTAATCCATAATTTTTAGGTTAAAATTTGATTAGTTTAATTAGGTTGACATTAGAGTTATCCAAATTAGGTTAGAATTCCCCATAGTTGTCTTGATGGACATAGATCTTGATTCTTTAGGTAGAATTTTGGGGTATGGAATATATGGGCATTAAGGGTAGTTAATTAGAATCCCCTAGAATTAATCCTAGAATTTTAATAAATAGTCTACTATTTTTATTATAGTATTGTTGAATGTATAGTTGTGTGGCCTTTTAAGGCATGCTTGCTTTGTTATTTGCTTTTTCTTTCCTTCCCTTGCTTGGAGAGCTTTGGTGGAGCCTTGAAGACTTTGAAGAAGCAACCATTGAAGACCTTGCAGAGGAGTTTAGCATAGCTTTTGTTGTTTTGTTTATAGGTTTATAGGTGCATAGGCAGAGCATTAGATAGAATACTTTGTCCAATAAACAAGGAGTGTCTTGTTCACCTCCTTTCTTCTCTGTGACATAGAGTCCCTTAGGGGTATTCACCTCTCTCCTTTGGAGGGATTAGTGACCTTGCCCTCTGAGGTAGAACTTTGAGAGAGCCTGTCTTTTGATGTTAAGTCCTCAATGGCATCCTTTGGAAGTCAGTGAGTACTGTAACATCCTCACCTCATCTTGTTGACTGAATCTTGTTTGCTGGAGCATTTGAGCCATTGAAGATAGAAGCTAAGGCCTTGAAGAGGATGATTCCTTGAAGATTATTGAAGTCTGAGGACTCTGTGATGATCAAGTTGATGCCTGAAGATCCCTGAAGATAGTGAAGCCTGAAGGTAGGGCTGATCAAAGGAGCTGAAGCTCAAGGGAGAAAATGAGTTGATACTCATGTTGTAGGGTTGATACCTGGAAAGCAAGTGATCTCTGAAGTCTGAAGACTGGGTTTCTGCTGGAGGAGCTGAGGCTTTCTTCTGTTTTCTTTGATGTATTGTGTGTTTTGTCTGATTTGTCTGTTGCATTAGACTAAGCCCATTTAGAATAAGATCAGTCTAAGAGCATGAGTGCATCTGATTGTATTGTTACTGCCTGACTTTGCTTGCGGGTATTCGGTAGAGCCCAGCTCCCTTGCCCATGTGTTTATTTTGCTTGATAGCATTTCATTTCCTTTTATCTGTATGATTGCAGTTTACTGTCATTGCTTGATAGCATGTTGTTTATTTTCAGTATGATTACTGTTATTTCATGACTGGCTTGAGGTCGAGACGAGCTTGTGGAGGCTGAAGCCTCACACACATTTCCTCCCTCACTTGCATTGCATGCATTTTACTGTTAAAGCTGATGCTTTTGTCTGTTTTGGCGTATCATTGACATGATCCCTTAGGACTCTCATTTCCTCTGATGAGGATTTGATGATAGACTTTTAGGTTGAAACCTATGCATGACAACATCTAGGAGTTCCCTGTTCAAACGTCAACCATAGGATGAATCCATGGCATGACAACAGTAGGACTTGATAGTCTCCCTCCTAGTTGGGCCTGTTCTCTTCTCATCTCGAAACAGTTTAAGATACAGTAATCATGAATGATTTCTTTCGTACGTTACGAGCCTTAAGCTATCTGAGAAAGGATTGTGGGAGAGTTTCTTTTCCACAGTCTGGATGTTTAGTATGGTACCCTTTGGGTGACATGCGACGCATTCACTCTCAGGTCATAGTCTCTAGTGCGGTTGAAATCGCAAACACAATAAAAAAACACTTCTTTTAGGAGATAATCCGTAGTAGCCCGAACTACGTTTGCTCTGATCTTTCATACCAGATGAAAGTACGTAGGCATAGGACGCGACGTCCTAGCGAGCAACCTTTCCCCCATAACCCGTAGTAAGCCGAACTACGTTGACTCTGATTTCTCGTTCTCTGATGAGAATACGTAGGCATAAAGTGCGACGCTTTGCCGAGTCATTTTTCTTTTCTTTTTCAGCCAGCCTTGATAGGTAGATAGATTATAACCAACCCATCCAAGTAAACAAACAAGCGAGGATCCCGTCGAGTACGACGGACGTGAGGGGTGCTAATACCTTCCCCTTGCGTAACCGACTCCCGAACCCAGACAATGGTTGCGATGACCTTGTCTTACCCTTATTCGTCAGGTTTTTCCGATCGTTTCCTTTCCCGCTCTGAGGGATAAATAACGAAAGGTGGCGACTCTTCTGTTGTGCCGGCACCTTATTTTCGCGCAAGCGACAAGCGTTATCTCCGACCTCTCCATTGCTGTCGCAACCTCCGTTTCATGATCAAACTTACCAAACACAAATCTTCCCCTCAACCTTTTTCTTCGAACTCCGTTTCAGATCATTTTACAACTTACCTGCTCCACAGTGAAGATTATCGAACGCATGGAGGTTGCTGCTTGTTGAAGGTTGATGAACGTTTTGGACGAAGGATCTTGCTCGAAGGTGGAGTTCGTCTGAAATTTAATTGTGCGAGTTTGATTCTGGAGATAACGATTCGTAGATGGTGAATGTTGATTGACAAATCTTCAGATGATGTGGATGAATCTTGAACGCTTAAATTTCTGGAAAAGGTTCTTGAAGGTTATGGAGGTTATTGGTGATAACTGAAAACGGAGAAGCTATTACCGGAAGCTTGTGGTGTCGAAATCCATGGATCTTACATGAAGTGGAGGAATTTGCGATGAACACTCGATGATTATAGATGCCGATTTGAACAACAATCTGGAAAAATGAAAAACGCGATGATTATAGATGCATGTTCTTGAGGAGAAGATCGTGATGGATCTTGAAGGTAGCATGGAAACTAGTTGAAGATTTATGGAATGTTCTAGGAAAGGGATGAATGGGATGAATTTCCTATGAAGTTTCCGGCGAAACTATGCATTTCCCGGCGAGTTCAAGGAATTACCGGTGACAGTTGGATGAAGGTGATAGAGGAAAGAGATGAGCATCCATCAGTGAGTTCCAGATTTCCGACGAAAAAACGGCTTCCAATGACGGTTAGGGCGGCTCCGGCGACCGTTGTGGCGGTCCCTGCGGCGGCTGCATGGCCGGCGGCGAGGGAGAGAGGGTGAAGGAGGAGGCGATAAGTGGCTGACTGCATGGAGGGGGAAAAGGAAGTGGGACGCGTGGCGGATTGTGGAAGCATGCAGGCTGTGATATGTCACTCTGAGAGAGTGCATGGAGTGATGAAGTGGCATCATCTGAGGGTGAAACGTGGCAATGGAGTGGAGAGCTCTGAAATGCACACGTGGGAGAGCTTTATAGTGACACTTGGCGAGATTTGGATTGGGCCCAGAAAATGGACATCTGGCCCACTACAAATGATTAATTCTGATTGCAATTAAGACTCCACTAATGACACACTTAAACTGCTAATGACCATTTAAAACTCCATTAATGCTAAACTTAACAGTAAAACGAAAATTAAATGGATAACTGCCAATTAAAATGAATTAAAACCTGATTAAAATCTAATTATTAATTCTAACTTCAATTAATTCCTCTAATTAAAATGATTAGCATTCTAACTAATATCTAATTAATCCTAAAAGGGAATTAACACCCAATCAAATCTTAAAATGGGAATTAATCCTATTAATATCTAAAAGGACTAATATCTATAACTCTTTTAACAAAACAATTAAATCTACTATGGGAGAAATTAAATCTAAAAATATTATCTATTAATTTCTAAAAAACCCTATTAATACCTAAAAGAGAATTAAATCTACTAATGAATTAAACCTATTAAAAATAGAAAAAAAATCTATTAAACCTATTAAAACTATTTACAATTCATTAAAAATCTATCTAATATCTATTTAAAATTCTAAAAAAAAACAGTTAAATCTAAGAGAAATCTATTATCTCAAAAAAGAATCTAGGAATCATTTATTTAAATTCTAAAAAAAACATAAAACCTATTTAATATCTACAAAAGGCTATTAAATCCTAAAAATGCAAATAAAGGCAGCCAACCAACAATAAACGAGGGCGCGAGACCAGATCGAAGCAAGTAGTAAATCCCGACACCAAGAACCTCCAAAATCACTACGTAGGCTGAAAACACCCAGGAAGCGCGTGACCTCTCAAAACAACCTCCGATTAACCGAACCGGTCTAAAATACCCAAAATGCGAAAACAGGGTTGTAATCCCGATAAAATCAGTATGAATGAGAAAATGCACTGTATGCGATATGCGAATGCGAATGCGAAATGCGTCGAACCATAAACCAAATATGGGACCCGGTTGGTCAAATTTTAGGGTGCAACACTAAGTAAGAACGGAATTTGTCAAGCGCAAATATAACTGCTAGAAGTTCCTTTTCTGTGGTAGCGTAGTTCATTTGAGCAGGATCTAAGGTTCTACTGGCATAGTAGATGGCATGGAGTTTCTTATCCTTCCTTTGTCCTAGAACTGCGCCTACGGCATAATCACTCGCATCGCACATGATTTCAAACGGTAGTCGCTAATCGGGTGGTTGCATAATCGGTGCGGTGATAAGGGTTGATTTTAATGTTTCGAAAGCTTTTAGACAGTCGTCATCGAAGACGAAATCAACATCTTTTATCAACAGGTCGGTCAAAGGTTTTGTGATTTTTGAAAAATCTTTTATAAATCTTTGGTAGAAACCGGCATGTCCTAGAAAACTCCGTACTTCTCGTACGGATTTTGGAGGTTGGAGATCTTTTATAATCTCTATTTTAGCTTTGTCGACCTCAATTCCTTTATTTGATATGACATGTCCTAGAACTATTCCTTGTCGGACCATAAAATGGCATTTTTCCCAATTTAGGACGAGGTTCACTTTTACACAACGTTCTAATACTATTTCTAAGTTTTGTAAGCATCCTTCGAAACTTTGCCCACATACCGAGAAATCATCCATAAATACTTCCATTATGTCGTCTATGAAATCTGCGAAGATTGCCATCATGCATCTTTGGAAGGTTGTTGGAGCATTACAGAGTCCGAACGGCATTCGGCGGTAAGCAAAAGTACCATAAGGACATGTGAATGTAGTCTTTTCTTGGTCATCAGGGTGAATGGGAATTTGGAAAAATCCTGAATAACCATCTAGATAGCAGAAATATGAATGTTTGGCTAATCTTTCCAACATTTGGTCTATGAAGGGTAACGGGAAGTGATCTTTACGTGTGGCCTTGTTAAGCTTTCTATAATCAATGCACATCCTGCTTCCAGTCACGACTCTTTTTGTTATTGATTCGCCTTTTTCGTTTTTAACTACTGTTACTCCTCCTTTCTTCGGTACGACATGAACTGGGCTGACCCATTCACTATCGAAGATTGGATAGATGATTCCTGCATCTAGCAATTTCTTTACTTCATCTCTGACTACAGTGCTTAGGATGGGGTTCAGTCTTCTCTGATGCTCTCTAGAGGTTTTTAAGTCTTCCTCTATTGTAATTCGATGCATACAGATTGAAGGGCTTATACCTTTTAGATCGCTTATGTTATAGCCTAACACGGTGGGGTACTTCTTTAGGACTTCTAATAGCTTTTCAGTTTCTGGTTGTCCTAAGTCGGCGTTGACTATCACTGGTCTTTTTAGTTCATCGTCTAGGAATTCATATCTAAGGTTTTTGGGTAGTGTTTTAAGTTCTAAAGATGGGTTCTTCGGACCTGGCATATGGTTTGGGGTCAGTGCTAAGCTTTCGCTTAGGCTGTCATCTTTATACGGTTTACGCCAATCATCGTCTTCAGAAATATCGGGTATTTGAATTTTTATTATTTCTGAATACGCGGTCTCTTCATTTTCAAGTTCTCTTATGCATTCGTCAATTTCATCTACTAAATAGCAGGTATCGTCTATGGCTGGTGCTTGTAAGAACTTGGTGAGAATGAACTCTATCTTTTCTTCTCCTACTTCGAATGTTAGCCTTCCTTTCTTCACGTCTATAATCGCTCCGGCTGTAGCTAGGAACGGTCTTCCTAGGATAATTGGGGTAACAGAGTCCTCTTTGATGTCCATGATTATGAAGTCGGTTGGGATGTAGAATTGTCATATGCGTACTGGAACGTTTTCCAGTATTCCGACGGGGTATTTTACTGATCGGTCAGCTAATTGTACGGACATTTTGGTTGGTCTTAGGTCTCCCATATTTAGCTTTTTGCATATAGATAAAGGCATAACACTGATACTGGCTCCTAAATCGCATAGAGCTTTGTCTATCACGAAATTTCCTATGACGCAGGGTATGGAGAAACTACTTAGGTCTTTTAATTTAGGAGGCATGCGGTTTTGAATAATAGCGCTACACTCTGCAGTAAGTGTAATTGTCTCGTTATCCTCGATCTTTCTCTTATTGGACAAGATTTCTTTGAGAAATTTAGCGTATGACGGCATTTGAGTTATCGCTTCTGTAAAAGGAATAGTGATATTCAACTGTTTAAGGAGCTCTACAAATTTCTTAAACTGTCCTGAAGTTTTAGAGTTTATCAATCTTTGAGGATAAGGGATAGGTGGTTTATATGGCGCTGGAGGTGCTTGAGTTTTTTCACTTGCGGTATCCTCATTCTCATTGTTTTCCTTCTTCTCTAACTCGGATTCCTTTTCTGCTTGTTCAGTTGGTTTTTGTTGCATGGCTGAGTTTTCGGTCCTTGGATCGATCGGTTCGTCCAATTCTTTTCCACTTCTTAGTATTACAGCATTTTCTTGGCCTTTTGGATTCTGTTCGGGTTGTCCAGGAAATATGCCAGCGGGTGCGGCAGCAGAGGCTTGTTGTTGAGCCACTTGTGATATCTGTGTTTCTAACATTTTGTTGTGGGTGGCTAAAGCGTCTACTTTTCCGGTCAACTGTTTAATTTGCTCGCTAGTGTGTATGTTTTGATTCAGGAATTCTTTGTTTGTTTGAGCTTGAGTAGCTATGAATTTTTCTATCATCAACTCGAGGTTTGATTTCCTAGGTGCAGTCTGAGCAGCAGCTGGTTTCTGATATCCTGGCGGAGCAGTAGGCATTTGCAATGCATTTTCGCTTTTGTAAGAAAAGTTTGGATGATTTCGCCAACCTGGGTTGTAAGTATTTGCGTGAGGATTTCCTTGAGCATAATTTACTTGGTCTGGTGGGATTCCGGCTAGCAATGGGCATTCGGGTGCATTATGAGTGGTGCTTCCGCATAACTCACAGTTTGGAGTTACGGCAGCGACGGTTGCAGTGGGGTTAACGGTCAAACTGTCAATCTTCTGTGCTAGAGCATCTAATTTAGCTTTGAACTTTTCAAGGCTGCTGATCTCGTACATCCCACCTTTCGCTGTGGTTTTCTCTGTTGGAGTGCGTTCACCTCCCCATTGGTAGTGGTTCTGAGACATGTTTTCTATTAGTTGATAGGCTTCGTCGTATGGCTTATCCATAAGTGCACCGCCCGCGGCAGCGTCTATTGTCAATCTAGTATTGTATAAAAGCCCATTATAGAAAGTATGGATTGTCACCCAGTCTTCTAGACCGTGGTGAGGACATGTTCTCATCATATCTTTGAATCGTTCCCATGCTTCGTAAAGAGATTCGGTATCTTTTTGTCGAAATCCGTTGATTTGAGCTCTAAGCATAGCAGTTTTGCTTGGCGGAAAATATCTCGCTAAGAAGACGTTCTTCAATTGTTCCCACGTCGTAACGGAGTTGGATGGTAAAGATTGTAACCATGTCTACGCTCTGTCTCTAAGAGAGAATGGGAAAAGACGAAGTCTTATCGCGTCTGGAGTTACTCCATTTGCTTTCACTGTGTCTGCGTATTGTACAAACTTCGTTAAATGTTCGTTTGGGTCCTCAGTTGCATTTCCTGAGAATTGGTTTTGTTGTACAGCTGACAGCAATAATGGTTTCAGCTCAAAATCGTTTCGAGTAATAGCTGGGGCAGCAATGCTACTTCTAGGCTCCATCTGAGAGGGTGTAGCGTATGCCTTCAGCGGTTTGTTTGGAGGTCCTTCAACCATCTTTGGTTTTTCTTCTGATTTGGAAATGGGAGTGAGAGGATCGGGAATGTTATGTTTGAGTTGGTACTCAATGATTCAGCTTCTTAAATGTAAGAAGCGCTCTAGTTCTACGACTGAAGGTTTCAAGATATCGCCTTGTGGGCGATTACTTGGCATACAATCGACAGCACTAGTAAAAGAAAAATGAAAATAGTTAACCTAGTCTATACGGCGTAACAGAAGGTTACACTATTGACTAAACGGGTCCCCGGCAACGGTGCCAAAAACTTGATCGCGACTTTCTATGTCTAATACAACCTAACTGCAAGTGCACAGTCTATCGCGTAGTAATAATAGATATCGATCCCACAGGGACTCGTAATCAAACTAGTGTTCTCAGGAGTTACTATGTTTAGCTAGGTAGATAATGTTTAAGGGAATAAGATTGTCACTAAAGGGAACTAAGAATGTTAATTAAATTATAATTAAGTGAATCGATATGCAGTAATTATGTTCTTCGGGGATTTGACAAGTTACCAGTATACGAAATATTTTTCAGAGTTTATTTAAGCAGAAAATGGTGATCTGAAGACTCTCGCCTCACGATGGTTATTGACGCTAATCATAATTCTAAGGGCCAAACGTACGCTTTCGTGTCCCATTCGGGGTTAAAATTATTTTTTGGAAATCTCTAAGTTCTAATTCATTTTAAAGTGTTTTCGCTGTTATTAAAATGAATGACTAGTGTTTACTATCTGGTCTTACCGCAGCTTTCGCTTGTTGGTTCGTACCTTAATTAATTTCCCACTTTCGTGGCAAAACTACTTTCAAATAAGTTCTCTCTTTCGCGACGAAGTTTATTCAGTAAATTAATTTAAACACTCAGACCATAAACAACTTTTGAAAAAGACAGTTTTCAACCGGTTATTATCAAATCCCTTCCGAATTATTATTACATATCGATTACTTTGATTTAGCTAGACATGGATTTGGGAAAGGTAAAACATAAATAAAAACAGTAAATAATAACATGCATCATAATGAAAACTAAAATTACGATTGAAATTAGAAACCTGTAAATATTCCAATTGACCTTTGGGCAGATCCTCCACAAATGTTGGCAGGATTCTGGTCTTTGTGCCAATCGATCGTACAAGGGAAATAAGAATTACAGAAGAAATGAAATGAATGCAGAAAAAGAAAAGAGAAACAAATAAGAATAGAAAAACTGGAAAGGTTGCTCTGAAGAAAAATTGGCAGCACTTCGTTGTCTGAATGTGGCCCTCTTTCTCAGCTTCCCTCCTTCCCCTTTTATAGAAATAGAATT
This sequence comes from Lathyrus sativus, assembly GCA_963859935.3. Lineage (NCBI taxonomy): Eukaryota > Viridiplantae > Streptophyta > Magnoliopsida > Fabales > Fabaceae > Lathyrus > Lathyrus sativus. Next base: position 423,755,782 of record OZ012739.1, read on the forward strand.
CTAACGGTTATAACTTGAAGAAGGTGGACTTTGAGGCAGAATTATCAGGGAGTAGTGGTCCACTATTTGGGACTTGGAACTGCTTCTTGAACGTGCATTTGAAGTTGGGCGTTTTTGCCTGCATGACGGTCGTCACGGTGTGTGACGGTCGTCATGGAGCTGTGACGGTCGTCACAGCAGCAAAATATGCATTCTGCGTTTTTCATGTTGTTTTCATCCGATTTTCGTCCATATTTCATCTATGATTGCTCCTTTTCTTCATATTGCTTTGTTTAGACGTGATTATCAAATACCTGCAAAACATCAGACAAATAACACGGAAATAACCCGAAATCGGATCGAAAACAGTTAAACATCAGTTGAATTATGCATCAATATATATATATATACGATTTCGTGTTATCACCATGGCAGTCACAATCCTCCAACAAAATATTTTAAAAAAATCAAAAGCCTGCTAAGTCGAGCACCTCAAAGGGGACTTAGGCAAAAATCAAGGCAATCCCGATGGACTCGAAAAGCAAAATCAGTCCATGCAAAAGTTAGGGATCAAAACAAAATCGAACGAGGCCCTCAAATCCTCAACATAAACAAAATAAGATTCAGTGACCACAAAGTCAAAATCAAAGGGTCACTAACATTCCTAAAAAAACAAAATAAGGTGACTGCCATTTTAAGCATGCCTTGAATCATCAAGCTTACACTGTCAAGATAAACAGGTGCAGAATTAACTGAACGTAGGACTGGAGATCATTACGAAGAAGGGGTGGGTACAAATCATACTTTGAGCCTAATATCCTTTGTTTCATAAACCGTGAACCAGGCCACGTTACAACCCTCAAAAGACCTAATTGAGGCGAAGTTTTTTCTAAAAGCATACTATCGCAAGATTATGTAAACTGACTCCTCACATATTTGCTAATCATCAGCATTAGTGTCATTTTCCTTGTTATATCTTTCACACCAATAAATCAGCACAACGTCTGGATTAACGATCCATTTATCTCACACTATCACGACACTTCAATAAAACAACTCTTTTTCAAAACTTGTAAGAACTTCGCATTAAGATTACCATTTGTGAATATACAATTTTTATTGCAAATCAGTGTTCAACATCCAAGATACACCAACAAGGGGCAATCAAAGAGGAACTTGACTTTTAGTGGCTGACACGAAGCGAGGCTACCTCAAAACCCACGGGTTGGGAGAAAATCCTTCAACAACTCAATCAGGGGTAAGTCATCGCAAAGCACATTAAAGTTCAGCTTCAACTTCAGAACTAGTTAATCAGGGGCAAACCATTACCATGGTCAGAATGGGGCAAGACTAGGTCATCCCGACCATCAAACAAAATTGTGATCTTCTCAGAAACAAGTTCACAACAAATCATCAAGTGATCAAACTTGGGGCATCCAGAGCATCCTTGTCTGCTTCAATGATGGTGTCTTCAATGAACTGCGTGTCGAGGAAATCAACCCCTCCCACCACCCAAAGTCCAATCCGCATTAGAAACTACCAAAAGTTCGTCGTACTGGCACCTCTCACCTGCACATCTAATCACCTGTCTGCAATCATGTGTATCATACGCATCATGTGCATCGCATTCAATATCATAAGCATCATTTGCATCATATGTATACCCAAACCAATCATATTTCCCCAGCACTTGCATCTTCATGCGTCAGAATTTACATTTGATATTTCTATTCGATATGGAACACCATTTCAACCTCAACATTCATATATGCAAGTCAAGGTCCAGGATCAATCTCAAGATTTCCAAGTTTTCATCCCAGTCAGGGGAATTTTCTTCAAGACTGTGGGCGTTCCCCCACGAAGTGGGTTCAAACTTGTGGTTGATTTCAAAAGCAACATTCAGCCCAGTCAGGGGCATTTTCCTCAAGACCGTGGGTATTCCCCATGAAATTGTATCAACCTTCTATTGATCAAGATAAGACATCAAGCAAATTTCAGCCAAGCCAGGGGCATTTTCTTCAAGACTATGAGCGTCTCTCACGAAGTTGTTCAACCTTTTGTTGATCAAGAGCTCAAAGACATCTTCAGCCCAGTCAGGGACATCTTCAGCAAATCCATGGGCGTTCCTCACGAAGTTGTTCAACCTTTTGTTGATCAAGACAAGACATCAAGCAAAACTCAGCTCAATCAGGGGCATTTTTTTCAAGTTCATGGGCGTTCTTCATGAAATTATTTCAACCTTTTATGGTCAAAAATTTGATCTCCAAGCAATTTGGTGGGCGTTTGTTATTGAGTTGTATTCTCAACCTTTTGTTGGAGTTGGCGTCCCCAGCTCAACCAGCAGTGTTTCTCCGAATCAGTGGGCGTCCCCCATTGATTTGTTTCAATTCAACCTTTTCTCTTGGGCATCCCCCAGTGAGTTGTCTCCTTTCAACCTTTTGTTGATAAAGATTGTGTTCCTCAGTGACTTCTTTGCTTCAACATTTTATTGATGTCCTCAAATAAGCCTGACTCACCATATCTCCAACAAACAGACGCGTGCGAAGGTTGAATGCGTTGTTCTGCTCTTTTCAGTTTGTTCTTCTTCATTTAACAATGAAGGGTACGCGATGATGATACACAATCCTGGGCAAATAATTGGTTTTCATTATTTATTTTTCTGAAAATGAGCTTTTAGGTTTTCTAAGAAGATGTTGTTATTTTTTTTCTCTTAAGTCTTGTTCTGTGGACTTTTGTGGTGGAGGTGCCATTGGGATTTCGTTAAACCCTGTGTCCATTTTCTGCATTCACACCCCATTTTCCTTTTTCAGTCCACCAGTTTTTGTTCTTATTTGTGGATGAAAGGGCCATTAGGCCCATGACGATTCCGCTTGTTCTTTTGATCTTATACACCCTTCTTGTTCCTGCTGCACCCCCGAGCATTAATTATTTTTGGTATATCTTAATTGTTCTATTTAGTTTAATAATGTTTGTTAAATCTATTGTTAGTTTTATTTGATATTTATTTCTGTTGATAATCTCTATTTGTTATTTTGTTAAATACTTTATTAGATATTTTGTTAGATATTTGGTTTATTTACAAATTTATTCTTTCGTTTCTACTTTGATTTTCATCTTCTTCTATTTTCTTTTCAATATTTTATCGGTGAAGTCTTTAGATTCGTAAACTTTGATTTATCGAGGTTGATAACCTTCATTATGTCAAATCTTTAGAAAATGATCATTGGGATCATTTCCTATACTTTGGGATTGTGATAGGCTACCTTCAATTAATCGACACGAGTTTATGATTAAGACGAGATCCCCCCCTTTCTTTTGAGTCCGTGTGACACAATTACATTGGAGAATGATCCTCAATATCATTTCTCTATCTTGTTTTTAGCACAGATATCAACTCGCGCGACCTTCTATAGTTCGACTTTCGTCATATATCGAGCTACGACAGTTTAGCACTACATTTCGTCCCAATTCAAATTCACAAATCAACTAACGACTAACATTTACTTTCCGTCAACATATTATTGTTTTACTTTTCATTCAATATGCAATTGTTTTACTTTCGGTCAATATTATCTTGATTTTATTATCTTGTCCATATATTTGTTAATATTATCTCGATTACATTATTGTGAATATTATCTTGATTATATTGTCATATATCTTGCCATATTCTTCATAATTTTTCATATTCATATTCATCTTGTTCATCTCTTATTCACACTCTTTCGAAAACACTTAACAATTATCGAAACAATAAAAGCCTAAATTGGTGGACTGTTGGATTATTGGACTTTGTCAGAAATCCTAGCTTAGAGTTTTGCCCGACTTTTGCTCAAGGCTTAGTTTATGACACTTCACACAGACACAGCTTTCTCTTGGGCTACCTGACAATGAGCCTTTTTATTTCGTGCAATCCCGTGTAACTTACAGGTACCCTTCTCCCATTTCCATGTACGCATTCATATTTTTTTATTGTGATTTATCTTCTAGGAGAACCCTTAGGGACTAGCGTAGACTAAACCGTTTTCAAACTAATTCTCAATTCGTCATCGAGCCATTTTCAAACACCCTTCGTAAGTCGAGTGCTCGTTTGCATTTGCCATCAACCTATTGCTTACACTTTCACATTTAATTGTGGTTTCGTTTTTAGGAGCACCCTCAGGGACTAGTATCGTTTCTCACAACCTAACCCATGATTCATCATCAAGCCGGTTCCATTCTCAACCAAACCCTCGACTCGTCGTCGAGCCATTTTCAAACCAACTTCCATTCCACCACAGTTTTTCACGCAAATATAACTCAAACCCTTGATCTAACGTCAAGCGGGTTTTCTTAATAAACTACCAAAAACAATTAACAACTATTTAATTCTTTTTAAGGTTAAAAGAGGGGGATTGAGCCTTTGATCTCCCTTCATTTGTTTGGATGCGAGTTATCTTACTCGTGTGTGAGCAATTGACGCCTCTAAAACATCTAAACTCGACAACACTCAAACCATCTTTTAACCACTCATCATTCAGAACACCATCCAAACATAATTTCTTTCAAGATGAAAAAGAGAGAAAGTCAAATCTTTAACTCACTCTCCCGATTACTTGGGCCCGAGGAGCCTTTCTTAAGCTTTGAGTAATCATCATCCGTACCTAACTTTAAACCAATTCAACCCCTCTCTTTTCGTGGTCGTCACCACGAACTATGGATACTTTGATTCTTCATTCTCGTTTGAATGTAAGATACGTAGGCACAAGATTGCGATGATTTTGACGAGCTAACTTTTTCTTTTTCCACCTTTTCGCACTTCTATTTTTCTCCGCTATTTCACAATTCCCTCTGTCTTTTGTTTCCCCTATCCTTTCCCTTAGTCGAACTATGAGAGTTATGATTTCTTATTCTCGTCCGAATGAGCATACGTAGGTACAAGGGCCTCAATCCTTGGTGAGCACCCTAACCACCTTTTTCCCCTAGCACCATTATCCCTTTATCGTATTGTTTCACATTTATTATTGAGAAGAAAACAAATAAGCTTAGCTAACGTTCATCATAATTTGTATTAAGAGGTTCTCGTTGAGTACAACGGACGTGAGGGGTGCTAATACCCTCCCTTTGCATAACCAAATCCCGAACCCGAAAGATCGGTTGCGACGACCTTGTTCCTGTCCTTTCGTTTTAAAAGGTTTTCTCGATAATTTCTTTTCCCGTCTCTTCAGGATATATAAAGTTCGGTGGTGACTCTGTCGAACCGCATTCTGCGCCTTTTGCGCGAGGGTCGTTTCTCGATGTGAATTTTCGAGGTACAATAGTGTGTAAACTTTTAACACCGTCGAATGGGAAGAACCCCCCTGAACCTGAAAAGAATGACAAATTCCCCAAGAAAACCTATAATTTCGATGTGACAAAATGTGATGAGATATTTTATCTATTGGTTGTAGATGTCCAAATCTTAGTACCACAGGGTGCAAAAGTGACACGGTAGAACAAAGAAAGAAAATAGGTTTTTGCAAATATCATAACTTTTTGGGGTATAAAACTTCATAATATTTTCTTTTCAGAGATCTTGCCTAAAATGCCCTGGATGATGGAAGGCTGAAGTTTTCTAAGAGTAAGGCGCCTATGAAGATAGATTATGACCCACTGCAGGGCGAAGAAGCCCGCTATATTGAACTATTGGAAATTACATGGTCAAAATTACTAAAGGTTTCGACATTGAGGCTGAAGAAGTTGTTGGTGAAGCTAGTGAGTATCCGGTGGAGTCTATTTATCCCAAATATGAGGAAGATTTGGTCGACTTGCTTCACCGCTGAAAGGCTAAGGATTCAAAGGTGATGATTTTCCTAAGATGTAGTGCAGTCTTCAACAAGAAGGCTCCTAAGGAAGTAGAAAATGCTCGACATATGCTGCGGAAGAGAAATTAGAAGAGTAACAAACCTCAGCTCTACTTTAATAAAAGGGGAGTTCCCCATAAGAGACAATAGTTCCCGACTCATCATAGGAACAAACCTATCACTTATGTTCCGACATCTAATGCTCCTTAGGGGAAGTGGGTGTGCCCTGCTGACAAGGAGGGATCTGGCCGCCAGAAATGGAAGAATTTTAAGATCAATAGAGGTTTCTCACTAAATTATTGAGAGAAATTTCAGGTGTCGGAGAAATGTTCTTTTGGTCCCAATAGTTACAAGGGAAATAATCCAATGTTGAGGACCTAATGGAGGAGGTTCTAGAGGAAGAAGAAAGCAAAAAAGGAGGTTGTTGAGTCGAGTGGAAACAAACCATATCAAAAGCAAGTTAGTGATCAAGTCAAGAGACCAGTTGAAAGGCAATTACTTTCCCCTATGCTAGTCAAGACGAAAGGGAAGGTGAAAGAGAAGGCACCGTTCAAAGAAGACGAACTGGTGACAGATGATTTTGACTCAGGGTTGGAGGATGACTTTGACGTCATATGTAGTGTGGTTTCGGTGCTTCCAGGGAATATGAGTATATCACAAAGGTGACTAAATCGGTGTATTGTGATGAGGAAGATATGGCGAAGCATAAACCTTTATGCTACTTTGTGATGAATAATGGATTCATCAAGGAGAAAACGTGTTCCTTGATAGACCAGATGAGGGAATGGAGATTCACTTAAAGCCTCTTTTCATAAGAGCCAAGGTGAAGAATACCACAACTAATAAGATTTTGATTGATGGAGGGGCTGCAGTCAATTTAATGCCCCACTTTTTGTTAAGGAAAATAGGAAAATATATACCGATATGAGGCCACACAACATGGTGTTATCAAATTATAAAGCTAAGATGGGTAATACTCTAGGTGTTATACAGGTCGACGTCACAGTCAGATCAATAACCAGACCCACTTTTTTAGGGTGATAGCATCGAAGGCAAGTTACAATCTACTCCTAGGTTGGAAGTGGATCCATGGTATATGTGATGTGCCATCTCGCTCCATCAAAGAATTGTAATATGGAGGAATGATGGAATTATGGAAACCATAGACGCAGATCAAGGGTATTTTATGACAGAAGTGAATCATGTGGATAGAAGGAACTTTGATAAGAACTTAGCTAACATTGCACCTTGCTCTCCAGTAGGGTTTGCATACATACCTCTAGAAGAGGAATTTTATTCTCTTAAGCTTCATCCGACCCATGGATTTATATGAGATAGAGAGATTATGGGCGAGAGAGGCTTACACACCATCCAGCCAACTGGTTGGGGTAATGAATTTGACGATTATGTATGAGTTTGATGCTTTAGAGTGAATTTTGGCTTATATAGCCGAAAATAAATTAAAATCAGCCCTAGAGGCTGAGGTACCATATATGGTTGTTAAAGCCAATGAAATACATATATTTGATGTTGGGCAAAAATAGGAATTAAGCAAAAACCACCCGTCGAGCCGCAATCAAAGAGCATTAAGAACGGTGGCATGGAAGGCCAAAGGCTCCACTGCATCTATGGCAATGAGACTTTAGGTTTTGAAAAGGATATCGTCTCATCAACAACAAAGATGCAGCCCTAGGATCCTTTGGAGGAAATCGACTTAGGCAAAAGAACTAATAGAAGGCCAATGTATATCAACGCCAACATGGACCCAGGTTTGAGATTAGAGGTAATTAACTTACATTGAGAATATAAATATTGTTTTCCTTGGGATTATAATTAAATTACAGGTTTAAGCAGAGATTTGGTGGAGCTAAAGATGCCGATAAATCCTGGGAAAAAGTCGGTCAAGAAAATGCAAAGACAGTTTGCACCAGAGGTTATGACAAAAATAAAATAGGAAATAGAAAGACTCCTAAAAAGCAAGTTTATAAGGACATCAAGGTACGCCGAGTGGATTGAAAACATTATTCTGGTAGTTAAGAAGAATAGAACATTGAGGGTTTGAATCGACTTTAGAGATTTGAATGCAGCAACCCTAAAAGATGAATACCCTATGTTTGTCGCCGAAATGTTGGTCGACTCAGAAGCAGGTTTTGATTATCTTAGTATGCTTGACGGTTATTCTGGCTATAATCAAATATTTATTACAGATGAAGATGTGCTGAAAACGACATTTCTAGGTCCATGAGCCTTAGGCACTTATGAATAGGTGGTGATGCCATTTGGCTGGAAGAATGTTGGAGAAACCTACCAAAGGGTGATGAATTCTATTTTCCATGACTATATCAAAACTTTTATGCAAATATATATTGATGATATAGTCGTTAATTCTACATCGGAAAATGGTCATCTTGACCATCTTCGACAATCATTCGAAAGAATGAGGAATATGGACTAAAAGTGAACCCTCTTAAGTGTGTCTTTTGCGTGCAGGATGGAGATTTCCTTGGTTTTTTTGTCCACAAGATGGGCATCGAGATAAAACATAATAAGACTAAAGACATCATGGAAACTCGACCTTCTTCGACCAAGAAAGAGCTTCAATCTTTATTAGGGGAGATTAAGTTTTTGAGGAGGTTTATTTCGAACCTTAGTGGCAAAACTCAAGCGTTCTCGCCATTGCTTCGCTTGTAAAAGGAAGAATTCAAGTGGCAACAAGAACATAAAAATGTCTTTGACTAAATAAAGGAGTACCTGAAGCACCCTCTGATATTGTTTCCTCCTTTAAGGAATAAGTGCATGAGGTTGTATATTTCTGCTTCAGACTTGACCATAGGAAGCATGTTAGCACATAAGGATGATAACGGTGTTAAAAGGGCCAATTATTACCTTAGTCGAGTCTTGAATGATGCAGAAACTAGGTATAGTCTAATAGAAAAGATGTACCTTTGTTTGTATTTCTTATTTATGAAGTTAAAGCATTATATAAAACCTGTTGATATTTACGTCTCTTCACATTTTGATATCATTAAACATATGTTATCTAAGCCAATTCTGCATATTCAAATTGGAAAATGGGCTATTGCCTTGATTGAATATTCCCTGACATATGTTCCTTTAAATGTGATGAAAAGGCAGGTGGTCGCCGACTTTATCGTAGATCATGTGATAGTCGAGGCATCTCAAAATTATTTGGAGCCAGAACCTTGGAAGTTATTGTTAGACGAGGGCTACGATCTAGAAGGAGGGTTGAATAAATCTCCAAATAAAATTTTCTTATTAAAATTTATGTTTTGAAAAATATTTTTCTATAGAAAGCAGAAGCAAATCCGGATCGACACTCGTCTATCCAAACCGTTATTGGTAGAATTGGATATGCCTATAAACCATAGTAAAACGAATGATAAAGATGAGAAAAAGAAAACCAACAAGTTCTATATAATATGTTTGAATATGAACCACACTATGATAAATAATTTCCAATGAAAGGTAAAAATAAACTTGAATAAGAAATTTTATCGAACACTTAGTTTGTAGTCAAAATATCAAATACTTGGTGTGCAATACACCAAGCTTAATTTTCTTTGAGTTGGAGATATAAAAAAATCAATTGCAATAGTTTCACAAAATAGTTTAACACACTTCAACTCAACCATAATTTTCAACACTTCAAAATACACATTAAGTGTTATCAAAAGGTAAAGTGTGTGTGTGTGTGTGTGTGTGTGTGTGAAGGAGAGAGAGAGAGAGAGAGAGAGAGAGAGAGAGAGAGAGAGAGAGAGAGAGAGAGAGAGAGAGAGAGAGAGAGAGAGAGAGAGAGAGAACACCAAGATTTGTTTAGGCAATTCTCCAATTGTCCTCACTATGGGTTCTGCCCTCAAATCGAAATCGAATTGAGATATTGTAATTAACCTTTGCAATATCAGTTTACAAGAGAATTAGTAGCAATTCAAACCCCCAAAACCCTATGTTTAATGTTGATCCTAGCTTCTTTTCTTCCCTTGATCTTAGCAAAATCAAGTCACGCAAGACCTCCAATTTAATCCTCCGGTTACCGCTACTCCTTTGATTGAACATATGTTCTTCAAAGCTTTTACTCGGCTAAATCCAAACACTATTACAAATAGCGCTTTTTATGATGAAGTTAACACCTCGAATATTAAAAAAATAAGGGTATAGGTACTGAGAGCACCAGGTTTCATTTTTTTAAAATAAACAACCATTACCTCAGTTTCTAAGAAAAGCGAGGGAATAAATCTATAAGGGAGCTTGCTCGACACTAAGTTATTGCATTTTATGTTTTTTTCTAGTTGTTTAGTTAATATTACTCGCTTGGCGCCTTTCCAAGTTCCATTTTTATCATTGTTATTTTTTATTAGTATTTATCTCGACTACATGGTCCAACTGAGAGGTAATATATTTTGAATTAATCAATTTCAAAATACTATTTTCAAAATCTTATTTTAATTTTTAATTTGATATGACCAATCCCCCTGGGCTATACAAAAAACTGACGTTATATATTTTTTAATTAAATTTCCAGAATATGGTGTTATTGTATTTTTTATATTTTTTATTTTTAATTAATGATGTCACGTCGGATTTTATATAAAACCGACATGACACATATATTGCATGAAATACTAAATATTATAATCTATCTAGTTTCTAACTTTTCATTTACCTATCATCGCTCAAACGTAATTTCTTCACTCTCATTTCAAAAAAACACCTAGGCGATTTTCAAGTTGATATTCATCAAAACTCATTTTCTAACAAATATTCATCAAACGTCATTTTTGCAACAGGTTTGTTCTTCACTGAAATGAGTTATATATCACTTTATTTTTTATTGATCATTTTGTCTATGGGTTTACGTTAGTTTTCCTTTTGATCATTTTGTTTATACGATTTTCCATTTGTTTTTATTGAAATGTTAGTTAGTATAGTTTCTCTTGATCATTTTGAGGTTAATTTAGATAGTCATTTTGTCAACAGATATCATTTTTCAACAGATTTATTCTTCACTGGAATGAGTTATATATCATTGAAAATAAAAAATGAGAAAAATTAAGAAGTCAAAGAAACTTCTTCAAAAAAATGAGAAAAGCAATGTTTAGGACCATAAATTGTTAATATCTAGTACTAAAGTAATTAAGCAAGAGTTGATATGAAAATGAATATGATAAAATAAGAAAAATTAGGTACCTAACTCCAAAGGTTTAAGCCTACTATCCCAAATTATCCTACCATGATATAAGCCCCATTAAAACCTTGAAAGACCTCCAAAAGTGTGTGTTTAGATGAATTTGATTGATTTTATTTAAAAAATTATAAATTTATGGTAAAATACTTTTGTACGTTGATAGTGTGATAACTCTGTTAATTTGAGTGAAAAATTAGTGAGCTAAGAGACAGGTTGAGTACTTGTTGTGTTGGAAGAACTTTTCCAAATTTGCTTGATTAAAGTTGGGAAATGGAATGATGATCAGGTAACACGATTGGTGATGTTCATTCGTTATTATTGCAATTCTTTTTTTTGTTTGAAATGTGCAGTTGCAAATGAGTTGCTTAAGGACAAGCAAAGATTCAAGTTTGGGGTTGTGATGACAGACAATCATTGCATGGAATTAGGAAAAGAATCAGTAAAAAGCAAGCAAAAGAAGGGCCAAAAGGAAGAAGAAAGACCGAAGAATGAGTGAAAAATAGCCAAGTATGGAAGAATAGGACTTAATGAAAATTATGGTGAAAATGGGTGTTTTTTAATGCAACTACTGGAATAATCGCGCAAGTTATCACGTGGGCGATAGAGATGAATAAGTTACAACGTGCGCGTGATGCATATATAATATGCACGATTGACACTTTTCTAGGCTTTTTCTGACGCATTCTGACCCGTTCTAAGCTCCTTTTAAGAGGATTTTCAACATCTTGACAAGGGTTACGAAAGTTGGAGATTGAAGCACAAATTAGAGAGCACAAGGGTGATTTGTAGAGCATTTGAAGCCATTGGAGGCAATCTCTTCAAGATACTTCTTATGTTATCTTTGTCTATCAATTGTGGTATTTTTAATTGCACTATGAGTAGCTAAATTCTTCTAGATTTGAAATTCTGACACTCTAACACATGTTAATACTGATGTCCTCACATCAGAACATAATGTCAAGATAGATGTTACAACATATTCTGTCTGACAGAACAAATAAATCAAATTGAAAATAAATCGTAGAAAGATAAATAACACAGTCAATTGTTAACCCAGTTCGGTTCAACATCACCTACATCTTAGGGCATCCAAGTCAGGAAGGAAATTCACTATGATAACATTAGTGCAAAGCTAAACTCCCTCGTTTAAAACTTCTCACATAATCACTCCCTTGTGCAACTTCTACCTAGAAACCCTCTAGATATGAGATCTCCATCTCACTTCCTACCAGTCACAAACCAGTGACAAGGGGAAAACCCAAGTCACAAGACAGACAAACATGAACTATCCAAGTTCACACATTAGAAACACATACAGAAGAAGCCACACATATTACTCAGAGCATCAGAGTAATAGATTACCATAAACACAACATGTCAGAACATGTGATTATACATCATTGCACACATACATCACATTAATAGCAACAAGCATAACAGACTATCATGGTCCCCCTAAATTGTTGCATAGAGTAAGTGTCATGACAAGACAACCCTATCACAATAGAATACTTTTCCCTTAGCAGTAGTACAACCCTATCACAATGTTAGTCAACATAACAAGACAAGTGTCATGACATCAGGACAAACAAAAATACACTAACAATTTACTCCCTATTTTTAGCCAAAATTTGACAAAAATAGAGTAAATGTAAACACAAAATAGAAACACACACTAGCAATGGAAACAAACGGAAATACAAAGCAACTGATGGAAGCAAACAATGTTAGGAAATTATTACAACACAAACAGCAAAACATACCCAACCAACAAAAAAAATCTTCATTTATGGAGTCAGCTATCCACTCTAACCACCTGAGTCAATGAAACTGATCCAATTTTTATCACCACCTGAGTCATAGTCAGGTAACTGAGCATGACTTTTCTTGAAGGACTTCATCTTAGTCACATACTTTTTCCCTGTCCTAGATGCTCCAGTAGATGATCCAACAGATGTCCCAACTTTGGAACCAACCTTCTTTTGATCAGTACTCTCATCCTTCTTGGCTTCCAGCAAATGAACCCTCTTAGCATCAGTATTTTTGGAGGACTGGCTCATGATGAAACACAACTTGATAGGAGGAAGAAGCAACAAGGTTTTGCCTTTTAATAGGGAGAAAAACGACCTTGCTTGTATCTACCGACCGGTCAAGGATAGAATTGTTGAAAGAAGTGAAATTATCCTTATTAATAGAGCACCGCCAACTATAGTAGAGAGACATTATCTTATTCCTCTTTCTCACTTTCCAGGTGTTGTACCCCAAAATTTGACCGACCTCTCTGGCTTATGTTTTATTTCATTGCATCAGCATAATACATAGGCATTGCATTGCATAGCATTTTTTTTTTGCATTGTTCTACAAGGGATCACGAAGTGTGTGTGTCAAAAGAAAATGTATATAAACCTCATTAGGAGTTGGTGTTCAAATCATCAGATGCAGAGTATGTGGTTCTCAGGGGGCATATATAAAGAAAATCCAATTTTAAAAAAAAATGAATGAGGCAAAATGTACAAAGTGGGGTTTGAACCCACCACCCATGGGTTGCAAGCATCTTGCTTTACCAACCCAGCCAAGCATACACTTATGAATAACAAGAAGAAGGAAAAATATACATATTAAGATGTGAAAATAGGGCGCTTAAAATAAAAATGGGGTGGATTTTGTCTCCACCACGATTCGAACCAAAGACCTCATACTAAACGCGCGCTTGCCTTAACCACTGGGGTGGTGATACGTCCATTAATTATCCCACCCCAAAATGGTTAAGTACCTTGTTTATTCATGGCTGGGTATTTTTGAAGAACATATTTTGGCCATACGAGAAGCTTGGTAGATTGGGCAAAACTGGACCATTCTCAATGAAGCAAAATTCAATTCCACTTGTTTTTTCGCAAGGATTAATTTGGTGTGTTCAGTTTCTAGGTTTGAAGTATGTATTGCAAGATGCTAGCAAATTTGCAAGATGGAGCCAATTTGGTTTTTCACAAAGAAACTTGTACTGAACTTTACCATTTCTAAGCCAACAATCAGAGTACTTGCTTTTGCGTTTTTTTGAATTCATTACCAATCCAGGCAAGAGCAAGCAGCCACTCTACTGTCTGGCAGCAGCCATAGTTCACCACGCTTCACTCCAACCAAAAGCAAACAAGGACAAGTTCAGTAGCTGGTGTTTTTTTCTGTGGACTGAGGTATAAAAGCTAAAGGATGGAAACCCTAGGAGGCAGCCACAACTTTGCACAACAATTTAAGAAAAAGAAAGGCTCTTGATTTCCTTCCCTCAAAAAATGCCCTAGAAACCAACGGTTCTGTTTCACAAAAGGAAAAAACTGCAAAAGCTTGAGAGAAAGGGAAGATTAGCTTGCTGGTGGTCTGCTCGAGAAAGACAACAAGAGGTAAGTTTTGCTGAACTTTCCACTGCATATGCATAGATACCTTTAAGGCATGCTTGAATTTGTTTTGTGTTTGCATTTGTAAAACATGTTAACTTTCATTCAAGGCTTTGTTTTATTACAGTAATGACAAGTTCTTTTTTTTTTCCTGGTTATTAAAGTTATAACATTTCTATGTTGACTTACAAGTTTGTTAGTGTGAAAATATACAATAAGTTGAGTTGTTAGAACGACTCTTTTCTTTTTTCTATGTTCAGCATTATGTTTGGCTTGACCACACTTGCTGTTTTGAGATTGGCTTTGTGAGTGTTTGTTCATACTTGTTGCCTTGAGTTTTGCTTTGACTTGCTCTATCAAAAAGTGTGTGATATGTAGGACTGGTGTTGTTACATTGGACCCCTTGGTCGTAGTTGTTAAGACCTTGTTTTTATCATTTCATCTTGAGGCTAGTTTGTTTTCATCCATCAGCTTTATTGGACTGTCACTAGGTTGTGTAAGTTTTGTTTGCTTTTGTGATATTGCTGTCATACATAGCTGTATAGTATATTGTTTTATGAGTTAGCATAACCATGTTAGTTGATGCTAGAGCTTGTGGTATATCCTGTTTGTTTGGTGACAATCAGCAGTTCCACACTTTGTGGGTGTGTGTTTTGTCAAGGTTTCATGGGAAGCTATTTGGCTTGAAGCACTATGGCTGAAGCAGGAATGCCATACTACAGCTAGGCCATTTCTATTTACTTTATTCTTCTATTCTGCTACTGTTTTAATTCTGTGTTGGTATGACTGACAACTTGGTGTTTTGTTTTTAAAACAATGTTTGAATCAATGTGAGTGTTGACAGTGGTGAACATTAAGATATTACTGTTTCTATTCTGTTTTTGATCTTTGAGTTTGTCAACTTTCAAGGACTTCTTACTTGACTGTTGATTTTGTTTTTTCTTTTACAATTGTCCTTAAGAGTTGTTGTTGGCCACCATGATGAGAGGATTCGAGTGTGATTTGTTGATCATCATAGGCCTTTGCTTTAAGGGGAGTTTTTGTTGAGGGTTGCTTATCGTTTAACATGTTGCTCCTGTTGAGATGACTCATCTTTTGCTGCTGAAGGCAAATTTTGTTCCATGATGATCAACACTGTATGGTTAATGTACTCTGCACACCACATTATTTTTGAAGTTTAAATCTGTCAACTCATGTGTGTGTAATGTCAAGGAATTGTTGCTGCATATGTTTTGTTAAATATTTTCTGTCAGGTTTAAATATTGCACTAATGCTTGCATTCTTGAAAAGCGAGCTACGTCTTTACTTGTGTCATCATGTATGAATCCATGCCAAGACTGAAATGCAAACCATTTGGATGATGGTTCACATTTTCATGTAAAATGTTTGAATTGGTTTTGTATGAAAAATTGACTTGTGTTGTGTTTACTTTGAGGTATCAACTCTCATTTGAGGTTGGTAGTGATTTGTTTTTTCTTGTGGTTGGATTAACTTTGTTTTAACAAAGCTTACTGTTATTTCTATTTCAAGAGAGACTTTGTTCATTGTTGAACAGTTATCAAGTTCTGTTAGGTTGTTTGATTACATAAATAGGTGTTTTGGTTGCTTTTGTGAAGGCAATATTGTTGGTTTTCATCATGATTGTTGTAGGGAACCATTTCCATGGCTGGTTGTCAGTTTCTGCTATTGAGATTTAGGACTGTCACTTAGAATACTTTGCTAAAGAAGAGCTGCTACTAATTTGTGGTTGAACTGTTAAGTTCACATTGACATGACTAGAATCTGTGAATTCTGTTGGTTGGGGTGCTCCACTCCTGCTTTGTTTTGTGCCTGGTTTTAGTTAGTTTAGGCATTTTTGCTAATGGGATTTGGGTGTTGCCATTCAAAATTCATAAAAATGGTTGTTAGCTTGGATCTCATGCTAGGTTTTGGTTAGTGACTGTCATTAGGACAGCTAGGGGCTATGTCATTAAAACATGTTTGTTGAATTTCTTGGTGAACTGTTGTTTGCAGTCTTTACTGTCTATTTCTGTTGGAAACTTATCAACCCTTTTGATCCATTTGGTTTTCATACTTGAGACTTTTCAATCCTGGCTGTTTGAGATGTATGCTTGGCTGTTATGAATTGTTTGGTCATTGAGTTGTGTTTTGTTAAGTTACATTTCATTTAGTATACCATTCAGAGGTATTGCTAGTGATTATTAGGTGCAGTAAGATTGTTAATTGGCATGGTTGTGGACCTTGTTAGATAATGAATGGCAAGTTTAAATGGTTAAAATTTGAATGAAATTGTTAGTAGTTTGTAAGTTGTGTCAAGCTGATTGTGTTTGGGTTTGAAACCTTACCATGTTGTACTATGCAGTTATGAATTAGAAAGATGGCATTGATACATTCATGTTGCTGTTTGGAATGAAGAGGTTATTGGTTTGTGAAATAGATGAAACAGAAGTGGATTGAATGTTTAAGTAGCAAATTGTCTTAATGTGAATTGCTAATTAATTGGTCTGCCTGAACCTGCTTGCTTGCATTGACTGTTAGAGGATAACTTAAATTGGATTATTAGTTGAATTCCTACTAAGTTAGTAACATAACTTCAGTTAGGCTTAAGAGGTAGATGTGTTGTGGTCGATGTGCAATGTTATGAACTGATTCCACTATGCTTTGAATTTGTGTTTTGGAGTTTGAATTAGGAATATTTGTTGAGCATAATCATGAGCTTTACAGTTCTGACATGTATAGAACCTGTTTGGGATTTAGTTTTGTTGTTTTGATCATTAAATCTCAAAAGGCATTTCAAACACCTCTTTACGTAAGCATGCGAATTTTTCTGTGTGTGTTGTATTTGAAAAAACCATTGGTGCTATCTTCTTCCTCTTGTTTTTCTGGTCAGTTTTGATATAGGGTTTGCTCAGTTTGGTTGAGGTACGATTAAGTTACGGATCAAAACGTATTGGGACGGTTTGTTTTGTTTTTGGTTTTGCCCAGGAATTCACGTTGGCTAGGTATTTGTATTTATGGGGTGGCATAAATACACGGATGTATCGTCACCCCAGTGGTTAAACACTAGCCTTTAAGTATCTTGCCTCGCCCCAATGACCTGAGTTCGAGCCCAGCTGGGGCCTTTTTTTTCGCTTTGTTGTTTTTTTTTATTCTTCACTTCTTGTTTTTTCTTCTTCTTCTTCCATATCTTACCAACACGCGCGCCTTGGCTGAGTGGTTGAGTTGTATGTTTGCAAGGGTGTGGGCGTGGGTTCGATCCTCCCCATGGCATTCCCACCTTTCTTTTTATTTCCTTGTTATTTTGTTTTGATTATACAAACTCCAAAATTCATAACTTTTGCACACTTCGATATTTTTGATTCATTCTTTTTGCAAAACGTTCACAATAATGACTAGTTTCATTTAATGAGATAACTTTCAAATTATTTGTAATTCACAATACCCTCTGCTTACTTGAAAGTTGGTCCTTTGTTAGGGTCGTTACCTCGCATCTTATTTCCATTTTAAAATCAAATTCTTTGTATTGAATTAAAAAGAGAGGATTGGGTGTAGACCTCTTCTTCTCTGAGCGTTGGGATGCCCACTGTAGTGAGGGTGTTTCCGACACTCGTCTTTCAATACGAAGACGCTTCCCATCCATTTTCGAATCTAATCTCCTTAAAATCAATTCTTTGTATTGAATTAAAAAGAGAGGATTGGGTGCAGACCTCTTCTTCGTCGAGCGTTGGGATACCCACTGTAGTGAGGGTGGTTTCGACGCTCGTCTTTCAATACGAAGACGTTTCCATACCATCTCTCCTAAAACCTCGGTCTCGTACCGAGTCCATTTTCAAACCATAATAAATTGATTTCTCTTTGTATCGAATTAAAGAGAGAAGATTGGGTGTAGACCTCTTTTTCTCCGAGTGATGGGATGCCCACTGTAGTGAGGGTGGTCTCGACACTCGTCTTTCGATACGAAGACGCGACTTTATCCACCTATCTCTTTCCACACCTTCTCACAATTTCTCTCACATTTCTTTCTCACCTAAAAACCTCGGTCCCGTACCGAGTGCATTTTCAAATCATTTTCATAACAAAACTTGAATGGTCGTGGAGTGGTTAGGCGTAGGCCTTCTCCTATCCCGAGTGCTGACGATTACCGTAGGGTTCTCTGTCGCAAAGCACTTACCATTCAAAACCAAAAACATCTTTAATAAGAGAACGAAGTTCTCTTTGCATTGAATTAAAGAGAGAGGATTGGGTGTAGACCTCTTCTTCTCCGAGCGTAGGGATGCCCACTGTAGTGAGGGTGGTTTCGACGCTCGTCTTTCAATACAAAGACGCCTCGTTCGCCACACCTTTTTATAACAAAAATTTTGAGACAAAGAATTGGGTACTACCCGTAGGGGTTACTATCTGAGGACCTGTCTCGCCCCTTTAAAAACAAATCCAATCAATCAAACGTGACTTCTTGCCTCGCGTGGCGAAAACTAGTCAATCTTTCAAAAAGGATATGTTACGTCTGTTCTACCGCAAACAGGTAACGCCTAAGTCTCCAACGAGCGAGCAGCGAAACACCTAACTACTAGAATGTGCACGATAGCATCATCCATAAAAAAACATCAACAAACCGTAGGCCGAACTACGGCTGCTCTGATTTCTCATACCAGATGAGAATACGTAGGCACAAGACGACGATGTCTTGGCGAGCATAATCCCCCCCATCTGTAGTTTCCCGAACTACGTCGACTCTGACTTTCTCATATCTGTTGAGAATACGTAGGCCTAGGACCGCGAAGTCCTATCGAGTCCTTTATTTTCTTCGTCACCCCTTGTTTCCCATTTCTAAACCTTTCCCTTTACCCCTTTGAAACACTCTTATTATAGCATAATATTTTAGCAAATATAATCACACATCGACAAACAAAAGGTTCCCATCGAGTACGATGGATGCGAGGGGTGCTAATACCTTCCCCTTGCATAACCGGCTTCCGAACCCGTTCTTGGTCGCGAGACCATCTTATCCATTTCTTTCTTAAGGTTTTCTCGATATTTTCCTTTCCCCTCATGGGATAAATAAAGTTCGGTGGCGACTCTTCTGTCCTTTCTTTTCGCCTCCCCGTCGTTGCACGATGCATTTTTCGAGTAGCAACAGCTGGCGACTCTGCTGGGGATGCATCAGCGAGCCAAGCCTATTTTGTTTATCGTGTTTGTGTTTTTACTTGTTTTATTTATTTATGCTTTATTTTCTAACTGTTGGGTTTATTTAATTTGGTTTGTAAGGATGAAGCTTTCGAGCATACACACTAAGTTAGGAGGTGGATTCTTTCTGATTTGCGAGACTTAGGACTCGTTGAGTTGGATTGAATCTCACCGCTCAGATGAGACTCCGTTGGAATAATTATGTCTTACGTGTAGTCGTAATGGCGTTCTTATCTTCAACTTGAGAGTCCGCGATTCTGAGGACCTTTTGTAGAACCTTATTCCGAAGGTTGCTAAAACATAACTCTGTGTTCATCCTTTTGAAAGGATTACCGTCTTACGAGTAGTCGTTATGATGGGAAACTTTTGAGGGTTAGTACATGGGACTTTGTTCGAAAAGCCTTTGGAATACCCTTTTGTACACCAGTAGATTGCCCACTCGTTGGAGAAGATACATTTTTGATGTTGTCTTGCAGGACTTGTGACTTTGATCTTGATGTGTGAATATTATCATATGCACTCATAAAACATTGCATTGCATATCATTTTGCATACCAAGAGACTTAAGAAGCTATGATTATCTCAGGTATTGGTGAACTCAATGGCTGATCTAAGAAAGAGAAGCACAAATTCCATAAAGTTTAGGGAACCGAAGTTGGAATCAATTCAAGACCTTCTGATTGACGTGCCGAAAGTTATCAAGATCAACTTTCAAGGGAAACATGGGAAATTGCTTGATCTTCTCCACTCTAGAGTTGATACTTGGGCCTTGTATGCTATGGCTCAATTTTATGATGCGCCTCTCCGGTGCTTCACTTTTCAAGACTACCAGTTGGCTCCCACCTTGGAAGAATATTCTCACATTTTGAACATTAAGATTAAGGATCAACCTGTCTATACTGGTTTGAAAGAAGAACCAAAGCCTGCTATCATTGCTCTCGCTCTTCATATGACCAAAGAAGAAGTCAAGAAGGGTCTAACCAGTAAAGGTGGTGTTCAGGGTTTTCCATTGAAGTTTCTGCTAGAAAAGGCCGCTCAGTACAAGGTTGATAAAGATTGGGAAAAGTTCGGTATAAGCGTTGCTCTAATGATTTATGGGATTGTCCTCTTTCCAAATGTGGACAATTTCATAGACATCACTGCCATCGTTCTCTTCATGCAGAAGAATCCCATCCCTACACTCCTTGCCGATGTCTATCACTCTATTCATTGGAGGAGTGAAAAGAAGGCGGGAATGATCCAATGATGCTCTCACCTACTATACAAGTGGTATGCTTCTCATTTGCCCAAGAAAGGGCCGTTCATGGAAAACAAGAAGGGATTGAAATGGTCTCAACGCATCATGTCTCTGGAAGCTAGTGATATTGCTTGGTACTCTCACGAGTACTATGATGTGGAAATCATCTTTAGTTATGGAGAATTCAGTAATGTACCTTTGATCGGTAGGGCCGGTTGTATTAACTATAACCCAGTCATGGCATTACGTCAGTTGGGCTATGCTATGGAGGGCGAGCCCGAAGCAGAGAAGGTTCAGAGTTTCTTTTTGCTAGCCACATCAGAAGACCCTGCGTTTGTCAGGAAGATTGCTAAGGCTTGGGGCAATATTCATACAAAGGGGAGGAAGGAGTTAAAAGCGAAGAATTGTGTGGCAAAGGAGCCATACAACCGGTGGTTACTAGCTAGAGTAGCTGAAAGGTCGTTACCATTTCCCTTAGAGCCCTCTATGCGAGAAGCACCTCCTGCTCCCACTCATGTATCCATAGAAGAATATGAAAAACTGAAGCTAATAGTGGAGACATTGACTAAGGAGAATCAGGACCTTCAGAATGGAGTCCACCAAGCAAATGTGGAGAGCGGTCAGTACAAAAGAAAGGTGGAGTTTGAACAGGATCAAGCGGCTGAGAGTGGTAAGAAGCTAAAATTAGAAACGGATCTGAGAGTCAGGTACCAACAGGGTTACGAAGGGGCTGATGCATCATTAACAACTCTCCGACAATGCTTAAAGGACACCAAAGCTTCTTGTGATAGGGCATGGCACTTCTTTGAGATAGCCTCTTCCGAAAAGAAGGAAATACGAAAGAATCTTGAGGCTGATATTGGGGATCTTGAAGAACGACTGAGAAATGCCTTGACCTAGTGGAAAATGAACGAAGACTCAAAGAGGAGGCATTAAAAGATTCATATGTCACGCCTGACATGTGGAATAACAAATGTCAAGAATTGGAAACTGCCCAAGAAACAGCCCTCCTGTGGAGGAATCGTTTCGAGGCTTTGCAAAGAGATAGTGCGCAGTGGCTCGAGAAGGAGGCTCAGCTCAATGAGTTGTTGGACACCCATGTGGATTCTATTTGTTATTACCAGTCGACTCTAGATATGTGTCGTGCTAGGTACAACAATTTGGTGGAGCATTGCAACCTCATGATCCGTGATATCCCATGGAGGTTGGAAAGCGCCATTCAAGACTTGGAAGGAAATGATATCCCCCCTTCTGTTCACCACTTTATCCAGCTCTGCGACCAAATGGTTAGGAGGTTCATGTTCGAGACGAAGAAGCTTGAAGAGCGTCTCCAAAAGGAGAAATTCTAGTTTTTAGTACTCTTGATTTTCAGTTATTCAGTATTTTCCTTGTAATGAGAATTGTTATCCGGCTTAGTCAGCAAATGCTTGTATTGAATCTTCCCGAATTAATGAGAATTTGCTTTTGGTCTAATTGTGTTTTCTTTATTATTTGTTCATTCGCGATTCTATAATACCGGTTATAATCATAGGTTTTGAAAGTCTCTTGAGCATTTGCATGAACTTGCGCATCATTTTGCATTCCCTGAAACCCGACCTCACATCGCTTGCCATTTCAGAGAGAGAGAGAAAGAGAAAGAGAAAGAGCAAGCTGACTTCTCAACACTCCTACAACACGCGGGGAAATCAGCAGAGAATTATGGATCAGGTTCAAGCCGAGCTTTTGGAGTTTCGTGAGAAGATGGCGCAATTCATGGAGATGATGCAGGGGGTGGCCAATGGACAGGACCAGTTAAGGACATTGGTTCAACCTTTAATAGCTCAAGTGGATGGAAGTGGCGTTTTGCATGGAGGGGTTGCTGCTATTCCCCCTCCTGTTAATGGTGGAACCTCGCAAGTCAACGGTGGCCCAACTGTAGTCAACCTTCCGGGCGGAAGAGAACAAACTGGAATCCCCATCCCAGTTGTGGCAGGCGCCATACCTACTAGCGTGAATCCTCAATGGGACCAAGATGAACAGGATGATATCTTCTCCATGAGAGACCTTGGGGGAGGGTTACGATCTGACACTAATAGGAGGTTTGATGAAATAGAAGAAAAGATGAAGAGCATTCTGGAAAACCAGAACACTATGGGACTTGACATGTCCAATCTGGGATTGATTCCGGGACTTAGGATTCCTCCAAAGTTCAAAGTACCAGATTTCGATAAATACAAAGGAACGACATGTCCAAAGGTGCATATCCGCTCCTATTTCCGAAGGATGTCGGCATACTCTGATGATGAGAAGTTGCTTATGCACTTCTTCCAAGATAGTCTGTCAGGGCCTTCTCTAGAGTGGTACATGGGTTTGGAACCTGTCAATATTCGGAGCTGGAAGAATTTAGCAGAGGCCTTTGTCCAGCATTACCAGTACAATAGTGACTTGGCACCAAATCGAGTGCAGTTGCAGAATCTACCCCAATGGAGCAATGAGTGTTTTAAAGAATACGCCCAAAGGTGGCGAGAGCTTGCCGCTAGGGTTCAACCTCCCATGGTGGAAAGAGAACTAATCGATTTATTCGTGGCCACATTGCCCGGAATCTACTACGAGAAGTTGGTGAGCAATATGTCAGGAAGCTTCTCAGATTTGATTATCACGGGCGAAAGAGTTGAAAACGGTATAAAAATGGGGAAAATTCAAGCAGCGGAAGGGACCTCATCTGGAGGTGGAAGAAAGTTTTTTGGTGTGAAGAAAAAGGATAATGAAACAAATGTAGTGTACGGCTTTAACAACCGAAAAAGATACCTGGATCAGCGTCAGCAGCGACCGTATTACCAGCAACCGTCACAAGTAGCAAGTATTGCCATCCCGGCGACACAGCCTCCGCAACAACAACCACGTCAACAACAGCAGCAACGACCTCAACAACAGAATTATGCACCAAGACAATTCCAAGATAGGAGAAGGGTGGCGGATAGACACTTTGACACACCGCCTATGCCATACGCTCAGTTACTACAACACTTAATTCAACTGCAGTTGGTCCAGAAAAGGACAATGGCACCTCTAACTGGCCAACCACCTCCTGGATATGACGCCAACGCTAGGTGTGAATTCCACTCTGGCGCCCCCGGCCACAGTATTGATAACTGTAAAGCCTTTAAACATAAGGTACAAAACCTTATTGATAGTAAAGCTATCAATTTCAATCAGGATGCGCCAAGCGTGGATCAAAATCCCATGCCTAACCATGGTAGGGGTGGTGGCGTAAACGCTATTGACAGTGAGGAAGGCCTGAACTTGGTGTCCAAAGTAGAGGATCTGAAGACGCCGTTAGGTTTCGTGAAGAGCAAGTTGTTAGAAGGAGGGGTATTCCCAGGTTGTGGAAAGGATTGTGAAGACTGTATGATTTGTCCAGAAGGATGTCGGAACCTGAGGAACCATATACAGCACATGATGGATGACGGCTTGTTGCAATTTGATAGAATCTGTGAGAAAAATGTTGAAGAGGTAGTCATCGAAGATAAGGATGAGGTGGCCATCATATCCATCCCATAC
This sequence comes from Lathyrus sativus, assembly GCA_963859935.3. Lineage (NCBI taxonomy): Eukaryota > Viridiplantae > Streptophyta > Magnoliopsida > Fabales > Fabaceae > Lathyrus > Lathyrus sativus. Next base: position 423,780,136 of record OZ012739.1, read on the forward strand.
AAAACAATTACAATTTCCGCGCCTCTGGCGAGGCCCACTATTATATTCACAAAGGCAGGGCCCGTACCCTATGAAAGTTCTAAAGCAATTCCTTGGAACTATGGGGCCGAGGTCTACTGCAATGGTCAAAAGCAGGAACTGAGGGGTTCACCATTGGATTCTGTTGATAATTTGGTGGGAACCGGAGGAATGACTCGGAGCGGGAGAGTATTTGCACCTCCCGAAGTAAGTACAAAAAGGGATGATAAAGGTAAGGGGAAAGTTGTAGCGGAAGAGAATTCTCAGGCTAGAGAAAAGGAAACTTTGCTGAAGGATGCGGAGGAATTCATGCGCTTGATAAGAAGGAGTGACTACAAAATTGTGGATCATTTACAACAAACTCCTTCAAATATTTCTATCTTATCATTGTTGTTATCTTTTGAGGCTCACAGGAATGCTTTGCTCAGAGTTTTGAATAATGCTTATGTACCTCAAGAGATATCCGTTAATCAGTTGGAAGGCGTGGTGGCCCATGTCAATGCAGGTAACAGGTTGGGGTTCACTGACCGCGATTTGACACCAAAAGGGAGGAACCACAACTTGGCTCTGCATATTTCACTTGAATGCCGAGGAACAGTGATGTCACATGTACTTGTTGATACAGGGTCGTCTTTGAATGTGTTGCCAAAGAAAGAATTGATGAAGATCGATCATCAGGGTCTATATTGTACGCCCAGTGATTTGGTTGTGCGGGCTTTTGATGGAACCCGAAGATCTGTCTTTGGGGAGATAACTCTGCCTATCCAAGTAGGCCCGAAGGTGTTTGAAGCAGTTTTCTACATCATGGATATCCAGTCTGCTTATAGATGTCTTTTGGGTCGGCCTTGGATACACTTAGCAGGCGCTGTAACATCAACTTTGCACCAGAAGTTGAAATATATGGTGGGTGGGAATATTGTGACCGTTTGTGGAGAAGAAGACATCATGGTGAGCCATCTGTCTTCATTCAAATATGTGGAAGTCGACGGCGAAATTCAAGAAACGTTGTGCCAGGCCTTTGAGACTGTCCAAATCAAGGAGAAGGCGTCGGTCGAGGTCAAGGCTCCAGAAGTTGCCATGTCGTCGTACAAGGAAGCACGGGCCGTGGTGGAATCCGGATCAACACAAGGATGGAGACAAGTGATAAGCGTCCCAAACAAGCAAGATAAGTTCGGATTGGGATACAGCCCACATGGATCATCTTCACAAAGCACTCCACGCTACAAAAGTCCTGTCCAATTCACTAGCAGTGGAGTCATTTTCGATCAAATCAATGCCATATCAGACGAGGAAGGAGACAGCGACTGCGATATGGATGCGTGGATCCAGCCATGCATCCCCGGCCAGGGCTTGAAGAATTGGAGCATGGAGGAAGTTATCACAGTGACTTATGAAGAGTAATTGATTTGTCTTGATTAATGTATTTCCATATGCTCTGCCCAAGGCATAATGGACTTTATGCATGTGAACAATCTTTTTATCATCAATTAAAAGGCGTCTTTCCATTCAGAATTTTGTGATCCTTGTTGTTCTTGTTTTTATCTTTAACAATAAAATGGCAATGTGGTTTGTGTTTTTGTTTGCATATCATTTAAAAGCATAAAATCATCATCATCGCAGGTTACACATTTCAGATGCCACCGACTCAGACTCGTCTATGACTCGGTATGACTTTGACAATCCGATCTTTCAAGCCAAAGAAGAGATCGAAGAAGACGAAGACCTGCCTGAGGAGCTTGCCAGATTGCTAAGACAAGAGGAGAAGGTCATCCTGCCTCATCAGGAGGAAGTTGAAGTTATCAACCTGGGAACAGAAGAAGATAAGAAAGAGGTCAGAATAGGGGCTACGCTGCAAAGTAATGTCAAGCAACGATTGGTTGAGTTACTCCAAAAGTACAAGGATGTTTTTGCTTGGTCATATGAGGATATGCCAGGACTCGACACGGACATCGTGGTTCATCGTCTGCCTCTTCGTGAAGAGTGTCCTCCTGTCAAACAGAAATTGAGAAGAACAAGGCCAGACATGGCAGTGAAGATCAAAGAAGAAGTTCAGAAACAGTTAGACGTCGGATTTCTTGCAGTGGCCAACTACCCTCCTTGGGTCACTAACATCGTGCCCGTGCCTAAAAAGGACGGCAAAGTTAGGATGTGTGTTGATTATAGGGACTTGAATAGAGCAAGCCCAAAGGATGATTTCCCGCTTCCCCATATTGACGTGCTTGTTGATAACACCGCGCAATTCTCAGTGTTTTCCTTCATGGACGGCTTTTCCGGATACAATCAAATTAAGATGGCACTGGAGGATATGGAGAAAACGACTTTTATCACACCTTGGGGGACTTTTTGCTATAAAGTGATGCCTTTCGGGTTAAAGAACGCAGGGGCAACTTATCAACGAGCAATGGTCACACTCTTTCACGACATGATGCATCACGAAATCGAAGTTTATGTCGACGATATGATTGCAAAGTCCCAAACGGAGGAGGGGCACCTGGTAAATCTTCTAAAATTGTTTGAGAGGTTGAGGAAGTTCAAATTGAGGTTGAATCCAAGTAAATGTACTTTCGGCGTACGGTCAGAAAAGCTGTTGGGGTTCATCGTTAGTGAGAAAGGTATTGAGGTTGATCCCGCGAAGATCAAGGCAATTCAAGAAATGCCAGCACCAAAGACCGAGAAGCAGGTTCGTGGTTTCTTAGGTAGATTGAACTATATTGCAAGGTTCATATCTCACCTCACCACCACTTGTGAGCCATTGTTTAAACTTCTAAAGAAGGATCAGGCGGTCGTTTGGAACGAGAATTGCCAGAAGGCGTTTGAGAAAATAAAGGAATACCTACAAGAACCTCAAATACTGATGCCCCCGGTGGCTGGAAGACCGTTGATAATGTACTTGACAGTTCTTGAGAATTCTATGGGTTGTGTTCTCGGTCAGCACGACGAGACTGGAAGAAAGGAGCACGCAATTTACTACTTGAGTAAAAAGTTCACCGACTGTGAATCCAGATATTCAATGTTAGAAAAGACTTGTTGCGCACTTGCTTGGGCCGCCAAACGCCTAAGACAGTATATGCTAAACCATACAACCATGTTGATTTCAAAGATGGACCCAATTAAGTATGTGTTCGAAAAGCAGACGCTATCAGGAAGGATCGCTAGGTGGCAGATGATTCTGACAGAATATGATATTCAATATGTATCTCAAAAAGCTATTAAAGGTAGTGTTCTGTCAGAATACCTTGCAGAGCAGCCAGTCGATGATTATCAGCCAATGAAGTTTGACTTTCCTGACGAAGACATTATGTACTTGAAAATGAAAGACTGCGATGAGCCGTTGCCGGACGAGGGACCGGAATTGGGTTCCCAGTGGAAGTTGATCTTTGACGGCGCTGTTAACTCCTACGGTAGTGGGATTGGGCAATCATTACAACTCCCCATGGTTCCCATATACCATTCACCGCAAGGTTAACATTCCCATGCACTAATAACGAGGCCGAGTACGAAGCATGTATCATGGGTATTGAAGAAGCAATCGATTTGAGAATCAAGAACCTTGATATCTATGGAGATTCAGCCTTAGTGGTCAACCAAATCAAGGGGGAGTGGGAAACGCGCCAGCCAAATCTGGTCCCATATATGAACTACACAAGAAGGTTGTTACCTTTCTTCGATCGAGTAGAGCTTCACCATGTGCCAAGAGCAGAAAATCAGATGGTCGATGCTTTGGCTACTTTGTCCTCAATGTACAAAGTTAACTTCTGGAACGATGCTCCGATAATTGTCATTTCACGGCTCGATAGACCAGCATTTGTGTTCGCAATAGATGAAGCTCCTGATGGTAAACCATGGTTTTATGACATCCAGAACTTTCTTAAGAACCAAGAGTATCCGCCTGGGGCATCTACCCAAGATAAGAAGACTTTGAGAAGATTTTCCGGCAATTTCTATCTGAATCCAGACGGTGCGCTCTATCGAAGAAACCATGACTTAGTGCTACTAAGATGCGTGGACGAAAAAGAGGCAAATTTGCTTATGAAAGAGGTCCACGAAGGTGCTTTCGGAACACATGCAGGTGGGCATGCCATGTCTCGGAAGTTGTTAAGGGCAGGATATTATTGGTTAACTATGGAGTCAGATTGCTTCAAGTACGCCAAGAAATGCCACAAATGTCAAATTTATGCTGACAAGATTCATATACCGCCGTGTCCTTTGAATGTCATGTCATCACCATGGCCTTTTTCCATGTGGGGCATTGATATGATTGGAAAGATCGAGCCGACCGCATCCAATGGGCACCGTTTTATCTTAGTAGCTATCGACTATTTCACCAAATGGGTCGAAGCTGTTTCCTACGCCAATGTCACGAAACAGGTCGTAGCCCGATTCATCAAAAGGGACATCATCTGTCGATATGGGATACCTGAGAGGATCATCACTGATAATGGCTCTAATATGAATAACAAGATGATGAAGGAACTGTGCCAGAGTTTCAAAATCGAGCATCACAATTCTTCTCCCTATCGCCCGAAAATGAATGGCACCGTGGAAGCGGCCAACAAGAACATTAAGAAGATAGTACAGAAGATGGTGATAACTTATAAGGATTGGCACGAGATGTTGCCCTTTGCTTTACATGGATATCGCACTTCGGTGCGTACTTCAACTGGGGCAACTCCTTTCTCGTTGGTATATGGCATGGAAGTCGTCCTGCCATTGGAGGTCGAGATCCCTTCTTTGAGAGTACTGGCGGATGTCAAACTAGATGAAACAGAATGGGTGAAGAACAGGTTGAATCAACTCAGTTTGATGGATGAGAAAAGATTGGCGTCTCTCGCATACGGTCGTTTGTACCAGAAGAGGATGAAGAGCGCCTATGATAAAAAGATACGTCCTCGGAGCTTTCAGGCAGGCGACTTAGTGTTGAAGCGAATTCTCTCACCACAGAACGATCACAGAGGCAAATGGACTCCCAACTATGAGGGTCCTTATGTTGTAAGAAAGGTTTTCTCAGGAGGAGTCTTGCTACTTTCAACTATGGATGGCGAAGATTTTACATCCCCTGTGAACGCAGACGTAGTCAAAAAATACTTTGCTTAAGACAAACCCGCTGGAAAGAAAAAGAATATCCAGGCAAAAATGGGGCATCCTGGCGAACCATAAAAGGATGGGTTCGGGCAAAAGTTAGGGATACAAGAAAAATGTGAACCCGCAAAGTTGAAAACCTGAAAGGGCAACTTTGGCAAAAAGGGGTATCCTGGTGAATCGAAAACCCACAAGGGCGATTCAGGCAAAAATTAGGGATTTTAAAGCGAATGACTGCGGCCTGCGCGTTGATCATCACAAGCATAGTGGATTCTAGGGAGAACTCGAAGATCGACCGTTCAAATCAGTCTCTTCAGGAGTTAAAGTATCGGAAAGCGTCAAAGCCACGCGAGTCATGGATGAGTCGTCACATGGTGTTTGTCTGTACCACATTGCCAACATTTTGTATATTTTTCCTTGCAATTGTCTTTTTGCGCAGCTTTCTCTTTTCAGGAGTTGCATCCGATGTAAAGTTGCCTATTTTCAGGCCTTTTATCAATAAAATATACTATTCAGAAAAGCTTTTGTTCTGGTTTTAACTTTTACCGTTTTGTTTGCAAGAGACGCCTGATATTTTTGATGAAAAACCTTGCATACATAAACTTGTGGGCTTTGCTAACTGTTTATCAAGACATTTGTTTTTTAAATAAAGTCATAATTGATAACTTGGTGCCAGCTGTACAACACACTTGTCTAGTTGTTGTTACTTTCCCCAAGCAGAGAGAGTGTGGGATAATCCTCCCAGTAAAACTTATTCAACATCCCTAGCAGATAGTGGATTCAATCTCCGGCAGAAGAGAGTTATTTCACAGCGCTCAGCTGTGTTTACCCAGTAGAGTTATTCTGGCTAAACATTCACGGTTGATTTCCCCGGCAGAATGGAGTTGTTGTCTCCAGCCATGTCGTTTGTTTCCCAAAAGGGTTGTAGGCTGGTAGGCCCCCGGGACGTTTTCCTCAGCAGAGTTTGATTAGGATCCCCAGCGGAGTAGTTTTGATCTTAGCAGAGCAGTTTTTACCCCAGAAGTTTTTCTCGGAGGCCACCCAGGGCTTGTATTCCTCAGCACGAGTTTGTTTGCGCCAAGCGTATCTAGCCTTGACCCAACGGAGTGGGCTCTTTCTCTTTAGCATCTATTTTGCCAAATTGGTTCATTGGCATCTACATACATGCATAACATCTACCCAAACGCGAAGCATTTCCATTTCGTATGGAGCATTTCGTCACATCCAAACATATGCATGTGAAACATAAGCTGAGTCGTTACCCTTTTGTTTCAAATGAATCCCGCAGATGACTAGTATCTTCGCCCGTGTGTTGGCTAGACCCCAGCTCATGCTGTCTCCCCAGTGGTTTTCTTTTGTAATTGTCACCAATGGATGGTCTTAAATTCGTTTGAATCTTGTTGCTCATATATTCAGCAAAGCTTTGACGGTGATGTCAGATATTTGTATTCTTCAACGCCGATGTTGAGATGTTTATGTTGACGGCGATGTCAGATAATTGTATTCTTCGACGGCGATGTTGAGATGTTTATGTTGACGGCGATGTCAGATAATTATATTCTTCGACGGCGATGTTGAGATGTTTATGTTGACGGCGATGTCAGATAATTGTATTCTTCGACGGCGATGTTGAGATGTTTATGTTGACGGCGATGTCAAATAATTGTATTCTTCGACGGTGATGTTGAGATGTTTATGTTGACGGCGATGGCAGATATTTGTATTCTTCAACGACGATGTTGAGATGTTTATGTTGACGGCGATGTCAGATAATTGTATTCTTCGACGGCGATGTTGAGATGTTTATGTTGACGGCGATGTCAGATAATTGTATTCTTCGACGGCGATGTTGAGATGTTTATGTTGACGGCGATGTCAGATAATTGTATTCTTCGACGGCGATGTTGAGATGTTTATGTTGACGGCGATGTCAGATAATTGTATTCTTCGACGGCGATGTTGAGATGTTTATGTTGACGGCGATGTCAGATAATTGTATTCTTCGACGGCGATGTTGAGATGTTTATGTTGACGGCGATGTCAGATAATTGTATTCTTCAACGGCGATGTTAAGATGTTTATGTTGACGGCGATGTCAGATAATTGTATTCTTCGACGGCGATGTTGAGATGTTTGTGTTGACGGCGATGTCAAAAGTAATTGTACTCTTCAGCGGTGATGTTAAGAGTTTGTTTTGACGGCGATGTCAAAAGTAATTATATCTTTGAATTTAATGGATGTTCGTATTTAACGGAAAAATTGACGGCGAGGTCAGATCACTCTGAGGATTGACGGCGAAGTCAGAAGACGATTTTGAAAAAAAATTTGACGGCAAAGTCAGAAAATATTAAATTTGGCGGCGAGGTCAGAAGATTATTTTGAAGAGCTGACAGGCGAAGTCAGGGGTTTTTAAAATTCTGTGTGAAAAACTGACGACGAAGTCATTTGATTTATAATTTTGACGCTGAGATTCGGCGGCGAGGTCAGAAGATTATTTTGAGGAGCTGACGGCGAGGTCAGACGTTCTACTTAATATGGGTACCTGGCGACGATGTCAGAAGTTCGTTTCGCGGTTGTCAAATTTCTGGGTCCTTGGGTATTCAACCGTCTTTTACCTGAATGTTCGAAAGCTGTTCGCTTTTCCCACCTTCAGGTCCAAGTCGCTAGAATAGGGGCAGCTGTTGTACCCCAAAATTTGACCGACCTCTCTGGCTTATGTTTTATTTCATTGCATCAGCATAATACATAGGCATTGCATTGCATAGCATTTTTTTTTTTGCATTGTTCTACAAGGGATCACGAAGTGTGTGTGTCAAAAGAAAATGTATATAAACCTCATTAGGAGTTGGTGTTCAAATCATCAGATGCAGAGTATGTGGTTCTCAGGGGGCATATATAAAGAAAATCCAATTTTTAAAAAAAATGAATGAGGCAAAATGTACAAAGTGGGGTTTGAACCCACCACCCTTGGGTTGCAAGCATCTTGCTTTACCAACCCAGCTAAGCATACACTTATGAATAACAAGAAGAAGGAAAAATATACATATTAAGATGTGAAAATAGGGCGCTTAAAATAAAAATGGGGTGGATTTTGTCTCCACCAGGATTCGAACCAAAGACCTCATACTAAACGCGCGCTTGCCTTAACCACTGGGGTGGTGATACGTCCATTAATTATCCCACCCCAAAATGGTTAAGTACCTTGTTTATTCATGGCTGGGTATTTTTGAAGAACATATTTTGGCCATACGAGAAGCTTGGTAGATTGGGCAAAACTGGACCATTCTCAATGAAGCAAAATTCAATTCCACTTGTTTTTTCGCAAGGATTAATTTGGTGTGTTCAGTTTCTAGGTTTGAAGTATGTATTGCAAGATGCTAGCAAATTTGCAAGATGGAGCCAATTTGGTTTTTCACAAAGAAACTTGTACTGAACTTTACCATTTCTAAGCCAACAATCAGAGTACTTGCTTTTGCATTTTTTTGAATTCATTACCAATCCAGGCAAGAGCAAGCAGCCACTCTACTGTCTGGCAGCAGCCATAGTTCACCATGCTCCACTCCAACCAAAAGCAAACAAGGACAAGTTCAGTAACTGGTGTTTTTTTCTGTGGACTGAGGTATAAAAGCTAAAGGATGGAAACCCTAGGAGGCAGCCACAACTTTGCACAACAATTTAAGAAAAAGAAAGGCTCTTGATTTCCTTCCCTCAAAAAATGCCCTAGAAACCAACGGTTCTGTTTCACAAAAGGAAAAAACTGCAAAAGCTTGAGAGAAAGGGAAGATTAGCTTGCTGGTGGTCTGCTCGAGAAAGACAACAAGAGGTAAGTGTTGCTGAACTTTCCAATGCATATGCATAGATACCTTTAAGGCATGCTTGAATTTGTTTTGTGTTTGCATTTGTAAAACATGTTAACTTTCATTCAAGGCTTTGTTTTATTACAGTAATGACAAGTTCTTTTTTTTTTCTTCTGGTTATTAAAGTTATAACATTGCTATGTTGACTTACAAGTTTGTTAGTGTGAAAATATACAATAAGTTGAGTTGTTAGAACTGCTCTTTTCTTTTTTCTATGTCCAGCATTATGTTTGGCTTGACCACACTTGCTGTTTTGAGATTGGCTTTGTGAGTGTTTGTTCATACTTGTTGCCTTGAGTTTTGCTTTGACTTGCTCTGTCAAAAAGTGTGTGATATGTAGGACTGGTGTTGTTACATTGGACCCCTTGGTCGTAGTTGTTAAGACCTTGTTTTTATCATTTCATCTTGAGGCTAGTTTGTTTTCATCCATCAGCTTTATTGGACTGTCACTAGGTTGTGTAAGTTTTGTTTGCTTTTGTGATACTGCTGTCATACGTAGCTGTATAGTATATTGTTTTATGAGTTAGCATAACCATGTTAGTTGATGCTAGAGCTTGTGGTATATCCTGTTTGTTTGGTGACAATCAGCAGTTCCACACTTTGTGGGTGTGTGTTTTGTCAAGGTTTCATGGGAAGCTATTTGGCTTGAAGCACTATGGCTGAAGCAGGAATGCCATACTACAGCTAGGCCATTTCTATTTACTTTATTCTTCTGTTCTGCTACTGTTTTAATTCTGTGTTGGTATGACTGACAACTTGGTGTTTTGTTTTTAAAACAATGTTTGAATCAATGTGAGTGTTGACAGTGGTGAACATTAAGATATTACTGTTTCTATTCTGTTTTTAATCTTTGAGCTTGTCAACTTTCAAGGACTTCTTACTTGACTGTTGATTTTGTTTTTTCTTTTACAATTGTCCTTAAGAGTTGTTGTTGGCCACCATGATGAGAGGATTCGAGTGTGATTTGTTGATCATCATAGGCCTTTGCTTTAAGGGGAGTTTTTGTTGAGGGTTGCTTATCGTTTAACATGTTGCTCCTGTTGAGATGACTCATCTTTTGCTGCTGAAGGCAAATTTTGTTCCATGATGATCAACACTGTATGGTTAATGTACTTTGCACACCACATTATTTTTGAAGTTTAAATCTGTCAACTCATGTGTGTGTAATATCAAGGAATTGTTGCTGCATATGTTTTGTTAAATATTTTCTGTCAGGTTTAAATATTGCACTAATGCTTGCATTCTTGAAAAGCGAGCTACGTCTTTACTTGTGTCATCATGTATGAATCCATGCCAAGACTGAAATACAAACCATTTGGATGATGGTTCACATTTTCATGTAAAATGTTTGAATTCGTTTTGTATGAAAAATTGACTTGTGTTGTGTTTACTTTGAGGTATCAACTCTCATTTGAGGTTGGTAGTGATTTGTTTTTTCTTGTGGTTGGATTAACTTTGTTTTAACAAAGCTTACTGTTATTTCTATTTCAAGAGAGACTTTGTTCATTGTTGAACAATTATCAAGTTCTGTTAGGTTGTTTGATTACATAAATAGGTGTTTTGGTTGCTTTTGTGAAGGCAATATTGTTGGTTTTCATCATGATTGTTGTAGGAACCATTTCCATGGCTGGTTGTCAGTTTCTGCTATTGAGATTTAGGACTGTCACTTAGAATACTTTGCTAAAGAAGGGCTGCTACTAATTTGTAGTTGAACTGTTAAGTTCACATTGACATGACTAGAATCTGTGAATTCTGTTGGTTGGGGTGCTCCACTCCTGCTTTGTTTTGTGCCTGGTTTTAGTTAGTTTAGGCATTTTTGCTAATGGGAGTTGGGTGTTGCCATTCAAAATTCATAAAAATGGTTGTTAGCTTGGATCTCATGCTAGGTTTTGGTTAGTGACTGTCATTAGGACAGCTAGGGGCTATGTCATTAAAACATGTTTGTTGAATTTCTTGGTGAACTGTTGTTTGCAGTCTTTACTGTCTATTTCTGTTGGAAACTTATCAACCCTTTTGATCCATTTGGTTTTCATACTTGAGACTTTTCAATCCTGGCTGTTTGAGATGTATGCTTGGCTGTTATGAATTGTTTGGTCATTGAGTTGTGTTTTGTTAAGTTACATTTCATTTAGTATACCATTCAGAGGTATTGCTAGTGATTATTAGGTGCAGTAAGACTGTTAATTGGCATGGTTGTGGACCTTGTTAGATAATGAATGGCAAGTTTAAATGGTTAAAATTTGAATGAAATTGTTAGTAGTTTGTAAGTTGTGTCAAGCTGATTGTGTTTGGGTTTGAAACCTTACCATGTTGTACTATGCAGTTATGAATTAGAAAGATGGCATTGATACATTCATGTTGTTGTTTGGAATTAAGAGGTTATTGGTTTGTGAAATAGATGAAACAGAAGTGGATTGAATGTTTAAGTAGCAAATTGTCTTAATGTGAATTGCTAATTAATTGGTCTGCCTGAACCTGCTTGCTTGCATTGACTGTTAGAGGATAACTTAAATTGGATTATTAGTTGAATTCCTACTAAGTTAGTAATATAACTTCAGTTAGGCTTAAGAGGTAGATGTGTTGTGGTCGATGTGCAATGTTATGAACTGATTCCATTATGCTTTGAATTTGTGTTTTGGAGTTTGAATTAGGAATATTTGTTGAGCATAATCATGAGCTTTACAGTTCTGACATGTATAGAACCTGTTTGGGATTTAGTTTTGTTGTTTTGATCATTAAATCTCAAAAGGAATTTCAAACACCTCTTTACGTAAGCATGCGAATTTTTCTGTGTGTGCTGTAATTGAAAAAACCATTGGTGCTATCTTCTTCCTCTTGTTTTTCTGGTCAGTTTTGATATAGGGTTTGCTCAGTTTGGTTGAGGTACGATTAAGTTACGGATCAAAACGTATTGGGACGGTTTGTTTTGTTTTTGGTTTTGCCCAGGAATTCACGTTGGCTAGGTATTTGTATTTATGGGGTGGCATAAATACACGGATGTATCGCCACCCCAGTGGTTAAACACTAGCCTTTAAGTATCTTGCCTCGCCCCAATGACCTGAGTTCGAGCTCAGCTGGGGCCTTTTTTTTCGCTTTGTTGTTTTTTTTTATTCTTCACTTCTTGTTTTTTCTTCTTCTTCTTCCATATCTTACCAACACGCGCGCCTTGGCTGAGTGGTTGAGCTGTATGTTTGCAAGGGTGTGGGCGTGGGTTCGATCCTCCCCATGGCATTCCCACCTTTCTTTTTATTTCCTTGTTATTTTGTTTTGATTATACAAACTCCAAAATTCATAACTTTTGCACACTTCGATATTTTTGATTCATTCTTTTTGCAAAACGTTCACAATAATGACTAGTTTCATTTAATGAGATAACTTTCAAATTATTTGTAATTCACAATACCCTCTGCTTACTTGAAAGTTGGTCCTTTGTTAGGGCCGTTACCTCGCATCTTATTTCCATTTTAAAATCAAATTCTTTGTATTGAATTAAAAAGAGAGGATTGGGTGTAGACCTCTTCTTCTCTGAGCGTTGGGATGCCCACTGTAGTGAGGGTGTTTCCGACACTCGTCTTTCAATACGAAGACGCTTCCCATCCATTTTCGAATCTCATCTCCTTAAAATCAATTCTTTGTATTGAATTAAAAAGAGAGGATTGGGTGCAGACCTCTTCTTCGTCGAGCGTTGGGATACCCACTGTAGTGAGGGTGGTTTCGACGCTCGTCTTTCAATACGAAGACGTTTCCATACCATCTCTCCTAAAACCTCGGTCTCGTACCTAGTCCATTTTCAAACCATAATAAATTGATTTCTCTTTGTATCGAATGAAAGAGAGAAGATTGGGTGTAGACCTCTTTTTCTCTGAGTGATGGGATGCCCACTGTAGTGAGGGTGGTCTCGACACTCGTCTTTCGATACGAAGACGCGACTTTATCCACCTATCTCTTTCCACACCTTCTCACAATTTCTCTCACATTTCTTTCTCACCTAAAAACCTCGGTCCCGTACCGAGTGCATTTTCAAATCATTTTCATAACAAAACTTGAATGGTCGTGGAGTGGTTAGGCGTAGGCCTTCTCCTATCCCGAGTGCTGACGATTACCGTAGGGTTCTCTGTCGCAAAGCACTTACTATTCAAAACCAAAAACATCTTTAATAAGAGAACGAAGTCCTCTTTGCATTGAATTAAAGAGAGAGGATTGGGTGTAGACCTCTTCTTCTCCGAGCGTAGGGATGCCCACTGTAGTGAGGGTGGTTTCGACGCTCGTCTTTCAATACAAAGACGCCTCGTTCGCCACACCTTTTTATAACAAAAATTTTGAGACAAAGAATTGGGTACTACCCGTAGGGGTTACTATCCGAGGACCTGTCTCGCCCCTTTAAAAACAAATCCAATCAATCAAACGTGACTTCTTGCCTCGCGTGGCGAAAACTAGTCAATCTTTCAAAAAGGATATGTTACGTCCGTTCTACCGCAAACAGGTAACGCCTAAGTCTCCAACGAGCGAGCAGCGAAACACCTAACTGCTAGAATATGCACGATAGCATCATCCATAAAAAAAACATCAACAAACCGTAGGCCGAACTACGGCTGCTCTGATTTCTCATACCAGATGAGAATACGTAGGCACAAGACGGCGATGTCTTGGCGAGCACAATCCCCCCCATCTGTAGTTTCCCGAACTACGTCGACTCTGACTTTCTCATATCTGTTGAGAATACGTAGGCCTAGGACCGCGAAGCCCTATCGAGTCCTTTCTTTCCTTCGTCACCCCTTGTTTCCCGTTTCTAAACCTTTCCCTTTACCCCTTTGAAACACTCTTATTATAGCATAATATTTTAGCAAATATAATCACACATCGACAAACAAAAGGTTCCCATCGAGTACGATGGATGCGAGGGGTGCTAATACCTTCCCCTTGCATAATCGGCTTCCGAACCCGTTCTTGGTCGCGAGACCATCTTATCCATTTCTTTCTTAAGGTTTTCTCGATATTTTCCTTTCCCCTCATGGGATAAATAAAGTTCGGTGGCGACTCTTCTGTCCTTTCTTTTCGCCTCCCCGTCGTTGCACGATGCATTTTTCGAGTAGCGACACCAGGCTTTGACTGCAACATTTGAAATGACATTCCCCATGTCATTGAAAAAATGTTTTTCCTTAATACTCATGCACCACTAAATGGAAGAAAGAACATTGACTACAAGCCTTCGATTATGTAAAGGCTATAATTCTTCAGTAGTACAAATTCTTGAAACACCCCTGACAAAGTGATGACCAGTCCCAATAAACTTGTCCAGTTGTGGAGAGTGAAAATCCTCAAAAATCCTGATTGTGACCAGCTTGTCATAAAACAATGTCATGACATCCTATTTGACATTTTATTCTTTTAGCATCCAACTCAATTTGGAGCAATAGCTTCCTCAGCATTATCCTTAGTCTTAGAGACAGTCCAGAAAACACAATTATTTTATTGGTGATCCAAGAGACCATATTGTTTCTCAAGAAGAAACATCCTTAGAACCATGCAGGAGCACACACAGCTGAATTAACTCAGGATACAAACAAGAACACCACACGGTGATAGCAAAAACAAACTCCCTATGAATTCTCCACTTGAACAGCTAAACACACTGTCAAGACATCTAGTCTGACATCACAAAGCAACTAAAAAAACAACTCCACTTGAAAACCACAACCCACTGCGGAGAAAAATAAATTCTCCCAGACAACAAACATCATTATTCTCAAGGACATATCCAAGGAATCGCGAATTGCCCCAGTTCACATATCAGAGGCACATGCAAGTAGAAGAAAAAATAAGCCTAAAAAACATTTAAGAGAAACCAACGTTCTCCAAAACACTTCAGGCAGGCAAGATGTCAAGCACATTTTGTTTGTCTTCATGCACACAAACTACATCAATAGAAGTACATTTTCTCTTAAGTACCAACAACTAAAATGATGTCAGAACATGGCATCCCAGCACCACCAAAAATCACATAGAAATGTAAAGATCATTTCCATACTTCACATTATAACATCACAATAGAAAACCCAGAGAAACCATGGTTTTCCACAACATCAAGCCTGTAGTAGTAAATTATGAGTGTGAGCTATTGATTAACTTAACTCATAAAGCAAGAGTTGTCACCGCACTTTTATTTTATCCGAAAGGAAAGGAAAAAGAGCGAACAAAATCTAGACAAGTTCTAAAACAAGAACAAATAACAGAGACTGAGCAAGGGGGTTGGTTATGCTAAGGGAAGGTGTTAGCACCCAAAACGTCTATAGTACTCTATAGGAACCCTTTGAAATGTCTACGCTTTTTGGTTTGAAATGAAATTGGGGAGATGAGAAGAGAAATTTTTTTTAGGATTTTTGTGTTTGGAGAGACTTCTTGAGCCTCATGCCTACGTACCCACAAAGTGTAATATAGGATAAAAACCTCGTAGTTTGTAGTACAAATAACAAAATGGATTTGTTTGGTTCATAATTTAAATGAAAAGACAAGTCGTCATTTTAAGGAGAAAACTACGACTAGTCGCCCACAAGTATAAAAAAACAACATTTGCAACATCTTAAGATAGGGGATTTTGCTTGGATTAAAATTAATAAGTCTATCACTCAACATATAAGTGGAAAATGTCAACATCTTAAATACTATGGGAAATAGAAGAACTACATCTCAACTATGAAAGTGGCTCGTGTCTAAACTTTATGAAAAAAATTTAAATGAAAAAGTGCACAAAGGCAAAAAAGTTTGAATGAGTTTTTGTATTTTTTAAGTCTTTTTAAAATTAGTTAAAATATGATTAACATTGATTTAAATTTATTAAAGAAAATGAAGTTTGAAAAATCACTTGATAAAACTCAAGGTTTTTTATGAAAGAGGTTTAATTTTGAAAACAAGAAGGTTTTGAAAAGGGGAGAAGATTTGAAAATTGAAGAAGGGGTGGAGAAGAAGTGACTATCCTAGAAAGCAAAATAAGAGCTAGATATGGGAAGATCTAACCACACAAGGAGAAAACACTTGACAAGAAGTCAACATAAGCAATCCTCTTTCTTATGGATTTAAACCACAAGCATAATAATCAGATGAATTAAAGCATTAGAGGGAATCCCAAATTAAGCCAAGGCAAAGTTAGAACAAAGTCTTCCAAATGGTTAAAAGCCAATTAGGAGAGTCATGTATCAAATGATTTTCTCAAGCAAAGTATCAACACCTGCACACAGAAAATTTCTAAGACAAACAGACAATTGCAACACAAAAGTCCAAGGTCTCAAATCTTCAAGAGCACAAGGCAAGGATCCTAGATATAAGTCTCAAAGTCCAAGCATAAGGTCATAACAGTCCAGATTTAAGAGAACCAAGTTTTTTAGTGTTTAACTATTTATTAATATCTTAAGAGGAGTATGATCCAAGTAGACAAAATAAAAACAACATAAGTATAAATAAAGGTCCAAGTGGACAAAGGGAAAAACAATATGATAATATGATATGAAATGCTAAAATAAAAGCATAAAGGTAAATTGTGATAAATAAATAGCATAGAGATAAATGACAACTAAAATAAAGTTAGTGCAATTATAGTTAGTATGTCAATGTTAATGATAAAGAATGATTTGTCGTTTTTTGGAGAATACCCGATTAATCAACCATAAGTATGAGAACATGAATCAATACATCATTAAGGGAAGAGCTCAAACTCTGATAAAATCGACGAGTATGCCAACTAATACCCTTAACAACAAAGAAACAATTTATCTCACACCACACTATAGCGATTAGGAGATTGATAACTCGCTTACGAAAACAACTCGATTCCGATTTATGGACAATTTAGCTTTATGTTAAACAATCGTAATCGGACTTATTTAGAAGTTGTGGCTATCTGAGGTCGGTCAATAACAATGTTCGTGTTAATACAAGTAAGAGAAATGACATGTAGGTCATTGTCCTAAAATTTGCCACACTAAAAGAAAAGAGATAGTGGTCTCATCTTAATCAAGATTTTGTATCGATTAATCAAAGGTAATCTATCACTACTCCAAAGTACGGAGAATTATCTCAATGATCATTCGCTCATAGATTTGAAATAATGAAGATTAAACATCTTTGACAACCAACAATCCATGATTCATAGATTTCATCGACCAAAAGAAAAAGAATAAGAAGAAAGAGAACCAAAAGAAATCTTAATTCGATTAAATCGTCATTAATATCAATCACTTCTCTTGACGGATTCAGAATTTCTCCTATAGACGTCCATGGTCCATTAAAATTAACAAAATCATGTTCAAAATTTAAGATCCAACCAACAATCATCAATTAGTCAATTCACAAAATAAAAATTCAAAAGAAAAAACAGAGGGAGGTTCGGTAGTGGTGGTGGTAGTACTGAGTTATGGCCCAAAAACTTGTAAGAAATAATACATCTCCTTTTTTAAAACAAAATTAAATCAATATTGAGAAACTAGAGGTTCATCATCTTCTTCACAAGCGTGTTACAGTATTCACAACAAAGCTAGCAATTCGAAACTTCAACAAATCAGAGCAGCGGGACTCAAAACATACACGATTGTTATTGAAATCAAAGACTGAACACAATGGTAACAACAATTTCAAGTAACGCTCAACAACAAATCGAGTCGAAAATGGGAGAAAACTTCAATTCTACCTTCAATGGCTCAGGTAAGGATGAAGTTGATCTTTCCTCTACTTCTTTACTACTTCTGGTTGGTATTTTGTTTGAATGGAGAGTGAATTTGAAGAAAAATGGAAGATGAGTGATGTGAGAAAACCGTTTCATGAAGTGAAAAATAGGGAGAAAAAATAGCAGAGTAATGTTGGCTTTGAAGCTTGAGAGAAAAGAGTCAAATGAACTCTTATTTATAGATGGAGAGGAGTGAAATTCGTTTGTCGTTTGTGTAATTTTCTTGTGTTTTGAATCAACGCGTGTTGTGTGAACCGCGAGTGACTCATGTGCATTTTTTTCATGTCGTTTTGAACTACAACCCATGTGCATGACTTGAAGCTGAATTATGACATCGTTTTGATCTTTATTTGCAACTCATGTATTGTATGACGTGGATTAGTACGTATCCATTTTTGCTCATGGCTCACTTGGCTTTGTAACACGGTTGGGATTTGGCTTTGGCTTGCACGAGTTGTTTAGCATGGTACGGCAATGTTCTAAACTATTTTCAAAATTCTTAGCAAAGGCATCTCCTAGAGATTCACCTGTTTGTGGATTCTGTGCTTCCAAATAATCAACACTTGTATTCTGCTCCAGCGTCACGCTGTCAATATAACCCTCGGCATTAGACTCCAATAAACTACCTTCTCAAATTGCTCATTGTCCGAATTCTCATGCAAGCACTGCGACATGGTATCAGAACCAATTGAACTAGCAGTAGAGTATCCTTCACAAGCTACTCTGATTCGAAGCTGGTTGGTTATCTGTTACTTGTCCGCCAATATGAGCTATATTCTGATCTTGATTATGGTTCTTGGAGAATGGAAAGCCAGATGCAAAAACCGGTGGAATGTTCCCCAGCACACTGTAACTTGGCGAGCATGAAACTAGACAGATGCGTTTATCAGTATAAGAATTTCTCTGTATCCTGTAGGCCTCCACAATATCTTCGCAAACTGGATTGCGGATAGAAATGCAACTAACATATTTTCTTAACCATCACCCTCGGTGAAAACAATCGGATAACCCCGCGGAAATATAGAAGGATCATTAGGATCAAATCCTGAAGAACAGAACTCAACACCAGCCGGTAGAACACATGTTGGAAGCTGAGGAGGTCATCATTTTCATAAGGAGCTGCAGCATATGAGTTTGCACTTCTGTCATAATATTGGTTTTTTCTGAACTGCTCAGAGTCTTCCACTGATGAAGTACAGATTGCAGCAGGCCACTATTTTATGGAGAAGAACAATCTGACTTTAATGCAAGAAAGCCTTACACCTGGACATAGCCGTGAACTGCTTGCTAACTCTCCTGAACATCTCTTGAATGGATGTTGAATTTCCAACAAAAGTGGATTCTGAAGAAGAAGAAGAAGCTTTATATTGAGTCGTTCAAAAACATGGAACTGGAAAGTGGAAGAACATTCCCATAGGAAAGGAGTTCGCTGAAAAACTATGTAGCCATTCCAACATTGCATTCGAGGATAAATGGAGGAATTTAATGCTACTCTGCAGAATGTTACTCCTGCATCTCAAATCCTAACTCCTACACATTGGCCTTCTATTGACGGAGCTCTCAAGCTGAACCATCGTCGAAAATCCGAGCTTTCTTTTAATTGTAAAACTGATGATTCTCTGCACAATTTGGATAGTCCAATTCTACTGCCTGATAATAATTCCATACCATCGGCTTGTCAAGGGATAAATCAATGGTCTTATCATCTTTGTATTCATGAGATGTAGGAAGATAACTCACAAAATACTTTGGAGTATTAGCACCCAAATCAGGATCATTAGAATCCATCACCGTCTCAGCCAAGCAAGCATTGGAATCAAATTTGGATATCACTGTCTAAAGGTTGCTGCCAGTATCCACTGCTTGTGACGACGATAGGATAGCATGAATATGGTTTAATGACTTACTCAAGCTTCCAGTCATACTTAAGCACATTATAATAACTCTGCCAAGACCATGGGAATCATTTTCTCAACTTACAAACGGTGACCATGCTCACAAGAAGCTTGTTCCAAGAAATAGATCATCTAGATTTGAGAAACTTTGAGATCGAGTTGTTCCGACCTGGTGAGCAATTGAAGCATTTTGTAATGCCAATGAGCTGCTTATAAAATTACCCTGAGAAATAATGAACTCTTTTAGTGATGCAGTTCCAGAAAAGCACTTGCAACCATTCATTGACCGGGCCATGCCAGCAAGTAATTCATCAAGACTTATATCAGAATCCCCCAGAAGACTTTGCTAGTTTTATTTTGTACACTTCTAAGCAAGCCCGAGCTTTTTCAAAGAAAAGATCATAGTATTTTTTTTTGTAGGCATTGCCCAACAATATTCAACTTGGATGGATGACAACTCAACGGGAACTATTCTTTCTGTCTTGGGAGGAATATTTTGCATGGCATCCTTTTTAAGTCTACGAAGCATATCAGGAGAAACTAGTTCTTTTTTTATAATTAACTTTCTCTGCAGATGTGAGATCATTAAATCTCTCCTCAAATAAAGAGAGGGAAGGAAATGATGTTGGCCGTAAGAAATTAAACAAGTTGTACATCTCACCAAGGTTGTTTTGGAGAGGGCTGTCTGTCAACAAAACACGATGTTGAAAAGAACATGGATTTAGCAAGCTGAACAATTTACTTTGTGAATTTTTCAGTCGACGGTCCTCATCAACAAGAAGAACTTCCCAAGAAACTCCCCGAAAACGAGGATAATCACAAGAACCATTTCATATGAGGTTAAAAGCACATTAAACTTATAGGCTTCTGGTTTCTTATCCGGTCCACTTAGATCACTTGCATGCCACTCATACCGTCGAATTATGGCTCTTGCTTTTGCACAACCATGATATTGAGCAACATTAACATCTGGAGTCTATAACGCCAACTCAGCAATCCAATTCCTCGTAGTGACAAGAGGTACCAGAACCAAACAAGGACGTGAAACTTTGAATTCAAAGTAAAAAGATGAAATAAAAGCACAAGCAGATATTGTTTTCCCAAGTCCCATCTCATCGGCAAGTATCGCATTCTTGGACTTTATTTGGACATTTGTAATTGGTATTTGAAAGTAGAATTGAAAAATTGAATGGAAATAGATATTTGGGTAGAATTGAAAATTTGAATGGAAATAGGTATTTGGATATGAAATGAATAATTGGAAAATAGATTTAAAGTGGGTGAACATGGCTTGGATTAAAAAATGGATAATGAGTTTAGATGAATATGAAGAATTAGATGTGGATAATGGATGATGATTAGGGATCGCAAACCCGCCCCGCCCCCAAATTCAATCGGGGTGAAAATTTACCAACCAGACCCGCCCCCAGTAGAAAACGGGTGCACCCGCCTCGCTCCCACCCGCAAAAAATTATTATTTTTTTAATTATAATAAAAATTAGTAATTTAATTAAAAAATTGATTATTTTAATAAATTAATTAATTATTTAATTAAAATTTTAATTAATAAATGAATATTAACTTGATTAATTTTATTATTTTAATTGCAATAAGAATATTAATAACTTAATTAAAAGTATAATTAATAAATAAATATTAAAATAAATAAAATAAGGAAATCAAAATAAAATATATTATTTGGGGCGGAGCGGGGCGGGTGCGGGCGGGTCTTAGTGTCTACTTGCACCCGCACCCGCACCCGTAGTTAAGAACCGGGTTTCACCCGCACCCGCACCCAATTAAATTGAATTTCCCCCGTTAATTTCGGGGCGGGCCCGGGTTTGTTTGCCATCCCTAATGATGATAATGGCTATGAAATATCGTTTTTTAATTTAAAACCAATCTTAAACTTTTCACACAAAGCATCTGATGAATGAAGTCTCTCCTGAACCACTGAATAACTTGCAACTGAAGCATCGGCCATCCACTTTGATCTTTGCCATAATTCTCTGAATCTCTCATCAAAAATGAAATAAATTCTGAATCACTTTGAATTTGGCTTGAATCAATCTCTGAGAAAATAAATCCATAGATGAACTACTAATGGACTGATGGACTCTTGATCATGATAACTTTGACCAAACATCACATGAACCACTGCTTGATGATCTAATGAGTTTCAACACAAGATAACTTGACCTTGAATAATCATTGTTTGAGAAATAGATCACTGATACAGTTACTTGCAATTGAAGCAACCTTGATGGTTTGACCAGGATTAGGTCAAACTTTTATCTGACCTTAATCATAACTGAATAGCCACACTTAACTCCAAGTTATGTCTTTGCCATCAATTTTTCTACAAAACCTTAAACACACAAAGAAAGAAAAACAGGCAACTGCAACATATTTTTGAAGGTGAGATAATACTTAGAAGGGGGGTTGAATAAGTATGAAAGATTAAGACTATAAAAATAATAACACAATTATTTTTATCCTGGTTCGTTGAAATCAACTACTCTAGTCCACCCTTCCTAGAGTGATTTGCCTTTCTCAACAAGGACTTAATCCACTATTTAATCAAACAGATTACAATAGTAACACCTAAGAACAACTGTTCTTAGTCTTCTCAAGAGCTACTGATTCCAACTGAATCCTCTTAAGGAAAACCTTTACAATCAATGTAAATCAAATACAAGAGTATGATTGCTTCTAAAAAGCTTTTATCACAACAGTGATTTTTCTCTTAAGTTTAAGTACAAGAAATTCTAAGAAGAATATGAAAGAATGAGAGCTTTGAATATTATGAATTCTTTTCAGCAAATTGTGTAACTGAAGAATTTGGTGGAGTCTTCCTTTTATAGGCAGCTGATCCAAGGATGCTGAGCGTTGAGAAGAGTGTCCCAAAAGGTCTGAGCCCTTTTTGTCTTCACATCAAGTGACCTTTCCTAGAAGTAGAAGGCACAGAAAAATCCTTTTTGTCTGTGTTCTTGTGTCTAGCACTAATGAGGAAAGAGACGTTTGATTTACTCCAATGGATATAATCTTTGAATATTTCTTCTTCAGTTTTTCAGCAAGTTCTTCAGAATCTGAATGAGTCAGAGTCTTCTAATGATGTTCAGAACTTTGATGTATCAGAGTCTTCTGCAACATGTGTGCTTTCAGCGTGTTGATCATCAGAGCATATTTGACACAGAACTTCAGTACTAGGCAGCGTTAGTACTTTCAGAAACTTCTGTAGAAACTATGCTTTGAAAAACTCTTCATACAATATTCTTCTTAGCTTCAGATGCTTCTGACTAGCTTCAGAATCTTCTGGAGCTTCTTGCTTCAGATGCTTCTGACTAGCTTCAGAATCTTCTGGAGCTTCTTGCTTCAGATCCTTCTGGAGACTACGCTCAGGATCTTATGTAAACAGCAATCAGAATCTTCTAATGAGTGCAGCTGGCGCTTCAGAGTCTAGATAACTTCTTGTATACAATTCAGATTTGCTTCTAGAGAGTTAATTTCATTTCAATCTGCAGTAAAACTCACAAGAAAATTTTAGAGTATATAATTCTTAAATATAAAATTTCCTAACAGTTATCATCAAAATAAAGAGATATTATTAAGAACCAATCTGTGTTCTAACAATCTCCCCCTTTTTGATGATGACAAAAAGTATCAGAAATTTTGTTTAACTGAACAAATAGAATTATAACTCCCCCTGAGATGATGAATCTCCCCCTGAGTTAAATATAAAAAAGGAATAGAAACTTCCCTTTTGTCTTGAGTAATCTTCAGAGTTAGATCTTGTTTGTTCTTATAACATTTGAAGGTCAGAATGTCTTGCAGATTTAAGATTCAGAGTTTGATAAATAGACAAATGATCTGAGAGACTCAGAGTTTCTTTTATAAATTGTACTTATCAAATGTTCTGAAATAGTCAGTTTAAATGTTAGATAGAATAGATATGTCTGAAGATTTATTCTGGTGAAGTTATATTAAACAGTTCAGATCTATATTTTCTCCCCTTTTTTTGTCATAAGCAAAAAGTAAAAACTTTTAAAAAGACAAATAAAAGGAAATAGTAAATAAGATAATTCAATGGAGAAAACTTTGATTCATTCAAAAGATCAGATCAAGAGTACATAGGCAAACATCAGAAGATATAGCAATAAGGTACATATGCAAACAACAGATGCAAAAACATTAGAATGAAAAAAAATAATCTAAGAGTGTTTGGACAAAAGCATTTTCAATAGATCTGTAATCTCAGAGGATGATTGCTCTTGCTTGGACATCCACTTAGTCATAGTTTCATTCTTTTCATCTTGCTTTGACATCCATTCTGTCATATCCTCAGACTTCTTATCCTGCTTAGCCATCCAGGATTTGATCTCTGACTGTCCAGCTTCCAGAGCAACAATCTTATCTTCAAAATCTGGATGTTCTTTCTTTATCTCAAATGAAGAATTATGAGGAGATTCTGTAGCCTGAACAGAGTCAATTTCCATTGGTTTTGTAGATCCTGGAGAAGGGTCTACCAGAGTCATAGCCAATGCATTATCAGTAGATTCTGTTGATGGTGGAGGCGCATCTAAACGAAACAGAGGTTCAGTTTTGTTGACAGTCCAGAATATAGCTCTTGCAGCCTCAGCAAATCTGAGCTTTGCATCATCAGAACAGACGTTCTTTAGATTTGAAGCTACAGTGTTGAATCTGTTGATGAATCCGTTCCAGATGATGTCAGATTCTTTGGCATCCATTGTTGTTGAGCATTTCTTCTGAACAGTACCTAAATACATCTGTATTTCTTGCAAAAAAGTTTGAAATAAATGATCAACATTAAGTCTGTGCTTTGGACGTAACAAGGTTACCCAAGTTTTAGGTTGGGGAGTTGGTGGAAAAAGTGATTTTTGGATGGAAATCAGAGGAGGAGGATAATATGGAATGAAGGGTATCTCAGAAGCTTTTTCTTTAGATCTGACTAAAGCATTAAGCAAATGAGGTTTTGCTCTTCTGTGAGGGGTAACTACATCAAAAGGTGCATTTGAGTAGGGTTTGAAAGCAGATTTTGGTGGTTCAACAGATGCAACAGTGTTATCAGATGCAATTTGCAGAGCTGAAACAACAGCTTTATCAGATTTTGCAGAGTATGATATGGTTGCTAAAGGTTCTACATCTGTCATAGATTTTAAGTAATCAAGAATCACAGATGGAAGGATCATTGTGGGTTTTGGTTTCAGAGGGTTGATGGGGTCAGAAGGTTCAACTCTGTCATAAAAGTCTTTCAGTTTGAAACCATAAGACAGATTATGAAATAGAGATGATACTTGGGCACAAGATATAGAAGATGTTGGATTAGAATTGGGAATTAATATCTCAGATGATGGTGCAGGTGGAGGAATATGATATGGAATGGGAGTTTTAGAAGGTATGGTAGATTCAGGTTGGTTTATCTCAGAGTATTTTTCAGATGGAGAGATTAGAAAATCTGGGTGGATTTCTGATTCTGAGGAGTTAGAGGATGTGGTTGGTGTACAAGAGGTAGAAAATACTTGAAACACCGTTTTTAAAGGTGTGACATTAAGAACTTCTGTCTCAGGGATGTGAGGTTCAGAAGTATTGGTAGGTTCTGAAGGAATGTCAGATGGTTTGGATGTTTGTTCTGAGATGGGTGAATCAGAAGGAATAGTTATTGGTTCTGATGAAACTGGAGCAGAAGTTACTTTTGTAGGTTCAAAAGTAACAGGTGCAATGGGTTCAGAAGGTGGATTATTTGATGGTGGATTGTCAGAGGCTTTTTCTGGTTGAGATTCTTTTTGTTTTTCTGGTTGTTCAGATGATTGTTGTTGATCTGATGGTTGTTATTCTGATGGTTGTTGTTCTGATGGTTGTTGTTCTGATGGTTGTTGTTCTGATGGTTGTTGTTCTGATGGTTGAGGTCGTGGAACAAATTGTTTGATATGAATTTTGGGTTGAGATGGTTTTTGTACAGAAACTGTTGGTGTTGTTGTTTGTGTTGGAACAAGTGTTTGTTTTTGTGGAGATATGGAACTGGGAGCAGTAACAGAAGTGGTTTGTGTAGAAGGTGGATTTGGAACAGACTTAACATTCGAATCATTAATAACAAGTTTTGCAGAAGATACAGAAGATTTAGTACCTTTTATTTTGATCCTCTTGGTAAGTACAGAAGCAGCTTCTTCAGATTCTTTTCTCTTCAAGAGTTTCTTGGGCTTCTCAGCAATCTTGACCTTCTTCTGAACAGGTGCAGATTCTTCTACAGGCTGAGTCCTTTTCCTTTGGAGTTGTGCTTCTTCTTCTCCTGCATCTGGTAGAGGTTGTCTTGCTAGCTGAATCACATTAGCAGGAACAGGTTTTCCTTCCTTCTTGCATTCATCAATATACATAACCACTATATGTCTGGACTCTTCATCAAAGAATAAAGGAAAGTCATCTACAAGAACCCTCTTATTCAATTCTGACACATTCAGCTTCTTGGGAGCTGTTGTGAGTTCATCAACAATTTTGAGTCTCAGAAGACTTTTAGCATTCGGAGGCTTTCCCATTATAAATTCTAATTCCTCTGTAACTCCAGCAGCGTACAGAGCAGTTACTAAACCATTCTCAGTAAGAAGATCTGAGATCAACCTTCCAAAGGGGATCCAAGTTCTGATCTTCTGTCCTTTCTCTTTCACATATTCTCTAGATGCATTGATATGGTTCCACAGATGCATAAAGAGAATGTATGGAAGATCTACCTTGGTGCTCTGACTAAGGCAATACATGAAATAGAGCTATTCATTATTGACATAGTCTGGAGAATTGGTTGACTTCCTGTGGTGGATGCATCCCATGAAGATCTTGGCCCAGATTTTGTAATCAGGCTTCAGATCCTTGAATCTGTTAGAAGCTTGACCAGCAGTCATTACTTCTTCATAAACCTCATCCATGTCCACACGCCCAGCAGGCAAGTGAGAAACACCATCTGTTTCTTCATAACCTATTAATTTTCTTATCAGATCTTCTGTGATAATAATTTCTTTTCCCAACACAGAAGATAAGATGAACTTGGGGTAAACTGATGCATGGATCCAGAATTCTTTCACAAGGAGAGGGTAGACTGGTCCAAAGAGCCTATCAAAATACTTAACCCATCCTTGAGCTCCAATGATGGAACGGAATTCAAACCCATTTTCTGCCAGAGAATCAAACTCAACCATAGATTCACATAGAACTTCCAACTTATCAACAGGGGTTAGAAGAGTTCTTTTGGGAGGAGAATAGGGAGTAACACCCATGTTTTCTGAAGTTACAGCAGCCATAGAAGATTGGAATTGAGCAGTTGTTGATGATGAAGTTGCCATTGAAGAATGCTTTGTCAAACGCTTAGGTATAGGGTTTTTATGCAGAGAAAAGAGGAGATGAAAACGCATGTAATTTCTGAGAGTGTGAAAAGTGTGAAAGTGAATACAAGACATGTATTTATACTAACACTTAGGCATATCAACAGTCAGAAATATGCATGTTTTAACAAGCATTAAATGAAGAAAATAATAATCATTACAAAACATTAATTGCTTCTGACAATATGGGGGGAAAACCAAGATTCTCACTATTCAAACTTCACCTCAAACGTCTCTTCAGTTATGTACACGCCACCTCTTCAGATTTGGTGTGACACGTGTTTGCTTGCATGTGTTCTGAATTCTCTTAAGAAATGAAACGTTAGCCAACGTTCAGATCTTCTAAAGATTGTTAGTTCAGAGTTTCACAAAAGAAATATTGATCAGAATAAAATAAGCAATCAGAAGAAATACTTCAGAGCATTAAGCATTTTTGCATCTGTAAAAATTTGCTTCTGATAAATATTATTCTGGACAAAAATTCATACCAATATTTTTCAGAATAAAATTGAATCTATCCTCAACAAAGGGTTTTGTAAAAATATCTGCCATTGATGATCTGTATCAACAAAGGCTAAATTTATGATTCCCTTCTGAACATAGTCTTTGATGAAATGATGCTTAATTTCTATATGTTTTGCCTTAGAATGTAAAATGGGATTCTTGGACAAACATATAGCAGAAGTATTATCACAAAAGATAGAAATGTTACTTTCAAAAATTTGATAATCTTCTAGTTGACTCTTCATCCAGAGCATCTGCGTGCTACATCCAGCAGCAGCAATGTATTCAGCCTCTGTGGTTGAAAGTGCAATTGTGGGTTGCTTCTTGCTGTACCAGGAGATTAGATTTCTTCCTAGAAATTGACAACTTCCAGAAGTACTTTTTCTTTCCACTCTGTCTCCAGCGTAGTCAGCATCACAGAATCCAACTAATTTGAAATCATCAGATTTTCTGTAACACAAACCCACATTAGAAGTACCTTTCAGATACCTTAGAATCCTCTTGACAACTGTCAAGTGTGATTCTCTAGGATCTGATTGGAATCTAGCACACAGACAAACACTGAACAATATGTCAGGTCTAGAAGCAGTAAGATAAAGAAGAGAGCCAATCATACCTCTGTAGAGCTTCTGGTCTACTTTCTTACTTACCTCTTCCTTGCCAAGTGAGCTAGTAGGATGCATTGGAGTCTTTGCCAGCTTACTGTCAGACATGTTGAATTTCTTCAGAAGTTCTTTAACATTCTTTGTCTGATGTATGTAGGTGCACTCTGGAGTTTGATTAACTTGGATTCCTAGAAAGAATCTGAGTTCTCCCATCATGCTCATTTCAAATTCTGCCTGCATACATGTAGCAAACTCCTTTCCAAGCATAATATTTGTTGATCCAAAAATAATATCATCTACATAAATTTGGCAAATTAGAAGATCTTTCTTAATTGTTTTACAAAAGAGTGTTGTATCCACTTTGCCTCTGATGAAATTCTTCTCCAGAAGAAAATTGCTCAATCTCTCATACCAAGCTCTGGGAGCTTGTTTTAAACCATATAGAGATTTCTTTAATTTGAAAACATGATCTGGAAAATTTAAACCAGGAGGTTGGTGGACATAAACTTCTTCTTCTATAATACCATTAAGAGAGGCACTTTTAACATCCATCTGATACAGAGTGATGTTATTTTGTGCAGCAAATGAAATAAGAAGGCGTATAGATTCTAACCTTGCCACTGGAGCATATGTCTCAGTGTAATCAATACCTTCTTGCTGACTGTACCCTTGAGCAACTAGCCTTGCCTTATTCCTCTCAACTTCTCCTTTCTCATTTAGCTTATTTCTGAAGACCCATTTTGTACCAATTATATTGAATCCTTGAGGTCTCTGAACTAGATCCCATACATCATTTCTGCTGAATTGATTTAGCTCTTCTTGCATGACAATAATCCAATCATTGTCTTGCAGAGCTTCATCTACAGAAGATGGTTCAATTTCTGACACTAGTCCAAATAGTGATGCTTCATATGATCTTAGAAAGGATCTTGTTCTGATGGGATCATCCTTCTTTCCAATAATGACATCCTCTGGATGAGAAGCTTTAATTCTGGATGATGATCCTCTAATAGTTGACTCTTCAAAAATGTTTAGATTATTCATCTGAGAAGTTAAAGGAGTAGCATCTGGAGTTGCTTCTGGTTCCTTCACTTGAATTTTGTCTGCTTCTGGAACTTCAGAGTCAATAAAGACTACTTCCCTATCTGCAGAGTTATCAACCTGCTTTGGCTTTTCAGAGCCAAGCTTATCATCAAATCTGACATGAATGGATTCTTCCACAATCTGTGTCTCAGTGTTGTATACTCTGTAGCCTTTAGAGCGTTCAAAATATCCAAGCATGAAACACTGTTGTGCTTTGGAATCAAACTTGCTCAGATTTTCCTTAGTGTTTAACATATAGCAAATACATCCAAAAGGATGAAAATATTAAATGTTGGGCTTTTTGTTCTTCCACAGTTCATAAGGAGTCTTCTTCAGAAGAGGTCTAACAGACACTCTGTTTTGAATGTAACAGGCTGTGTTGATTGCTTCTGCCCAAAAATGTTTTGCCAGATTTGTCTCATTGATCATGGTTCTGGCCATTTCTTGCAAAGTTCTGTTTTTCCTTTCTACAACCCCATTCTGTTGTGGAGTTCATTTCCAATAGTGTCAGATTCAATGATCTTGCCCTTCTGGTTCCCTCCAAACTTCACGTCACCTCCAGATCTAAGTTCCAGGCTTTGGAACATAGACTTTTCTCCTGTCATGTGTCGTGAGCATCCAGAGTCCATGTACCATGATTGGCGTCCTGACCTTGCTGCTAAGAACATCTGCAACAGGAATTATTTTGTTTTTAGGTACCCAGATCTTCTTGGGTCCTTTGGGGTTAGTTGGTTTGTAGGTTTGTCTAAACTTCTGTTTTTCAACATAATGTTTATTCTGACTTGCCTTGGGTTTAAACACATAAGTATTCTTCTCAGAGCTCATGTGTTTAATGTCATTTAAGTGACCAAATTTAAATTGAGAATACAGAGGTGTCTTCTTGATGAAAAGTTTGTCAACAGGTTTTGGATTGCTTCCAGATGAAGATTCATATCCAATACCTCTTCTGTTGTTTCCACTAACACCATAGATCATAGAAGCCATCTTGCTTCTATCTATGCTTTTAGTAAGAAATCTATGAAAGCTAGAGTCATATTTTTCTAAAATGTTTTCACATGACTTAGTCTCAGATTCAGATTCTTGTTGAGTTATTTCAAAGTCATTTTTGATTTTCAAATTAATTTCTTTTTGCTTAACAAGTTCTGTCTTCAGAAGATCAATCTCAGATTTAAGATTGCTTTTCAGCTTCTTGTATTTGAGTTTGATATTGTTATAACTTTTAAGAACTTCTGTTAAAACTTTTATAAGTTCTTCTTTGGTAAGTTTAGCCATTACCTCTTCTGCGTCATCATCAGATTCAGAATCTGATTCATATCCTGAGGTACCTTCCTCTTGATCCTCTATGTTGGCCATCAGTGCAACATTAGCACATTCTTCTTCTGATTCAGAAGATGATTCAGATTCATCTGAGTCATCCCATGTTGCCATCAGAACCTTCTTCTTTTTGTTAAACTTCTTCTTGGGTTTTTCCTTCTGAAGTTTGGGGCAATCATTCTTGTAATGCCCAGGTTCTTTGCACTCATAGCACACAACTTCTTTCTTCCCAGATCTTCTGTGCCCAGAAGATTCCTTTCTATTATCAGATCTTCTGAAGTTGTTGAACTTCTTTCCCTTGTGCTTCCAGAGTCTGTTGATCCTTCTGGACAGCATGGATAATTCATCTTCTTCTTCAGAAGAAGATTCTTCAGAGCTTTCTTGAATAACCTGCAAAGCTTTAGCAGTTTTGTTAGATTTTAAGGCAACAGATTTACCTTTTTCTTTCTTCTGAGGTTCATCTTCCTCAAGCTCAATCTCATGGCTCCTCAGTGAGCTGATGAGTTCTTCTAGAGAGATCTTGTTCAGATCTTTAGCCATCTTCAAGGCAGTCACCATTGGTCTCCATCTGGTAGGCAGACTTCTGATGATTTTCTTTACGTGATCTGATGTAGAGTATCCCTTGTCCAGAACTTTCAGCCTAGCTATGAGTATCTGAAATCTGGAGAATATGGCTTCAACAGATTCAGAGTCTTCCATTTTGAATGCCTCATACTTCAGGATCAGAGCCAGAGCTTTTGTCTCCTTAACTTGAGAATTTCCCTCATGAGTCATTTTTAGGGATTCAAACATATCAAAAGCAGTTTCCCTGTTTGTAATTTTTTCATACTCAGTATGTGAAATTGCATTCAATAATATAGTCTTGGATTTGTGATGATTTCTAAAATCTTTCTTCTGAGCATCTGTCATAGATTTTCTGTCAATCTTCTTGCCATTCCCATCTGTGGGATGGACATATCCATCTATGACTAGATCCCATAGATCAGCATCATATCCTAGGAAAAAAACTCTCAATTTTGTCTTTCCAGTAATCAAATTTCTCCCCATCAAACATAGGGGGTTTGGTGCTGATCCTGTCCCTTTCTTCATATTTATTGTTAATATTGGATATTGTATTATCAGCCATTGTAACAAATAAATATATATCAAAGTATTTCTCTCTGGATCTTTACTGATACTGTTAAGTGGTAGCACACACATAACCAGGCTCTGATACCAACTGAAGGTGAGATAATACTTAGAAGGGGGGGTTGAATAAGTATGAAAGATTAAGACTATAAAAATAATAACACAATTATTTTTATCCTGGTTCGTTGAAATCAACTACTCCAGTCCACCCTTCCTAGAGTGATTTTCCTTTCTCAACAAGGACTTAATCCACAATTTAATCAAACAGATTACAATAGTAACACCTAAGAACAACTGTTCTTAGTCTTCTCAAAAGCTACTGATTCCAACTGAATCCTCTTAAGGAAAACCTTTACAATCAATGTAAATCAAATACAAGAGTATGATTGCTTCTAAAAAGCTTTTATCACAACATTGATTTTTCTCTTAAGTTTAAGTACAAGAAATTCTAAGAAGAATATGAAAGAATGAGAGCTTTGAATATTATGAATTCTTTTCAGCAAATTGTGTAACTGAAGAATTTGGTGGAGTCTTCCTTTTATAGGCAGCTGATCCAAGGATGCTAAG
Organism: Lathyrus sativus; assembly: GCA_963859935.3. NCBI lineage: Eukaryota > Viridiplantae > Streptophyta > Magnoliopsida > Fabales > Fabaceae > Lathyrus > Lathyrus sativus. The sequence goes on from OZ012739.1 coordinate 423,812,290, forward strand.
CATTGAGAAGAGTGTCCCAAAAGGTCTGAGCCTTTTTTGTCTTCACATCAAGTGACCTTTCCTAGAAGTAGAAGGCACATAAAAATCCTTTTTGTCTGTGTTCTTGTGTCTAGCACTAATGAGGAAAGAGACGTTTAATTTACTCCAACGGATATAATCTTTGAATATTTCTTCTTCAGCTTTTCAGCAAGTTCTTCAGAATCTGAATGAGTCAGAGTCTTCTAATGATGTTCAGAACTTTGTTGTATCAGAGTCTTCTGCAGCATGTGTGCTTTCAGCGTGTTGATCATCAGAGCATATTTGACACAGAACTTCAGTACTAGGCAGCGTTAGTACTTTCAGAAACTTCTGTAGAAACTATGCTTTGAAAAACTCTTCATACAATATTCTTCTTAGCTTCAGATGCTTCTGACTAGCTTCAGAATCTTCTGGAGCTTCTTGCTTCAGATCCTTCTGGAGACTACGCTCAGGATCTTCTGTAAACAGCAATCAGAATCTTCTAATGAGTGCATCTAGCGCTTCAGAGTCTAGATAACTTCTTGTATACAATTCAGATTTGCTTCTAGAGAGTTAATTTCATTTCAATCTGCAGTAAAACTCACAAGCAAATTTTAGAGTATATAATTCTTAAATATAAAATTTCCTAACAGTTATCATCAAAACAAAGAGATATTATTAAGAATCAATCTGTGTTCTAACAATTTTTGGTATTTTGGTTAAAGGTTAGTAGACGAAAACAAACATAACGCAAGTAAGAAACACATAGGTGTTTGGTGATCTCCCTCAAAAGCAAACTCACAGAGAAGGGTAGGAGAACCAAGTTGTGATCTTGTTTATGTATGTAATGATACAAATGATAAGTGAGATCTTAGGGTTAAAGAATTAGGGTATTACAAGGCCAGATGTCAAGACATCAGATATGTCATCCTGCACTACACACCAGATCCTTCCTTTCAGCGTCAAAGTCACTATCACCACCAAACTTGGCCAATACTTTACTCCAACATTCACCAGGATTAGATATTTCATCTCTGAGTCTATTGGTGAATACAAACTCCACATGATTAGCTCCCATGTATAATATGCTTCATTTTTTGGAGAGTTAATATGTTGCGATGATGTTCCAACATTTGCTTAGACATCAGTCTCTTTCACAATGATTGAACCATTAACTTTGGTTCTGGAGTTAACATTCATATGTTCTGCTATCATCATAGCAACTCAGGAACATCCCTTTGTATGAACTACTTGAGAACCAAGACCAGGCATGTCTTGATAGGACCAAGCAAACACGTCAACATATTCTCTAAGAAGCTCTACCATCCTCTTCTTAACATCTGACTGAAGCAGTGCCCCAATCTTGACTTCTTTCTTATCATCATCAGAACCCAGATTAACCAATTCCACCGGCTCTTCATGAGGCTGAATGGTGTCAAAGTAGATACGACCAGTTGAATCTGATTGAAGAGAAAAGAATGACGGCCTTGTGTCATGGCCAATTATATCAACAAAGAATGAAGAAAGCATTTGATAAGAAGGTTCAACCCCGTGTGTTCAGAGAAGGTGACCTCGTGCTCAAAAAGATCTCGACTTTTACTACTGATTCTAGGGGCAAGTGGACTCCTAATTATGAAGGCACATATGTTGTTAAGAGAGCCTTCTCTGGCGGTGCATTAATTCTTACAACTATGGATGGAGAAGAGTTCACTCGTCCTGTGAACGCCGATGCAGTCAAGAAATACTTTGCCTAAAAAAAATATAAAAGAACAGCTCGCTAAGTTGAAAACCTGAAAGGGCGGCTTAGGCAAAAATGAGCGTCTCGGTGGATTGAAAACCTGAAAGGGCAGTCCAGGCAAAAATTAGAGACAAAACAGAAATAATCATCCCAGTAGATTGAAAACCCGAGAGGGCAATCTAGGCAAAAGTTAGGGATCATGGCAAGTAACTGCATCTGGCCAGTCTTGATCGTTTGAAGCAACATTTCCTATCAAAGGTTTTACTTCAATTATTCCCCGCTGAAGTCTCAAGCACAGTTGGAATTCAAAGTTGTTAGGGAGAATAATGGTCATTGTATTTAAATGTAGAACTTTTCCATTGTACTTACCATTTTTCAAACTTTGTAATGATCCATGGAGTTACGCCATTTGCGGACTACCATTCTATCAATAGAATTTGGACCTTTGTGCCTTTGTTTGCAATTCTTATTTTGTTTCTGTTTATAGAATTTCATTTTATTTTTTATGATGATTTTTGAAACAAATGTGAATAATTGATTTAAATTTTGAAAATTATAAAAACATTTTTCTTTGATTTGTGAAAATAGAAGAAAGGATGTCAATAGTAATCCCAAGAATGGTAGAATCTTGAAATGAAAAGCTTAAGTTCTTTCCTCAGCAGGGTTCTTTCTTGCCTCTCTGGTAGAATTTATTGGCAGCTCCCCAGTAGAGTTGTGTTGATGTTTCCCCATTTGAGCTATATTGAGGTCTCTTCAGTAGAGTTTGTTGATATCCCCTTAGCAAAGTTTTTGTTTCTTTGGATAAACCAGACGAGTGTTGAACGGTTTTCCACAACAAAGTCTTGATTCAAATGATGAATATATTTTATTCATTCAACCAGGTTATGATCGGACTGTTGAGAAATTTGAAGACCACTTCTCCTTGATGTTTTTGCCCATGCGGAGATTTGTCTTTGATGATTCCTAGCAGAGGTTATGCATATTTACTTTGGATTATTCCCCAAGTAGAGAACAATGTTGTTTACTTCTAAGAAGTGTTGACATAACAGTCACCTGTTGGGTTTTCTCTCACCTTGTGATTGGGTGTTGATTTAAAATCCCCCACAGTTTGGCTTTTTGCTATGATGTTAACTTCTTATTCCCCTGACAGGGTTGGAAGATTTGTGTTGTTATGTTTTCTCCAACAGTTTTTTTCTCAAAGCGGAGTTCATATTGTTGTTCCCTCTTGTTGAATTATTGATGGTTGAAGATTGATCTTTGGGGTCTTTTCCCAAGCGGTATCTTTGTCTCTTCAGCGAGATTTAAGCCTTGTAGTAGGATTTATTTTCCTTTGATGGCTCTTGTGTATCTCTTGCAGGTTTTCTGTTGCTGATCCCCAGCACGATCTCCAATGATATCTCTAACTTGCGGAGATTAGCCGGGTATTTCAGTGGTGTTGTGATGTTTTGTTCACCCTCTGTTTGCCCTTTTTTGTCTGTTTTGTCAGCATATTCATATTCATATGCATTGCATGCACATTCATTTTGGTTGAGCATAACATGTTTTTGTTGCATTGTGCATCCTGTTTTTTTATTGGTATTTCCCTTTTCCCGATGTTGTTATCCCGCGGAGTGCGTGTGTCCTCTCTTCATTAGAGTGTCGACCCCTAAGCAGAAAATACCTATCATTTTTAATTCCCCACTGAGTTTATGCCTCGTGGAAGATGTTTGTTTAGCTTTCCTCCCCAGCTTTTATCTGGATGGAATTGTTCCCCAGTTGAGTTATTTCCTCATTGGGTCGAGTCTTGTTTGACCGTTTCTTTCCAGTTTGTTCCTGGATTGAACTTTGGTCTCTTGCAGCAGTTACTTTGGTTTTCCCTGGGCTGTGAAACCTGGATGTCGAGAAGGTAGTTTTGAGGATTTATTTTCCTCGGCAGAATCTGTTATTGATCCCCATCAAAATATGAAGATTTGATTTCCCCAGTAGTGTTTTGATAACACTCTCTTGGTAATTACTTATGCAACTTCATGTGGAGGCCTCTTTATTTGAGTAGCTTGTGTAATCTCTAGAAATTTACCTTCTCAATAAATAACATTTCTCTGGCTCATCCTCAACAGAGAAGTTTATTGTGAAATTATGGATCCTTATCCGACCAGCTTTTCTATCGGATGGATTTTTTGTGGAATAATTCTCGACGAGAAGTCTATTGTATGGTCTAACCTGCTCGTATCTCTTTTAAAGATCCCCGACAGAGTTATTAATATCTTTTTTCCAACAAATGGTTGTCTCTTTATTTGAGAAGTTTGTTGTGTGATTGGAGCTGCTCAGTAACAAGTAGCTGATGATATATCTCTTTCTCCTACCCAGTGACAGGTAGTCGAGTATGTTTGTCCTACCCAGTATCAGGTATTTGACCATTACCTCCTTCTCCTACCCAGTGACAGGTAGTCGAGTATGTCCTACCCAGTAACAGGTAGTTGACATGTTGTTTACCCTATCCAGTAACCGATAGTTGGTAACCTCTTTCATTCAAGTTTATTATTCCCGCTAAACTACTCAGTAACCAGTAGTTGGCGTTGCTTCTTTTCCTACCCAGTAACAGGTAGTTGATTATATTTCAACGAGTGGATTACTTTTTACCCATTAACTGGTAGTAAGTAATACATCTCTTTGTTTTCTACCCAATAACTGGTAGATAACAATTCTCTTGTGTTTTTTGCACTTATTTTCTACTCAGTAACCAGTAGAAAGTATTTTACCTATTTTCTTCGGTTCGAATATCTTCGCCCAGTAACTGGCAGTTGGTATCTCTTTCCCTGTTGAGTCATTTCCTTTCCTTTATCGGAATAGGATCTTGCTTTTTTGTTTTCCCCTGTGGAGTCTCTTTTCTTCTTTTGCTCTGGTGTTTATTTTTTTTCCTGTGGCATTTTCTTCCCACGGTGGTCTTGTGTTTGCATACCATATCATTAGCATAACCATATCATTTTGTGGTCTCTTAGGGCAAAAAAAAATTGGGTTTATTGTTATATTTAAGTCTCTTCTATCTGGTCGAGACAAAGATGTCAATCTTCATATCTCCGGATAGAAGAATCTTAAATAGGGGCAGCTGTAATACCCTAAGTTTTACCCCTAAGATCCCCCTTTTCATTTACATCATTACATACGCAAACAAGATCATACTTTTTGGTTCTCACACCCCTGTTGTTTCTTACTTGCTTTATGTTTGTTTCTATTTACTAACCTCTAACCAAAATACCAAAAATATTTTGCAATCTTTTGTTTGTTTCGTCTTCTCTGTGTGATTAAGGTTTTGTAGGATGATTTATGGCAAGGGAATGACTTGGAATCAAGTGTGGCTATTTATGTGCAGTTAAGGTCAAACTATCAAGAGATTAATTCATTTGCAAGTATATGTATCAGTGGGTTTTTTTCTCAAGAAATGTGAATGTTCAAGGCCATGTTGTCTCGTGCTAGAATTCATCCTGCTATCAAGAAGTGATTTATGAGATTCAGAAAATTATGAAAAGTTCAAATGGATTCAAATGACAGGTTCTTTAGTTGTAAGCTTTTCAGTGCTCCAAGATTGGTTCATTCATTTTATCAAAGATTGATGAAGAAATCTCATGTGTGGATTTTGGGTCGGATTTAATCAAGTCAATGGATGGTCATAGTTGATGATCATGAAAGGTCTATTACTGACAATCAAGGATATTACAAGCTTGACCAGGTTGCATCAACACACTGTACCATAGAAGCCCGAAAGGAGCATTACAAATTCAAGAAGTTGGAAAATTATATGGTATTTCCAAATATGGCTACAATAGAAGACATTGTTGTTGTTTCATATGATATTTGTGGTTTGGTTAGGATGGTTAGTAGCAGTCAGAAAGCAACAGTGGCTTTGACTCACGGACCTGATAATGTGAAACCACAAAAGAAACAAACTGATGGAAATGGAAATTTCTGCTTTGAGGTTATTCCTGGTGAATATCGCTTATCAGCTATTGCTGCTACTCCCGATAATGTTGCTGGACTCATATTTGCTCCATCTTATATTGATGTTGCGATCAAAAGTCCATTGTTGAATGTTGAATTTTCGCAGGCTCTGGTCAATGTCCGTGGTGCTGTGGTCTGCAAGGAAAAATACAAATTAAACACAACAGCGAAGGAACAAACTGCAAAGGCAGATCAGAGACACTCATAGCAAAAACTTTACAAAGAGAAATAAACTCTCACACACAATAATAACCAAAAGATCTTCTACACAGAAGCACGCTATCAAGACATCTTGTATAACATCACATAACCACCAACAAACCTTATGCAAACAAAGAAGAGATTCCCTCTACCAAGTACCATTGGGACTGACCAAAATACCAGAGTGTTAACTGAGCAAATGACCATTATCAGCCTTTTCCACCCCAGTCTGCTCCTCTTCTCCCTTATGTTCCTCTATCCACTGAGACTTCACCTTGCATTGGCCTCATAAGAACTATAAGAGGAAGCTCTATAACTTTCGCAGTAGTCTAATGTTGCAACTTCTGGTGGGATATTTAGACTACATCTTCCTTGAATGCATATACATCTCATCAGTGATCAAACGTTCTTCCTTAAAGAAATATAACTTAAGACCTTGATCACACAACTGAATTATGTTTAATGCATTAATTGAAAGTCTCTTAACAATGGAAACAACATCAAGACTAGAAAATCCAGATCTCAAACTCTTTAAATTTCACATTTGACACCATCACTAGAATTAACAAAGTTGAAAGAGAGAGACTTAGAGTCCATCAGATACTTCCTTACTCCAATCATGAGTCCGGAACACACACTACCAAAATACCAGTCTTGTTTTGTTGAAGCTCAAAGAGAGGTATGAGAGACAAGGCAATTTGCACCCTCCTTGAGTTTTAGGCATTGTTTTACTTTAGGTTGAGATGAACCTTTGAGACAAAAAAATGACAAGACTAACTTTACCATAGAAGAGACATCTTCAGCACAAGGAGCTGCCTTTAGCATGAAACTTCTGGTATTAGGCACTATGTTGAGACATTTAGTTAACATCATTGTCTCAACTTGCCTGTTGATGGAAACAAATTTTATTCACATGAGTTCTTTTTTGCTTGTTATAGCCTTGAAAACCTTGTCCCTTTTTGGCTTTCAGGCATCTTCTCAAATGAATAACTTCTTCAACACATTAGAACAGTTGTTGAAAATCCTCATAGACTTGACCATGATATCAAGTTTGAAGATCAATACAGACACCTAATTCTACAGGCTGTAGGTGGTAGACAACCATTATTTTCTTAGAGACAATATAAAGGAAATATTCACCTCCTATATTTCTTCTTGTTGACAGCCTTCTTTACTCTTGATGCACAAAACTCTGAAGAAGCAACCAACTCATCATGAGATGATTCTTCAATGTCAGGGTCTACATCAGAAGGTCACCTTCTAAAAATGGCAGTAACAAGCTTGACAAATTCATCATCAGAATTACTTTCCTCATATCCTGGTTGAATCACCTCCCAAGTAATATAATAGCACTGAATAACCTTTCATTAGGCACAAGGTCACATGATCCTACAAAGTTGGAGAGAAAAACCATGCTCTTGTCCTTCTATTCAAATCTGTCATTTTAAAGACAAAAATAATATGAACCAAAAGATCTATCTATGATTATGATAACTTGATCTTCTTATACAACAGTAGTCACATTCAAGACAGATCTCTCGAGTAGAGACCTCAGAATCCTACTGTCCGAATGTGCCTTTATGAGAGGTCTTGATAAGATCCCAAGCAACTTTGGCCACCACAAATGTGTTTAAAAAACTGAACATATTCAAATCTTTTAGTGTAACAAGAGCCAACCCATACTCTTCCTCACAAGGAACAACACACACACACCATTTGGTGACAGATTTCCAAGAGCTATTGTCCATTAATCTCAAGAAAGTTGTCATTCTAGCCTTCTAATGATCATACAGTACCAGAAAAATTCTCCCTGAAGCTTACCCAATAAACAGACTAGGGTGTCAGCTCGGATGCCAATTGAAATTCTGGCACTCTAACACATGTTAATATTGATGTCCTCACATCAGAACATAATGTCGAAATAGATGTTACAACATGTTCTATCTAACAGAACAAATAAATTAAACTAAAAATAAATTGCAAAAAGATAAAAAAAAAAAACACAGTCACTTGTTAACCCGGTTCGGTGCAACATCACCTACATCTGAGGGCATCCAAGCCAGGAAGAAAACTCACTATGATAGCATTAGTTCAAAGCTAAACTCCCCCATTTAAAACTTCTCGCCTAATCACTACCTTGTGCAACTTCTACCTAGAAACCCTCTAGATATGAGATCCCCTTCTCACTTCCTACCAGTCACAAACCAGTGACAATTCAACAATGACTCAAAGTAGAAGAACACTCTTCCAATAATAATACTTAGTTTTGCTGAAAAGCTTTAAACTAAGGACAATACACTCTTGCTTAAAAGCTCATGAGTGAATAATAAACAACCTACAATCAGTCTGCCTCAATGTATCAAAAGATACATGGGTGATTTACAAAGTCACACTAAAGAGACTCTCAAAACCTAAGGCTCTAAAACTTCCCCTTATTTTTACAAAATTGAAAGTCGTAAAAACATTAGGTTTAGGTTGCTCTTTAAATGCTCCCTAGCAGTCCATGGGCTTCGAAATCTTCAACCAGATATTGCTTCATCCACACGTTGAGGCTTGTATCAATTATGCAGAAAAATCTCCTTAAATCTTGGAACAAATCATCAAGTTTCCTAAATTGTCTCAACATCCAATTTTAGAAGCCTATGAACAGTTAGAGATCAAATTAAATGTTCCAGATTAAATCTTCTTGACATGTGAAAATAAGTGAGATATATCAAAAAGGAATCTCCCATAATCAAATCAAATTTGTCAAGAATAAGACTACAACATGTGCTGATGTTCTAGTACAGCATGTCACCACATCTGTCAGAACATCTATCTTTAATATTGGCAGACCAACAAGTTAGGACATTTCTCCCAACATCTTTCTGTGAATCATGTTTTAGCAAAATCGTGTCAATCTTAAATCAGTCTACCACTAAGGGACTGATCCAATTTAAACCTAGTTCTTTAAATCAGTCTACCACCAAGCCACCCAAATAACACCTTTAAAGACGAGTGATTGGTATACACTTACGGTCGACCGCAAAATTTAATTAATGTATTTGAAATTAAATTATATAATAGTGAAGTGATATATATATATATATATATATATATATATATATATATATATATATATATATATATATATATATATATATATATATATATATATATATATATATATATATATATATATATATATATATATATATATATATATATATATATATATATATATATATATATATATATATATATATATATATATATATATATATATATATATATATATATATATATCACTTCACTATTATATAATTTAATTTCAAATACATTAATTAAATTTTGCGGTCGACCGTAAGTGTATACCAATCACTCGTCTTTAAAGGTGTTATTTGGGTGGCTTGGTGGTAGACTGATTTAAAGAACTAGGTTTAAATTGGATCAGTCCCTTAGTGGTAGACTTGTGGGTGCGGCCGACTGTCCGACCTTTGTTAGATGCGTCTAGCTTAACACTCTAGGTTTAAATTGGATCAGTCCCTTATTGTCAGATTTTATTTGGTACATCTGGAATGCTTAGTTGACTCAGGAGCTGGAAGATGATGGTTCCAATTGGTATTTGTAGTGACCATATAATCCTTTATTCTCATTTCGACTTCATCTCATGTAGACTCTCATGGGTAGTTATACCTGCGATGCCCATTTTGCATGAATTGCCCTTCTTCTCGGATGATACCCTGGTTGTCCTTGTATGTCTTCCTTTGGAACAAAGACGAGGTTTGGAAGGAATACATGGTCGATGGGTGATTCCCTACGGGTAATTTTATCCCCTGAGTTACCCCGGTGGGTGTCAATTGTACACCTCACTGAGTGACTATCCTGAGATGTCGATCGCCACGTAACTCCCTTACCTTCCTGCTGCGAGAATGACCTCGGTCACTGCATAACTGGGACAGGATGGAATCAGGTTGTTACGATGGTGATATTTTTGGAATAAAGCGATTACAATGATGAAACACCCGTCTCCGGGTAGCTATGGCGCCCTTTACATATAAGTTTCCTTGAGAACAATGTGAGGAATTTTCATTGGTGAATCTTTTTGGTGTTGCTCGGCCTCAGTATGAATCTGACCGGGTATTTCTCACATTGAGAAGATTTCGCTTGCAAACTCCAATGATAGATAGTTGTCGTATTCACGTTCTGATTGACTAGTGAGTTTCATGCAGTTCACTAATATTTCATGTGGATTGATTAGTTGACAATGTCTTGAGCATTGTTACTTTATAAATGGACGGCAAAAATTTGTTACTTAATTTTTTTCTTCATCAAATTGGTCATAAATAGGTTTTCCAGTTCAACTGAGATAATAGGTCATAAAAAATGTTTAGAAAATTAAAATGTGATAAAATATAGTTGCTAGGATTCGAATGCGTGTCCTTTAAATATTTTATCTTTCTTGGTTTCCAGCTCAATTAAGGTAACAGGTTATCAAAAAAAATTTAAAAACTAAAATGTGATAAAATGTAGTTGTTGGGATTCAAAGGTGTGTCCTCTAAATACTTTATTCATTGGTTATCATCTCAATCGAGGGAATATGTGATATTTTTTAATAATAAAAAATTAAAATATAATACATCTATAATTTACACATTAGGTGAGTTGAAAATATTTTCATAAAATATACTCCCCCCGTCCCATATTATTTGTCGCATTTGAGAAAAAAATTTGTCCCAAATTAATTGTCACATTCAACTTTTTAGTCAAATAATTCCCATTATACCCCTAATAATTTTTCACGCTAAATTAATAAAAATGAAATAGAACCATTCAAAAAAAATCTTGAGCAATGCACCTCATTATGTCTTTTTAGTTTTCATGTCTGCATTAATAACTTCATTGTCTTTTCATATAGATTAACGTACTCTTTTATTTCTATATAACTAGAAAAATTTATGAATAGTATACAATTATTCTTAAATATAATTCCTTGAATTAAACTGAAAATGAAAAAAGTTTCAAATGAAAACCATCAAAATTTTGAAGATGTTGAAATAGTGGAAGACTCTTTAGATTTTTAAAGAGACTTAGATGAAAATAATGAAGGTAATGAAGTTTCTAAAGCAGAAGACAATTTTGAGAGAGATGAAGAAGAAAATAATTAAGACATTGAAATTGAAAGAGAAGAAGATAATAACATAGCACTCTAGGATATTGATTTAAATATGTCGGCACATCATGATTTTGATTTGAACGAGTTGCCTGAGGAAGAACATGAAGTTTTTCAAGCAAGAGCAGTATTTGATTCATAATCAGAAATCAAAGAAGAGGTGATTAACCTTCAAAAAATATGGGTTCTAAGATTTTAAACTCTAAAGAAATCGTATAATTTTGTTTTGATTTTAAATTTTTTTCAAGTTATAATTTTCATTTTCTATTTTTGACAAGTTATAAGTACGGCTTCAATTTTGTATTTTTCCCAAGTACCGGATGATTTTAACTTTTTATTTTTGTCAAGTTATAAGTATGATTTTAATTTTCTATTTTTGTCAAGTTAAAATATGATGTTCATTTTCTAATTTTGTCATGCAGATTAATTAGTCATGAATATTAGAGATCGTCCAAAAATGACTGAACAATTATATTCGTGTATCAGACATCGAAAACAAATTGGCATGCACATTTGCATTATATATCAAAGAAAAATAAAAAAAGTTGATATCATATAAAATCATCCAACAAATGTTCAAGAAATTACAAATAAAACTAAAAATAACTCGAAATTAATTTAAATATTCAAGAACATCTTGTATTAATGTAGGATCACACTTCAATTGTGTAGGTAGTTGTCCTTGATGCTCCAACATTTTCTTTTTTAAAAGTGGAATTTTGTATTTTTGGGAACCTCTAGTCTTCAAGATTTCGATCATACACGACTGCAAAGTCAAAAAAATATGATTTGACCTCACTCCTGAAAATGTTTCAAAAGATTTTTCAACTGCTTTCACTAGATCATCAATAGAATTTGATGACTCCTTATGTTGTAAGGATTGAATAACATTGGAATATCCAAGATCTAAAACATTTAAATCGGGTGAATTTGTCGACTGGCACACTATTCGAATGTCAAATACATCTTGTGAAGCTACTCGACAAAATTCTTCATCATGAGAATCAATGTGTGTTCTAGCATTGTCTTGCTGGATAAATATTGGAGATCCCTTTTCGTCTCTAGGCCATTTTCCCTCGATGACGGGTAAAATTTTATCAATCAACTACGTCCTTATCAGATCTTTGTTAACTGAAGTGATTGGTTTGATTACTAGTGTTCCCGCAACTCTATTAATGTTATTCCTTTTAGCTGGCTCCTGTGTGACGAAGGGAAATATTCCAATTTTTTCAGAAAAAGTTTCATTTCCTTGTGCATAAAACCTTGGACGAGCTATAGCAGGTAAAACCATGACTTTTTCGATGAAGTTCTTACTTTTGCATGTGTGCAACGAAACTTCTTCATCTTGAAGTAAGTAATAGTTCTCACATTTTTTTGTCATATAGAACCATTTTCATCGATATGAATAGTGTTATACATACCTGAAAACATGGAATCATGTGGCAAGCTTGAACTATCTAGCATTGATAAACAAAAATGCAATCTCTCTTTTTTGTTTTCTTCCTTTAAAACTCCTGACTTTAAAGATCTATGCAATGTGCTTTTACTAACTTTAGCTGCATACGAAAGAGATCTAACTATCGTTCTTTGACACAAAGGAATCTCACGGATTCGATCATATTCAACTTCAATTCTTTTACGACCACAATTCTCTGTTCTTTTGTGAGATATGTCGGCATGAACACCACTATTTCTTCCTTGTTTCCAAATACGTTGAATAGTACGTGTTGAAACTAAAAATTGTGATGCCACCATTTTAAGCACCACTGGTATCAATCTTCCTTCAACACTCTTACTATTTAAAAGAACATTATATATAGTCCTTCTATCTTCATTACTCAAATTATTTCTTTTAATTTTTGATATCGAAATCTCCAAATTTTTTGCATCATTGACAATATCTTCTTCTGCGTATAGTTAAATATTTAATGACAAAATAATTAATGTGTGAAAAAATATATTATTAGAACATTTAAAATTTTATTACCCGTGTCAATTTTTTACTTGCATAATTATGAATAAATATTTAAATGAAATAATAATTTAAATATCAGTAAATAGAACAGCGTACAAATCTAACCAAAAAAGTCAATATTATGAAAATTGAAATAAAAAAAAATCTATCATAATTAATTAATGGAATATATTGTAATAAAATTAACTTACATAGTCATTTTTTTCATTTAATTGAATAAGTAGCAAGGAATAAAGGACCAAACATTACCAAATTGAAAATATGACAACAAATAATTATTCTTACATTTATAAATTGGACTAAAATAAATTATTAATGTAAATAGAGAAAAAATTGAATAAGAAAATATAATGTATCAAAAAGTGAATACATTAGAATAATAAAAGCCATGCTTACCAAGGTTTTCGTCTAAATCAATTGCCAAACATAATATTTTCATTCATAGCTATTAATAAAAGGAATGTCTATTAACAACGTCATAACTAGAATTTTATACAACAAAATTTGGTGGGAAGTTTTAATTATTTGGAGGGAGAATATTGTTAATGATTTTCCTCTACTTTTTTTCACGTGAAGCATACAAATTTCAATGTATCTTTTGGCCTACTATGAATTATGACAATATTTAATAATATGGAATTGAGAAGTTAGTATTAATTAGTGGTTATTTAAAATAAATGATAAAAATTAAAAGACAAATAAGTAGAATAAGGGTAATATAGTAAAAACAATATTCTCTTTCTTTTTTTATCATCTTTTCTTAATCTGTGTGAAAAGCTCAATTGTGACAAATAATATGAGACAGAGGGAGTATTATTTTATTCGTAGCAGTGATATTTACAAGTGACTTTTTATCATATAAAATTCATCATTTTTACATATTCGTTATGCATTTGTATCGATGTGCACCACTTAGTGTATGTTTACATAGATAAGTAAATTTAGAGGATATCTTAAGACGCCTCATGAGTTTCTTTTCCACTGTGTGATTTTTCACAAATGCCCCTAGATTTCGGAGATATATCTGCAGACGCGTCCTATGCCTTAATAATATTCCGAAGATATATCTCCGGAACAATTTAAACCTTAAACGGTCATAACATATCTCCCATAGCCCATTTGGATTTGAATTTTTCTGGAGATACATTTACGGGAATTTTTCAGAGATACATCTCTGAAGTGTTTTAGAACAGGTTTTTTTTAAACGCGTTGTGTATTTATTCGCAAATGAATTATAAACTAACAGACACACCAAAATAACATAATAATATAGTAATAGGATGTCATATGTCACGTAAATCTAAAATGTAGTAACAGTGTCAGGAAAAACGTACAAACTATAATACTAAAACAAAATAAATACAGACAACTATTGGGTATTGCCTGACAACCTCTCCCCTGCCTTCTGCCTGTTCTGCCTCCTCGGCCATCGATCCACTCTGTCTTCGCGCGATATCTGCAATACAAAAGTGCCACATATGCCTCCATAATAATGGCATCCAGTACTCGCCTAAAAGCAGACCCCTCAGGAAAGATAGCTTCGTCAATGTCTACCCGCGCCATCTCCACTATGCAACGACAACGAGGCACAGGTGCATCCCGGCGCCTGCGGGAGGATAGGGGGAGTGACGCGTTAGCTGGTGCATCTCGTGGTCTGTGGAAAGAAGATGAAGAAGGTGGAGTGGACTGAGATGAGATAGAGTGACTTGAGATGTAGTTGGAGTGACTTGAGATGTAGATGGAGTGGCATGAGGTGAAGGCTGAACCCCAGGAGTTGACTGAACCTCAGGAGTATGAAGTCGACGCCTCTCCCTGACCAGAGATACCTATTGCGTCAGGACCCGGTTGGCTCCGCTCTCGTCTAACGGATGTGTGCTAGGCAACCTGTACATGCCTCAATCGGTCGGCTCTGTCAGCCATTATGCCTGCAACGTATAATGTAATTAATCGTACAATTATTTTACGCAATAAGAAAAATTATAAAACAAAAAGAAAAAAATAGACTAAGAAATTTCGGAGATACATCTCCGAAAATATTCAACGTCTCGTGTACTATGGATAATTTCGGAGATACAACTATGGAAATATTCCGCAGATGTATCTCTGGAATTACCCAAATTACATGAGACGTTGAATTTTTTTGGAGATGTATCTCTGGAACATTCTGCAACTCAGAGGTCGCACCAATGGCATCCTCTGCTCCTCAGAATGACAAATTTGAAGTCTTGATCGTCCATTTAAGCCAACAAACAATAGATGCAGTTACTTTAAACTGTGTTTCATCTGATTTCTAAACATTTCGACACCTAACAATGAATTCTAACTCGTTTACAACAAACTCGAATATTTATCAAAAACTCAAAAAATTTACCCGTATTATATGATTCGAAAGATGTTGAATGATATCTAGATGCAGTTTGATGATTACTTGAGTCTCGGACAGAAGAAATCAAATCTGGTGAAATTTGAGAAATTTAAAAATGAGAGAGATGAAGAGGTTTATGAAAAGAAATGAAAAAGTGTGGGAGGAGAAGAGTCTGAGGTGATAATATGCTTCAAATTATTCTGAAAATATATCTAAGAAATATTTTAACGTTCAATTAAACTTTGATACGTCCAAAGATATATTTCCAAAATATCTTAATATTTAGTTTAATTATAGTACGTTATAGAAAATTCACATAGGATCTAAGAAGCTCACGAGATACTTAAAATATTCTCTAAATTTATTCATCTTGATCCAACCCTCCAAATATTCATCGAAAATTAGACATAGGCACAATATTATCACTCGTACATCGTTATCACAAATTATCATGTGTACTCATTCCTAACATATAACCTCCTCACAATTATATTTATTATCGAACAATTAAAATAATACGATAATTCCAACAATTTTCGTAGTAGCATCAATCATCACATATTAAATATAATTTAAATCAATGAATACGTTAATAATGTTCTAGATCCTAATTTAAACTCACACTTTTAGATTTTCACATTAATTTAATTAGTGCTCAAGGGTTATTATATTTCATGAGTACAAGCATTCATTTGTTGTCTAAGGGTTGTCGTGTGATTTTAGTAATCAAAACATGAGTACATATATTCTTGAGTATTTGTCCTATAAATAACATGTACTAATAAACTATAATTTGTATCTATGATTATAGTTATCTTGTTAAAGTCCTTCACCCAAGAGAACAATGATCTCTTTAATTTTGATGCTGTTTTCAGTTCAATGATCAAATAACTTGGCAAAGAGAAGCTCATTCCAAGTATCTTGAAGTCCAGGTAAACACCAATGTGAACAATCAGCATAGCTAGAAGGGTTGGCTAATTGCTCTTGACTCAATGGATTCCATTGCTTTTTGTAGATTGATGTATGCGCATCTTTGCGGTAGCTGGAAAGCTGAGTAATGTTGAGAAATGTTATAGGAACTTTGGATTTTCTGAACTCTTCTCCAATCACTTGCATTATGCTTTTCAGTGAATCAGATCCCCAGTATGAGGGATCCTCAATTGGAGTTGTTTCATTGTAGCAGTTTCCTCCTGGTTCCCCTCCCCACTCTATGCTCCTGCCAAAACAATATAGCACTTTAGTTAACTATATGCATGATGTATGTGTGAATAAGAATTCGGGTATTCACATAGTAGACACATTGATAACGGTTGGATCAAGATTAGACAGCTTATTTCTTCAGTTAGATTGTTTTTTTTTGTAAAAACTAAAATATCCAGCCTAAAATTTGAATCGTATAATCTCAATCTATCGGCCGCTGATATACTGACTACGTGAATGCATGCAAATGATGACTGCATGGAATCCGAATTCTTGTGAATTATATTTTACTATACTCACTTTCCATGAGAAGGTGACATGCTGGTGAAGAAGACTCTAGTCTTGTTGGGATCCATGTTCCTTCTCATCCATCTAAGCATACTTTTCATAGCCATTCGATAGGCTTCCTCTGTTGTCATCTCAACAATCTCTTGTACTTCATCCTTAAAAGAACCAAGCCTGAAATTTTGAGTAGACATTAAGTGTTACTTATTATCTAATGGTATATATATACCATATGGTCACTATTATAAATATAAATTGATTTTTTAGATTCATTGAATAATTTATGTATCTGATCTATATATATAGCTCAGATACATCAGTTATTCAATAAACTCAAAAAAGTAGATTTTTTCTTATAATAGTGATCGGAGTGTGTATTTGCATAAGAAGTAAGTAATGGCTTGAATAGGGTTGAGGAACATACAATATCTTCATGTTGGAGCCAGTTACCCACCAAAGATAGGTGTTGAATACCAAAATGTCTGCGCCTTTCCAAAAACGACCATGCTTATTGATTGAACCTTTTCTCACAATCCTATCAGTTACCCTATGGATGACAGCGTTATCGGAGTTTGATTCAAGAAGAAAAGGTGCCCAATAGAACTCAATTGTAGCATTGTATTCCTAATTAAATACAATAATATGAACAAATAGAGAAAAAGATGGACATTTTAAAAATGAACACTAAAATCGATTTAGAAATAGGTAGACCAAAATAGATGAATCAAAACTGCATTTAAAGTTAATAATATTTCAGGTGAAACTATTGAGAATATATACATAAGCTAAAAGTAAGAGGTACCTTGGCTGTGAAGACAGTGAGTGAATCAAAGGTTTCCATAGATTTAGCATGTTGGGGAATGAGTTGATGGAGAAGGCATATCAAAGAAACATATTGACCCCGGTTGAGGGAGTCTCCAACAAACATCATCCTCTTCCCGCGAAGTGTTTCTAGCATTAAACTGCCATTGAATCTGTAAGCATTGGTAAGGAAATTTGTATTAATAATTGGCTTAGATCAATCAATCTATGATTACTAGCTCCATATTCTAGATCAATCAATCTATGATTAATATTTTGAACCATATTCTAGCTCCCTCTTTGAGGATCAGGGTGAATGGCCTACATTTTATTGGGCCTTATGCTCCTTGATAATCAGAAATGTCTTCAATTTTCTAGATGTATTCTAATGGGTCAGTGGTTTTGTCATATGTTTCCATCTAAGGAGAAGGAGACATGGATATGAAAGTTTTTTATCCTACGGGTGAATGGTCTTCTGGCGGGTGGACAATCACAGACCTGTTCTGCTCGTTTCTGATCTTATTTGTTTGATGATACCGAGAAGATCAAGACCACTATAGTGTTCGGTTCCTCCTTTGGAATGAAGGACATGCTCCTGAGATCTACGATCAGCTTGGGAAGGAAGGATGATCGAAGACTCATTCTTTTTGTTCTCCATTCATTAAAGAGGAAGATCTTGATCAGCAATTATTCGTGTTTAGTCTTGCACCAATGTCATCAGTTCTTGGATCGTGGGTTCTCCGATGGTTGTTGCCGTCAAAATATCATTCTGATTGTTTGTCAGCGAGATGAACATTGCATGTTGTTTTATTTATGGGATACATTAATAACAATTGATTAAGTTTTCCTAAGAAAGGAACCATATACCACTACCTAGTGTGACATTCATCCAAACAAGGTTAAGAAGATGGCTAAGACCATGATGAGGGGACAAGTGTTTGCATTTATCTTCCATCCAACACTCAGACGTTCAAGTTAGTAAGCAAATGAAAAATTAAAAATATGTAGGATAGAAAACTGCGTAACTTTCTTTACGGTTTCAAAGGTCTTTTATATAAGGCCTCAAAGAAACCAATTTTATGAATGGAGATCATAATCGTGAAAATAGCTTCTTAATCAACACGTAAGTTTTTGTTTTTATCATTAGCTCTTTTCCTGATAATTGTTCTGGATGCTTAATCGTGAAAATAGCATTTTTTTTACACACTTTTCAGCGCAAATTGGTGTGTCAGCCTTATTTTGTCAAATTTTAGTTCGGAGATGCATCTAAGTAACAATCCTTAATTCAAAATTCAGTGAGTTTTACGGAGATACATCTTCAGACGCATTTAATTCATGTACCTGCGTCAAACCCTTCTCCCTTCCTTCTTCATTTGCTGCAAACTCATTAGCACTCCATTTTTGAGCTCGTCAGCAAGTTTCTTCAAATCCATTTTTAAATGTTCAACACTACTAGTACTTCACTACAATCAATCCCAGGACATTCCACTCACTTCATTCAAATTTTTCATCCATAACTCCCATTCGGTAAGTTTCTCATCTCATTTCTTTTTTGAGATTTAATGAATGTATTAGGTAAAATAGGTTGTTTAAAATGCATTAGATAGTAGTTACATTCGAAATAGGTCGTTGGTATAAACTTGCATTCCCATTTGGTTGGAGTTTAGGGCATCAATGGGGTTTCTGCCATTTCTGCAACTTGCAAGTTTATCTGGAAATGGATCTCCAAATTTTGTCTGAAATAGTTTACGGAGATGTATCTCCGGATTTGCCCTGACTGCATTTTGATGTGATTTTCTGATTCTATTACAGGTAGAATGGCTGAAAACAACCAAGACAAGTTGAGGGTAGGCCGTGTGTCCCAACACGCGTCAGTACAACGTGAGAGGGCCACGAGTCGATGCTACCTCGTTTTATGGGAAAGTGTCGACTCAAGGTCGAGGTTCACGACCACCTACTTCCTGAAGTCGCTTGTCTTAGTAATCTACTTCACGGCGCCACATGTCCCCTACTTATGAAGCCCCTGAAGCCAATAAGGAGGAACCCACTGCTGATGCGGATGCCCCTAAAGCCAATCAGGAGGAACCCACTACCCACTGCTGATGCGGATGCCCCTAAAGCCAATCAGGAGGAACCCACTCCTGATGCGGATGCCCCTGTAGATAGTTATCCAGGAGGCCCATATGACACCTCCTTATTTCATCTCTATGGACCATCCTGCTAGACATATATGGGAAGCAGAGGTATATTTATTTACTTTTGCATTACATTTGTTTTATACTAATTTAATCGCAACTGATGGTGATATATTTACTTTACCGAAGCGTCCATGTTTAAAATTCGTAAACCATAGAAGGAAGATTTTGGAACTAGAATAGCCTGAAGATGACTGGTTCAAGAATGTTCTATGCTACTATGGGTTTGTTGGTTTATGCGTTGTTGCATACAAGACAAAAAAAAACATGGCATGAAGACGAAATTTGCAGAAAGATGACATTTAGAGACGTCATCTTTCCCCCTCCCTATTGGCGAGATGCCCATCACCCTGGATGACGCCTCATGCATCCTACATCTTCCCATCAGGAGAAATTTATGGGACCACTCCAGACTCATTTGAGGCGAAGTCAGCGAGATGATGGTTACCTATTTGGAAGTTGACCCAACTAAGGCCCAAAATGAGGTTGTTGACACCAGAGGTGCTCATACTAGACTTAAGTTCTTGGAAGACTTTTATAAAGACCACCTAGAGTTGGTTGTGGATGCCGAAGGTGATGATATGCAGATTGAGTACCACTGGCAGTGTGCATTGAAGTGTTACCTCTTGTTCCTAGTTGGCATGTTCATGTTTGCGAACAAAAGTACAACCCATGTCGAAGTGGTTTACCTTAAATACTTCATCGACTTAACGGCAATTCACGAGTACAACTGGAGGCCACCTGTTTGGTCTACTTGTACTCGGAGTTGGGCGGAACTTCTCTTTGGAAGACAAAGCAGTTGACAGGAAACTTAACGAAATGAGCATGCATCTTTTGAAACAATCTTTTCGTGTTCACTCTTTCAATACTTCTTTCCTTTTTTACAAAACGAAAAAAAAATTCTTCGCCGCATTTTTTTTTATCAAACTTTTGGTTTAGCAAAGATTGGATGGATGATGATGTAAATAAAATACCCAACTTGCTACGGTATGTTTTTAAATAAAAACTTGTTGACGATGTAAGATTTTACTTCAATTCCCAAACATTAAGGAGTTAAGGAAATAATCTCTAGTCAACCCCTTCGAGCCCAGAAGTTGATGTTTCTTTCTGTATTAAAACCCTTACGCCATAACCAGGGACAGAATAATTTTATTCAATTAGTTTGACTATGCATTAAAATTTATAGAGAATCAGTCTATCTATACACCTTCCAATACAGAGGTTCAACCACATGTTCTTCTTCACACACATTATGAAGTGTCAAAGAAATCGTGAAAAACTTTTTAAAAAAAAATTATAGTGGTTGTTCCTCACCAACAATCAGCACGGCAGTCACAACCCTTTTCAAACCAAAAGAACAAAGAGGAGAAACTGATATTAGTCCATTGGACCCAAAGAGGAGAAACTGAACTAAAATAAAAGTTTACGATGATATGGAAAAAATCCCCCAGTCCATATTATTTAAGACTGGTACTACAAAGGAGAAATAGGTTTACAATGTGTAAGACCCAAATAGCAAAAACAGACCCTAACACTAAATACAATGTAGGGAAAGAAAAAGAAATACAAGTATATTAATAGCCCCCTCTCAAACTGGTGTGTAAATACCTTTAAGACCCAACTTGAAAACAAGATGAGAGAGCGGAAATGGATCAAGCGGTTTTGTAAAGAGGTCGGCGAGCTACTGGGCTGAAGACACAGGTAAAAGGTGAAATAGTTTATGTTGCAATTTTTCACGGACGACGTGACGGTCGAGCTCTGTGTGTTTAGTTCTTTCATGGTAGGAAGTTGATCTGGCGTGATCAGAATGGATCGCCCTGACCTTTAATGTAGGGCAGCAACAGCGGTTGTAGGAGAGGAGGGGGGGTGTACCTGCAAGGTACTCCGATGGCAAAGTAAGTTTTTGAGATAGAGAGAGAGCAAGTACAAGCGTTTAGGTATAAGTTAGAATGATTTGAATAACTGATCCTCTCAAGAGAGATGGTATTTATGAGAATTCCCCAGAGCAGGGCCACGGTGTCCGATGTGGCCGAAATATCTGGTCGACCAGTGGAAGACTGCCAGGTGGAAGATCTAGCGCGTGATCTTTGACCTGCTCAAACTGTCCCCGTAAATTCTGGAAGGGCAGTTGGTCGCATGAACTGTCAAGCGCGTGAGGGGGATGTCCTCAACGGCTATATTCTCTAACGGCTATATTGTGTCCAACGGCTATGTTGTGCCCAACGGCTATATTGTGCCCAACGGCTAGATTGTCTTAATCTCCTTATTAGGCCTAGCCTAAAGCTGGATTGGATTGGGCCTTACCTAACTGGGCCATGTGTCAGACCAGTCCAGAACAGTAGCCCCCCAAGTCATTGTGAGGTGAAGAGTAATGACTTGAGTTAGCCCAGCTGGTCGACCTATGGGCAGGAAATGCGTCGCGGGGAGGCTTTTTGAGGTTCTCATTGTTCAAATGAAAGTCTTTGGGGATGTGTCCGTCAATTATCTATGGTTAGCGTGGTCGGCCGTTGATTGCTTGTGGTCTTCCTTAGGATGCGAGGACGTGGTCGCGGAAGGGATGTTTTACGTTGACCAGACTTACGCTCAAGGTAAAGAAATGTCCTGTCGATGAGGCTACTGCTTGGATGATATCCTGTGCCCTGTCGAGGAGGATGCGCCCGCGGGGAGCTACAGGGACTTGTCCTGAGAAATGTAACGTGTCAGCCTTGGGAATGTCAACCGAAAGATTCCCTTTTTGACACGTGCGACGGTGTAATCAATTTTTGTCAAGGTCTAAGAGGTCTAGGCTAGCTAGGCAATGATGTCTCATGCCCTTTGCGCTTCTCTATGCGAGAAAATGTTAATAAAAGGGGGAACAAGGATTCATTTTCACACTTCACGCAAATTTCTCTCCTCAACCTCTTTTGCTCTGCAAAAATTGTGGTCTCACATTCTTCGTCGAAGTTTTCTTTGCTGTCGTCAATCCTCCTCTTCTCCCTTCAAATCTTCATCTTCAACCTTCTGATTCAAGTAAGTTCTTCATCTTTGCTTGCTAGAACTTAGGGTAGTTCTTAATTTTCTGGAAACTAGCTTGAATTTCCCGACGAAGCATGAGTTTTCCGGTTGAAGTTCATGTGTTCTTCGACGAACACATGAATTTCCTGGAAAATTCATGAAGGCCCTGAAGAACATGAATCTAGGATATTGCGTAGGAATGTAGATCTTCCTAGGTTTTTGTTTGAAACAGCTTATGTTAGTGGTCGGGCAGTAGACTCCTCGCGACGCATTTCCTGCCCATCGGTCGACCAGCTAGGCTAACTCAAGTCATTACTCCTCACTTTAGAGCAACGACTTGGGGGCACTTGTTATGGACTGGACTGGCACATGGCCCACAGTTGGGCAATGCTCAATCCAATCTAGCTTTAGGTTAGGCCCAATAAGGAGATTAAGACAATCTAGTCGTTGGGCACAATATAGCCAATGGACGTTGGGGACATCCCCCTCACGCACTTGACAGTTCATGCGACCAACTACCCCTCCGGAATTCAGGGGGATAGTTGGATCAGGTCAAAAATCACGCGCTAGATCTTCCACCTGGCAGTCTCCCATTGGTCGACTAGATATTTCGGCCACATCGGAGTTCTTGGCCCCGCGCTGGGGATTCTCATAAATACCCTCTCTCTTGAGAGGGTCAGATATTCAAATCATTCTAACTCATACCTAAACATTTGTACTTGCTCTCTCTCTAGCCCAAAAACTTACTTTGGCATCGGAGTACCTTGCAGGTACACCCCCTCCTCTCCTACAACTATTGTTACTGCACTACATTGAAGGTCACGACGATCCATTCTGATCACCCAGATCAGAAGTGTTATCTGCTATATGGCGGGCTGATTGGCTGTCACAAAAGAGTTGCGCACGAGAGATGAAATTCAAATTGAGATCTTGCAAGAGATAAGTGATCTATTGAATTTCACACATCGTGGTAGCCATGGCACAGCATTCAGATTTTGTGGATGATTTCGAAATTGTTGGTTGTTTCTTGGATTCCCATGAAATTAGAGAATCCTCGAGAAAAATGCAGAAATTAGAAGCAGATCGGCGGGTATCCGGGCATGTAGCCCAATCGAAATCACAAAAAGCCTTTATTTGAAGAGGTGAAGATGCGGGATAGAAAAGACCAAGAGTTGGAGCTGACTTAATGTATTTGATAACACGCATGGCTGCTTAATAATACACATTGGTTGGTTTGCTCATGAATTTAAAGAGCTATTGAGCGGAATAGGACAGATATGAGCAAGAGTTGGTAAGATAGATAAGTTGGCCAACAAGCTGTCTTAATGGTGTAGGATCAAATAAAGGATCACTGGAATCTTGCTGAAGTCTTGTGTTACACTGCATAGGTGTTGAAAGCGGCTTCGCAGTCAGTAAACATGTAACAGATAAAAGATCTAAGGCATATTTTCTTTGATGTAGATGAATACCAGCATGAAAACGAGAAATTTCTAGTCCTAAAAAATATTTTAAATGACTGAGGTCTATGAATTTAAAGGTTTGATTCAGAAAGGACTTCATGAAATTGATTTCATTAATATCGTTGTCCACTATAACTAAGTCATCTACATAAATCAGCAAAGCAGTAAAGGAATTTTTGACATGTTTGATGAAAAGGGATGGGTCAGAAGATGATTGAATATATTTCTTACTAATCAAAACAGTGGTGAGTTTAGAAAATCATTATTTGCTAGATTGCTTTAAGTCATAAATAGATTTAGTTAATTTGCAAACTTGGTTCGGTTTGGAAGAAGAGAGTCCAGGAGGTAAAATCATATATTCCTCTTCTTCCAAATCACCATGTAAGAAAGCATTATACACATCATGTTAGTGCAAATGTCAGTTTTGAGAAGAAGCAATGGCTAAAAGCAATCTAATTGTGGTTAACTTGGCAACACGAGAATAAGTGTCACAGAAATCAATACCTTTGATCTGGTTATACCCTTTAGCAACTAAACAAACTTTATACCGCTCAATGATGCCATTGGCGTTGTATTTGTATTTGATCTTGTAGACCCATTTACAGCCAATGGACTTCTTACTTGGGAGTGGGAAGGTCATAAGGTGTTTGATGGCTGAGAACATGGGTGGGAAGGCGATTAATAATGATTCGTATGACCAAAAATATTTGGAAGGTGTGATTGAAAAAGTAAGGCTCTAGTGACATTTAATAGATAGCGATGTTTTCTCTCAACAATAGAGTTTTGTTGAGGTGTTTCTACACAAGACGTTTGGTGTGAAATGCCTAACGAGGAGAATAGAGGTTGCATTTTAAATTCTAATCCATGGTCACTCCTTATGGTCTTTACTTTAGCCGAATATTGTGTAGAAATGAAATTTAGAAAATTTTCAATACATGTTCTAGTTTCGACCTTGTTTTTCATCAAAAAAATCCAAGTAAAATGAGAGAAATTGTCGACTATAGTGAGAAAATATTGAAAATCATCTATGGAAGGAGTGCTAATCGGACCTCAGATATCCATATGTAAAAGGTCAAAGCACTTGATAGAAACAATGTCACTATGGGTAAAGGGAAGGTTGGTTTGTTTGGCCAGGTGGAAGTGATCACAAACAACATTTTTATTACTAGAAATGTATGGAAATCGAGTACATATAGTTGTTGTAAAACAGTATCAGAGGGGTGTCCTAGTCTAAAGTGTCATTTATCAAAGGTGATAGCAGGTGTAGATCTTACAGTATTATGAACAAAGTGATTGTGATTGTTGGTGGTGATAGATGACTTGTAGTCTAGGAGACTGTGATCCTTTAAAGAGTGCTCGAAAATGTAAAGGTTGTTGAAAATCCTAAGGTTCCTTTTCTCTTTTCCGCCGCATCTCTTCATCTTAACCTAGGGTTTCTCTTTCTGTCATGCTGTCCTCTGAATCCAACGGCGACACACAAGAAATTCTCACAAAACACAAAGACCTTTCTCAATATCCACGCAGCCCTTATTTCTTCCACCTAAGTGAAAATAGGGATTTTCGCTCGGATGGAGGTAATAGGGGTTGTGTGGATCTTGAGAAGTCTTTGACGGTGGTTTCGCTGTATTTTGTGGAAATTTCTTGGGTGTTGTCGTTGGATTCAGAGGATGGCATGGCGGATGAGAGAAAGAGGAACCCTAGGTTTTCACTTATACCATAATACAGAATTTGGCTCAATGTCATATTGGTCCATTAGACCTAGATATGGAACAAAATCCCCCAAATCCATATTATATAAGACTGGTACTACAAAGGAGAAATAGGAAAATTTTACCCCATACCCCTACAATTATACCCATACCCCTACACTAAAATTTTTTGGACCAAAATACCCTCATATAAAAAGTTATAATTTTTTTATTTGTTTACCGGAAGACTTTAAGTATGTCTTCCGGTTCATATTTTTTTTCGTTTGTTCACCGGAAATCTTTTTGCAAGTCTTCCGGTTTAAATTTTTTTTCGTTTGTTCATCGGAAGACTTGAAGTCTTTTTGCAAGTCTTCCGATTCACATTTTTTTCGTTTGTTCACCGGAAGACTTTTTGCAAGTCTTCCGGTTCATGTTTTTTTTTAATTTTTAATTTTTTTTAATATTCAAATTACAGAATATATTTATTCTATTTACTCTATTTTAGTTAATTAATATATTTATTCTATTTACTCTATTTATTTTGTAATTTGTTATATTTATTCTATTTATTTATTTAATAATAATTATCCCACTAATTTGATTTTTTTATTAATTTACTATATTTAATTAATAATAATTACTCCACTAATTTGGTATTGTTTTTTTTAATCAATAAAAATAAAAGTTGTTAACTAATTTATATATTGATTGTATTCTTTAAAGAAAGAAAATTAACAATTTAATAATATGTTTATATGAAAAATAAAAATAAACATCATATTTAAATTATAATCCTATCATTTCTTTTATAAAAAATTTTCACCAAAAAATTATAATATATAACATTTATAATTATTTAAACAATAATTATTAACTTTTAAAATATTAATAACTAATTAAATCATAAATAATAACATTGAAAACCTCCACTTCCACCTTTATGGTTGATTAATTAAATAAAAAACTTATAAAATAAAATAAAAACACCCCACGTTTTCAACTATTTAACTAAATAAAAAACATTTAAATAAAAATTTTTTAGAATAAGAATGTCAACCTTCATGTTTTAAATAACTTAACGAATTAAGTAAATTTGAGAAAAATCTCAACTTAGTTGTTTAAAATAACAACCTTCGTGTTTTTAATTATTTAATTTAGTTAAATAAAAAGTTAAAGAAAAAAATTCACGTCAAAAAATAGATGTGTAACCTACTATAGCACCAAATTAATTATATATATTAATTTATTTTAATTTTTAATATTAAAAACTTTTTTTAAAAAAAAAAATATGAAACGGAAGACTTGCAAAAAATCTTTCGTTGAACAAAAAAAACGTGAACTGGAAAACTTACAAAAAAGACTTTCGGTGAACAAACGAAAAAAAATATAAATCGGAAGACTTGCAAAAAGACTTCCAGTGAACAAACGAAAAAAAATATGAACCTGAAGACATACTTAAAGTCTTCCGGTAAACAAACAAAAAAAATTATAACTTTTTATACGAGGGTATTTTGGTCCAAAAAAATTTAGTGTAGGAATATGGGTATAATTGTAAGGATATGGGATAAAATTTCCGAGAAATAAACTTACAATGTGTAAGGCCCAAATAACAAAAACAAACCCTAGCTATGGAAAGGAAAAGAAATACATGTATATTAATAAAGAAGGTAGAAGCGAATGTGATTTAGAAGTTGAATTTTTGTTTATTTTGAAAACTTGATTTAGTCATTTTGAATACTTTCATAATTTAATTTTAAAGAGATTTCATTTTAATGGGATATAATTATTAATTGTTACTTTCTCTCTTTTTTTTCAAGACCCTGTCGAATATTATTTTCAGTTTCGAATCTCTAGTCAAACAATTTTTAGGAGAGGGGTGAGGATGAGAGAAAAACCAACTAAGTTAAGTATGATAGGATTTGTAGATTAATTGGGTTGGGGTAGGGGTGGTTGCTTAGGAATAAAATATTTGGGTTCTTTAAACAAGTCTCTCTTGGGAAAATGGTTTTGAAGATTAGAATAGAGAGGACCGAGCTACGGTTTAAAGCGTTGATATGTAGACACAAGGAGAATGTGGGCGTTTTGAGCGAAGGTAGCAAAGATAGCTCACATGGTAGGGCGTCATTTGCCAACTAGATATAAGCATTATAGAGAACTCAAGTAAGAAATTGGTCAAAGAGAGGTATAAGGCTATGATGTCGGTAAGTAAGATAAGGTCTAATTTGTCTTGGAGAAAAGATTGTCATAAATCAATACCTTTAAAAGTATTGTTTAGTATGGAAAATTCTCCTTAATAGATTACATTTTAAAGAAAATCTTATGAGGAAAGGAGTTATTAGTCATGAATCGGATCAATTTGTCTTGATTTTGCATATATTTTTGTAACTTTTTTATTTTTAAAAGAGTTTAATGGAGATGCCCTGACTGGGTAAAAAAGTTTTCATATGTCATTCAATTGAAATATATCACTCTCATAGTAGTCAAAATCACCACCCTACTTGTAGGACCATACGATTTTACGATCTTACAACTCCCCACCGTGCTAGAGATTGGCCAAAATCACCGTGATATCACGTGAAAACAGTAGAATCAACATTTCTGTTTAAAGCCCCAGAAATTTGGATTCGCAGGTCGAATTCACGACTCGGTTCAGAAAAACCCTAAAAATGTTTCTTTTTTTATTAAAATCTGAAGCGTTTCTTTTCTCTAAGAGTAATCAATACTCACCCAACCAATAATCAAGGATTTATTCAACTTCCCAAAATACACCATAATCAGTGTAACTTCCCAAAATACATATATTCACTCCAATTCTCTCACGTTAAGCATCTCTCATGTTAAATACAATCATTATCTCACTCAATATTTCAGCCTTTATCTTCTCTCTCAAGTTAAAAATAACCTTTCTTCTCTATTTTCTCTCTCACATTAAAAACAATTTCAATGAATGTTTTGTATTGTTTTGAGTTAGTTTCAATGAATATTATCCTATGAAATTTCAATTTTTTAAAATAATTTTAGTGTCATTTGAATATTTTTTATATGATGTTGTGTCATATGCATATTATTAATCTATATGCAAAATATATAGATTTTTAAATTTTGTAAGATCTTACTATCTTAGTTAGGATCCTCAAATTCATGATCTTATTACTCCAACCCGATCTTACATAGAATCTTGAGTCTGACTACCTTGATCACTCTGCCATATCTTATGAGTAATTTAAAAATTTCAGTCTGACTTAGTTGGATACATGATCGTCATTAATTCGTCATTAGTTGAGAATATAAAATTAATTTATATTATCAATACATCACCCTTTCTCTTTTTAAAATTACATTTTAACTATTATTGTAAAAGAACTTATATAATATTATGTCAAAATTATAATTATTAAAAAATATATATTAAGACTAAATTCAAAGAGGGATGGCCTTATATTGTATTGGAGCAGCACAAACTCTACTTAACATGTCTACATATATTTTGAGGCCCAAATTTATAAGATTGAATAAAAGTCAAAATAATTATAGTTAAATTTACTTTTTATTAATATATAACTATATTTATGATGTGCTATTTTTAACTATTATAATTTTAGTTTTTTAATTTAGTTTTAATTTTTAAATTATGAGTCTGACAAAATTAAATAAAAGATTAATTGATATGCATGGCAATAACATCAAAATAATTTTAAAACTTAAATTTCATTTGACGAAATACATTATTTTACCCTATAAAAGCATATCATATGTTTTAAAAAAAATCATTAAGTTTACTTGAATAAACTAAAAAATATTGGATCATAAGATCTCCTTCTTAAATAATACTTCTTAAATACTTACCTTAAACTAATAAGTATCTACATCTAGTAATTTTAATAAAATCGCATTTAATACTATCTTAAATTTTAAACTTTATAAAAAAACAAAAATAAAATAAAAAAATAAAAAAAATAACACTTATTAAAAAAAACGGAGCGACACCTATTCAATTTTAATTATGCTTTATTTTAGATGATTTAAAAAAAACGTTTATTTTAATTGAAAATGTATTGAATGATGGCTTTCTATATTGAAAAACGATCCAACTCCAACAACCCACTCTTACCACCGACAACTTGACCCGTAAAAAAAACCGCAAAATAGAAAGAAGAGAACCGCTTTTACTTACTTGGGAACATCGCAACCGTCAGGTTGCCACCGTAACCGCCGATACTCTTCATCCGGCCGCCCATGTTCTTGACAAGTCAGCTGCGGTTGTATATACGGACACTCCGATTCTTCGTACAATGGCCGAGTCAACTCGTCTAGAACCCACCTTCCGCTAAACAAATCGCACGCACTTTCCTCCGTTTTTTCCACCGTTTGAACAGTGTTGGACCGAGTCAACTCACCGAGTACCGCCTGTGTGTCAGAGTTGGGATGGAGTTGTTGGAGACGCGGACGGAAGATGAAGAGGAAATCATGTGTGTTGAGGATGACGGCGGCGAAGAGAATGAAAGCTAAGACGGTGAAGAGGTAAGGAGAGAGACGAGGTTTGGTTCTGAGAAGAGTGAATGAGTTTGCCATGCATGGACCCCAAAACACTTATTAGTTTTTGTATTGTGGTGTGTGGGGTTGTTGCTTTTTTCTCACAAACCAGAAGAGGTATTCATTCATTCGTCATATGTAATATATCAAGGTGAGTGGGAACCATCGTTGGGTGCTATTAATATTTAATTTCTATACAGAGTAGTAAAGGTATATAATATTTTTATCTACTTTATTTCAAAGGCTAAGTTGTTTTTGGCCTCAGTGCTAAAGGTGCGAGGAAAGTTGTGAATATTGTTGATATTGAACAAACAAAAAGGTAAGCTATCAAAAAATAGATATGGTGTTGGATCAACAAAAGATTATAGATCTAGTGTTTTATGAGTAAGGTTGTGGAGCCTTAGGTGTGTAAGGTGATGAGTTGTTAGGTCACGTTACATTTGGAATAATTTAAATCCGAGGCTACTACTGTATTTGTTTTTGTTTTTATTAGTAATTTATATATACAGCTGCAGCTGTGCTGGATATTTCAGAATTGTCGGAAATGGGCCAACAAAAATGAGTAAATTATCTACAGTATCTCCAACTAAAAAATATGAGAAATTTTTAATATATATATATATATATATATATATATATATATATATATATATATATATATATATATATATATATATATATATATATATATATATATATATATATATTCCAATTTTAATTTTATCAATTTTTCTAAAAAAAGATATTCCCTTAATTCTTTTATACGATGAAATAACTTAATTCGTATCTTTAATAAAAAATTGTTGAATATTTGATGAAATATCAATAAAAAATTTAAAATTAGTGAGAGATGGAGTTATCCTTATCAAAGTATGAATAACTCTATTAGTTTGTCTGATAATAAATTTAACATGAGAATTTATACAATAACAAACTAGTAAGTGTTTGCATTCTTTAACAATAACTAGGAAGTGTTTGTATTTTTTAATAATCTCTTAAAATTTTGTATTATTCAGTTGTTGGATATTCACGTTATCTATTATGAAGGTGAGAAAAACATTTAGAAGGGGGGTTGAATAAGAGTTTTAAGAAATATGGCAATAAAAACAACTCAAAATTTTTATTCTGTTTCGTTGAACTCAACTACTCCAGTCCACCTTATCAAAGATGATTTGTCTTTCTCTGCAAGGACTTAATCCACTATTGATCAACTAATTACAATAGAAAGCACTAAGAACAATTGTCTTAATCTTCTCAAGAACTACTGACCACACCTTGGTCTTCTTAAGGGACTTCTTACAATTTAATGTAAACGAACAAGTGTTTGAATGCTTCTAATAAGCTGTATCACAACTGTGATGTTTACACTTAAGATTAAGTACAACAAAACTATATGGTTTTATGAAAGATCAAATGAATAAGATCTTGTGAGATTTTCTCTTTTATGAATCAAGCGTGTATTTCTTTCTGAGTGAACTTTGCAATAAGCAAATGATAAGTAGTGAATTAGCAACCTCAAAATGTTGAAATAGTTCTCTTTTTATAACTTTTTCAAATGCCTTGAGTCATGTGCAGCTGAATATAATATTAAGTTTGTAAGACTTTTCATCACCAAAAGTATGGGCAGAGATATGCTTTCTGCAGAAAGGTATGGTTGTAGAAGCCTTGGGATTTGCACCACGTCACTTCTTTGGACAATTTAGCTGTTGGTTACTTTGGAAGTAGCACCACATCTAATCAAGTTTACAGCTTCTTCAACAAGCTTCCTTCAAGATGAAGTCTTCACAATTTGCACTTCAGAACATGTAACAAGTTTAAAGGTATGAAATACTTCAAGATGATCAGAGTTAGAATGAATGAGATGATCAGAGTTTTGATAGATGATCAGACCTTTAATATATCAAAGTCTTCATCTTGGTCAGAGTCTTCATCAGAGTGTGCAGCAGTAAGTGCTTTGAGCGTGAATATTAATGATGAGAGTCTGGTTATCAATGCTTCTGATCTTGCAGTGAAAAGAACTTCAGAGTCTGATAAGATCAGAGCTTTCAGCTTTTGTATACTTCTTTTATTATTGTTGCACCCCAAAATTTGCCCAACCTTTTTCTTTAACTGACTTTTGTTTCACTGCATTCACATAGCATCAGCATTGTATTCAATGCATTTACATTGCATACCATCATCCATTTGCAGGGGATCAAAGGGGTGTGATCATCAATAAGAGGTTATCAAGTTCTAAGCCTAATCGAGGGGTTATATTCAAGCTATTCAGAAGCTTATCACCATCAGAAAAGTCAAAGAGTTGTGTGTGGTTCACCTCCTATCTTGGAGGCCATGAAAAGATCACCAGATGATTGCAAGTCCATGGGTATGGGTATGAAGCATTGTGGGAGCTCATGAAAGGTCTTGAGAGTCATTATGGAGCTCATTTAAGTCATTATGCAAAGTGCAAGAGGCCACAACCAAGGTTGGTACAACCAGGGTTTTCACCTGATCAACCCTCAGTCAACTGTGAGTCTGGAGGAGATTAAGACTCAATTCCAAGCAACTATGATCATGAAATGTTGTGTTGAGACATGTCATATATAATTCCAATATCAATTCATCAATATTCAAGAGTGTGAGAAGTTATTGGGCTAGGGTTTCTAAGCTTGACAGTGTAAAATCTCCTATTTCAGAGCCTAACTTCAAGACCACATAACTCAAGATACAAGTTTTATCTCATCTTGATATCCACATGAGACTTGTAGAGCATGTTCATACCTTCAATTTGAGTGTTATAAGTCATTCATTGGATTTCTAGAACTCAAGTTATGAGGTAGACAAGTTACAGGTCATCAGATGAATCTGATTTTGGTACTTGAAAGTCAACCAACTTCCAGGACATTTTTGAGCTAGAAGGATGTTTATCCTTAATTCTTGGCCAACATGAATGTTGTTCCTCATGATCTTATATTTCCAGAGAGTACTAGAAGTCTTTCATCTGATTTGTAGAACTCAAGTTATAAGGGTTACAAGTCAGGGGTATTTTGGGAAAGTAAGATTACAGGTCATTTTGAATCATAAGTCAATTTCACCATCTTGCAAGCCTCAAATGGATTTTTGTTCAGCATGAAAGTTGCTCAAAATGATGTTTTTAGCTTGTCCAATTATCAAGTGTCCTTTGATATGGATTATATCAAGCATTGGTGGAAGAAAGTTCATACAAAGGCCATTTTAATGAATTAAAAGGTGAAAATTCAAAATAATTGGAAATGGCATGGTTTCAAGTCAAATTTGTAGTCAATTTGAATGGAATTGATGTTCTAGAGAGATTGGCATTATTACATTTTTGATTTGAAGTCCATAACATGGCCATTTGGAAGGTTTCTTCACAAATAAGAAACATATCCCACATACTCCATAGATTGAAATCAAGGGAGGGAAACCACTTCATTACATTCCACAAGGCTTAAGTGAATCATTTTTTAATGAATTGGAAGAGTGAACAAGACTTGAATGCACATATCAACATTGAAATTTATGAAGGAAAATGAAAATCCAAAATTCACAAATGGGCTTGGTTTGGGCCTCTAACTCATTGAAACAGAATATAAATAAGATTTAGAACAAAATTGGAAGCTTCTAGTGCCCATTTTCGTGGAGGAGCCATTGGAGAGAAGTGAGGAAGAAAGCTTGGAATTGAAATTTCATTTTGGAGAATCAAGGGTTTTCAACAGGAATTGAGCATCAAGAAGCATCCACCATTGATCACTGAAGGTTTCTGCACGATTTGGAAGAGAATTGAGGCTTGAATCCACTGCAATCGAAGATCAAATCCAGGTTTTAACTTCTTGAATTTTCTCTCTGGTTATGTTTTTTTAATGGATTAGAAGCAT
Organism: Lathyrus sativus; assembly: GCA_963859935.3. Taxonomy (NCBI): domain Eukaryota; kingdom Viridiplantae; phylum Streptophyta; class Magnoliopsida; order Fabales; family Fabaceae; genus Lathyrus; species Lathyrus sativus. The sequence goes on from OZ012739.1 coordinate 423,846,724, forward strand.
GTGGTTAGGTTCACCTTAAGTTATAGATGATTTCTGGGCAAAGAATTGGATGTTTAGTGACATTTTAGGATTAGATCCGTTTTAGGTTGAGAGGAAGAATTCTTGATTCGTGGAATTTTAGGCTGTTTAAGTGGTATATTTGGATTCCTCTCGAAATTTCATGCAAAATTGGTTCAAGAATTATCGCGATTGGTTGAGTTTTGAGGGAGTTACGGTCGTTCGAAGATTCGCCGGAAAAACCTCGGTTTCCCGTCGGCCATGGAGTTCACGCGTGAGCTTCAACCAGTTTCAGAATTTGAAAATGAAGATGACGCAATCATAGCCGTCTGTGCGTGGGAGAGAAGAGACTTGGTCTTCCAATCCAAGCGCGTAGAGCGCGCCACGTCACGTCCCCTCCCCCCAAAACGTCGCGTTTTGGTTAATGAAGATCCAAGGTGATTTCAGCGCTACATTGACATGGAAGACGTGGATTAGAATCCCTTGTGTGCATCTTTTCTTTAAAATTATGAATTAACTGATGATTTATGCGCTTGGGCCTTGGATATTGATACGCTAACCACACCTCCCAAGTCAGGACCAGTTTGAGTATACACATGAATTTCTTGCTCAACACACCCCCTCCTGCGCATGGTATTGAGTTGTTTTTTGCTGAATTTTTCTCTCACTTGGGCCCAAAGCATATGCTACTCCCACCCCCATTTTTATGGGCCCAGGCGTGTAGCCTTTAAGTTGCATTGATGAATACACCCCAGTTGTCATTTGGTTTTAATTTCTTTTCTTTTGTTTTTGGTTTAATACTTGCTAGAAAATAAATCATAAAAAATAGTAAAAACTGATATTAAATCTTGAGAAAAATTGCAGATACAATTTAAAGTGTTTATATTTTTTTCATGATTTTATTTTCCATTTTTCATGCATTTTCATTTTATTGCATTTTTTTTAGTTTCATATGTGTTTAATGGTGGAATATTTATGTTGTGATCTTGTCCATTTTCTTTCTCCCTCATGGTTCTGAATTTGGTCTTGATTTTTTGTATGCTGCTTTAGTACACATTGATGTTGTCTTGTGATTTTTATCATTATTTTTAAGGGTCTGTTTGGTTCAAATGAGGGGGAGGGGAGGGGAGGGATTTTAATGGAGGGGAGGGGAGGGGAGGGGAGGTGAAAGAATTTTTTAATCAAATATGTGTTTGGTTCAAAAGAGAGGAGGGGAGGGGAGGGGAGGGATTTTAATTAAAAATGTGTTTGGTTCAGAAGGGGAGGGGAGGGGTTTTATTAATATTTTACATTTTTATCCTTATGATCTTATATAAGTCATATGATATTAAAATGTGAAAAATTCGTGCGTATTTTTGTTGGTAATAAAATTTCTAATATTGAGTGATTAAAAAAATATTTATTTGTCACATAAAGTTTAAAAATTGAGTACAATCAATTCGACTTATAACTTTCCAACATAAATTAAACTATATGCCAATAACATCGTTTAAATTGTGATGAATTATATAACAAAACAAATATATAAAATAACTTATTACTAAATATTAATGGTTCAAAATATTTAATAAAATGAATAAAAAAAAATAAATAAAATGATATGGTTTACAATTTGATATAAAAGAAAATATGATAGAGTACATAACAAAATTAAAAGAAAACAATGAATATAACGAAACATAATTTTTTTTATAAAAAAAAGATAATGATTATGATTTATATTAATTATAAAAATTATAAAATAATTTGAAGGTGGAGAACAATTATAATAAGTTGATGAAAACAATCGAGAAAAAACAGTAACACAAAACATAACAAATAGTTTTGAAATAATAAAATTAAATTGAGGATATTTTAGTAAATATAATAATTTTTAAATATCAAAAATCATATTCCCTCCCCTCCCCTCCAAATCCCCCCAATTCGGAGGGAACCAAAAAGTGTGTTTTGGAGGGATTTTGCTCCCCTCCCCTCCCCTCCCCTCCCCTCCTAAAATTTGAACCAAACATATTTAATTAAAATTTTCCCCTCCCCTCCCCTCCCCTCCCCTCCATCTACCCCGAACCAAACACACCCTTAAATGATTTTAAATTTGCTTTTAGTGTAGTTGTTTAGGTGTGATTTTGAGTAGATCTCTTTAGTGATGTCTTGCAACTTAGGATTTTATTAGAGGACTTAGAGATTGAATTAGGCTCTGATTTTTTAACTGTAGGTTATTAGCAAATGCATATTCTCATAGAAAAATAATTAGATTTTTAGAATGTGTTTTGATATTTTAGATAGAATATTCAAATTGATTGTTCATTTGGTGTTTCAATGTTGATGATTGATTTGGAATGGACTCAAAGTTGGGCTTCCTTGCATAATGGGCTTTTGGATCTCATGGAAGGATACCATGGACATGATGAATCTTGTGTGAAGTGGCTGCTGGAGCTTGGATTAGAGCTTTTCTTGTCTTTTTTGTTAGCTTTTTGTAGCTTAGGAGATTAGGGCTTTAGGAGAGAGCTTTAGAAATAGATTTTTCTTCAAATAATGGTTGGTTCAATTCCCATTCCATTCCAATCCTATGATTCAAAGTCCTCATGTAAAATTCTCATCTCTCCTTAGGAGGGATGTGTGACATTTACAATGATTAGAACTTTTGAGGATGCCTTTCTCTGATGATTGGTTAAGTGTCAGATGGGATTCCTTGGGTTTCCTGTCTGCTTCCCATTATCAAATAATCATCTTATTGATTCTCTTCATTCTCGATGGAGCCTATTGAAGATTGAAGCTTGAAGATGGAGTACCTCTCTCCTTTTCTTGAAGATGATAAACTTGAAGAACAGTTACAGACTGTGGACTGAATTGCTGTCAGAAGATTGCTTTGCTGTGAAGCTGTGGAAGCTGTTGATTTGTTTTCCCTGTTTGTCTGTTTTCTTCTTGTGCAGCTGTATTGATGTGACTTGACTGGTGTGATGCATTTAGATTAGGTCATGTAGTTGAATAAGCCTAAGATCATCCTAAGGGTTGAGCTTCTCCCCTTGCTTGTATTGCATTAGAGGTTGAGTTTCTCCCTCTGCTTGTATTTTTACTGTATGACTTTGCTTGCTGGTATTCGGTAGAGCTTCGCTCCCTTGCCTGTGTGGTTTGTGGTTTGTTTAATTGCATTTTATTTTCTTCTATTATTTTTGCAATTATTCATACTTGGCTTGAGGTTGAGATAAGCTTGTGGAGGCTCCTGCCCCACACACATTTCCTCCCTCACTTGCATTGCATGCATTTTACAGCTGTTTACTATATACCGTTAAGCTGACGCTTTATCTGTTTCTGTATCATTGACATGATCCCCTAGGAATATCATTTCCTTTTATAAGGAAGTGATGATTAGAACTTCAGGTTGAAACCTATGCATGATAACATCTAGGAGATCCATGTTTCAAACCTCAACCATAGGATGAATCCTTGGCATGACAACATTAGGACTTGATAGTCTCCCCTTAGTTGAACCCGTTCTCTCTTCTCATCTCAAAACAAATTAAAATACAGTAATAAAGGCTAACTGATGTCGTGCTTTACGAGCCTTAAGCTATTTGAGAAAGGGTTGTTAAAGGGTCACTCTTCAACAGTCTGGATGTTTAGTATGGTACCCTTAGGGTGACATGCGACGCATTCACTCTCAGGTCATAGTCTCTAGTGCGATATTAGTTCCAGACAACCATAAAAAACAGTTCTTCCGTAAAAGACAGAAAAAAAAACTTCAAACCTTTTTGCCCCGTGGGCCCATAATTCAAAGGAAGCTTTTCTGAAGAAAAGAGTGCCGTTAACTCCCAGTTCTACCGCAAACGGTAACACTTAAGTCTCTGAGGGTCGAGCTGTGTACGCTAAACTGCTGGAACTGTTTGTTAACCCTACTCAAAAAACAGATGAATCTGAATCCCCGTAATCCGTATTATCCCAAACTACGTAAGCTCTGATCTCTCAAGCTTGTTGAGAGTACGTAGGCACAATACTGACGTATTGGCGAGCCACCTTCCCCGTAACCCGTAGTTAGTCGAACTATGTAGACTCTGATTTCTCGTTCTCTGATGAGAATACGTAGGCATAAAGTGCGACGCTTTGCCGAGTCATTTTCTTTTCTTTTCAGACCAGCCTTGATAGGTAGATAGTCAAATAAACCCGTCAGATAAACACAACAAGCGTGGATCCCATCGAGTACGATGGACGTGAGGGGTGCTAATACCTTCCCCTTGCGTAACTGACTCCCGAACCCAGACAATGGTTGCGATGACCTTGTCTTATACCTTTTGCGTCAGGTTTTTCCGATCGTTTCCTTTCCCGTTCTGAGGGATAAATAACGAAAGGTGGCGACTCTTTTGTTTTGCCGGCACCTTATTTTCGCGGTAGCGACAATTATCCATTCAGATTATTCTGTAGCTTCTGCTTCAGATCCTTCTGGTAGCGCTTCAGAATCTTCTGATAGTCTTGCATCTGATGCTTCAGAGCTTTCCATAGTTTCTTTGTACTTATGTATTTTGCTTCTTTAAGAGTATTTAATTTTATACTTGAAACAATAATACTTGAACAAATTTTAGAGTGTATATATTCTTAATACAAAATTCCATAAAAGTTATCATCAAAACATAGAGATATAAGAAACACCAATCTGTGTTCTAACAATCTCCCCCTTTTTGATGATGACAAAACATAGGGAATTTTGTTCAATAAGGAGAACTAAAATAAATAACTCCCCCTGAGATTAAGAATCTCCCCCTGAAATTAATACTCTAATAGAAGAGAACACTTCCCTTTTTGCTTGAGTATATTTTAGAGTCTGGTAGAAATCCTTGTTGACAGAAAGAATCAGAGCCTGAATGCTTTCCAGAATTAGAGTCTGATGATTTCTTTCAAAATAAAAAGTCTGGTAAATCTTCCAGATTCAGAGTCAAATTTGCTTCAAGGATCAGATCCTGGTTGGGTAATTCTTAGGGTAACTTTAGATCATTTATGTCAGATGAATTAATACTATCTGAAACTCTTAAGATTCAATGTTAGATTAAAACAATGTCTGAATTTCATTTTAGCATTGCTTATGGATTGAACAATCAAATTCTTTTTCCCCCCTTTTTATCATAATCAAAAAGAATTTTAAAGATAGAAAAGATAACAGAAGAAGAGAAAAACACAACACATAAAAGAAAACCATAGCAGCTATATTCATTCAGATCAAAGTAGCACAAAAAACATAAGATGTTCATACAGCAGATGACAGAAAATAGAATAAACAGAAAACAAGTGCAAAACAAGAATGCAAAGACATGAAAAAGAAAACTAATGCTTAGCCATCCAAGTCTTGATCTCTTCAGTGGTATGTTCCTGTTTTATCATCGATGTTCTGATTTCTTTGAATTCTTGGATAACATCTGGAATCTCAGTCTTCATCTCAGATGCAGAAGGTTCAGAAGCAGATGCAATTTCCATTGGATGATCAATCTCCATGTCAGATGCATGAGTATCTTCTATCATTGCAGAATCTTCAGCAAGAGCATCTTCCAGAAGAAGCACTGGGGTTGTGATAATGCTCACCAGAGTCTGTCTGACCATTTCAGCAAACTTAGCCTTTGCATCATCAGCACAGAGTGTTCTGAGGTCAGATGCAGCAGAGTTGAACTTAGATATGAATCTGTTCCAAGAAGCTTCAGATTCAGCAGGATCCATACTAGCCATGCACTCTTTCTCCACAAAAGCAATCCCCATACGTATTTCCTTCTTGAAATTGTTGAACAGAGTAGAAACATCTGATCTAGGTTTTGGGTTCAGAAAGTCCTCTATGGTGATTGGTTGTGATGGTTCAAGAGGGGTTTGGTTTTGTTCAGGAGGTGGGTGATCAGATGATGGTTGTTCAGATGGTGGTTGTTCAGATTGTTGGGTTATGGATGGTTGTGGTTCAGATGGTTATGGTATGGATGTTTGTGGTATGGTGAGTTGAGGAATGGAGGTGTCATCATCAGATGGTATTGATGTAACAACATCAGATGAGGGTGGTATAAAATCTGTGAAATTGAATTTGAAGCGAAGAGGGTTATCAGATGCAGATAGGTCAGATGGTAATGGGTTATAAGGATCAGGAATTTGTAAGCTAGTTGGTGAGGGGACTTCAGATTCATCAGAATCAGATGATTCAGTTGAATGACATGAAGTTGAAGAGAGGACATACATGGTTGCAAGTGGTGATACATCCAGAATGTCTTCAGATGGTTGTTGGACAGATGGTTCAGGATTTTGGATGGTTGGTTCTATTGGTGGTTGAGTAGTAGAGAGTGGTTCAGATTGTTTATGTTGTTCAGAGGATTGTTGTTGTTGTTGTTCAGATGTTGTTTGTTGTTCAGATGTTTGTTGTTTTTGTGATTCAGATTGTGTTTGTTGAGGGGGTTGTTGTTCAGAAGATATTTGTTGAGGGGGTTCAGATGGTAGTTGAACAGAAGATGGTTGAGAATGTTTGTTAAGAGATGAAATGGTTTCAGATGATTGATGTTCAGATGTTTTAGGAGGAGATGGTGGAGGTGAAGGTGAGGGTGAATGGACAAGAGGTTTGGGATCAGATGTTAATACTTGTTGAATTGTTTCTCTAATTTCTTCCACAGTAGCTTCTGGAGGATTTTCCTTCTGCTTCTTGTCCTTCTCAGGTCTGTCAGCAGCATCAGAGGCTTTCCTCTTAGGTTGTGCAACAGATCCTTCCTCAGCTTTTCTCTTTCTGCGCCTTTCTCTCAGAAGATTTGGCAGAACTTCTCCTTCCTTCTGTACTATGTTAGCAGGGAGAGGAATATCATCTCTTAAACATTCAGCAATGTATGTCAGAATGATTTCTCTAGGTTCATCTGCACTGAACATGGGGAAATCTGCTAAAGGAATTCTCCTTCTGCTGATGTCTTCAGAGTTAAATTTCTTGGGTTTTCCAGCACTGAAATGACCTTCATTCTTTTCAGAGTGTTCCCATTGATGACAGATCCTATAACATAGGACAGATCCTCTGTCACTCCAGCATCAAACAGATGTTTCACAAGACCATTCTATGTTAGAATGTCTTATATCAGTCTTCCCATAGGGATCCAAGTTCTGATTTTTCCAGCTTTAACCCTTACTTCTTCTCTTGTTTATTTGATATGGTTCAGAAGATGACTGAACAGAAGATAAGGTAAATCCACCTTCTTTCCTTTACTCATACAGAACATGAAGTACATTTGTTCTGAATTCACATAATCTGGTGAGTTAGAAGATTTCCTGTGAAAGATAGAACTCATGAAGATCTTAGCCCATATCCTGTAAATAGGCTTCAGATCTCTGACTTTGTTGGATGGTTCCCCAGAAACACAAACTTCTTGAAAAATGTCAGCCAAATCCACACGATCAGTAGCCATACTTGTGATTCCCTCAGTTTCCTTATACTCAAGTAGTTGTCTGATTAATTTTTCAGTGATGACAATTTCCTTCCCAAGAACAGATGAATGAATGAATTTAGGGCAAACTTGAGCGTGTATCCAGAATTCCTTCACTAAGGTTTGATAAACAGGACCCATCATCCTGTCAAAATACTTTTCCCGGTTCTGAGTTTTGATGGTTGAAAGGAGATCAAAACCATTTTCTTTGATGGATTCAAAATCCACAAAGTTCTCACACAGAACTTCAAGTTCTTTGATTGGAGTGAGAAGAGTTCTCACAGGTGCTTTGTACATAACAGAAGTTTGGGATGAACCAACAGCATTAGGAGATGATGCAACAACAGTTGAAGTTTGCATCTGAGCAAATGTTAAAGATGGTGAAGCCATTGAAGTTCTTGAGTTGCGTCTGGGTTTACGAGAGGTTTTTGGTTTTGAGATGAGATGGAAACAATAGAGAAGGCAGAAATGCATATGAGAGATGAAGAGAGTGTAAAATGTGATTTGTGAAGTGTTGTGCGAATTTATAGAAAAATTTAGGGCATGCACAAAGACACAGAATCTCAGGCATGCACAAGCATTGAATGAAGTGAAACATAATCATATCAAGCAATTAATGCAAGGAATAAAATCATATCAAGCATTTAAGACTCTGACAGAAGGGGGGAAAATCAAGAGATTTTGGATTTTCAAAGCAATACCTCAAACGTCACTTCAGTATGGTGCACTCTACCTTTCCAGATTCTGAGCTACACGTGTTTGCTTGCATGTGCCTCTGAAACTCTTTGAGAAATGAAACGTTAGGCAACGTTTAGATCCTCTGAGCCTTGTTAGTTCAGATTTACACACAAATAAATAAAAACAGAATTCAACAGAAGAAATACTTCAGAGTTTAGACGTTTATCATCTGAAGAAAAATTTCATCTGATGAATATTTTATTCTGGACAGAAGTCCATACTTATATTCTTCAGAATAAATTTAAATCTATCTTCAGCAAGGGGTGTTGTAAAGATATCAGCCCACTGATGATCTGTATCTACAATGTTTAAATTGATGATTCCCTTCTGAACATAGTCTCTGATGAAATGATGTTTAATCTCTATATGCTTAGCTTTAGAGTGTAAAATGGGGTTTTTAGATAAGCATATAGCAGAAGTATTATCACAGAAGATAAAAATGGTACTCTTAAAAATCTGATAATCTTCCAGTTGACTTTTCATCCAAAGCATTTGGGTGCTACAACTAGCAGCAACAATATATTCTGCCTCTGTAGTTGAAAGTGCAATTGTGGGCTGCTTCTTCCTGAACCAAGAGATCAGATGACTTCCAAGAAATTGACAGCTTCCAGAAGTACTTTTACGTTCTACTCTGTCTCTAGCATAGTCAGCATCACAAAATCCAACTAACTTATACTCATCAGATCTTCTGTAACACAGACCCACATTAGTAGTACCTTTCAGATACCTTAGAATCCTCTTAACAGCTGTTAAGTAAGATTCTCTAGGATCTGATTGGAATCTAGCACACAGACATATACTAAATAAAATATTAGGTCTTGAAGCAGTCAAATATAAGAGAGATCCAATCATACCTCTGTAAAGTTTTTGATCAACTTTCTTACTTACCTCTTCCTTACCAAGTGTGCTTGTAGGATGCATTGGAGTTTTTGCCAATTTGCTTTCATTCATATTGAATTTCTTCAGAAGCTCTTTGACATATTTAGTCTGGTGAATATATGTGCATGATTTACTTGGATTCCCAGAAAGAATCTAAGTTCTCCCATCATGCTCATTTCAAATTCAGCCTGCATAGACAAAGCAAACTCCTTTCCCAGCATAATATTGGTAGATCCAAAAATAATATCATCCACATAAAATTTGACAAACTAGTAAATCTTTCTTAAATGTTTTACAGAAAAGAGTTGTATCCACTTTGCCTCTGATAAAATTCTTTTCCAGAAGAAAATTACTTAATCTTTCATACCAAGCTCTGGGAGCTTGTTTCAAACCATAAAGAGATTTTTTGAGTTTGAAAACATGATCTGGAAATTTAACACTTTCAAAACCAGGAGGTTGGTGGACATAAACTTCTTCTTCTATAATGCCATTTAAGAAAGCACTCTTAACATCCATCTAATATAGAGTGATGTTATGTTGTGTAGCAAATGAAATAAGAAGGCGTATAGATTCTAACCTTGCCACTGGAGCATAAGTTTCAGTGTAATCAATACCTTCTTGTTGACTGTACCCTTGAGCTACCAGCCTTGCCTTGTTCCTAACAACTTCTCCTTGCTCATTTAATTTATTTCTGAATACCCACTTGTTGCATCCTAAAATTTGCTCAACCTATTTCACCTGGTTTTATGTCTCATTGCATTAGCATTTGCATATTAGGTCATGTACATAATTAATTCATCTGCATAGCATAGCATGGGCAAGTCATCCAATAAGGGACCAAATGAAATTCTTATCTCTATGAGCCTATCAAGAGGTTCTTATTCAAATTCAAGCCTATCCAAGTCATCATAAAGAAATTGAAGCCTGATAAGTTAGTGGACCAAGCAGTGGATCTATCTCCTATCTTGAGGGTATTTGAAGATCATCAAAGAAGCTGTGAGCTTTGAATTGAGGTCATGGAGGGTATATAGACATCATGGAAGACCTAGAGAGTCATTTTGAAAGGGAGACAAGTCATTGGTGTGATTGTAAGAGCTGTAGTTGAAGACAGTCAACTAGGGTTTCATCTGGGTTAACCCTAGGTCAACCCTAGGTCAAATGCTTGATTGAAGGGCATCAAGGCCTGTTTAAAAGATGTGGGATGCCTCATTTGACATGTAGATATGGATGTGGTGTTGTGCCAAGGAGAAATCAAGAGAAATCAAGAAGAAGAGAGGTTTCTAAATTAGGGTTTCTGTGTAAAATCCCCTGATTTAGGGTAAACTTCCCCGCAAGATAATTCAAAATGAAAGTCTCAAATGGATCCTTGGCCAACATGAAACTTGTAGAGTATCTCAAGACCTTTAATTTTAGTGGTGGAATACATCAAGGAGATTTATAGAACTCAAGTTATGGTTCTTGCAAGTTACAGGTCATCAGAGGCATCTGAAATTTGTCTGTGAAAGTTACTTGATTTTTAAGCAACTTTTACCCCTTAAGGAGCTTTCAAATGGATTTCTGGTAAACATGAAAGTTGTTCCTCATGATCTTATCTTTCTAGAAAGGTATGGTATGCCTTCATCTGATTTGTGGAACTCTACTTATGACTTTGGCAAGCAAAGGGCATTTTGGTCATTTGGACGTTATAGGTTATTTCAAGCATATGGCCATATCTCCTACTTCCAAGCTTCAAATGGAAAAACCTTCAACATAAAAGTTGATTAGAATGATGTTTTAAGGCTAGTAGGGTGGTCATGAGATGTTGGAAAGGCTCATAGCAAAAAGTGATAAAAATGGCCTAAAAATGGGACATAAGTTAATTCAAGTGAAATGGAAAATCCTAAAATCCAAGTTCCAAATCCAAACCATGGCATATGATAGGTCATTTTGACTCCCAAGGACATTTTAAGAACAATGGTTCAACCACAATTTTGATTTGAGGCTTAAATCTTGGGGTTGCTTTGTAATTTGCTTGCTTGCATAATGGCATATCAAACCAAAACAAAGAAAAGCTTCATAAACAAGGTGTTTAAGCTTTGTATCTTGTCCAAAATACCACTTAAGGAGAAAATGAAGATAATTACTCAAGGTGTAAGGGTTTTGTCATGATATCTCATATGGTGAGAATGGAAATGCAAAATATCAAGTCATGAAACTTCAAGTTCTTTCTAGAGTGATCTAAATGGTTCTAGATCTTTCTAAACATCTCTATATATGGATTACATTCTCCATTGGTGAAAGGTTGGTGATTGTTGATGTTAATGGTGGTAGAGAAAAGAGTTTGAACCAAGAATTTTCCATTTGCAAATTGTAGTGAAACTTCATTTTTCTCTTCATTACCCTTCCATTTTCTTCCACAAATCATCACTACAAACCTCCCTGAACATGTTCATGCTAGAGTGAGCCCCCATTGTTGAAGAATTTGAGCTTTTCAAGTGAAGTTGCAAGAGAGCAAAAGGGATTGGATCTGAAGATACAAGCCATCTCCATCAAATCTTGTGCAAGCAGAGTATTATTCATCACCTAGGGACCATTATTGAAGATCTACAAGGCCTGATTCGAAGCTTTCCAACACCTACCATTGCAAGGGTCAAGGTATGCAAAATCTTTCCCACACTTTGATTTAGGCATGGCTAGGATTGATTCTTGTTGTAAAACCATTAGAGACCATTAGGTGATTCATTTGGATGAGTTTAAGACCAATTAGTGAGGTTTCATTAATGGAGGTTGATTCTTGATGGAGGTAGAACACACTATTTAATGGATGATAATGCATGAATTTTGGCTAGTTTTAATGAGCATGGCATAGGGATTAATTATATATAAAGATTGTTGAGTTTTGTGATGGTTGAAAATTGAAGAAAGTTTGGATCCATGGAGTTGTACTATTCGGGTAGAATGATAGAGAGAGTGTTAATGCAAACCATTGCCACAATTGGATTCTACATGAAATTCTAGACAAATTTGGTTCTTGGATCATGCAATTTGATGGAGTATTGAGAGAGAACAAAGAAGATGAAGTTCATGCATGGAAGTTGTATTTTCATGGAGTTCTAAAACCCTAACATCCAAAGGAGGAAGATGATGTATAGACTGTTGGATCGCGCCTTGAATTATTGACTTGAAGACCATCGGACGGTCCATATTCACGCATGAATTGGAGAGGGAATATGCAGCCAAAGTGCTGCGTTTTAATTAGTGAGTCTTCATGGGCTCACACGAAATGCTCTCCACACCCCACATTCCAAGCCCAATTGATTTTAACTATAAGAACCTGCTATTCACACCGTTTTTTTTCTGTTTTCTTTAGTTTTTTATGATTTTTCTGAATAATCATTGGGCTGGGGCGTGTTACTTCCAGCACCCCCAGTATGGGCCCAGTTCCTGATAACAAATGGATTTTATTTCTTCTTGCACCCCTCATCCATTTTCATATTAATTTTTTCTCCAAATTTCTTCAAACTTCAAAAATTCATAATAAATTGAAAAATGCATATTTTTTTAATGAGACTTTTTTCCCATTTTTTATTTTCTGTCAAGAAAAATATGAAAACATAAAATTGTCATTTTACTTCATTTTCATATTTTTTTGCATATTTTTACATTTAATAGTTTTTTTTAATTCTTTTGGTTTATGCTACTATTTGTTGAATTTAGTTTGAGAGTTTCCTTTAGGATTTTCATCCCATTCTTTTTAGTACAACTAGATATGGATATTAGGTGCCCCTTGATTTTTATCCTATTTTTTAGGATTTATTTTAGATAGTTTAGTTAGAAAATATTAGGCTAGTCATTTAAGGTTGTGAATATAATATAGGTATAACAAAACAAGTTTCTTTTTGGGTTTTTTTAGGAAAAATTAGGAGATGGGACTATAGGGATATTATGGGCAAGTGATAGATCCCTTAGAAAATGCTAGAAGTTCCCCTATTATATTAATACTATTAGTATATTTTTTATAATTGATTGATTGTGTGGTGTGCCCTTTCTAGGGTTATTGCTTGACTGTGTGGGGTATTGGGCCTGCTTGGGGTTTGGGTTTGAGTTGAAGACTTTGTTGATGAAGCCCATTGAAGACAAGGAATGAAGATCAATTTCCAGAGTTGATGAAGAGTATATCTTGCTGGCAGCTGTTGAAGGTTATAAGGTTTAGGAGTTAGGTAGAGCTCTAGAATAGGAACTTGATTCACAAACATGGAAGGTCTTGTTTGCCTCCATTCTTTCTCTATGATTCAAAGTCTCTTTTAAATACCCATCTCCTTCCTTTGGAAGGATTAGTGAATGTATTTAAAAGATAGAACTTTTGAGAGAAAATTGTCTATATCATGTTAACAGCCAGTAGGCCACCCTTGGTAGGCAACTGACTGCTTAACATCCAATTCATCTTGTTAACTGTTCCTCATCTTGGAGAGTGAGACTTGAAGAAAAGTCCTGAAAGATTGAAGATAGAGACCTTGCTTGAAAGCTTGAAGATGAAGACTGATGCTTGCTTGAAGCTGGTAGATGATTGAAGATGACTTGAAGGCAGATGTTGATGAAGACTGCTGTTTGCTGTTTATTTTTGCTGTTTATAATTTTTGATGTACTGTTTGAATTTCCCTGACTGTATTGTTTGCCCTTTAATTTGTTAGGTTGAAAGCGAATTTTGTTCGCTTTTGCCTGTTGTTTTCTAGGTTCGAGGTTGAGTGGGACTCCCTTGCCTCGCTTGTATTGCTGCATCCATGCATTTTACTGCTTTATTGTATATATGCTATTGTTTCTGTTTCCGTTTATCCCTTAGGATCTCTGTTTCTCTCTGCGCAAGAGAGGAACATGATAAACATTAGGTCTTAACCCATGCATGATAACATTAGGTTAGTTTGATTCCCTTTTCAACCATAGGTTAGACTTCTGTCTCTTCTTCCTCAAAACAAACAGAAAAACCCAATAAGATTTCAAACACAATAAAAGACACTTCTTCCGTAAAAGAATGTGAACTCATCAAAACGTCAATTTTTGTCCGCTTGGACTGTTAATCAGGAAAAACCCTTTTCAGAAGGAGATAAAAACAATCAAGACAGACTTGTGTCATACGTGGCCCGAAATACGTTTGCTCTGATCTTTCATGCTGTATGAAAGTACGTAGGCATAGGATGCGATATCCTAGCGAGCAATCTTCCCCTCCTTTCCCGTAGGTAGGCGAACTACGTTGACTCTGATTTCTCGTTTCAGACGGGAATACGTAGGCATAAAGTGCGATACTTTGCCGAGTCATTTTATTTTCTTTTAACCCCATACCTGTAGAGTAGATAGAATAACAATCCGTACCAGAAAACAAGTGTGGATCCCGTCGAGTACGACGGACGTGAGGGGTGCTAATACCTTCCCCTTGCGTACCCGACTCCCGAATCCAGGATTTGGTTGCGATGACCATCCTTTTCCCCGTCTTTGCGGTAGGTTTACTCTGAGCGTTCCCTTTCCCTTCTTTGGGATAAATAACACACGGTGGCGACTCTTCTGTTCAGCCGGCGCCGATTTTCGCAGTAGCGACACCACTTTGTTCCAATAATGTTGAAACCTTTTGGTCTAGGAACCAGATCCCACACATCATTTCTTGTAAATTGATTTAGCTCATCTTGCATTGCAAGTATCCAATCATTGTCACTCAGAGCCTCATCCACAGATGTTGGTTCAATAATAGACACCAACCCAAGAAGTGATGTTCCAGATGATCTGATAAACGACCTTGTTCTTATAGGGTCATCTTTCTTCCCAATAATCATTTCTTCTGGATGAGAAGCCTTGATTCTGGATAATCCTTTAACTGTTGGTTCTTCAGAAATATTCATGTTATTCATCTGAGCAGCTAATGGAGTTGCATCTGGCGTAGCTTCTTCTTGAGCTTTCTCTACCTCTGGTTTCTCAAATTCTATGAGAATAACTTCTCCATCTGCAGAGTTTTCAATCTGCTTTGGCTTTTAATTGCCAAGCTTATCATCAAATCTAACATGTATATATTCTTCCACAATCTGTGTCTCAGTATTGTATACTCTGTAGCCTTTAGAGCGTTCAGAATATCCAAGCATGAAACACTTTTGTGCTTTAGAATCAAACTTGTTAAGATTCTCTTTAGTGTTCAACATAAAACAAATACATCCAAAAGGATGGAAATAAGAAATGTTTGGCTTTCTATTCCTCCACAATTCATAAGGAGTCTTTTCTAAAAGAGGTCTAATATACACCCTGTTCTGAATGTAACATGTTATGTTAATTGCCTCTGCCCAAAAATGTTTTGCCATGTTAGTCTCATTGATCATGGTTCTGGCCATCTCTTGCAAAGTTCTATTTTTCCTCTCTACAACTTCATTCTGTTGTGGAGTTCTAGGACAGGACAAATCATGAGCAATGCCATTTTCATTAAAATATTTTTCAAAATGTTTGTTTTCAAATTCACCACCATGATCACTTCTGACTTTAACAATTTTGAAATCTTTTTCAGTTTGGACTTGTTTGCAGAAGTCAAAGAACATAGAGTGTGACTCATCCTTGTGTTTTAGGAATTTTACCCATGTCCATCTGCTGTAGTCATCAACAATGACTAATCCATACTTATTGCCTCTGATGGATGCAATTTTCACTGGTCCAAACAGATCAATGTGAAGTAACTCTAATGGTTTTGAAGTTGAAACAACATTTTTGGATTTGAAAGAAGATTTTGAAAATTTTCCTTTCTGACATGCTTCACAAAGAGCATCTGAGTTGAACTTTAGATTAGGAAGTCCTCTAACCAGATTAAGCTTATTAATCTAAGATATACGTCTCATATTAATGTGACCCAATCTTCTATGTCAGACCCATTGCTCCTCATTAACAGACATAAGACATTTAACATTCTGAACTTTAAGTTCTGAAAGACTAATTTTATAAATGTTGTTTTTCCTTTTACCATTAAAGAGGATTGGGTCATCCTTTTGACTAACAGTTTTGTAACACTTTTGATTAAAGATAATGTCATAACCATTGTCACTTAATTGACTAATGGACAATAGATTATGAGCTAACCCTTCAACAAGCAAGACATTAGTTATGGAAGGAAGTTTACCATTGCCTATGGTTCCAGAGCCAATTATTTTGCCCTTCTGATTCCCTCCAAACTTGACATCTCCTCCAGATCTAAGCTCTAGACTTTGGAACATAGACCTTTTTCCCGTCATATGTCGTGAGCATCCAGAGTCTAGGTACCATGACTGGAGTCTTGACTTTGCTGCTAAGGATGTCTGCAACATAGATTATCTTATCCTTAGGTACCCAGATTTTCTTGGGTTCTTTTTGGTTAGTTTCCTTAAAGCTTTTTCTAAACTTCTGTCTTTCAACATAAAACTTGTTCTGATTAGCTTTAGATTTATTAAACACAGGTTTGTTCTGATTAGAACTTGTGTGTTTAATATCATTCAAGTGACCAAATGTAAATTGAGAATATAAAGGAGGATACTTGATATCCAGTTTATCTACAGATTTTGGATTTGAATCTTCATAAGAGAAAGATTTATATCCAACACCTTTTCTATAGTTTCTGCTAATACCATAGATCATTGAAGCCATTTTGCTTCTGTCTAGGCTTTTAGTTAGAAACTTCCTGAAACTATAGTCATACTCTTGTAATATATTTTTAGAGCATGGTTCAGATTTTGAATCAGAGTTTAGTTGAGCATATTCTAAATTATTTTTCAATTGAAGATTTTTAGCTTTTAGTTCAACTATTTCTGATTCAAACTTGTTACCCTCAAATTCAATATGCTTTAGAAGTGTTTTGTATTTGAGTTTAACTTTACTATAGTTTTCAAGAATATCAGATAAACTTTCAACAAGTTCTTGTCTAGAAAGTTCAGCAAATACCTCCTCAGAATCAGATTCTGATTCTGATCCAGATGATTCAGCAGTGTCCTCAATGTCATCCATGAATGCCACATTTGCACATTCCTCTTCTGACTCTGATGACGAATCAGATGCGTCTGAGTCATCTCAGGTAGCCATCAGAACTTTCTTTTTGTGATCTGACTTTCTTTTTGGGTTCTCCTTCTGAAGCTTTGGACATTCACTCTTGTAGTGCCCAGGTTCTTTGCATTCATAGCAAACAACCTCTCTTTTTCCAGATCTTCTGTTTCCAGAGGATTCTCCAGATCTTCTGTATCCAGAGTGTTCTCCAGATCTTCTCTGCCCAGAAGACTCTTTGTGTTGATCTGGTTTTCTAAAGTTCTTGAACTTCCTTTGCTTATTCTTGCAGAGTTTATTGATTCTTCTAGATAGCAAGGATAGTTCTTCTTCATCTTCAGAAGCAGACTCTTTAGAGCTTTCTTCTATTACCTGCAATGCTTTAACATATTTATTAGATTTTAAAGCAATTGACTTACCTTTCTTTAGAGGCTCATCTTCCTCTAGTTTAATCTCATGACTCTTTAGAGAACTAATTAGTTCCTTCAGCGTAATCTTGTTCAGATCCTTTGCCAGCTTCAGAGCAGTGACCATGGGTCTCCATCTGGTTGGCAAGCTTCTGATTATTTTCTTGACATGATCTGCTGTAGAGTAACCCTTGTCCAGAACCTTTAGGCCAGCAGTGAGGATCTAGAATCTAGAAAACATTGCTTCAATAGATTCAAATTATTCCATCTTGAAAGCTTCATACTTCTGGATCAACGCCAGAGCCTTGGTTTCTTTAACTTGAGAGTTCCCTTCATGAGTCATCTTCAGGGATTCAAATATATTAAAGGCAGTTTCTCTGTTGGTTATTTTCTCATACTCAGTATGAGATATAGCATTTAGCAATATAGTTCTAGCCTTGTGGTGATTTCTGAATTCCTTCTTTTGCTCCTCAGTCATTGATTTTCTGTCAACTTTTTTGCCATTCCCATCAGTGGGATGAACATATCCATCAATAACTAAGTCCTAAAGATCAGAATCAAATCCTAGAAAGAAACTTTCCAGTCTATCTTTCCAATAATCAAATTTCTTTCCATCAAACATGGGAGGTTTTGTGCTGACTCTTTCTTCATATTTGTTGTTGTTGGGTGTTGAGGTTTCAGCATCCATAATGAGTATCAACCAAGAGTATCAAGAGTTTTTCCCACTGGATCTTTTCTGGTCACGGTTAAGTGATAGCACAAACAGAACCGGAGCTCTGATGCCAACTGAAGGTGAAAAAACACTTAGAAGGGGGGTTGAATAAGAGTTTTAAGAAATATGACAATAAAAACAACTCAAGATTTTTATCCTGGTTCGTTGAACTCAACTACTCCAGTCCACCTTATCAAAGATGATTTTCCTTTCTCTGCAAGGACTTAATCCACTATTGATCAACTGATTACAATAGAAAGCACTAAGAACAATTGTCTTAGTCTTCTCAAGAACTACTGACCACACCTTGGTCTTCTTAAGGAACTTCTTACAATTTAATGTAAATTAACAAGTGTTTGAATGCTTCTAATAAGCTGTATCACAACTGTGATGTTTACACTTAAGATTAAGTACAACAAAAACTATATGGTTTTATGAAAGATCAAATGAATAAGATCTTGTGAGATTTTCTCTTTTATGAATCAAGCGTGTATTTCTTTCTGAGTGAACTTTGCAATGAGCAAATGATAAGTACTGAATTAGCAACCTCAAAATGTTGAAGTAGTTCTCCTTTTATAGCTTTTTCAAATGCCTTGAGTCATGTGCAGCTGAATATAATATTAAGTTTGTAAGACTTTTCATCACCAAAAGTATGGGCAGAGATATGCTTTCTGCAAAAGGTATGGTTGTAGAAGCCTTGGGATTTGCACCACGTCACTTCTTTGGACAATTTAGCCGTTGGTTACTTTGGAAGTAGCACCACGTCTAATCAAGTTTACAGCTTCTTCAACAGGCTTCCTTCAAGATGAAGTCTTCACAATTTGCACTTCAGAACATGTAACAAGTTTAAAGGTATGAAATACTTCAAGATGATCAGAGTTAGAATGAATGAGATGATCAGAGTTTTGATAGATGATCAGATCTTTAATATATCAGAGTCTCCATCTTGATCAGAGTCTTCATCAGAGTGTGCAGCAGTATGTGCTTTGAGCGTGAATATTAATGATGAAAGTCTGGTTATCAATGCTTCTGATCTTGCAGTGAAAAGAACTTCAAAGTCTGATAAGATCAGAGCTTTCAACTTTTGTATACTTCTTTCATTATCCCTTCAGATTATTTTGTAGCTTCTGCTTCAGATCCTTCTGGCAGTGCTTCAGAATCTTCTGATAGTCTTGCATCTGATGCTTCAGAGCTTTCCATAGTTTCTTTGTACTTATGTATTTTGCTTCTTTAAGAGTATTTAATTTTATACCTGAAACAATAATACTTGAACAAATTTTAGAGTGTATATATTCTTAATACAAAATTCCATAAAAGTTATCATCAAAACATAGAGATATAAGAAACACCAATCTGTGTTCTAACATATTATGCTTTTTGAATTTACTTCAAAATCCACATCATCCAAATCAAGCTCATGTATCCATTTGATTGTTGCTAGAAGGTCTAAAATCTCCTTTGTATCTACATTGATAATAGGCGACATCCACTTTGTTCGAGCTACCACAAACTACTCTTATTCATCTCGAACACAAACACATATTCCTACCTAATTATAATGAAGTTTCTATATTACATTTGGGACAATCAGATGTAGGTTTATTCCAAGAGTTATTTAAAGAAAATTCATTTTGATTAGAATTTCTCGATTGGAGTTGTTGACCATTTCTCCATCCCATAAGCAAGTAAGGGGTACAATCACAAATCGTTTCTAGAGAACTTTCAATGTGATTCTAAATACAATTATTTCTACCCTTCCAAATGCTCCAAATAATGACTGAAAATAAGGCATGTTGCTCTTGACTTAGAACCTGAAAAAAGAGAGAATATTATAAATGTGAAAAGAATATTAGCAATCGCCGCCTGTTGAATAATAGGTCATAATCCACCTAGCTTCTAGTACTTAATATTTTTAGGACAGTTAAAGACAAGATGCTTATCATTTTCTAAAACTTCTCCACAAATTTCACGATAGTCTTGACATTGAATTCCTTTATCTATCAATCACTTTCTTGTAGGCACATAATTCCTACATAAACGCCATGGAAATTTTTTTACTCTTTAAGGAGTTTTTAATTTCCATAAAAGCGTCTAGTTCTCTCGGACATTAAAATTAGATGTATCAATAGACTCTTTTGTACAATAGCGATAGGCACCACGAACTAAATACACGTCATTATTTTCAAACTTTCACACTCTTTTGTCAACCTAAATTGCTTATAATAATGGAGTTGTAAGAATTATTTTACTACTTCTTCTACTCCAGTAAGAGTATGTATCAAATTCTTATTCAATTGCTTCCCATCTAAAATCATCAACTCAGAGAGCTTCAAATTCTCTATTATCGAAATATTTGGCCAAGGACTTACCAATGAAGAACCATCGTATAACCAATTATGAGAATAATTTTAATTTATCTTTGTTTGAGTTGACAAATTATCAAGTACTGTTTTTTATTCTCTTTGTAGAAGTATTTGAATTTCGCTTGTTTGAGATATCGTTGAGTTTTCAAATGACCATTATTGGATTCTCTTTGGAGAATTGTTTGAATTTCACCTTGCGTGACAAATTATTATGACTAGCTTTAAATCAGATACTACGAGTGGTATTTATATCATATTTGAATGGTCTTTGTACCATCAAAATAAATTTCTAGACTGATCAATCTACCATGGAAGTAGTAATCGTACAATATAGAACTGGTATATTTTATCCTAAAGGTGATGTGTGTAACCCTGTTTTATTTTAAATTATTTTTGGTAATTTAATTATGTGAAGTTGTATGTTTAGATGTGATTATGTGTACTTTGTTGTGATTGGGGTACCCTGCGGTAGGGGGTAGTGACCTTAATATTGATGACCTTAAGGGTGAGGGGTGTGTGGCTAATTTTGGAGAAATGGGTGGTGTGGTGAGAATGATTAATAAGTATTATTAGTAATAATTCAATAATATTATTAATCTAAATCATTAAGAAATAATGTTATTATTATTTAAGTTGTAAAATTTATTAGTAATAATAACATTGGAATTATAATAATATAAAAATATTAAGGTGAAAATAAGAATGAGGGGCAGAATTGACAATTGGGAGAATATTGAGAATATAATAGAGATTAGAGGAGTAAGTGAGGGCATAAGAGGCAAACCATAGAATGGATCCTAGGGTTAAAGAAGTAAAACAAGGAAATAGATTTCATTTTGTACGATCATGAATTTTGAGAAGAACGGAAGAAAGGCTAGGCTTGAAGAAGAAGAGGGAACCACCATTTGTGAAGATTTAGGAAGCTTGATTACAAGATAAGGGTGGAGTTCTGATCTTCTAAGGGTTAGTATGTTGAATAGTGGGTAAAAGTTAGGTTCTTACCTTATGGGTTGTGTGTTGTTCTATAATATGATTGTTATGAAGTGATTGACGATGAAATTGTTTAATTGGTATGTGATAAATGATGATTTGTTAATTGGTATATGATGAATTTCGTTTTCTATATGTGTGGTGTTTCTGTTTTGTAGTTGTTGAAAAGTTCCTCCATTGTTGAGTTTTGAAGTTTCGAGTCGTAAGTATAAAATTGATGATGATATGATGCTAATTCATGAGTAAAACATGGTATGATTGAGTTTTAGGGTGTTATTTTAGTATAAATTTGAGTCTATGATGATGGATTTTCGTAGCATAGGCTCTAGTATGAAAAGCTGGTGTGAAAGTGCTTTTTAAAAAATTGATCTTTGAGGTTCAAAACAGCATGCTTCGACCTCCAGGGTCTTCTAGGTCGACCCGATGCTTACCAAATCAAATATTGTGAACATTGGAATAACTTGCATCGACGCACAAGCCATCGCATCGACCTGTATACCATGCACGTCGGCCCTTGCGTCGACACATAGACAGAAAAATGCCATAAACGGATTCGATCATAACTTTTTAACCATTTATCTAAATGACGAACCGTTTGAAAGCTAATGCGTAGAACTTTCACATGGTATAATTAGATGAACCATTTTTCCAATATTTTTATGTTTAATATGTTGAGGAATATGACTATTAATTATTGTGTATGTTAAGAAGTTCTGTTGTAAGTGACGAAACTTGAATGTTATTATAAAGAGGTTGTTGTGGTGTTATTGGTAGAATATGAGCATGTTTAATGATGTTGTTGTGATTTCATTATATATATATATATATATATATATATATATATATATATATATATATATATATATATATATATATATATATATATATATATATATATATATATATATATATATATATATATATATATATATATATATATATATATATATATATATATATATATATATATATATATATATATATATATATATATATATATATATATATATATATATATATATATATATATATATATATATATATATACTATGCAAAATTTATTTTTATGCCTGTTGGCCAATTTGGACGATGTACAATAACCATGGTGGTGGATTATTATATACAACGATGTTGTTGTTATTGTATGCACAAATAGTTGTATTGCATACATTTATGGACAAACGGTCTGTTGTTGGTGAGCATAAAATCTCATTAGTTGGATTGGGTCGGTAGCTGATTTGAAGGTGATGGATCAATGAGTGGTTCTGATCTTAGGAGGTGGGGTAAGACGGGACATTTGGTTGCTAATTGTACTGAAAAGGTAGTGACTTGCTTCAATTGCAGAGAACCTGGTCATATCATTACTCATTGCCATAAACCAAAGCAAGCTGCAACTGGAGGCAAAATGTTCGCTCTGTCAGGAACTCAGACTTCCAGTGAAGACAAGTTGATCAGAGGTACATGTTATATTAATAATACGCCTTTGATTTCTATTATTGATACTGTTGCTACTCATTTCTTCATTTCTGATGATTGTGTGAAAAGGTTAGGCCTTAGTGCATCTGTGATGAAGGGAGAAATGGTTATCAAAACTCATGCTAAGGGATCGATGGCTACTTATCTTGTTTGCTTGAATTTTCCTTTGAGAATATTTGATAGGGATTTTGGTGTGGATCTCATTTGCTTGCCGCTGATCAATCTCGATGTTATCTTGGGAATAAACTGGTTGATGTTTAACCATGTTCAGATTAATTATTTTAATCAATCGGTGCAGTTTCCTACTCTTGGTGGCGAGGAGGGGGCCAATTTCTTATCTATGAAAGAGTTGAAGGATATTCTAGAAGATGACACTCAGGTGTTTGCGATGTTTGCATCACTATCTGTTGATAGCCAAGCTATGATCGATAAAGTGCGAGTGATATGAGAGTTTCCAGAAGTACTTTTTTAGGATATTTCAAATGTACCGCCAGAAAGAGATGTGGAGTTTACTATTAATCTTGTCCCTAGTACGAGACCTATTTCTATGGCACCATACAGAATGTCGGTTTCAGAATTATTCGAGTTGAAGAAACAACTGGAAGACTTGTTAGAAAATAAGTTTGTAAGACCAATTGTGTCGCCTTGGGGATCCCTGGTATTGTTGGTAAAGAAGAAAGATGGTAGTATGAGAATGTGTATAGATTATCGAAAGTTGAACAAAGTGATGATTAAGAACAAGTATCCACTTCCCAGAATATATTATTTGATGGATCAATTGGTAGGTGCTTTGGTTTTCAGCAAGATAGACTTGAGGTCGGGTTATCATCAGATAAAATTAAAAGATAAAGATGTTTAGAAGACAACTTCCAGGACTCGTTATGGACATTATGAATACTTGGTGATTCCTTTTGGTGTTTCTAATGCACCCGGTGTATTTATTGAGTATATGAATCCAATTTTTCATAACTACTTAGATTAGTTAGTTGTTGTGTTCATTGATGATATTTTGATATATTTTAAGCATTTGAGGATTGTGTTGTAGGTTCTGAAGGAGAAGAAGCTTTATGCTAGGCTATCAAAGTGTGAGTTCTGGTCGAAGGGAGTTAGCTTCCTCTGTAATGTTATTTCAGGTAATGGCATTGAAGTGGATCCTTCCAAGGTAGATGTAGTTCTATAATGGGAAACTCTGAAGACTGTTACCGAAATTCGAAGCTTTTTGGGCTTAGCTGGTTACTACCACAGATTCATTGAAGGACTTTCCAAGTTAGCACTTCAGCTAACTCAGCTGACCTGCAAGGGTAAGCCGTTCGTATGGGATATTCATTGTGATAAGAGCTTCGTAGAGTTGAAGAAGAGGTTGATTACAACTTCATTTTTGGTTATTCCTGAGCCAAATTAACCTTTTGTAGTTTACTGTGATGCATCGTTGATGGGTCTGCGAGATGTGTTGATGCAAGATGGAAAAGTTGTGGTTTATGCTTCCCGATAATTGAGGATTCATGAGAGGAACTATCCTACTCATGACTTAGAGTTAGCTGTAATAGTGTTTGTATTGAAAATCTAGAGACATTATTTGTATGGTTTGAGATTCAAAAATTTTAGTGACCATAAAAGTTTGGGGTACTTGTTTGATAAAATGGAACTAAACATGAGGCAGTATAGATGGTTAGAATTCTTGAAAGACTATGATTTCGACTTGAACTATCATCCCGGTAAAGCGAATTTCTTGGATGATGCTTTAAGTCAAAAGTCATTTCCCATGTCAGCAATGATGGTTAGAGAGTTGGAGCTTGTGGAGAAGTTCAGAGATATGAGTTTAGTCTGTGAATTAACACATCAGAGTGTGAAGTTGGGGATGCTAACAATCAACAATGGTTTTATTACTAGGATTAAAGATAACCAGAAATTGGATGTCTAATTGGTGGACTTGATGGCAGGAGATGATCAAGCTACCGAGAACGGTTTCAAAGTAGACGAACAAGGTTTATTGAGATTCAGGAATAGAATTTGTATTCCCGATAATGCGGAACTAAAGAAGATGATTTCAGAAGAAGGTCATCGGAGTAGCTTATGTATCCATCCAGGAGCTACTAAGATATACCAAGATCTGAAGAAGATATTCTGGTGGTCAGGAATGAAACGCGATGTTGTGCAGTTTGTTTATGCATGTCTGACTTGCCAGAAGTCGGAGGTTGAGCATTAGATACCTGTAGGGTTGATGCAACCATTAGATATTCCAGAATGGAAATGAGACATCATTTCTATGGATTTTGTGATGGGATTACCAAATACTCTGAGAGGGCGTGACACTATTTGAGTGGTAGTAGATAGGCTGACGAAGTTGGCCCATTTTTTTCCGATTAACATTAGTTTTTCTATGCAGAAGTTGGCAGACATCTACATCTATGTAATTGTTAAGTTGCATAGAATTACGTTGAGCATTATGTCAGATAGAGATCTGAGGTTCACTTCCAGATTTTGGTAGAGTTTGCAAGAAGTGTTGGATACTAAGTTAAGGTTGAGTTTGATTTATCATCCACAAACGGATGGTCAGACGGAAAGAACTATTCATTCGTTAGAAGATTCGTTGAGGGATTTTTTTCTAGAACAAGGAGGCGCTTGGGATAGTCACTTGTCGTTGATTGAGTTCACTTATAAAAACAGTTTTCATTCTAATATTGGGATGCCACCTTTTGAAGCGTTGTATGGTTGGAGATGCAGGAGGCCTTTGTGTTGGCATGAATCCGGTGAAAGTGTAGTTATTGGACCTGAATTAGTCTAGCAGACTACGAAGAAAGTGAAACTAATTTAGGAGCAGATGAAAGCTTCTTAGAATAGACAAAAAAGCTATCATGACAAAAGGAGAAAAGATCTTGAGTTCCAGGAAGGGGATCATGTATTTTTGTGAGTCACTCCAGTAATCGGTGTTGGACGTGCCTTGAAATCGAAGAAGCTCACTCCTCGGTTTATCGGTTCATATCAGATATCCAGGCGGGTAGGAGTTGTTGCTTATAGAGTGGCATTGTCACCAAGTTTGTCTAATTTACATGATGTAATTCATGTTTCACAGTTGTCGAAGTAAATTCCAGATCCTTCGCATGTGATTTCTATGGATGATATGCAAGTAATGGATAACCTTACTGTGGAGGCCTTACTTGTGAGAATTGATGGTCATAAGGTGAAACAGTTGCGAGGAAAGGATATTGCTCTCGTGAAGATCGTATGGTGAGGCGCTGTCGGAGGAAATGTAACTTGGGAGTTGGAGAGCAAGATCGAGAGTCGTATTTGGAGTTATTTGCATCAGGTAATTCTCGAGGACAAAAATATTTTAAGTAAGGGAGAGTTGTAACGACCCGTTTTATTTTAAATTATTTTTGGTAACTTAATTATGTGAAGTTGTGTGTTTAGATGTGATTATGTGTACTTTGTTGTAATTGGGGTACCCTGCGGTAGGGGGTAGTGACCTTAATGTTGATGACCTTAAGGGTGAGGGGTGTGTGGCTAATTTTGTAGAAATGGGTGGTGTGGTGAGAATGATTAATAAATATTATTAGTAATAATTGAGTAATATTGTTAATTTAAATCATTAAGAGATAATGTTATTATTATTTAAGTTGTAAAATTTATTAGTAACAATAATATTGGAATTATAATAATATTAAAATATTAAGGTAAAAATAAGAATGAGGGGCAAAATTGGCAATTGGGAGAATATTGAGGATATAATAGAGAGTTAGAGGAGTAAGTGAGGGCATAAGAGGTAAACCATAGAAAGGGTCCTAGAGTTAAAGAACTAAAACAAGGAAATAGATTTCATTGTGTACGATCGTGACTTTTGAGAAGAACGGAAGAAACGATAGGGTTGAAGAAGAAGAGGGAACCACCATTTGTGAAGGTTTAGGAAGCTTAATTACAACATACGGGTGGGGTTCTGATCTTCTAAGGGTTAGTATGTTGAATAGTGGGTAAAAGTTAGGTTCATACCTTATGGGTTGTGTGTTGTTCTATTATATGATTGTTGTGAAGTAATTGATGATGACATTGTTTAATTGGTATGTTATGAATGATGATTTGTTAATTGGTATGTGATGAATGATGATTTGTTAATTGGTATGTGACGAATTTTGTTGTCTATATGTATGGTGTTTTTATTTTGGAATTGTTGAAACGTTCCTCCATTGTTGAGTTTTGAAGTTTTGAGTCGTAAGTATGAAATCGATGATGATATGATGCAAATCCATGAGTAAAACATGGTATGATTGAGTTTTAGGGTGTTATTTTAGTATAAAATTGAGTCTATGATGATGGATTTTCGTAGCATAGGCTCTGGTATGAAAAGCTGGTGCGAAATTGCTTTTAAAAAAATTGATTTTTGAGGTTCAAAACAGCATGCGTCGACCTGATGCTTACCAAATCAAATATTGTGAAAATTGGAATAGCATGCGTCGATGCACAAGCCTTCGCGTCGACCTGTATACCCTGCGCGTCGGCCCTTGCGTCGACACAGACAGAAAAATGCCAGAAACGGTTTCGATCATAACTTTTTAACCGTTTATCCAAATGACAAACCGTTCGAAGCGTTGGAAAGCTAATGAGTAGAAGTTTAACATGGTATAATTATATGATCCATTTTTCCAATATTTTATGTTTAATATGTTGAGGAATATGACTATTAATTATTGTGTATGTTAAGAAGTTCTGTTGTAAGTGACGAAACTTGAATGTTGTTAGAAAGAGGTTGTTGTGGTGTTATTGGTGGAATATGAGCATGTTTAATGATGTTTTTGTGATTGCATTATATATATATATATATATATATATATATATATATATATATATATATATATATATATATATATATATATATATATATATATATATATATATATATATATATATATATATATATACTGTATGAAATATATTTTTATGCTTGTTGGTTAATTTGGACGGTGTACAATAACCATGGTGGTGGGTTATTCTACACGATGATGTTATTGTTGTATGCATAAATAGTTGCATTGTATACATTTGTGGACAAACGGTCCATTGTTGGTGAGCCTAAAATCACATTGTATGGATTTGGCCAGTAGCTGATTCAGAGGTGATAGATCAGTGTGTGGTTTTGATCCTAGGAGGTGGGGATCAGAATAGTGAACCTAAGTGTTCATTAAAATTGGTACCACATGCATAAGCATTGATTCAGGTGTGAGTCTCATTGTATTATATATTATTCATGTCGCTATGTCAATAAACATATGGTGTTGTGTGATTAATCAATTTGCTATCGTGTGATTTCTTGTTGGTTGGTGAATAATTGGTGATGATATTGTTGGGTGATTGATGTGAGATGTTTAGTTGAATTGTTGTTGTGTTAACTTAATGCATGACGTTTAACATGTTTTCCTTTATAATATCATTATATCTCACGCCTTCTGTCTGAATATTGCCTCTAAGTGGGTAATATGCAGATACTCCACAGTAGGACTCAGATGTGAGTTGAAGATAGAGTGTCTTTACCATTTACTTTGTAGTTGGCGTCTGCACTGATTGTAACACTGGGGAGTCGTGGGAGTTCGTTTTTATAATCATATTTCTTTGAGATTTATGGACATCCCCCTTATTATGTTTAGTTGTTGTTTGATGAATTACGTTATTCTAAGATAAATGGTTTGTATTATTCTGCTGCAATAAATGTAACATTCAGGCATGTTCATGTTTTCATAATTTTGCAAAAATATATTTGTTACATAGTCAATCTGATGAGCAGGTTTTATATGTTAATTGTAACATCCTAAGTTGTGTGTGTTTGAATTAATTACTCTGATGTTTTATTTAAAAATATTACGGGGGAAATTTAGGGTGTTATATAGTGGTATCAGAGCAGGTTGGTCTGTCCAGCTAAGTTGTTGAGTCATTTTTGTGTGACAGTTGACTACTGTCGATGTTGTTTCCTTAACCATTATGTACTATTGGTTATGCATAACAGAGAATGGCTGGAAGGAACGATGTTTCTATTTCTGATGCATTGCAGGTTGTTGCTCATGCTGTATAGAATCAACCTAATGCTGGTGAGAATTATGAGTTTCAGAAGAACAAACCACCTACATTCAAGGGAAGATACGATATAGATAGAGCGCAGACTTGGCTCAGAGAGATTGAGAGGATCTTTCGGGTTATGAATTGTCTTGAGGCACATAAGGTATGGTTAGGTACTCACATGTTAGCTGAGGAGGTTGATGAATGGTGGGTTAACACCCGTCAATTGTTGGGAGCTACAAGAGAAGTTATCACTTGGGATGTGTTCAGTAGGGAATTCTTGAGGAGATACTTTCTTGAAGATGTCTGAGGTAAGAAGGGAATTGAGTTTCTGGAGTTGAAGTAGGGTAACATGTCGGTTACGAAATATGCTGTTAGATTCATGGAATTTTCTAAGTTCTACCCTCACTATAGTGAGGCAACTGTTAAGTTCTCGAAGTGTGTCAAATTTGAGGCTTTAGATTAAATAGGCGATCAGGTACCAACGAATCAGGAGATTTCCATATTTGGTGGATTATTGTAGAATCTATGAGGAGGATAGCAAGGCTCGATCGGCTCACTATAAAGGGATGACCAAAAGGAAGGGAAAACAATAGATGAACCATGGAAAGCCTTAGGTATCTCTAGCTGATAAAGGTAGACCGAGATATGTCGACGGAAAGAAACCAAGTGAGGGAGGTGCTCATACAATTCTTAAGTGTTATAGATGTGGTGAGATGGGTCATCACATCAATGAGTGTAAGAGTGATGTGAAGAAGTGCTACAAGTGTGGTAAAACGGGATATATGGTCGCTAGTTGCACTGAGAAGATAGTGACTTGCTTCAATTACGGAGAACCTGCTTATATCGGTACTCATTGCCAGAAACCAAAGCAAGCTGCAACTGGAGGCAAAGTGTTCCCTCTGTCAAGAATTCAGACTTCCAATGAAGACATGCTGATCAGAGGTACATGTTATATTAATAATACGCCTTTGATTGCTATTATTGATACTGGTGCTACTCATTCCTTTATTTATGATGATTGTGTAAAAAGGTTGGGCCTTAGTGTATCTGTGATGAAGGGAGAAATGGTTATCAAAACTCATGCTAAGAGAACGGTGGCTACTTTTCTTGTTTGTTTGAATTGTCCTTTGAGAATCTTTGTAGGTATTTTGGTGTGGATCTCATTTGCTTTCCACTTATGAATCTTGATGTTATCTTCAGAATGAACTGGTTGATGTTTAACCATGTTCAGATTAATAGTTTTAATCAATCGGCGTGGTTTCCTACTCCTGGTGGTGAGGAGAGGGTCGATTTCTTATCTATGGAAGAGTTGTAGGATATTTTAGAAGATGACACTCAAGTCTTTTTGATGTTTGGATCACTATCTATTGACAGCCAAGCTGTGATCGATAAAGTGTGGGTGGTACGAGAGTTTCCAGAAGTAATTTTGGAGGATATTTCGGATGTACCGTCAGAAAGAGAAGTGTAGTTTACTGTGATATGTTGTTGATGGGTCTGGAAGGTGTGATGATGCAGATGGAAAAGTTGTGGCTTATGCTTCCCGACAGTTGAGGATTCATGAGATGAATTATCCTACTCATGACTTAGAGTTAGCTGCAGTAGTGTTTATTTTGAAAATCTAGAAACATTATTTGTATGGTTCGAGGTTCGAAGTGTTTAGTGACCATAAAAGTATGGGGTACTTGTTTGATTAGAAGGAATTAAACATGAGGCAGCATAGATGGTTGGAATTCTTGAAAGACTATGATTTCGACTTGAGCTATCATCCTAGTAAAGCGAATTTCATGGTTGATGCTTTAAGTCGGAAGTCGTTGCACGTGTCAACAATGATGGTTAGAGAGTTAGAGCTTGTGGAGAAGTTCAGAGACATGAGTTTAGTCTGTGAATTAACAGAACAGAGTGTGAAGTTGGGGATGCTAACAATCAACAGTGATTTTATTATTAGGATTAAAGATAATCAGAAACTGGATGTGAAATTGGTGGACTTGATGGCTGGAGATGATCAAGCTGCCGAGAACAATTTCAAAGTAGACGAA
Organism: Lathyrus sativus; assembly: GCA_963859935.3. Classification (NCBI taxonomy): domain Eukaryota; kingdom Viridiplantae; phylum Streptophyta; class Magnoliopsida; order Fabales; family Fabaceae; genus Lathyrus; species Lathyrus sativus. Next base: position 423,877,792 of record OZ012739.1, read on the forward strand.
CCAGGTTTATTGAGATTCAGGAATAAAATTTGTACCCCGATAATATAGAGCTAAAGAAGATAATTTTAGAAGAAGGTCATCGGAGTAGCTTAAGTATCCATCCGGGAGCTACTAAGATGTACCAAGATTTGAAGAAGATATTTTGGTGGTCATGAATGAAGTGCGATGTCGCACAGTATGTTTATGCTTATCTGACTTGCCAGAAGTTGAAGGTTGAGCATCAGAGACCTACAGGGTTGATGCAACCATAGGATATTCCAGAATGGAAATGGGACAACATTTTTATAGATTTTGTGACAGGATTGCCAAATACTCCGAGAGGGCATGACGTTATTTGGGTGGTAGTAGATATGCTGATGAAGTCAGCCATTTTAATTTCGATTAACATCAATTTTTCTATGCAAAAGTTGGTGGAGATTTACATCTGTGTAATTGTTAAGTTGCATGAAATTATGTTGAACATTGTGTCAGATAAAGATCTGAGGTTCACTTCTAGATTTTGGGAGAGTTTGCAAGAGGCACTGGGTACTAAGATGAAGTTGAGTTCGACTTATCATCCATAGACGGATAGTCAGATGGAGAGAACTATTTAGTCGTTACAAGATCTGTTGATGGCTTGTGTTATAAAACAAGGAGGCGATTGGGATAGTCACTTGTCGTTGATTAGATTCATTTATCACAACAGTTTTCATTCTAGTATTAGGATGCCACCTTTTGAAGCGTTGTATGGTCGGAGATGCACGACGCCTTTGTGTTGGCATGAATCCAGTGAAAATGTGGTGCTTGGACCTGAATTAGTCCAACAGATTACGGAGAAAGTGAAACTAATTCGAGAGCAGATGAAAGCTTCTCAGAGTAGACAAAAAAGCTAACATGACAAGAGGAGAAAGGATCTTGAGTTCCAGGAAGGGGATAATGTATTTTTGAGAGTCACTTCAGTGACCAGTGTTGGACGTGCCTTGAAATCGAAAAATCTCACTCCTCGGTTTATCGGTCCATATCAGATATCTGGGAGGGTATGAGTTGCTACTTATTTAGTGGAATTTCCTTCAAGTTTGTCTAATTTACATGATGTATTTCATGTTTCGTAGTTGCGAAAGCATATTCTAGATTTGTCGCATGTGATTTCGATGGATGATGTGCAATTAAGGAACAACCTTACTGTGGAGGCCTTACCTGTGAGAATTGATGGTCATGAGGTGAAACAGTTGTGAGGCAAGGAGATTTCTCTCGTGAAGGTTGTGTGGGGAGGCGCTGCCGGAGGAAATGTAACTTGGGAGTTAGAGAGAAAGATGTGAGAGTCGTATCAAGAGTTATTTGCGTCAGGTAATTCTCGAGGACGGAAATATTCTAAGTGGGGGAGAGTTGTAACTCCTCGTTTTATTTTGTTGCACCCCAAAATTTGCCCTCGCGTTCTCTAACTTTAACTGGCTTTTGCTTCACATTCATCTGAATATCATCTAGGTTGATCATTTATCGCATATTGTCCATGTTGTCAGCTGGAATGGGTTTATCAGGATTACAATTGTTTTATTCGCATTTTAGACAGTTGAAACCAGTTCAAATGATGAGATTTATTTCGAAATCGGGTGAATGATTGTTCTCTTCCTGGTGGTTCAGTCCGTGCTAATAATTTTGTTGTTTTTCAGTGTTCTATCATTTTATTCGTTTTTTATTTCGTGGCATATTGTGATTTATTTTTATTTTTTGTTTTATAATTTCATGTTTATAATAGTTAATATTTAGTAAGGTTTTAGTATTAATTATTTAGGATTTTTTAATTAGAATTTAATTAGCATAGAATTTTAATTTAGAAAATAGAATTAATTAGTGTTAATTTAGATTAGATTTAAAATTTAGTTTTTTATTAAAAATAGAATTAGACTTTAATTTAGGAATTAATTAGAATTATATTATTTAGTTATTTAGAATTAGTTTAGATTTAACTTTTTCTTTTAGAACTAAAATTTAGTTTAGAAATAGATTTTTATTAATTAGAATTAAGTTAGAATAGAATTATAGTTAGAAATTAAATTAAGATTTTGTTTAGAGTTAATTAATTAAATAGTACAGAAAAACTAAAAAAAATAGAAAAGAAATTAAAAAAAGGAAAAACAAGAAAAGACAAAAAAAAAGAAAATGACACGTTTTTTTTTGTATAAGTTACTGTTCATCGTCTCCCTCTTGGAGACACAAAAAAACTCGAGCCGCCCCCTCTCTTGTTCATCTTCTTCAACAGACGAAAATTCTAACCCATTTTACTATTCATTGTCTTCTCCACTTTGAAAGACCTAGTCACCGCCATTTCCCACTCTTCCAAAACCTCTGAAACCCAGATAACTCTCATCCCCATCCCCTTCTTCTTCTCACTACCACCTCCATTAACACAGTTGCAACCCTCTTCATCGAACCTCAACCTAAACTGAACGGAACCCACTCCGAATCAAAACTTCCTCTCTTCTTCTTCTTCAAATTTCCGCCCCAACCCACTTTCATCCTTCATCCGCAACCCAAAACCTCAGCCATAACCCACGCGAAACCCTCTTCTTCATTTCCAGCCTCCCACTCAAACTCTTATATTTTCGGACAACAACCTCAAAAACCGAAGTCGTAAACATTCCTCAACCTCCTCTCCTTTACAAAATTGAAACCCACATCTCCTTAAAAAAACCAAACCTTCAAAACCAACAGCCTTTCTCTTCACTTACCTTTTTCCGAACTTCTAACACCCATCCATTCAAATAAGCCCAGAAACTGAAAGGGATGAAGAAGAAGACAGATGCGAAGTGAGTTTGGGAAAGATTTGTTTTCGGAGAAGAAGGTGGGAGATGATCCAACATTGTCGTGATGCTCTTGCATTTTTGCTTCATTTTTTCCCATCTTTTTGAATGATTCTAGCGGTGATGAGGGAGAGGCCCTCTAAGTGTGTCCTTGTTTTGTTATGTTTTGCTTCTTCATATTTAATTTTTGTTTATTTATTATTTTGGAAATCTGGAAATTAAGTGTTAATTGAAGTGGTGTGGCTGTTAAGCTAGATCTGTGTTGTCCGCGGGTTGGGCTTTGTAGTCCGTTTGGAGCTCCTAAGCATACTCTCCATTTTGGTTTTTGTTAAGAGGATTAGTGTAATTTTATTTTCATTTAATTGTGAATTTAGTTTTCGATTAGCTTTAGTTTTTTAAGTTTTATAATATTTTTCTTATTTAGTTTTTAGATTGGTAAATATATTTTCTAAATAAGCTTAAGAGTTTTTATAATTTTTTTTCTCTCTAAATGAGTTTTTAATATTTGTAAATATAATTTTTAACTAAGTTTCTTAAAGTTCTTTTTTTTCTTTCTAATTTTTAGCTTTTTAGAGTTTTTATTTATCATTGAGGATTTATTTTCGTATTTTTCCGTTTGGATCGATGAAGAGACCTCTAAGTTGTTATACGTCAAATTATTGATGGAAACGACAAATTCGAGACCAAGTTTTCATTTCATTTTCATTTTCGATTTTTATTCACCTTTATTTATTTTCGTCGCTTTTTGGTCGATGACGAGACCACAAAACTATCATTGGTCAAATTATTGATAGATGGAGGTTTGTTCGAGACCATCTTCCTTTTCTCTTTCAATTTCTTCTTCATTTTCGGCTTTATTCATTGTTCTTCGGTCTATGATGTCTTTCTATTCGTAACGCCGTTTATCGAAGTCGATAACCTTCTCGATTTCAAATCTATGGAAAATGACCATTTGGGTCATTTTCTTTACTTTGGGTTCGTGATAGGCTACTTCGATTAGTCGAAATAATGTTTGCGATTAAGACGAGATCCCATTTTTTTGGTTCGTGTGACACGATTTAATCGAAGAATAATCTTCAATATTATTTATCTATCTTGTCCATAGCACGGATATCAATTTACGCGGCCTCCTAATGTTCGACTTCCATCATAAGTTGAGCTACAACGGTTTAGCGTCATATTTTATCCCGATTCAATTCACTAACACTGTCAAGCCATAATTCAAAACATTTAATATCTTCAATGAGTATCGTTTGTCAAGCGTTAGGTATATAGGAAATGATGAGGGAGGGGTTTTTCCTTGCTTGTCTAGAGTGCTTAGCGTATGCCCTTTGGGAGATATGCGACGCGTTCGCTCCTATGTCTTAGAATTTAGTGCAGTACGCGTCCCAAACCAGTCAATTCACCTCTGTTAAGGCATTCCAGGCCTAGGATCTTTCCTCTCGCCCTCGTGCGATCGAGCTCTCATTTTCCCGTAGTATCCGAACTATGGTTGCTCTAATTTCTCACACCTGTTGAGAATATGAAAGCATAGGATTGCGATAATCCTAGCGAGCACTCTTCTTTATTTTCCACCTTTAGTCCTCCATTCCTTATCACCCAAAAAGGACATGCTACGTCCATTCTACCACAAACAGGTAACGCCTAAGTCTCCAACGAGCGAGCAACAATACACCTAAACTGCTAGAATGTGTATGCTAGCATCGTCTACCAAAACTTCCCAGCAAACCATAGGCCGAACTACAACTGCTCTGATTCTTTACTTCTTTTAAGTAAAGATACGTAGGCACAAAGACCCCAATCCTTGACGAGCACACTAATAACTAACTCAATCCACTTCATTAAAACTCACAGACCAAACTCAAACCTTTTCATCCTTCGAGATCGCTTCAAACCTCACTTTCAAAAAGAGTACGTTACTTTTCCGTTCTACCATAAACATGCATCGTCCCTAACTGCTAGAATGGAGATGTAACATCACTCGCAAAAATACTTAACCAAACTTGTCTCGTAGTTACCTGAACTACGTTTGCTCGATTTCTCATATCAGATGAGGATATGTAGGCACAAGACAGTGATGTCTTGGCGAGAAACCGTCCCCCCATCACCTGTAGTTTCCTGAACTACGTTGACTTTGACTTTCCCATTGCACGAGGGAATACGTAGGCATAGGGCAGCGATGTCCTATTGAGTCTGTTCTTTCTTTCCACCCTCATTTAGAAATAGCTTTTTAGATAGTTTTCACCCATAGATTAGACAACAAGCATGGATCCCGTTGAGTACAACGGACGTGAGGGATGCTCATACCTTCCCCTTGCGTAACTGACTCCCGAACCCAAGATTTGGTTGCGATGACCTTGTCTTCTCCCGTTCTTTTAGGTTTTCTTTGATCGTTTCCTTTCCCTCTCTTTGGGATAAATAACGTTCGGTGGAGACTCTTCTGTTTGTTTCCTCCGGCTCCTTTTTCGCAGTTGCGACATATTTTAAATTATTTTTTGTAATTTAATTATGTGAAGTTATGTGTTTAGATGTTATTATGTATGCTTTGTTGTGATTGGGGTACCATGCAGTAGGGGGTATTAACCTTAATGTTGATGACCTTAAGGGTGAGGGGTGTGTGGCTAATTTTGTAGAAATGGACGGCGTGGTAAGAATGATTAGTAAGTATTACTATTAATAATTGAAAAATATTATTAATTTAAATCATTAAGAGATAATGTTATTATTGTTTAAGTTGTAAAATTTATTAGTAATAATAATATCAGAATTATAATAATATAAAAATATTAAGGTGAAAAAAAGAATGAGAGGCAGAATTGGTAATTGAGAAAATATTAGGGATATAATAGAGAGTTAGAGGAGTAAGTGAGGGCATAAGAGGTAAACCATGAAAAGGGTATATGGTTAAAGAAGTAAAACAAGGAAGCAAATTTCATTCTGTACGGTCGTGACTTTTAAGAAGAACGGAAGAAAGGCTAAGATTGAAAAAGAAGAGGGAACCACCATTTGTGAAGGTTTAGGAAGCTTAATTACAAGGTAATGATGGGGTTCTGATCTTCTAAGGGTTAGTGTGTTGCATAGTGGGTAAAAGTTAGGTTCTTACCTTATGTGTTGTTTGTTGTTCTATGATATGATTGTTGTGAAGTGATTGATGATGAAATTGTTTAATTGGTATGTGATGAATGATTATTTGTTAATTGGTATGTGATGAATTTCGTTGCCTATATGTGTGGTGTTTCTGTTTTGGAATTGTTGAAAAGTTCCTCCATTGTTGAATTTTGAAGTTTTGAGTCGTAAGTATGAATTTGATGATGATATGATGTTAATACATGAGTAAAACATGGTATGATTGAGTTTTAGAATGTTATTTTAGTATAAAATTGAGTTTATGATGATGGGTTTTCGTAGCGTAGGATCTGGTATGAAAAGTTGGTGTGAAAGTGCTTTTCAAAAAAGTGACTTTTGAGGTTCGAAACAACATGCATCGACCTCCAAGGTCTTCTAGGTCGACCTGATGCTTCCCGAATCAAATATTGTGAAAATTGGAACAACATGCATCGACGCACAACCCTTCGTGTCAGCCCTTGCGTCGACGCATAGACAGAAAAATGTCAGAAACAGTTTCGATCATAACTTTTTAACCGTTTATCCAAATGACGAACCCTTCGAAGCGTTGGAATGCTAATTAGTAGAACTTTAACATGGTATAATTAGATGAACCATTTTACCAATATTTTCATGTTTAATATTTTGAGGAATGTGACTATTAATTGTTGCGTATGTTAAGAAGTTCTGTTGTAAGTGACGAAACTTGAATGTTGTTATAAAGAGGTTGTTGTGGTGCTATTGATGGAATTATATATATATATATATATATATATATATATATATATATATATATATATATATATATATATATATATATATATATATATATATATATATATATATATATATATATATATATATATATATATATATATATATAGAGAGAGAGAGAGAGAGAGAGAGAGAGAGAGAGAGAGAGAGAGAGAGAGAGAGACCCATAGTGTATGAAATATATTTTTACGCTTGTTAGCCAATTTGGACGGTGTACAATAACCATAATGGTCGGTTATTATAAACGATGATGTTGTTGTTGTTGTATGCATAAATAGTTGCATTACATACATTTATGGACAAACGGTTCATTGTTGGTGAGCCTAAAATCCCATTGTGTGGATTGGGTCGGTATCTGATTCGAAGGCGATGAATCAGTGAGTGGTTTTGATCCTAGGAGGTGGAGATTAGAACGGTGAATCTGAGTGTTCAAGAAAATTGGTATCACATGCATAAGTAGTGAGTTAGGTGTAAATCTCATTGCATTATATATTATCCATGTTACTATATCGATAAATATGTGATGTTGTGTGATTAATCGATTTGCTATCGTGTGATTTCCAGTTGGTTGGTGAATAATTGATGATGATATTATTAAGTGATTGATGTGAGATGTTTAGTTGAATTGTTGTGTTAACTTAATGTATGCCGCTTAACATGATTTCCTTTATAATATCATGATATCTCACCCCTTTCAGTATGAATATTTCCTCTACGTGGGTAATGTGCAGATACTCTGCAGTAGGACTCAGACGTGAGTTGAAGATGGAGTCTCTTTACCTTTTACTTTGTAATTGGCGACTGCTCCGATTGTAACACTGGGGAGTCTTGGGAATTCGTTTTTATAATCATATTTTTTGAGATTTGTAGACATATCCATTATTATGTTTAGTTGTTGTTTGATGAATTACGTGATTCTAAGATAAATGATTTTTATCATTCCGCTGCAACATAAGTAACATTCAGACATGTTCATGCTTTCAAGATTTTGCAAAAATATAAGTGTTACATAGTCAGTTTGATAAGTATATTTTGTATGTTGATTGTAGCATCCTAAGTTGCGTGTGTTTGAATTAACTAATCTGATGTTTTATTTAGAAATATTACGGGGGAAATTTAGGCTGTTACAATATGGTTGAGTGACTGTTTTACATAATTTTGAGCAGTGTTACAAAACGTCTTAAATAGAACGACCTAGTCTGCTACTCGACCCAGTAATATCTTCGGTGGAAATTTTTTAAAAATATAAAACAATAATTTTAAAACATTTTGAATTGTCATGGTTACCGAAGAAATTATTGGTATTTATGCGGCTGTTTTCTCTGACAAACTGTTCAAGTTTGAGCGAAGTCACTTCAAACGCTGGTAACAAAATTTGTAATTTTTCTTAGACTTAAAAAAGGTTTCCAACCTTCTGATCGATGACATTCCTACTATTCTTTTCAGATCAACCTAGCAAACTAATGGTATGGAATTTGTGGATTTATATGGAACACTTAATAATATTGAAGTTGAATATGTTGCATTAATTAAACCAAGTAATTTACAACTCATGAAAGAAATATAATTATGGAAAGAGAATGATTATCTCTACAAAATCATATTCTGAATAGACTTGCAGATGACCTGTATGATTATCACAGGAGCTGCGATACTGCAAAATAGGTTTGACAGGCTCTAAAAAAGAAGTATGTTGTTATTCATTACCTAAAGTATCATATGGTAAAGATGAAAGGTTTGTAGAGGCTCAATGTCACGAACTTCAAAATACTGCCTATGAAATCATCATCAAAGGTATGTCTTTAGATGAACAATTTCAAATTGCTTTTATTATTGAAAAACTGCCCATAATTTGAATGTTTTTTAAAAAATTACTTCGCCACAAAATAAAAGAATTTTTATTTGAGAGTTTGATTATTCGCCTTGGAATTGAAGAATAATCTTAGAGACATTATCAAAATGAAAAAAGTCCTAGTTGTTTCAAACAACTAAAAGAAATTCAGTGTAGTTCCGAAGATATTTGGAAAATGATTACAGAATCAGAACCACAATGTTGTGAATCGTATTAAAAATGGGAATCCTTCAAGAGTTCAAATTTCTCTACTAGCTAGGCAACAACCACCACCTCAAAGAAATGATGCTGGTATTTTCTCTTGTTTCAATTGTGGAAAACCATGTCATACGATAAAGAGATGTAGAAGTAGGTCAATACCTTGGGTTTTCCCTAATGTACATGTTAACTTGACTAATGAGAAATTTATTGCTTTGATCACTAAAATTAACATGATTGGTGAATTTGATGGTTGTTGAATAGACATTGGCTCATCTCACCGTGTCTGTTACAATTGTGCAATGTTTGAAGGATTTCGAGCATGTCCCTAAGATTAGAAAGAATATTGTTTAGGGTTTTGTTCTGAATAAGGCAGGGTTTAGTCAGTCTATTGGTTTAGATTTGTACACCATCTCTAAGAATGGTATTTTATGAATGTAATTGAAAATTAATTTAGTAAGAAGATTAAGAGATTTTTGTAGTGATAAGGGAACTGGCTATGATTCTAGCTTATTTAATGAATTTTATAAACACGAAATTATCTATGAAACGATTGCACCATATTCTCTTGAAATGAATGGTAAAATAGAAAGAAAGAATAGAGCTCTTATTGAACTAGTCGTTGCTATTATGTTGAACTTTTGTGTTACACCTCACTAGTGAGGGGAAATTTTATTGATTATTTGCTTGAATAGAGCTCCCAAATCTAAAAATAAGATATCTACTTATGAAATATGGAAGAAAAGATAACCAAAGTTGTCTTACTTTAGAACTTGAGGTTGTCTGCCTTATGTCAGAATTTTGGATCTGAAGCGAGTTAAACTCGCTAGTAAAGCTTATTAATGTGTATTCATCGGTTATCCATCAAATAGTAAGGCATATAGGTGTTGTGAACTAAATGTTAAAGTGGTAATAGAATAAAATAATGTTGAATTCTATGAAGAAAATTTTCCTATCATATCGAGAAATAGTGGGGGCACTGAATCGAACCACAATCTTGTGATAAAAAGCAACGAAAGTAGCGACAAAGTAGAAATAAAACTTTGAAGAAGTAAAAGAGTAGGAGTTTCTAAATACTATAGGCCCGATTTTATGACATATAAATTAGAAGAAGATCCAACAAATCTTAAATAAGCTTTGTCATCTCCGGATGTAGATTTATAGCAAGAAGCTATTAACAATGAGATATATTATCTAAAATCTAACAAGACCTGACACTTAGTAGTCTTGCCTCCTAGTTACAAACCAATCATTTGTAAATGGGTTTTGAAAAATAAACTAAAACCAAATGGAATAGTTGATAAGTACAAGGCTCTCCTTGTAGCCAAAGATTTTAGGAAAAGAGGAAATATAGCTCTCTTCCATGCTTTTTCTCTAGTCACTAGAATTACATCCATTAGGATACTGATTTTGATTGTTGTTATTGTTAACTTAATAGTACACCAAATGAATGTTAAAACAACTTTTTTAAATGATGACTTAGAATAGGAAATCTATATGGACCAACCATAAGGGTTTGTGACTCATGGCCAAGAAAACAAGGTCGGTAAGTTAGAAAAGTCTATGTATGGTATAAAACAAGCTCCAAAGTAATGGCATGAAAAGTTATAACTTAATGATATTGAATGGGTACAAAGTGAATTAAAGTGACATATGCGATAATTACAAATCTAAAAAATGGAATTTACATCACCATATGTCTCTATGTAGATGATTTACTAATTTTTGGATCAAACATTCATGTCGTTAATAATGTGAAATCATTGTTTTGCAACAACTTTGAACTGAGAGACCTCAAAGAAGCTAGTGCGATTCTTGGTATCAAAATCCTAGATCTGAACAAGGAAATTCTTTGGATCAGTCTCACTATGTGGAGAAGATCTTGAAGTATTTTGTCTATAAACTTGTTTACACACTATATGATTCTAATATTGAACTATTAAAGAACAATGTCGGAAGTGTTAGACAATGCCAACAATTAGGGATTCATGTTTCGCCTTATTGTTGCTAGCTTTGAACTCAAACTCCAATGCTTGCTTGATTAATATGCCGCCAAGCCATTCCAATATTATTCCCGCGTCGCTCCCCTTCAAATTTGAGGCGCCATCAACTGATAAGGTTTATTCTGGGGTTGTCTATTCAACTGTAGGTGAGCTAAATTCTACCATAAAATCTACTAGAGCTTGGGATTTAATGCTTCCTCTTGGGACTTGCTGGATGTCGTACTCTGAGAGTTCTTCCACCCATTATAACATTATTCCTCCATATCTTGTTTTTTCAAAATATGTCGAATAAGGTAGTTGGTTTTCACGAGGATCTTGTGACCTTAAAAATAGGGTCGCAATTTTCTTGCTGCGATGGCGACATCCAGTGCTAGCTTCTAAATATTTTGATACTGTATTTCGGTGCCTCTGAATACCTTGCTTACAAAATACAAGGGCCTTTTAGTCTTATTTGTCTCCTGGATGAGTATAGAGCTCATTGCATGATCTGTAATTGAGAGGTAGAGGAATAACGTTATTCCTTCTCTCGGGAGAGTGAGAATGGACTATGATGTGAGAAAGGCTTTCACATTCGAGAAAGCCTCATCACATTTTATGGTCCACTCAAACCTCTCTTTCTTCTTCAGGGAAACAAATTAAAGGAAAGCCTTATCGCTCGTGCATGAGAGGAAGCGAGATAGGGTGACAAGGAGACCTGTAATTTGCTTCACTTCCTTAACGTTGGTGGGGCTTTTCATATCACTGATGACCTGACATTTACTTGGATTGGGTTCAATACCTTTCTTTGTCAGCATGTACCCTGAGAACTTCCCGTCTTGAACCCCAAAAAAGCACCTGGAGGGATTCAAGCTCATGTTATACTTCCTGAATGATTGTAGGACATCCTTTAAGTTTTCAACATGGTTGCGCTCTTCAGTGGTGTTTAATATCATGTCATCCATGTAGACCTTTAGGTTTTGTCCTATATGGTGGGAGAACACAATGTCGATGAGTCGTCGGTAGGTGGCGCCAACATTCTAGAGGCTGAAGGGCATAACATTGTAGTAGTAATTACCATGATTCGACATGAAAGTTGTCTTGGGGGCATTTAGGGTATCCATTCAAATTTGGTTATACCCTGAGCAAGAATCCATGAAACTCAACATGTGATACCCTAAGGACCCATCAACCAGGCGATCAATGTATGGCACATGATATGGGTCTTTAGGATAGGTGGAATTTAGGTTAGTGAAGTCCACACGCATGTGTCACTTGTTTGTTTCTTTCCTCACAACCACTACATTGGCTAAATAAGTAGTGTATTTCATGTTTGTGATGAGCTAAGCGCTAGATAACTTGCCTACTTCTTCATTAATTATGGCCTTCTTCTCTGCGCCAATTTTCTAGTTCCTTTGTGCCTCAAGCTTGGTAAAAGGTTTTATGTTGAGGCTATGGCACACCACTCTAGTATAGATCCCTGACATGTTAGAAGGAACCCAGGCGAACAAGTCAGCATTTTTAATGAGTTGGTCAACTTGCTCGCGTTCTTCTTCCTCGGCAAGTGAAATGTCTATCTTCGTCACTTGACGGGATGATGGGCTTACCCTGATTTCCTTTAAGTCCTTTGTGGACATGAGTATCTCATTGTCAGCACCCAACCTAAGATCCCAACAATCAATGCCTATATCTAGGGCTTAGGGGAGGGGGCGCTCACAAGGGTGAGTTATTCCCTTTCCATCACCAGGTTATTCTAGTAACACTCTTGAGCGCTTTTCCATTCTCCTCGAATCTTTCTGAGTTTCTCACCAGGTAGCGGGTACTTTAGGACTATATACCAGGTGGAAATAATTTCCTGCAATGCATTGATGGCAAGTCGGCCTAGAATGATGTTGTAAGGTACAAGGCATCTACTATAAGATAGTTGACTTTAATCACCTTAGTGTTTATTCCCTCTCGATAGGTTGTATCTAGGGTTACATGGCCATTCACCTATATATGTTCACAGAAAACCCTATTAATAAACCCTATAAGGTTTTGATGTCGCTTGGATCGAGATAAAGCCCCTGAAAACATCCTAGATAGAACATTAACAAAACTCCTTGGATTTATCAAGACTCACTTGTTGGCCCAGTTGCCATGTTGCACAGTGATAACCAAGGGGTCATTATCGTGAGGGAGAATTATGGCGGCACCATTGCCATAGAAAGTGATATTGATTCCTGATTCACCTTGTTCCATTTTCTAGAACCACGAGGATATGATGTTTGACATTAGTACTCTCTAGCTTATTTCCTCCAGGAGGAGTTGGAACTTCCTCCACCAGCGAAACCTCCTGCTATAATGTTGACCTTTGAATTAAGTGTTTTATAAGCCATCCTCATATGAAAATGGAAGTGTGATTATGAAAGAGGTGTGACCCAAGTTAGTTTTACCAAGGCCCCTCGATGGGTACCATTGTACTAGTCAAAAAATATAGATGTGTGTGTTATCCCTACAAAGGTAGGGGATACTCAAGTATTTTATTAGGTTTATAAAGTTAGGGCCTCCCCATTATGGCGAGAGGCCTTATATGATGGTGTTATGGTGTTTTCGCTGATATGAGATGCCTAATCAAGTGAGGTGAGAGACTCTGTATTATGTAATATATCAGTTAAGTTATGATCTCTCCCTTATCCTTTTAGGGCATAATTATTTATAGAGGCCCTCGGACCTAGGTTTTCCTAGGGAAATGATAAATTCCCACTCAATCAATGGTGGACAGTTGAATCTTAACTTCCAAGGAAAATATGGGTCCATTATTGACTCTGACATCCCTTTGACCAAGAAATGTCTTTTCCCATGTTTCTTATAATTAGTCGAGTGAGAGGCACTTACGACGAGGTGATTCCTATTGGAGGGCGACATATAGTCCTTGCCCCCTCTAAGGACTACAAACCTCTCGCCTTTGTAGACCCTTTACAAATATAACACTAAAGATATAAATACATAATGTTTGATGTAATTGGAACAAAGAACACTAAAAAAATATAATGAAATGGTTTTAGAATCACATTACATTTGTTTTAGATGAAAATCCTATGTGTGAGTTTTATTGATGAATGTCGTTCAGATGTTACTAACATGATTGATAGTGATGGGAGAAAAGGTAGTGTGTTTAAACTTCTAATTTTAGACATATTGTGTACTGAAAAGTGCTCAAAACATGCATAGTGTACAGCTTGTTTGAATTTGGATTTTAGATTCGAATGTGTATCATGTTCATACTGAGATGCTGCAGTCAAAATATATAATTGCATTTTTTATTTTACAGAAAAACCCATATATCAGTGTCTTTTGTTCGGCTTACGAACAAACTCTTTTTATAACATTTTCCAATTCTTGCTCATATTCCTGAAATTGCTTTTTTTATGACCACGAAATCACACAAGATGTAAGGAATAACCTTCTCCGCCATTCAAACAAAACTTAAACCTAAAAAACACATAGTTTTGTATCACCTAAAATTGAACTATTTATATTTTCACCACATTGACACTTTTTCTTGAAAAAAGGGTTATAAAATCACAACACATAGAAAATATTCAAAAAAATTGAACTATTGGACAAATTATATGATCAAAAGTATTGAGAAACACACATATAGTAAAAGCATAATGATTAAAACATCAATGAGATATCTGGTTGTGACTAAAAGTAAATAAGATACGAGATTTATATATAAGTATTGAGTATGACTCATATATAAGTAGACACTAAAGAGAGGTAGGGAATGGGGAGTCCCTACCCTTGTGTTTGGCTCGAATGTGTCTTAGGTCCAATTGTTTGTTGTGGGTAGGAGGTGACTAGGGAGTGCAAGGGCGACATCTACCGTGGTACGGGTCAAAGGCATTATCATAAACTGGGTCGTAGTATTATTTATATTGCTTGTAACATTATAAACTTATTTATCACATAAATACAAAGGCAATATAATTGTTATATAATGGCAGAGGTAGACATCAATGGGCGAATTATGTTAACAAATATTGATCGTGTTCATTGTCTTTTACTTTTGTTTATCTTTATTCTTTTATACTATTGTTGTTATAATAACAGGTATCATATAGTGATTAATTTTGGTGCAAAGTTCGAGGTGACAAGGTTAAACGGAACAAATAATTATGTGTTATCACAAAAAGAGGGTAAGGGATTTGTTGGCTTAGAAAAGTTAACATAGGCATTGTGTGAGACGAAATTGACCGACATGGAGGATATTGATTGGACAGAGTGAAGGAGAAGGTCGCGTGATTAATTCACCTATGTGTTTCAAACAATATGGAGTATCATATCTTGGATCTAACGACGTCAAAGGAGGTTTAAGACAAATTGAAGAGCCATTATATGTCAAAGACACTAATTAATAAATTATAACTATACAATCTAAAGATGTCGATTTGCAACAGTATGTCAATGTCTTTAACAATATAGTCACTAGTTTGGTGAGACTTGAAGTGAAGATTGATGATGAAGACATGGAAATTATCTTGTTGTGCTCGTTTTCAAGTTCTTATGACCACTTGTTGACTACTCTTACCTACAAGAAAGACAATATCAGTCTTACTCAAGTGGAGAATAAGGAACTCAAGGCGACGATTTGCATGTGAAGAGGGGTCTAGATCATGGCGGAACAAGATATAGCAGGTTTTGGAAAAAAGTTGTATAAATACATGAATTGAAAAATAGTTGAGTGTTATAGTTGCAAATAGATTGGGCATTGGAAGAGGGTTTGTCCAAACAGAAAGAATGGCTAGTCCAACTCTACGAATGTAGTTAAAACTAATGATTATGGCAATAAAATAGATATATTGTGTGTTTCTTCTAGCGAGTGCACATATTCGTGAATTCTTGACTCAGGTTGTTCTTGCCACATTATGCCGCATCAGGAATGATTCACTACATTCTGGTAAGGCAATTTTGGACTTGCTTATCTGCGTGATGTTAAAGCATGTACTATCATAGAAATTGGACAAATTAAAATTCCCATGACCGATGGTGGCATGTAAACATTTAAGGATGTCAAAAATATTCCAAAATTAAGGAAAAACTTGATTTCCCTAGGTATTCTATAGCAATGGTGCCTTAATTGTGATGAGAGAAATAAGGACTACTGAAATTCTGGCAAGCACACGATGGATGTTATCACGGATGTTATGACATCCACTGTAACATAGGCTACTAAACTTACTAATAAGCTGTAATTGGAAAGCAGTAAATAACACAAGAGATTGTTCACCCAGTTCAGTGTCAACCATACTTACATCTGAGGGATACCAAGCGAGGGAGGAAATTCACTATCAGTAGAATTAATTCAGAGTCAAACAATCCCAGTTTGCACTCTTCACTTAAGACCTACCCAATGACACTTCATCCTAGAGACCACTAGACCTGAGTATACCCACTCACTCCCCCTCAATCACCTCAGTGATATAAACCAATTCACAATTACAATATGAATACACTCTTCACACACACCTTAATATTGCTTCACAACTTTGATCAAGAGACACAACACTCTTGCTTAAAAGCTTTGAGTGACACAATGAACACAACAGTTCATACA